>JAAGEH010000016.1:14143091-14197538 GCA_011751065.1 Lasiurus cinereus | reverse complement strand
GCCCCCGCCGCCCGCCCGCCCGCCGGCCCCCAGCCGCCCCGGGCCCGCGCCGGAGGCGGGAGGGCCGTGCCGCGCTCGCCCCGCTGGCCGGACTGTGGCCGCCGCGGAGCCCGCGGACGCTCGTCCCTCTTTGGGGGACGGAGAGGATGTGTGCCCCTTCCACCAGAAAAAAATAATAAATTACACAATAAATAATTGAAATCGAGTCCGAGAGGGGGAGGGTCCGAGCGCCGGAGGCTTCCCCGGGCAGCAGGCGCCCGCAGAGGGGCGGGAAGGGCGAGCCCGGAGAGGAGCCCAGGCCGCCGACCCGGCAGCGGCGATGTCCTTAGCCCGGTCTCCTCGGCGGCGGCGGCGGCGCTGGCGGCGTCCGCGGCTCACACCATCCTCTGGCCGTGTCTGCCTGTGGTCCCCGGGCCAAGCCGGCCTCGCGCCTGCACTCCTGCGGCCTCACCGCCCGGACACCGTAGTCTCCCCCATTTTGTGGGCCCAGCGGGCGGTGTTTTTCCCCCTTTAATCCGAATTCACGGGTTTTCCCTTCGCTTTAATGGCGGCCACAGGGACCAGCTCGCCCTCTCTGCTCGCCCATTGGCCGGCCTGGGGTCACGTGGGCCCGGGCTCCGTGGGGAGGGGGGAGAGAAGGGAGTGAGGCAGGACCGGGAAGCTGGCGGCGGAGGCGGAGAGCCGGGCAGATGGGGCAGCCGTCCGCTGGCCACTGAGAGAGCGCCACCTGCTGGGTGCCCCAGCCAGTGTAAGCTGACCCGGGCCCTGGTCCTCTCTTTCTCCTCCTTTGCTAGGGAGTTGACAGGACAGGAGGGAGGGTTCGCATCGCAAATCTGAGAATTACGTGGAAAGCAGTTTGGATTCTTTGGAAGAGAAAGTGCTGCAAAAATTACAGGGCATTCTCATTCATTTCAGGAGGCCCCCGGGGTGCAGCGCAAAGCCCTGGGTTGGGAGTCAGACGTTCTGAGATAGGACTCAGCCACTTACAAGTTGTCATATTGAGAAAGAAACATTTAAGACACAATTTAGCCTCGTGGTTGAGAAACCTGGAAGTTAGAGCCACATTGCCTGGGCTTGAACTTTGACCGAGTCACTTCACCTCTTTCTCAATTTCCTCATCTGTAAAATGGGGAAAACACGCGCCCTTACTTCACAGGGTTTTATTGTGATAACTGAGTTAATACAAATAAAGCATGATAGCCCAGTGCCTGGCATAATCCATTATTACTGTCGTCATTACCTCATGTGGTTATTAAAGTACCCACTAGAGTGTAATCTCCGTGAGAACTGGGACTTTGTTTTGTTTACCACTCTATCTCTAGTGCCAACAAAAGGTTCCTAGCACACAGTAGGTGCCCCGATATTTGTAAATTTGCAAATGAATGGCAAGAAACAGGAACCTAATAAAATGTTGGTTTTCTTCCCCCAGAAACATTCAGTTATTGCCTGGGTTACATTTCAATATAGGAGTTCCAAGATTTTTCCTGAGACTGTTAGAGAGGAAAGAAAGAGGAAAAAAAAAAAAAAAGCAGAGGGTGGAGGGGGGGGAGTGATTAAAAAAGTTAGAAACATCAGTGAAGTGGAATTTACCATAACTTTAAATTATAACTGCCTCTGTAAAATAAATGTCACTTCTTCAGCCATAGAATGAAAAGCATTTCTCATCCATCCATCCATTCATCTATGGTGGTTAAGAGCCCAGGTCTTGAAGGCAAAAGCCTGTAGAAAAAGTTCTTCTACTTATTAGTTGATCTTGGGTCAAATTTGACGTTAGGTCAAATTTTTTTCTTATATAAGTTTCTCTTACTCTCAGTTTTCTCATTGTAAAATGGGGATAATAAAAGTTCTTTTCTCCTAACGTGTCCAGTGACTGAAATAGTGTAAGTATAGGGCTTGCCACAGTGTTTAATAAATGTTAGCTATTAATATACTTTTAAAATCATTATTCAGCACTGTGTGCTCAACTGATTGTGTTGCTGGTCTGTGGTAGGCCTAAGTTGCAAATATGAGTAAGATACTTGCCTGTCCCTCAAGATTCCTAAAGAGAGGCAATTTTATCTTTCCCACAGAGTAAGATAAAATACAATAGAAATGATTGCCTGAATAAGGTATGTATCAACTATGGCACAATCAGAATGCTGGAGGAGGAGCATCAAAGTCAGAGAAGCCACCTCAAAATAGGTAGCATTTGAAATCAGATTTAAAGGCTAAAATGAATTCTTATAAAGCCCTTTGAAGCAGTTAAATCTTATTAAACCCAATTCAGATCTAAAGGCCACATATCAAAGTCAATTATACAACCAGGACTAATTCAATCCAGGAGCTCAAATCAACTAAGGTCCGCATCCTTCTAAGTGAGTGCCAGCTCCCGGAGACAGCAATCCCCAGACCCAACGAAGTAAGAGCCTCTGCTCACCTTTCCCCTGAGAGAACCCGCACACCCTTGTTCTCACTGCTTTTGTCACTCTGAAATGTCCTCTCCCACCTCTTATTTTTGTCCAAAACTTAGCATCCTCTTTAGAACTCTGCTCTCCATTGTCCCCTCCCCCAACTTAAGCACTTTTTCAGGACTCCAGAGGCAGGTAGACTCTGTCTAAAACCTGCCAGGTGCAAAGTAGCATTTGATTGACCTTTCACGTGCATGTCAATCTTCTCAAAAAGAAGAGGGAGATAGGAGACACGAAGGGAGGAAGATCCAGAGGAAAAATGAGAGAGAGAGGTGGAAAAGCAGGAGAGACTGAGACAGAGAATGGAGAAGCCAAGTGGAGGAGAGGGACACCAACTGTGAGGAGAATGGAACATGGGGGGGGGGGAGCAGAGGAGAGAGCAATGTCAGCACAGTAGTCAGTAACCACCTACATTCTCTTTCAATGACATTTTGAATGACTTAGAGAGTAATGGAAATAAATCAAAACAGTATATGCACACTGTCAAAAGTTTGGAAGATAGAAACACAACCATAAACATCACTACCTTTTAACATTTTTTAAAATATATTTTATTGATTTTTCAGAGAGAGGAAGAGTGATAGTTAGAAACATCTATGTGAGAGAGACATTGATCAGCCATCTCCTGCACGCCCCCGACTGAGAATGTGCCTGCAACCAAGATACATGCCCTTGACTGGAATCGAACTTGGGACTTTTCAGTCAGCAGGCCGATGCTCTATCCACCGAGCCAAACCGGTTTCGGCCCTTTTAATATTTTGATGTATTTCTTTCCAGACTTTTCCTATATATCCCTACATGGTTGAAGTCATACTATATATACATGTTACTGTACATATTTACTGGCTGTCTAATATGTGTCAAGTCATGTATGGACAAGACATAGGATACACAGGAAGCTCATAATCTTGCTAGATATGCCATTGGATGGTTGGACCAACTGGAGTCAAAACACCCAACCCCACCTGCCAGCTCCCTAACTTCCATTTACACATTTGTACCATGTGTAAGTAATAACAGCACCTAAATGTTAGAGTTGTCGTAACAGTTAAAAGAGATAATCCAACTAACATAGAACAGCCAAGTTAAGGTGAATCTTAGATGTTGCCTTGGGTCGATAATCACCTATTGTCCTCAACTCTTTGAAATATGGATTTGCTTAGTGATCTCAAACTGTTCTTTAACTCCTTCAGCTTCTTTAGGATTCCATTCTGAATGGGCTAGGGGGACACCTACCTTCCAAGAAGGGTGACATAGCTAGATCACCTGAGACAGAGAACACCCAGAAAACGGCAACGTTTGACCTTAAGACTCATGTTCCCCACCTGGTTCCGAAAAGACCCAGGGTCTTCAGCAGCACTGTCCAGTAGAAATATAATGAGAGCTAAAGAAATAATTTAAAGGTTTTGGTAGCCACGTTAAAAAACATTTTTAAAATAGGTGAAATTAATTTTAAATTATATTTATTCCAACATAACAGAAACATCATTTCACATGAGGAAAATATAAAACATTATTGAGATAGTTTGCTTTTTTTTTTTTTTTACTAAACCTTTAAAATCTGTATTTTTACTTACAGAACATTTCCAATTTGGGTCCATTGTATTTCAAGTACCCAATAGCCACATGTGGCTAGTGGCGACTGTGTTAGATAATACAAGTCTAGAGTCAAAAGCTGAAGGCTAAGGACCAATTAAGCTGTGGAGTGAGTGGTCGTGAGCCTGGGGACGATATTGATTTTCTTTAAGGTCACCGTAATGGTTTGATGCTGTACTTAATTCAATAGAGAAAAAAGGCTGAGGAGCTGCAAGCCATTTTGTTTAGTGAATGTACAGACACTACTTTGTTGAATATAGAAATAAACAAAATAAGTTAGCAAGTTGGGACAAATAAGAAAACATTCCAGCTCTAAACATCAACTGTCCTGAATTGACTTGAAAGTTGCCCTGACTTGCATTTTTCTTAGTCGTGTAGCCTCTTCTCTCAAGATCAAGTTTATTTCGTGATAAATATTTTATTTAAAAATTAAAATTGAAGTCAATTTCCCCTAACTTCACTTTGAAATTTGGTTTGTAAACCTTAAGCAAATCAGATATCCTCCTCCCCATACTTTTATTCTACTTGATCTAGTCATTTGACCACTCTGGATCAAACATACTGAAGATATTGAGTTAACTGATATGATTTAATACCTAATATGTAACATGTAATATATGTCAGGCACTTTGCATCAATTATCATCATGGCCATAAGCTTCAGGGGTACATACTATATTATCCCAATTTCCCAGATTGGGATGCTGAAGTTTAGAGAGCAACTTGCTCAAGGCTAAAGAGGTCTGTAAAGCATGCTGAGGGAGCCTAACCTCTCTCTGGTGAGGGGTTCCAGAGGAACTTCCTGGAGAGAGAGTTGAAACTAAATCTTTTTTTTTTTAATATATTTTATTGATTTTTTACAGAGAGGAAGGGAGAAGGATAGAGAGTTAGAAACATCGATGAGAGAGAGACATCGATCAGCTGCCTCCTGCACGCCCTCTACCGGGGATGTGCCCGCAACCAAGATACATGCCCTTGACCAGAATTGAACCTGGGACCTTTCAGTCTGCAGGCTGATGCTCTATCCACTGAGTCAAACCGGTTTCGGCGAAACTAAATCTTGAAGAATGAATTGGATTGACTTAGAAGATTCAGTTGGGAGGGGAAGAAGAGTGCCAGAACGAAGGGTAGAACTGAAAAGCTTGGTGTAAGAAAAGATTTGGCTGAAAAAGTAACCTCAAGGCCAAATCATGAAGATTTGGATTTCACCCAGAAGAGAGTGAGCAACCACTAAGAAAAATTTTAAAGATGAGAGTGCCCAGGTAAGATTTGTTTTTAGAAACAAGATGCCAGGAGACTTGTTGGGGGCCCTGTGGTAATCCCGGCAGGAAGTGAAGAGGCCTGAACTAATTAAGAGGAGCTGATCTAAAAACCTCCTTTCTGTTTTGAATTTCTTCCCTTTATCAAGGCATTAGCAAGGAAGATAGGGAAGTAGAGGAAATGACTTTTTCAAAATGCTGAGCATTCCTTTCTTATTGAGATGTTTTTGTGTTGTTGTTGTTGTTTTCAGAATAGCCAAAGTTGACAGAGGAGACCAGTGTAGCTCTCTGAACCTACTCCTCCTGCTAAAAAGTTCCCAGAGGACTATGGTCTCAGAGGACAATTATCCCTGCACACAAACCAGTTTGCAATTTTATTGTTCTCTTCCCCCAAGAAAAGGTTCAAAGGAGTTCAAAACATGTGACCAGCCAAGAAAATAGGAAGATGACTCTAGAATCTCTTGGTTCTACCATGAGTATAGAAAGGAGTCAATCGTAATACAGAGAAAGGTAACTGAGTTTTATACTATTTGTACCACTGGCTTTGACATCTATTCACTCACTTCATAGCCTACTGGTGTTTAATAGGAACGAGATCCTGTGCTAGGTGCTATGATGATGAGGCAATACACAACAGAGATTCAGAAACAGGTCTGACCCTCGAGAAGTTATTCATTCTCAGACAATAACACATGCACTAGATTATAGTGTTATGTTGAAAATGCCTAAAATGGATATAAGTCAAATGTTGTGAACTGAAGACGATGCTGTGATCCCAGGTAACAAAGAAAAGTTCGTGGAGAAAAAATTTGGCGTTGAAAGTGTATCATAATTGATGTAATAAGATTTGGACTTGCAGATATTTGGAGAAGAACAGTTTTAGGCCACTGTTTCCTGAAGTAGAGTATGAGGACAAGTTCTAAAGAATGTTCCAGGAGTTCCACATGTAAAAGGGTTCTTGGTTGTACTGGTAATTTGCCTATTGGTTCTTAAATTTCCTTTTCCCCCTCTGCCCTGTTCTGTACTGTAAGAGGTTGCTCCTTGCAAATGGCATTTCTCAGGCTCTCCTACGGTTTGCTTTGGCCCATGGAGGCAAGGGAAGCAAACGAGCAGCCATGGAGATCTTTCCTTCTCTCTTGCTTCAAGCTGTATCTCCAGTAATGGCTGCATCTTCTTTGTGGCTCTAACTGCAAGCCAGACAAACACATCTCTGCTGGGCGATCCTAGCTCTTGGGCTGGTGTCTTTGTTATCTATTGCCACATAATAAATTACCTTGAAACTTCACAGCTTAAAATTAACAACAAAAATTTTATTATCTCACACAGTTCCTGAGGTTTAGTAATCTGAAAGTGGCTTAGCCAGGTGGTTCTGGCTCAAGGCCTCTCATGAAGTTGCAGTCAAGATACTGGCTAGATCTTCAGTCATCTCAAGGCCAGAATAGAGCTGAAGAATTCACTTCCACATTCACTCACATGGTTGCGGCAGAACACAGTTCCTAGCTGGCCTGAGATGTAAGTATTCTGCCAGGTGGTCTTCTCCTTAGAGGTGCATTCAACATAGCAATTTGCTTCTCCAACAAGGGGTTTATTCAAGAGATAGAGATGGAAACAGCGATAGAGAAGAGATAGAGATACCAGAATGGAAGCTGCAGCCTTTTTAATAACCTAATCTTCACAAATAACATACTGTCACTTCTGCTCATGCTGTTGGTCATTCAGACCAACTGTGCTACATGTGGAAGGAGCCTACACAAAAGTGTGAACACCAAGAGGCAAGGATAACTGAGGGCTCTCTTGAAGGTTGGCTACCATAGTCCTTCCTCTGATCCCCAGTGATTCACATCTCTCTCATATGCAAAATACACTCCCAAAGTCACAAGACATCTCATCTCATTACAGTATCTGCTTGAAGTCCAGCATCTCATCATCAAAATCAGGTGCAGGTGCAGTTGACTTCCTTAAGTATAGCTCTTTGAGTACAGTTTCTCTCCCCCTGTGAAAAAAAAAACTATTTGTCCGTCCATTCAGCCAACATACAATGGTGAGATAGTAACAGGGTAACTGCTATAGACATTCCCGTTCAAAAAGAGGGGAAATAGCAGGCACAAAGGAGTCACTGGCCCATTAATTTCTTATTTATTTATTTTTAATTACTTTACTGATTAAGGTATTACATATGTGTCCTTATCCCTCCATTGCCCTCCCTCACCCCCCTGGTGTCTGTGCCCATTGGCTAGGCTTACATGCATGCATACAAGTCCTTTGGTTGATCTCTCTCCCTTACCCCCACCCTCCCACACCTTCCCTCTGAGGTTTGACGGTCTGATCAATGCTTTTCTATTTCTGAATCTGTTTTTGTGCATCAGTTTATGTTGTTCATTATATTCCATAAATAAGTGAGATCATGTGATATTTATCTTTCTCCGACTGGCTTATTTCACTTAGCATAATGCTCTCCAGTTCCATCCATGCTGTTGCAAATGATAAGAATTCTTTCTTTTTTATTGCAGCGTAGTATTCCATTGTGTAGTACCATAGTTTTTTAATCCACTCATCTGCTGTGGATTAAACTAAGGCTGTTTCCAAATCTTAGCTATGGTAAATTGTGCCCCTATGACTGGTGTACAATTATCCTTTCTGATTGGTGTTTCTAGTTTCTTGGGATATATTCCTAAAAGTGGATCACTCGGTCAAATGGGAGTTCGTTAGTTTTTAGTTTTTTGAGGAAACTCCATACTGTTCTCCACAGTGGCTACAACAGTATGCATTCCTACCAGCAGTGCACAAGGATTCCTTTTTCTCCAAATCCTCACCAGCACTTGTCATTTGTTGATTTGTTAATGATAGCCATTCGGACAGGTGTGAGATGGTATCGCATGTCATTTTGATTTACATCTCTCAGATAATTAGTGACTTTGAGCATGTTTTCATGTGTCTCTTGGCCTTCCTTCTGTCTTCTTTCGAAAAGTATCTATTTAGGTCCATTGCCCATTTTTTTATTGGGTTGTTTATTTTCCTTTTGTTAAATTGTATGAGTTCCCTGTAAATGTTGGAGGTTAAACCCTTATCAGTAATAACATTAGCAAATATGTTCTCCCATGCAGTGGGCTTTCTTGTTGTTTTGTTGATGGTTTCTTGTGCTGTGCAAAAGTTTTTTATTTTGATGTAGTCCCATTTGTTTATTTTATCTTTAGTTTCCATTGCCCTAGGAGCAGTATTGGTGAAGAAATTGCTTCAGCATATGTCTGAGATTTTGCTACCTGTGGATTCCTCTAGTATTTTTATGGTTTCTGGCATTACATTTAAGTCCTTTATCCATTTTGAGTTTGTTTTTGTGTATGGTGTAAGTTGGTGGTCTAGTTTCTCCTTCTTCTTCTCCTTCTCCTTCTCCTTCTCCTCCTTCTCCTTCTCCTTCTCCTTCTCCTTCTCCTTCTTCTTCTTCTTCTTCTTGTATGTATCTGTCCAATTATTCCAACACCATTTATTGAAAAGACTGTCTTGACTCCATAGTATGTTCATGCCTCCTTTGTCAAATATTAATTGATCTATACATCAGTTCTTGTGCCAGTACCAGGCTGTTTTGAGAACAGTGGTTTTATAATACAGCTTGATATCTGATATTGAGATCCCATCTACTTTGTTCTTCTTTCTCAGGATTGCTGCAGCTATTCGGGTCTTTTTATATTCCAGATGAATTTTTGGAAAGTTTGTTCTAGGTCTGTAAAAGATGCCATTGGTATTTTAAGGAGTAGTGCATTAAATCTATAGATTGCTTTGGGTAGTATGGACATTTTAATGATGTTGATTCTAATAATTCATGAACATGATATGTTCTTCCATCTGTTTATGTCTTCCTCTACCTTTTTTCAGTGTCCTGTAGTTTTCTGTATATAGGTCTTTTACCTTCTTAGTTAAGTTTATTCCTAGGTATCTTAAGTTTTTTGGTGCGGTGTAAAAGGGATTGCTGTTTTAATCTCTCTGTAAGTTCATGATTGATGTATAGAAATGCCACAGATTTCTTGGAATTAATTTTGTATCCTGCTACATTGCCAAATTCACTTATTAAGTCTAATAAATTTTTATGGAGTCTTTAGAGTTTTCTATGTACAGTATTATGTCATCTGCAAATAAGGACAGTTGTACTTCTTTTCCAATTTGCATGCTTTTTATTTCTTCTTCTTGTCTAATTGCAGTGGCTAGTAATTCCAGTACTATATCAAACAGGAGTGGTGAGAGTGGGCATCCCTGTCTTATTCCTGTTCTTAGGGGAAATGGTTTTAGTTTCTACCCATTGAGTATGATGTTGGCTGTGGATTTGTCATCTATGGCTTTTATTATGTTGAAGTATGATCCTTCTATTCCCACCATACTGAGAGTTGTTTTTTTAAATATATTTTATTGATTTTTTTTTACAGAGAGGAAGGGAGAGAGAGAGAAAGTCAGAAACATCGATGAGAGAGAGACATCAATCAGCCGCCTCCTGCACACCCCACAATGGAGATGTGCCCACAAGCAAGGTACATGCCCCCAACCGGAATCGAACCTGGAACCTTTCAGTCCACAAGCCAATGCTCTATCCACTGAGCCAAACCAGTCTCGGCCTTACTGAGAGTTTTATCAAGAAAGGGTGTTGGGCCAAAACTGGTTTGGCTCAGTGGATAGAGCGTCGGGCTGTGACTGAAGGGTCCCGAGTTCAATTTGGTCAAGAGCATGTATCTTGGTTGCGGGCACATCCCCACTGAGGGGCATGCAGGAGGCGGCTGATCAATGTCTCTCATCGATGTTTCTGACTCTCTATCCCTCTCTCTTCCTCTCTGTAAAAATTCAATAAAATATATTTTTTTAAAAAAATCTTGTTAAAAAAAAAAAAGAAAGGGTGTTGGATTTTGTCAAATATACTATCTTGGATATTAACATGGTATAGCTATATGATTTTAATCTCTCAATTTGTTCTTGTGATGTATCACATTTATGGATTTGCAGATATTGTACCATCCTTGTATTCCTGGGATAAATCCTACTTGGTCATGGTGTATGATCTTTCTGATGTACTGCTGGATCCAATTTGCTAGAATTTTGTTTGAGGGTTTTGGCATCTATGTTCATGAGGGATATTGGCCTGTAATTCTCTTTTGTTGTGTTGTCTTTATCTGGTTTTGGTATTAGGGTGATGCTGGCTTCATTGCAAGAGCTTGGAAGTGTTTCTTCCTCTTGAATTTTTTTGGAATAGTCTGAGGAGGATAGGTTTAGTTCTTCCTTGAATCTTTGGTAAAACTCCCCTGCGAAGCCATCTGGCCCTGGGCTTTTGTTTGCTGGAAGCTTTTTGATAACTGCTTCAATTTCTTCCATAATTATTGGCCTATTGAGGTTTTTAGATTCTTCCTCATTGAGTTTTGGAAGCTTGTATTTCTAGGAATATGTCCATTTTCTCCATGTTGTCTAGTTTGTTGGAATAGTTATTCATAGTATATTTTTTAACAATCCTTTGTATTTCTGTGGGGTCTCTTGTTATTTTGCCTTTTTCATTTCTGATTTTGTTTATTTGGGTCCTCTCTCTTTGCTTCTTGATAAGCCTGGCTAGAGGTTCATCAATCTTGTTTATTCTTTCAAAGAAGCAGCTCTTGGTTTCATTAATCTTTTGTATTTTTATTTTTATTTATGGTTTCTATGTCATTTCTTTCTGCTCTAATCTTTATTAACCTCCTTCCTTCTGCTCACTCTGGGCTTTTCTTGTTGCTCTCTTTCTAATTCTTTAAGTCGTAGAATCAGATGATTTACTACCATTTTTTCTTGTTTTTTGAGGTATGGCCCATTTATTTCTGAAATCCAGCTGAGCAAACATTGAAAGTTTCTTGATTAAATCACAAGGTCTGGGAATAATTTCCCTGGCCCTCAGACCCATGTTTTAGGGATCAATCTGCACCTCGGGCATGTGCCCTTGACTGGAATTGCACCAAGGACCTTTCAGTTTGTGGGCCGGTGCTCTATCCACTGAGCAAACCAGCTAGGGCTGGACATTTTTTAAAATATTGATTTCAGAGAGGAAGGGGGAGGAAGAGAGAGATAGAAATACCAATGATGAGAGAGAACCACTGATTGACTGCTTCCTGCATGCCCCCAACTGGGAATCAAGCCCAAAACCTGGGCATGTGCCCTAATTGAGAATCGAACCATGATCTCTCTTCATAGGTCAACATTCAACCACTGATCCCACTGGCCGGGTGGGCTGGGCAATGTTTTATTGTCAGTGCCCTGGATTTGATCTTTGCTCAGAATGTATATCTTAATTTTAACATTGTTTGCCATTTGAAAAGAATGAGAATTTTCACACCCAGAAAATTATATCTCCATTTTGTTTTACAGTTCTCCCTTTAGTTTACTTCTCTCCTCTCACTTTTTTTTCTTATATACTTTATTGATTTTTTACCGAGAGAAAGGAGAGGGATAGAGAGTGAGAAACATTGATGAGAGAGAGACATCGATCAGCTGCCTTCTGCATGCCCCCTCTGGGGATGTGCCCGCAACCCAGGTACATCCCCTTGGCCGGAATCAAACCCAGGACCCTTCAGTCCGCAGGCCGATGCTCTATCCACTGAGCCAAACCGGTTTTGGCTCCTCTCATGTTTTATTATAAGCAATAAGAAGAAACCTTTGCTTGAAAATCTCCATAGCTAAATCACCCAGTTCATTAGATACATTTTCTACCTTTCATTTACTGCAGGCAACAGTATTGCTAAACTTTCTGCTACTGTATAATAAGGATCTCCTTTCCTACAGTTTCCAATAACATTACCTCATTTTCTTGCAAACTTTCACTTACAGCTATATTAAAGGTCAAGATACTTCTATTAACAGTTTATTCAGAGTATTTTAGACTTTCACTAACAATCTCCCCAAAGCCCACTGCCCATTTTAGGATTTTTGTTACAGCAGAATCCCACTTCCAGGTACCAACACCTATATTAATTATCTATTGCTGTGGATCACATTATTCTGAAACTTACCACTTTACAAGAACAAATATTTATTATCTCAAAGAGTTTCTGAGGATCAGGATTCTAAGACTTGGCTTAGCAAGGGGACTCTGGTACAAGATTTCTCATGAGGTTGCAGTTAAGATGTCAGCCAGGGCTGGAGTAATCTCAAGGCTTAACAGTAGCTGGAGAACCTCCTGCCAAAAATATGTTACCACATCTAGACAACACTGCCTCTTCTAGTCCTAGAGCCCTACCTTTTTAATTCCTCCAAGAAAATTAAAACTAGTTTCTCATATTAGATTCTCTGGCATAGGTGCTATTTTCTGTTCTGGATCCTGACTCATGTAAGTCTTGTGTGGAAAAAGTTTTTGTAAAAAAAAAAAAAATTCTTTACTGTAGGACTTCTCAGAGCTTTTAGTATACCAATATGCTCTGTAAATCTCTCTGAGGAATCTACAATATGCAGCATTCCCAAAACTTTTTTGACCTGTTTTTGGTTTGTTTTTACATGTACCTAATAGCTAGGATGCAAAAACCATGCATTAGAAATTATGTGTATGTGAAAGAGAGGAATAGAAAATCTGGTATATAAGAGGGTAGAGGATGAATCATATAGGTTAAGGTATTTGAACTTGATCCTGTGGGCATTAGGGAGTCATTGAAGGTTGTTTCCTGCTGGTGAAAAGTTAGAATTATTAAGCTAAACTGTTTAGTCATTGTAATAAACATTTCAATTACTAAAAGAACATATTCTTTTCACAAGGACAATCTCAACCTTTATATCGTTATCCTCTATAAGACTATTCCAAAGGAAAAGTATTGCCCTCACTGAGTTGTCAAACAGTGGTGCATAAACTTTGGCATTAAAGATTTGTATCCTGGATTTGCTAGCTGTATGACCTAACTTTTTTAAGCCTCTGTCCACAAGAGTCATGTATGCAGAAAAGAAGAAACACAAAATAGCATATATACTCTAATTAAACTATGTAAAAATGTATGTATGTATATAACGTAGCGCAGTGGAAAGAACAGTGGGAATCAGAAGAGCTGAGTTCTAGTTATGACAGAGGCTTCACTTAGCTAGGTATCAGTATCTGAGCAATTTACCCGCTTGCTCTCAGTTTTCTCATTTGTGAAATGAAGGAGTTAGTTGAGAATGATTCCAAGGGCATTCTCAGGGCTCAAGTTTACTGGTTCCATAGCTCAAAGATTTTGAGTGACATAAATACAGTTTTACTGTTGATTACCTTCTTTCCCGTAAAGTTGTTCATGTTCATAAAGATGTTAAAAGGACACTGCATGTCTTCAGTAAGACACAGGGGAGAAATTATATTAGTCAATAAGATTTAGTGACGAATAAGCCTACTATTTTCCTTAAGCCTTACTTAAAGAAAAAGGCAATTGGAAGTCACTGAAGGTTTTGGAGTAGAAAAGTGACATGATAAAGGCACCATTTTAAACCTGAAGACCAGAGAGAATGAACTCAGAATGACCCATTAGAAGGTGACTGACAATAAACTAGGCATGTGGTAGTGAAGGCTTGAACTTGGGAGGGGGCAGTCATTTCTTCATTTATTTATTTGTTATTGATGGCCCCTCACTGAGCTAAGTGCAGGGGCAGGGGAGAGACTCTGAATACACAACCATTCTCCATTCTCTTCCCCAACTTAATTTTCTTCATGGAATTTACAATTCCCTGAAATTTATTTATATTTTGTTTATTTATTATTTTATTGTCTGTCTTACCTCCCACAATCCATTTCATGAGGGCAGACAATAATACCATGTATACAAGAACTTAATCAATACTTGCTGAATGAAAGAATAAATGAAAATTATATTGAACCTTACAGAGAGAATCAAACATCTTTTCTGATACATTTTTATGGCTTTGTATCTTCAAGGCTATTTTAACACCAAAAGCCTTGACAGCTCCTCCTGCTGTGTTCATGATAAAATTAACTTAAGAAATTATTCCTATGCCTGCCCTCCCTCCTTTCAGCCTACTACTGAAGTATTTCCCCATAAATTGTACTCCCCTTCTGTCCAGAAATCCTTTTGTCTCTGATAGAGATGAAGCTAGAAGAAAGATGATTATTCTTTCTGAATTATCTACACCTAGATATTTGTTCATTAATTGAATACAATGGTTAAATGCTCATTCCTTACAGTTTCAGTTCATAAACTTGGTTTAAAGGTTGGGGGATGGGACAGGGGTGAGGGTCTGAGCCATGGGTGAAAGTTCACAAGGACAACTATTAGCTTTAAAACTGCTCAACTCAGCCATGGACTCCCAACACCCTGGGAGATGCTTGAATCTGCTTTCCTTAAAAACAATAGCACTTCACTTTTATTCTTTAGCGTCTTTATCAGCATTTTACATTTGTTTGTTAAGCCCTTGTAAGTTTACAAAATGCTTTTGATCCCGATGATCTTACTTATATTTTACTTAATCTCTTTATTCTCAGATTATTGTCCCCCTCCTCACCCTCTCCAGGAGAACTAAGGGGATAACTAGTGTAACAGATGTGGGAAAAGAAGGTTTGTAGACAGTGAATTACAAACTGACTAAATGCTAACACCATAATCATGATGAGACCAAAGCTGTTTGATTGGCTTGGTTTCTTCACTCTGCAGAGAGTTGATTTATTACCTCCCAAGAGCTCTTTGTCCTTTGTCCTCTGCTGTCTGGATCATCTATAATTAGTTGTGCTGCAAGGTTCATTCCACTCCCAAGCGAATGCAGGTCCCGCTTGTCTCTGTCAGTTGGTACCTGACTCCATCTTCCTTGCAAGCTGGACACTGGCAGCCCTCATCACCTACCCCACCCCATCCCTCCGCCTGCCCCCCTTAATCTGTTAGCTTGGCCGCTTTCTCGCCTGTGAGGGGCCTTTTGCTGAATAAGAAATACATTATTTTTCCTTTTGTTCTAGCATCACTCTTCCAAATTCCTTTCCCTATTTACCTGACCTCAGATTATTTCTACTTTTTCTTCTTGTTATTGTTGTTTTTCCGATACTTCCTGCAATTGCACTTGTTGATTCTCTTTTTATCTTGTGTGTGTGGGCGGCTGATAATCTGTTCTGTCCCCATTATCTCAAGTTAACAATTCCAACCACTTTCTTGGATATTAATCACTCAGGTGCCCTGGGGAACTGTGACTTCCCAAAGTCATCTCATAACATTTTTTACCAAGACCAGCTCAATACCTTGGAGACCTTGGTAATAATAAAATAATAACAATTGCCATTATTGAGCACTTACTAACATGTAGTGCCAGGCAATTTACAGAAGTGATTTTATTGAATCCCCCACACAACCCTGTGAGGCCAAATTGGAGGAGGTGGATCAACAGAGCCTTTATTTGCATGATTGGAAATAAAGATAGCTACCGGATATGGTGAGGTATTTGACTAGCCCTATACACTAAGAGACCCAAGCTCTCAGGAAAGACTTTATAGAGATTATACCATATATAGAAAAAAACTAACCCTGAGTTGGGAGAGAGGTGAGTCCTGGCATATATTTACTAAATCTAGAGGTCCAAAATAAAACTCATATCATTTATTGTGGAGATTGGTTATACTGGTGGCGTCCAATCAACCATCCTCCCAGCATTTACACCCATATGCAGTCCCTCCCATTGAATCATAGCTAGGCCTGTGATTTTTTTTAATATACTTTTATTGATTTCAAGAGGAAGAGAGAGGAAGAGAGAAATATCAATGATGAGAGAAAATCATTGATTGGCTGCCTCCTGCATGCCCCACAATGGGGATCGAGTCCACAACTTGGCTGTGTGCTCTGACCAGTAATCGAACTGTGATCTCCTGGTTCATAGGTCGACGCTCACCCACTGAGCTACGCTGGCCGGGCTGTGACTTGTTTTAAGGAAGAGAATATGGCAGAAGCAACACTGTGCCTGCTCTAGACCTAAGCCTTAAGAATGTTTGGCAACTTCCACATGTACGCTTTCAGGAAGCCTAACCCGCCATTTGATAACTCCTCATGGAGGAGGAAAGCCCTGGGGCTGCACAGTGAGAAGGAGGGAGCTTGCCTTGTCAGTATCCCAGTGGAGGCTGGCCTTCCAGACATCCCTGGCACGGTACCAGACACATGGGGGAAGCCATCCTGGAGATTCCAGCCACAGCTGCCAACTGGCTGCAGCCACGTGAAAAACCCAAATGAGTCCAGCAAAACTGACCAGCCGAGCACCAACCTGTCAACCCACACAATCATGAGAAAGAAAAAAAAAGATTGTTTTAAAAGCCACTCAATTTTGGAGTGGTTTATTAAGCAGTTAACAGATACCAAAACACGACTAATATTAATAATGCTAAAGAGCCCTAACCAGTTTGGCTGAGTGGATAGAGCATCGGCCTGCGGACTCAAGGGTCCCAGATTCGATTCTGGTCAAGGGCATGTACCTTGGTTGCGGGCACATCCCTAATAGGGAGTGTGCAGGAGGCAGCTGATTGATGTTTCTCTCTCAACGATATTTCTAACTCTCTCTCCCTCTCCCTTCCTCTCTGTAAAAAAATCAATAAAATATATATTTTTTAAAAATAATACTAAAGGTTATGGTTGGTTTGGAATCCACTAGATAATAATAGGTCAAGAGGCTTAACTATACCAGAATCTTACCTTAAATCACCTGTAACCTCTGCTTCAAGGTCTAGAGGGAGAAATATACACAGGAGACAGTGGCAAAGAAAACAAATAACACTTGAACTTTGGCTAGGCTTCCTCTCTGATAAGGTGGTCTGAGGTGACATGCCTAGAGCTGGAGGCTCACAGGGCCTTTTCCAGGGGTAAAATTAAAAATATTTAACCACTACAACAGCCAAGACTCCATCCAATCAAAATACATCCCGACTGAGCCAGGCTGTCCCTCCACAGCATAACTACATCCTGGCTGTTGCCTCTCTCTGAGCCTGAGAGCCCGCCTGAGTGTCACTCAGTCCCACAGGGACAAAGCGTGAAGAACCCGTAAGGATCCATCCCCACATGCATGATCCAAGCACAGCGTGGGTGATCCTGACTGATGGGGGGAAAGGCCCGGTCAATGTCTTTGAATCTAACCAACCAGACAGATTAGCTATTCCTCTCCTGTGTGGAAGGGAAAACACGGATGGCGATAGGAAGAAACTGTGGTAGTGTCCCCTTCCCTCTAGACCTTTTCCATATTATCTCATTTAATCCTCCCAGAATCTTTGAAAGGCAGATCTTCTCCTTCCCATATAACCCATGAGGAAATTAAACATGAGAGAGGTTCAGTAACTTGTTTGCAGGCACACAGTATTAGGAACTACAGATGGGGGTGGGGGTGGTCAATAAGAAGAGGGGGGATTTTTTTGTTTTGTTTTTTGTGGGGTTTTTTTGAGCTGGTTTTTGAGGATAGCAAAGTGGGAAGCTATCACTCACGTCGTCATCTCAGTTGTTTTTTGTTCTGGTGGGAAACAAAATCAAATGAAAGTGTTGTACCGTTAGGGGCCCCCAAAGACACAGGGCCCAGTGTCAGTCTTTTTTGTGGCTCGATTATGGAACAGGTGGGAGGAAGCCATCTCTCTCGCTTCAGCAGCAAAGAAGCTGCACGCCAGCTGTGGTTGGTGAAATGAGTCAGTGAATAGCCATGCAGAAATGCATGTGAGACGCACCCACCCCCTGCCTCCATACATCCTTCAGAGATACAGAAGGGACCAGAGGTTCCAATGATCTCCTGGTGGAGGCTGCTACTCTCCACACTATACTCTCACAGGAGAGCGGCCTGGAGAAATGGGTGTTACACAAACATGGCATCTCTGACAGAAAACTCTATTTGTTCCAACCCCTACATTCTCCATTCAAGTTCCCAGAAGTTTGTAATTCTCCAAGAAAGACCTTTCCAAGCAAGGCTTACTCAACTGGTTTTCAGTAGGATAAGATTAATTTTGTTTTTTATTTCTTTTAAAAATATATATATATATATTTATGATTGATTTCAAAGAGGAAGGGAGGGGGAGACAGATAAAAACATCAATGATGAGAAAGAATCATTGATCGACTTATCTCCTGCATGCCCTACACTGGGGATCAAGCCCACAACCCAGGCATGTGCCCTAATTAGGAATCGAACCATGACCTCCTGATTCATAGGTTGATGCTCAACCACTAAGCCATGCCAGCCAGGCTGTTTTCTTTAAACTTGGATGACAATTTGCATACCACCCCAGGCTGGTGTATAAAGGCCAGTCATGAACCACCCACCTGTTTCCATACACACTTCCCCTGCTGCTTCTTTTTCTCTTTATCCTGGATTCTCGGCCTTCTATTCGAATTTGATATCTGCAATCCCTTCTTTGTGTCAACTCCACTTCTCCACAGCCTCCACTTTCTCCTTCAGGTTCTTGGATTTGGACCTCTCGCACAGTTTTCAGCTGTACTAACTCCTCTGGAATGGTATCTTATACATATTTTTTAAAATCCTCACTCAAGGATATGTTTTTATTGATTTTAGAGAGGGAGGGAGGGGAGAGAGAGAGAAAGTGAGAGAGGGAGAAAAAGAGAGGGAGGGAGGGAGACAGGAAGAGAAATATCAATGTGAAAGAGAAACATTGATTAGTTGTGTCTAGCATGCTCCCCTACGGGGATCAAACTTGCAGCTTTTTGGTGTTCAGGATGATGCTTCAACCAACTGAGCTATCCAGCCAGATCTTGATATCGTCTATCGACTCAGCTGAGAATCTTCATACTAAGCCCCAGTATTGCAAAATTCTACCAGCCAATTGCACCTGGGTGGCATGTATTGTCCATCTTGGTGCCTTGAGAAAGAAAAATACCTGACAAAACAATGGCACAGGATAGGCTAGATTTGCTTTTAAACTACCTGCCTGCCTTCTGGCTCCAAGAGATCTAAGAAAGATAACAAATCCTTGGTTACAATAACTTCAGGAAACTGTTTGGCAGAATCTACTAAAACTGAACATGTGCATATACTTTTACTGAACAATTCAACTCCTAGATACACACCTACCAGAAATGTACATATATTTCACCAAAAGACATGTACAAGAATGTTCATGGTAGGACTATTCATAATCACTAGAAACTGAAAGTAATCCAAATGTCCAACGGCAGTAGAATATATAAAAATTAATATATTCATATGATACACTATATAACAATGAAAAGCAGACTACTGCTATGCACAACAGTGTGGATAAATCCTACAAATACAATGTTGACCAGAAAAGAAGTCACCCACAAAAGAATACATAGTATATATTCCATTTACATGAAATTCTAAAACAGGCAAAACTAATCAACATTGTTAAAAGTCAGAATAGTGGTTACCATATGGGGAGTGGTGACAAGGTGGGGACAAGGGAGGATTTGATACTGATAATGTTTTGTTTCTTAATCTGGATACTGATTAAACTAGTTGTGTTCACTTTGCAAAAATGCATCCAGCTGTACACTTGTGATTCATATATTTCCCTATATATGGTACATGTGAATGAAGTGAATGACAGAAAGAAAAATTTCCTTGCTGACTCCTGAAAATGTCATTATAAAGGACACTCATGGTCAGGACTGGGGAAATAGGTTTTCTTCTGTTTCTCCTTGACATTTTGGAAAATCTAGCAATTTCTATGAAACTATAAAACCTAGAGCTTCCTCTGCTATAATGGAGATATTTTCCTATTCCCCACCTCAAGTAGTTTTGGTAGAAAATGGAACATGGAAATGAGCAGCTACTGGCTTTCTATAGGATCTTTACAGCTCAATGGGTTGGGAAAGAACTATGGAAGAGCTGAGCTATTTTAGAAAAAAAATTCCAAACTCGCCAAGGCCAGTTTGGCTCAGTGGATAGAGCGTCAGCCTGTGGACTGAGAGGTCCCAGGTTCGATTCTGGTCAGGGGCATGTACCTTGGTTGCGGGCACATCTCCAGTGGGGAGTGTGCAGGAGGCAGCTGATCGATGTCTCTCTCTCTCATCGATGTTTCTAGCTCTCTGTCCCTCTCTCTTCCTCTCTGTAAAAAATCAATAAAATATATATATTAAAAAAAAAATCCAAACTCTTACCACTACTCTACCCAGCCTCCCTCTCTGGGCTCTATGTTTTGGAGACATCCCCCACTCTAGACTCTTCTTCTAAATTCTAGGATTTCAGTTTTGATGATTTGGGTATCTCCCATTGTCTTGTGTGAGAAATTCCACATTTAGCCAACAACCTCCTGCCTCCAACATCTGACTCTCTCTACCCCTCACAGGTCATCCACACCCCTCTCTTTCAGTTACCATCACCCACTAGGGTGGAGATCCCACATAGAAAAGACAAGAGCAGCTGGAACCAAACAAGACTTTCACCTTAGAACTCAAGACCATTCCTTTGCTGCTGGAGCCACTATACCTTCTCTGATACTCTCTCCCTGCTCCAGTCTGTTTCTCAGACTGTGTTATTGTTCTGAGAAAGATAAGTATCACATGATCTCACTCATATGTGAATCTAATGAAAAAGTAAACAGATGAAGAAAATATATCCAGAGACAGAACCATGAACAGACTGATTAATTTCAGAGGGAAGGTGGGGATAGGGGTGTGTGAGGGAAAGATTAATCGGGGAGCTTATATGCATACTAGAAGTCTGATGCATGAAATTTGTGCAAGAGTAGGCCTTCCTCCCCCTAGCTGCCAGCACCAGCTTCCCTCCAGCACCTGGGACCAGGGCTTCCCTAGCAGCCTTGGCTTCGTCTGGAAGGTTATCCGGAAGGACATATGGAAGAACTTCTGGTCTAATTAGCATATTATGCTTTTATTATTATAGATATGCATAGCCCAATGGACACAGAGAATAGTGTGGCAAAGGTTTGGGAGGGGTGAATATGAGGAGGAGCGGGGGTCAATGTGGGAAAAACAACAACAACAAAAACCACCACAAAATGGACACCTGTAACATTTGCAACAATAACAACAAATTAAAAAGAAAAACAGGCAGCCAAAACCGGTTTGGCTCAGTGGATAGAGCGTCGGTCTGTGGACTGAAAGGTCCCAGGTTCGATTTTGGTCAAGGGCATGTGCCTTGGCTGCGGGCACATCCCCAGTGGGGAGCGTGCAAGAGGCAGCTGATTGATGTCTCTCGATGTTTCTCTCTATCCCTCTCCCTTCCTCTCTGTAAAAATATCAATAAAATATATATTTAAAAAAAAACAAACAGGCAAATTGGCATGGGGATGTTATAATGAGGTCCACTAGTTAAAAGATTATAGTCTGTCTTCCTCGTTGGGAATTCCACCAGGCTGTCTGTCTTTATGTCCCCTTTGCTTCTGCTTATTCATTGGCTCCCCTTGTTTTCCCACCCACACTGGCACCATTCTAGGACAGTGAGGGTAACAGGTATTCTATCCTGGTCCCTCTAGGATGCTACTCAAAGTGGCCACCTTTGTCCTATTTTATCCTATCAGGAGAAAGTAATAAAAACTCCCTTTGTCCTAACGTCTTTCTTGCTGTTTACCTAGCTATTTGATATTTTCTTTCCTAAAATGTTGCAAACTAAAACCTAAGCCAACAGCAGCAATAAAGGATAATGGAAGTATACATTTTGGAAACTGATAAAATGGAGTGGAATTCCTGGATCTTTCTATCACCTACTAGGCTAGGAACCTTTGGACAATTTGCTTGACTTTTCTAAACCTCAGTTACATCATCTATAAAATAATGATCTGGGAAAGTTCTTGGAAGGATAAATTATATTATGTGAGGATAACATCTGGCTTATATTAGCTACTTAATAGATGTTGGTTGCTATTGTGAGAAGACTTGTTATTAAAAAAACAAAAGTTTTTATCCAGATTCCTAGTTACTGAATAATGTTAAGGAGTTCAGCTGATTTCTGAGAAGCACACACACAAATCCCTCTCGATGAATCTCCACCAAAAGAAGCATAAACAAGTTGCCCAGCTGGTGGGGCTCAATGGTTGAGTGTCGACCTATGAACCAGGAGGTCACAGTTGGATTCCCGGTCAGAGCACATGCCTGGGTGGTGGGCTTTATGCCCAGTGTGGGGCCTGCAGAAGGCAGCCGATCTATGATTCTCTCTTATCATTGATGTTTGTCTTTCTCTCTTCCTCTTCCTTCCTCTCTGAAATGGATAAAAATGTTAAAAAAGCAAACAAATAAACACAAACAACAAGCTCTACAAAGCAGCACATTCAGAGGTGCAGAAGAATACAATTCAAGAATATGAATTGGCCCTGGCCAGTGTGGCTCAGTTGATTGAGTGTTACCTTATAGGTACACCAAACGGTCTCTGATTCAATTCCCAGCCAGGGCACTGGTTCAATTCCCATGCTCGGGTATGGATTCAATCCCCAGTTGGAGTGCTGGAAGCAACCAATTGATATTTCTCTTTCACATCAATGTTCCTTTCCCTCTCCCTTTGTCTCTCTCAAAATCAATAAAACATATTTTTTTAAAAAGAATACAAATTAAACCCTAACCAGTTTGGCTCAGTGAATAGACCATTGGCCTGTGGACTGAAAGGTCCCAGGTTCCATCTTGATCAAAGGCATGTATCTTGGTTGCAGGCACATCCCCAATAGGGGGTGTGCAGGAGGCAGCTGATTGATGGTTCTCTCTCATTGATGTTTCTGATTCTCTATCCTTTTCCTTTCCTCTCTGTAAAAAATAAGTAAAATATATTTTTAAAAAAGAATACAAATTAAGTACCAAAATTACATTATGCATAAAAACACACAAATATGGAAAGTCACAGTCCTAAGATGTTGATCTCAATAAATGACTGCTGACAGTGAAAGGACCTAAAGAAAGCTGGATCTAAAGTAGCAAGTGTTCGGTGTACCCATAGAGAATTCTAGAAAGTAATGGTCTTCATGTCAAGTGTGGCAGCAGGCTGAGGGTATGAGAGAATAAGGCCACAGTGAAAATTGCAAGGGTCTGGGCAGCAATAAGACAAAGGCCAATTAATCAACAGAAATAAAGGGTGAGTAAATAAATATCAGAGGGCAGAACAAGATAGGATGACCAAAGTACAGGCAAACAGTCTGCTGGGAGGGGAGCTGTTGATCCAACAGCTGGCCTCAGAGAGTATCATAGAAAATGTCAGAGAGGTAGAGTTGCAGGGAGAACACACAGTATCCAGACCCAATATCGAAGAACTCTCCATACCAAAGGAACAGGCTCTCCTGGCCTCAGTAGCCAGAATACTTCTCTCACCCTGGTGAGGATTCATCTTTAGTGAGCCTGGTATGCAATTTTGCTGGTCATTGTAACTGAATGGTTAGGAGTAGGGGTGAAGCTTAACAAGGTTTTCTGGACAAGTATTTCAGGGCTCTCCTTGCTGGCTTCTTGGATGCAGGTTTATTTGAGCGTCATTTATGGAAAGAGAGGTCTTGATTGGAGTATGAATTTGACCAGTAAGTCCCCATAGACAGTGTACTTGGGTCCATAGCATTCCTAGATAATAAAATGTCAGGATTATCCATGGTCTCTTTCTGAGAAAGATATTTAATATGTCTAGCAGTCTTCCTGGTTATACACTGTGGTGGGGAAATACAGAAAGCACTCTATCCTTGGAACATGGTTTCCTTTTACATGCGTAATGCCAAGTACATCTTTAAAGGGCTCAAGAAAGTCCCTCTTAAAGACTCTGAAGGAATATATGTGTGGTGGTGTATCAATTTTTATATAGATTAACTAAGTTCCACAGAAAATTTGGAAGGCCATGAGACATAGTGGGAAATGCATGGTGTTAATGCCTGACTAATTTAGTCTGAATTCTAACTTTATCACTTGCCAGCTATGTAACTTTACACAAATTATTTAACCACTGTGAGTCTGTTTCTCTACCTATAAAATGGAGATGATATCTATTGGAAAGAATTGTAAAACAAAAACAAACTCATAGATACAGACAACAAACTCATGGTTGCCATGTGAGAGAGGAGCTGGGTAAAAAAAGTAAAAGGATTAAGAAATACAGAATGGCCAAAACTGGTTTGGCTCAGTGGATAGAGCTTCGGCCTGGGGACTGAAGGGTCCCAGGTTCGATTCCGGTTAAGGGCATGTATCTGGTTGCAGGCACATTCCCAGTGGGGGGCGTGCAGGAGGCAGTTTATCGACGGCTCTCTCATCGATGTTTCTGGTTCTGTATCTCTCTCCCTTCCTCTCTGTGAAAAATCAATAAAATATATTTAGGAAGGAAGGGAGAGAAAAAGGGAGGAAGGGATGAAGGGAGGGAGGGAGGAATACAGAATGACCCTAGACAATTTGAGTCAGTGGATAGAGCATTGGCTTGTGGACTTAAGGGTCCCGGGCTCCATTCTGGTCAGTGGCACGTAATTCGGTTGTAGGCTCAATCCCAGACCCTGGACAGGGCATATGTGGGAGGAAATCGATGTGTCTCTCTCACATGGATATTTCTCTCTGTGTGTCTCTCCCCCTCCCTTCCACTCTCTCTAAAAAAGAAATTCAGTGGAAAAGATATTTCGGGTGAGGATTAACAACAAAAGTACAGATTGGTAGTTACAAAATAGTCACAGGCATATAAAGTACAGCATAGGAAATACCTGGGAAGTCCTTGTAGGCACCTACAGTGCTTTAAGATAATAAACTTGTGCCATTTAAACCACTGCAGATGTGGTGATTTGTTATAGTAGTAATAGAAAACCAATATATACAGGCATCAGTTAACCAATTGATAATTCATAATAATCAAGCAGTAATTATGATGCTATGATGATTGATCTTCATATTATTCATAAATATTAGAAAATAATACTTATTTTTGCTTTCTTTTTTATTTTTAATTGATTTCAGAGAAGGGAGAGGGAGAGAGAGAGAAACATCAATGATGAGAGAGAATCATCGGTCGGCTGCCTCCTGCAGGCACCCTACTGGGGATTGAGCCTGCAATTTGGGCATATGCCCTGAATGGAATTGTGACCTCCTGGTTCATAGGTCGATGCTCAACCACTGAGCCATGTCAGCTGGACTTGTTTTTTTCTTTCAAATCTTCAAATTTAATATGCAGCTGTAGCCAAGCAAATTTGGTTGCCCTTGCTCAAGAGTGCTAAAAAGAATGTCTTAAAAAGAGGGTGGGGGAGAGACATGTATGGCAGTTCTAGATTGAACCCTACCTGTGTCTCACACCACTCTGAATTCAAGCATGGGGGGACATCTCCGGATGATTGGCCACCACCCTCTTCACCGAAAGGAACAATGTGCTTCTTGGGAAGAGTAATAACTGAGTCCCTCGGAGCTCATGTACTGTCCCCAGGCTCCCTAAAGCTGAGACTCCCATGAAGTGGTAATTCACTCAAGTTAGTAAGAAATGGTTTATTATAAAGATAGTTATTCATGGGAGTGCAGACAAGGATGAGCAATCAGGCTCAGGAAAAACAGGAATAGGAGGGTAGCTATGGATTCCAGACAGCTTTGAGACGTCAGCCACAGATTCTGTGAATCTTTACTGGTGACTCAGCTCCTCCCTGTGTGTCTGCCATGCTCTCCACGCACTACTGCCTGGCTTGCTTACCATTTTACTCACTGAGTCTTTTATGCATCACAGGTTCTGCTTACTCATAACTTGGCTTACACCTAACGTGACTTAGTCAAATCTTTGACTCACTCAAGTCCTCTCCTAACTTCCCCAATTTTATTCATGCATTTGATTATCAATTTTTTAAAAATACCTATTGAGCACCTACTATGTATCTCCATGCAGTTCATTGTCCAGTCAGAGAGAGAAACATTTATCAGATAACCACCAAAGTGCTTCTGGTGCATTCTGATTGCCTCCGCTTATTTGTTCAAATCAGGCCTTGGGATCCATTTCTGGACACTCCATGAACTGGCTGTCTTCAGAAGCAGCAGCAATAGGCTGACCTGTTTATTACTAAATTACCCTCTCTCTTCCCCAATGTCCAGACACAGCTGATTGGACTAATGGTTGGCATCTGACCAAGGACAATTAATACACTGGCTGGCCAGCAACCTGCAGTTTAACTCAAATCAATATGCTTCCCTTAGAAGGAAGACATTATAGCATAGCAGACATTATATAGAATTGACGTTTACCATAAGGGGATAAACCTGACACTCCAGAGCAGTAATCTAAATGTGGAAGGGAGGGTAGAGGGTGGGCAAAAGTGGGGCACAAGTTCAATAGTAACTAAACTTTTGGGAGCAATCACTTTGTAGTGTATACAGATTTCAAATTATGTTGTACACCTGAAACTTGCATAATAACAAAAATAATAAATGTGGAAGGACTTCACTCATAGGGAACTTTATTCATTCATGAGATGGAAAGTTAGAGGGCACTTGTCTGATTCAAGGACTCTGAGTAGGGAGCAGGACCTAGAACAGGGGTGGTGTGAACATAGCATAGGGCCATATTCATTACACAGATGATGGACAGAGTGAGGATTAGTGAAATGCTGCCAAGTTCCTTACAGGGAGAGGTTACAGCCTTAGATAGGGGTAAAGCAATTATAGTTTCCACAAGGTTTGCTTCCCAGGGCTGGCTGGGAGAAAGAGGCAGGAGCCAGAGAATTCTCTGGTACAGTCCTTGGTCTGGGTTCAAGTGCCATAGGCTTCAACACATTCCTAGATCAGGGTCATTGTGTTTACCTTAGGAAATTTTCAATGAAGCATTTTAGACAAACCATGGATGTCATGGTACAACTATAGCACATGACCTTGAGTTTTCCTGCTGCAACCCACAGATAGAGGAGTTTATGTGGAGAGACAGTCCCCTATGATGTTGATTCTGGATTGGGAATGAAGCGGGTATGGCTCAACTGGCTTCAGGTGTTGTGTTGTGTTACTGGTGTGGCTGAAAAGAAGGTAAGGCCTCAGGGATATTGAATAGTAACGGCATTCTTTATGAGGCACATTGACTAAAAAGGCTGGTAGTTCCTGGAAGTTTGTGTATTTTGGTTTTTGGAACAGGATGTTGGCACATTTGTTCTGTTTTTCTGATGGCAGGCTTTCTTTTGAAATGAAAACACACAGAGGACTAAGTTTCCTCTGGGGCCATCTGGTAGTGTGTCCAAAACCTGATTTGGAGAGAAGTATCTAGTATTGGTCCAGAGTTACTTGGGGTTATGGTGATTTGTGCAGGCCCTACTCACGGCCCTGGAACACAAGAGCAGGAGTCCCAAACTGTAGTTCTGCCCGGAGCAGGAGAGCACTGACCCACAAATTGGATGTGTTAGCATTCACTGGGAAAGCCCAAGGATGGGGGAGGGACAGGCGTGAAAGTGCTTCAGTATCTGGAAGACTCCCCACTATCCTTTGTACTATCCTTCAGAAGCTACCTGGTTCAGCTTTCTCGTGTTACTGGTGCAAATACTAAGAAAAGCCAAGTAACCCTGTCTACTGCAATTAGTGGGTGGAGCAAGAATACAACTCGTGGGATGACCTCCCTTTTCAAGCAAGGTCTGGCAGGGAATGATGATGGTTAGCACCAGAAAGCAGGCAATAAAATGTCTCTTGTGTAAGCATGATTCTTACATGTATGCTGAGAATACATGTGTTCAATTGTGTCTTAGCGTGTAGTGATGGTATTGATAAAATTGTCCTAGATCCTCTGCATCGACTGTTGAGTGACATCATTGAATCACTAAATAGGGCAATGCAAAATCTCACTGGCCCTTGATTTCCCAACCCACAACTAGTCTACCACCAAGTCTTGTCAATACCACCTTCTATCCATTTCTCTTTTTTCTCCATAACCACGCTGGTCTGAGCTACCATCTTCTCTTGCCTGGATTTCTGAGACAGCTAATGGTTTGCCCATAATTCCTCTGCCTCCAATCTATTTTGCTCAGAGCAGCGAATGGTCTGACCCCTCCCTACTTTTTATTAATCAGTAGACTTTTAAAAACATATTTTTATTGTTACTTTAGAGAGGAAGGGAGAGGGAGAGAGAGATAGAAACATCAATGATGAGAGAGAATCATTGGTGGGCTGCCTCCTGCATACCCCCTTCTGGGGATCAAGCACACAACCTAGGCATATGCCCTTGATCAGAATCAAACCTGGGACTCTTCAGCCGCAGGCCAACAACACTCTGTCCACTGAGCCAAACCAGCTAGGGCTGTAGACTTTATTTTTTAGAGCAGTTTTAAGTTTACAAAAAGTTGAGCACACAGTACAGAGTTCCCTTATATCCCCTCTCTATTTCACTTCCAATTTGCCCTGTTAATATCATGCATGAGTATGGTACATTTGTTACAATTGTTGAATCAATTTTATTACATTATTATTAACTAAAGCACATAGTTGATATTAGGGTTCACTCTTATAGTTGTTATAAAGTTCTATGGGTTTTAACAAATGCACATTGTCATGTATCCACCATTATAATGTCATGCAGAATAGTTTTCTGCCCTGAAAAAGCCCTGAGCTCCACCTGTTCAACCCTTGCCTGAAGTCTTTTCCCAACGCAGATCTTACCCCATCACTCCCCTCACTCAGCCTCACCTTGCTCCTCTCTTTCTAATTTTCCGTCTTCACCCATATAGATTTTTTTTTTGTTTCATTTCCTCAAACCACACTTCATTCTGTCTCAGTTTTGCTCATACTGTTTCTTCTCCTGAAATGACCCTTTCTACCTCCCGGCCCCACCCTCAGACCTTATCATGGTTTGTAATTGTGTTTATGTGTGTGATTATTGAATTGGCCTCCTTCTTGACTGTGAGCTCCTCACTAGCAAAGCTGTGCCACTGTATCCACAGTACCTGGCACATAGTAGGCACGTGATAAGTATTTGTTGAATAATAAAAATAATAATAATAATGAATAACTTAATAACTGAACAGAGAGTTTCACCTGATTGTGTGGAGCTTGGGAAGAGTAGAGAAGGTTTGAGGGAAAGCTGACAGGAAACAAGTAAAAGATTTACCCAAAGGGCTGAGAATACCACTAAAGAGTTGTAGAGGCCTCAGACCATCAGATTGTGTCAATGGAGAGACCTGGATGGGTAGATATGGTGATTGAGAATTTATGTTTTCTAGGGTGGAATTGCTCTGGTGATGACAAAGTATAGGGTATGGCTATAGGAGGCCTCTGAGGTGGGCTGGAAGTGGATGGTCGATAGACCCAGCAAAATCCCTCCAGGATGAAGAAATGAGACAGGCATTTAGTAAATGTGAGGATATAACTAGGTTGGTAGATGACAGGACAAAAGGTGACTAGTTAATGGCAGAGACCTCAATGGGACAGAGATATTTCATACTAAAATAAAGCAGAGATTGCTTAGAAGGGAGCTACAGAATATTGTTAGTGCCTCTCTATATTTGGGGCATGGAGAAATAAGTAGCTTGTACTTGAAAGGACGATAGGGGAAGTGGTAACCTCAGGGGAAAGCCAGGTTTCAGTTCAGTACAAGGTGGTGGGAGATTAGCTAGGTCTCTGGTTGCATGTAACAGAAATCAACTCTAGCTATCTGTGGTCAGTAGGGGATGGAGGATTGGAGGAAGTATCCAAGGTTTAATCTCAGGCATATTAAACAAGATAGTAGTGTGTAGGTGGTGTGGCTCAGTGGTTGAGCATTGACCCATGAACCAAGAAGGTCACTGGTCCGATTCCCACTCAGGGAACATGTCTGGTTTGCGGGCTCATCTCCAGCCAATCAATGATTCTCTCTTATCATTGATGTTTCTATCTCTCCTCCTCTCCCTTCCTCTCTCTGAAATCAATAAAAACATATTTTTTAAAAATAAATAAGATAGTAGCCATTAGCCCACCATTATGAGTGAGGAGAAGTACTATGAAGGTCTTGGTGTCTACTATAGTACTTCTATAAAGAAGTTGAAGAAGTAGGGAAATTTGTTCACCAACAGCTAGGGATTCGTTCCGTAGACCTCAAAGAAAAATGTCTGGTGGGATAAAGAGAAGCAGAAGTACAAAGAAGTATGGAGATTAGAGTGGCTTGTGGGTTCTAAATGGTGATGTCAGGAAAGTGGTATCTAGAATGGAATTGATAGGAGACCTAAAAGCACATAGTGATAGCTGCCCCATCTGTCCAATGTCTGAACTCCTGGTCCATTCCAGATATGTCTGCTCCCAGACTCATCTTCATCCACTGAATTGAATTTCTGACCTCCTCTACTTCATCCCCTTCCTTTGCCCCAGAACATCTCTTAGATCCTCACTGTGCCAACAAACCCTCTGTTACCTCCCTCAGAAGCTGCATCCTCAATTATATTTTTTTTATTGATTTCAGAGAGGAAGGAAGAGGAAAAGAGAAATAGAAACATCAATGATGAGAGAGAGAATCATTGATCGGCTGCCTCCTGCACGCCCCCTCCTATTGGGGATCGATCTCGGATGTGCCTTGACTGGAATCAAACCCTTTTCTATGATTATCAATTTCCTGGCCTTTATTCCATGTTTGTCAGACAAAGATCATCTACTAAGGTAGACAAATCCAGTTCCCGAAATACCCTGTTCTGATTTTTCCTGGTCTGTTTTCCTCACATCCTTCTAGAACATGGGCCTGACACATACTGAGTGTTTTCTCCATTTCCTAAAATGACATTTCTTCTACATGAGTTGAGTCCCTATCCCAAACACTTGGTTTAGGGTCAGGATCACCTGGTTCATATTTCCCAGATGGATTCTTTTCCTAACCTCTACATTGCTAACATTCTAGTAGAGGGGAAGCCCAGGTTACGTGTAGAGAATGGCAGAGTATTTACATGGCCATGATATCACTGAATTCAGGAAAATGATTCTTTCTGGGATAAGAGGGAGATGAGAGGAGACCAGGAAAGGCTATGGGTACTTCAATGTTTGGGCAATATTTTATTTCTAAAGATGAGTACACAAGAATTTATTATTCTTTATACCTTTTTTGTGATTCTGAAATGTTTCTATTTAAAATTTTAGAATAGAGGTCCTCAGCTTTTTCCTTAGTGGAATGCCTGCAGGTGGATCTGGGGCTAGAGACAGCACTGATGGATTCTGGAGGCTAGGGAGAATTCAATCAAAATGTTCAGCACAGGAAGACAGAAGGGCAGAGGAGGGAGGAGGGTTTCTGGGCTCAGCGCCAAGATCTTAGACCACAAGGCTGTAGGTTCATTTGACTGACTGTGAAAGCCTATGAATCTATTGTGTTTACTGGTGAAAAGCCTCAAAATAGGCGATTCCCAGCTTATAAATTTATTTGCTGGCCTGCTGTCTGGAACTGGGAACAAGTTTTCCTATAGAAACAATATTATAAATGGTGGCTCTGCCCAAAGGCCAGCCTACAAAAGCTTATAGAACTCTAATGTACCTAAAATATTATGCTAATAATATTAAAGACCCTGACCACTATTTATAGCAGCATTTGTGTGAGAAAGTGCATTTCGAGTTTTAATGCCAGCAAAACATATACTTCATCCCTGTGAATCCTCTGGACTCTTGACCTTATTTCCACAGCAGTTGATTCTTATCATAATGGCTCCATATGTGGGGGAGGGCAGGGTAGTTGCTTTCTGTTGCTACAGGATTCAAGCTGGAGTTCTGAGCACTGCATCTCCACTGAGATGATCCCAACCCCACCTGTATGCTGGCCTGTGATCTAAGTGTAGCTTCCCAAACACAATATGGAGTTTCTTATTTGTATGTTTTGCATACCTATCACCAGCCAACACTTAAACTCTGTCATATTAGGGACCTCATTTGCATGTTTCTGGGACATCTCAGGAGACATCATTTCATAAAAGAAATGGTGTGGGAGACTTTATACAATCCCTGAAACATTGGGAAGGGAGATAAACCCAGGACAGTCTTTGACTAGGAGATAGCATGGTCAAGAAGAGAAGTCAGGCCCTAGCTGGTTTGGCTCAGATGATAGAATGTCAGCCTACAGTCTGAAGGGTCCTGGCTTTGATTCCAGTCAACAGCACATGCCTGAGTTGCAGGCTTAATTCTTAGTAGGGAGCTCGAGGGAGGCAACTGATCAATGATTCTTTCTTATCACTGATGTTTCTCTCTCTCTCTCCCTTTCCCTTCCTCTCTGAAATCAATAAAAACATTTTTTTAAAAGAAAGAGAATTCACCCTGATTTCGGTAAGAATCTGATAGAAACTGTGCCTCGGGTTAGGACACTGGTAGCCTTAGCAAGAAGTATTCCTGAGTGTGATACAGAGGACTGAACTCAAATACTCTCACTTGTTTGCTCACTTGTAGAACTGAAAACTGGAAGATCCACGTGGCATTTTGGGATCTGAAAGCAAAACTATCATTTACAAGATGTCTTGCTCTTTTGTAAAATAAACGTTGTAATTGTAGGAAACCTCATTACATCCAGAGTCCCTGCCACAGTGGTGGGCCTAATGATATGGAGAAGTGGTGAGGAATAGCTTCTAAGGAAATAGTAAGAAATGTGAACACAGTTTTATACACAAAAGATATTTAGCATAATATAATTTATAACTGAAAACAAACTAAATATGCAGTAATAGTGAAAGTGTTAAAATAATTTATGGTACATCCACATGAAATTCATGGCTCCCATATGCAATCATTTAAAATAATTTTGTGGCCCAGCTGGCATGGCTCAGTGGTTGAGCATCGACTTATGAACCAGGAGGTCAAAGTTTGATGCCTGGTCGAGTCCTATGCCTGGGTTGCGGGCTCATTTTTCATCTACAACTTTATGCCATAATGCATTTCCTGGTGATGTACAAAGAATTGCAGTTCAGATAATCACTTCAAAATCATTTTACATATTAAATAACCACATATTAAATAACTTTTGAGCTTTACTATTTATTATCTTGGCGCATGGTTGAATTGAGCAGTAGAATGTACTTTAAGACCAAAATAATCATTTGACAGTTTACCTGAACTCATTTAATACTTTCAGCGGCCTAGATGCCCTGTCAAAGGCTCCTGCCTTCTACTAACTTTGCCTCGGGTCAGATCTCCAGACTTCACCATTGTCTTGCTCCCTTGGCCTTGCTGGAATTCTGTATTGGTTCTTCAACTCAAGTCTGACTCTTAATCTTTTCTAATCCTCTTGCTTGATGTTTTAACAGTTCCCTGCTTCTCTAGCCAGATCTCTTTGAGACATAATTGAGACTTCAGACCAAGTACACAGAGAGATTTTCTTGCTCTAGGTTTCCAGGGTCCCCACCTGGCATGGCATCTCCAATAAGCCAGTAAAGCACACATTACTTTACTGGCCTTCTTTCCTTTCCCTCTCAGTTCTCCATGAAGTTTTCTCAGCCAGTTAAGTTGCGTGGGCCAAATCTCCGTCCTGACCATCTGGCACCCTCCAGTGGCCATAAATGGGTGTGCCTTGGCTAGCAATGAGTTTCAGAGCCACATCCTTCTGAGCATCCCAGGCCTGTGAGCGCCCTCCAGTGACAGTTAATAGGAGTTGCTATCAGAATCTACTATCAGATTTTGCCAAGCATTACTTCAGCCTGGCTCCTTCAACTTGCTGATGGAGAAATTCAACAAAGTCCCCGTCTCCCTTTTTGGTGAATATATTTGTATCAATACATGCTAAGATCTACATTCTGAAAGGAAAACCCTTTTCTAGTTTTGCATTTGGCAGGCAAGCAATAATAAGTACTGACTTAATTGAGTGCCAGATGCTAAGCTAAATACTTTACATACATTATCACATATAACCTTCACAACACTGGAAGGTAGGTACCTATTTCAAATCTTCATTTCACAGAGGAGGAAACAGACTTAAATTCAAGGTTATGCTTAAAGATCAAGATCTCCCTGTCAGTTGATGGCTAGCTTAAGCTTCAAAACCAGCCCACCTGCCTTGGGGCCCATGCTTTCTAATCAGTAAGCCATACAGTCTCTGCAGAAAACTGGGATACCCAGAAGCCATGTTTTCTACCATATGTAAGTTAGTCTTCAGCAAGAAGAAGAGTAAAAATATGCAGAGAGAAGCAGCAACAAGATATAGAACTAAAGTTCTAACAAGGCTTTAGTCCTTGGTTCTAGTTGTTCCTGAGGTCCAGGAGCATCCTTGTCCTATTTCATCAGATACTGGGCTGTTTCATCAGATACTTAAGTCCTTCTAATAACCACCCCTTTCAGTCTGTTTGATGTGGCTTCCTGACACTTGCAACGCAGGAGTCCTGCCAAAACAGGACACAAGTGGGGCACTTTTGAAGACAGTCTACGTATTAACACCCAGAGCAGCATTAGAAAGAATAGTCATGAATTGTGGGAACCAGACTGGGTTTATCAGTTTAAAAAAGAGACTGAATCAAGTTACCAGAGACAAGTCACACATTACTCAGAGACAAGTCAAAAGGAAGGTTTCTAAAAAAATATATATGTGCACTAAACCCTGAGTACACTGAGCCACGGGCCTCAGGAAGAGCTGGAGGTGCAGTAGTAGCATCTCCCACTGGGGCCTTTTGACCTCTCAGTGAATCAGCACCTCTCTCTTTGGACCAGCCTTCTCAGCTTACTCATCTTGCACCTGGATGCAAAAGTGGTCACTCTAGCCCCTGCACCTCGATGGCCATCCAGTTCTAGCACATCTCAAAATTGTGGTTTCCCTTTGTGTTCCTCATTGCTGGTTCCCAAGAGAGAAGACTTGACTTCTGCTTTTCTTTTTAAACCAAAACATACCAGACATAGGTCACTGTGTATAATTTATGGCCACTCCCATGGACCAGGTGTCCAATTAGTTATAGTCATGGTCATATGGCCTACTGACAAGTCAGTAAGGTCAGAGGATAGGGATGTGAGCAGGCCAGTAATAATTGGTATCTCTAATCAAGCCCATTTAAATGTAATTTGAACTCTTGCCAATAACAAAAATTAAACACATTGTAGACATGGACAATCCATTCCCCAAACACCCTAATTATCTCACGTTGGCTAAAGAGTTCACCTTCTGGTGCTTGTAGGCTTGCATGCTACCTCTTCCTCAACATGCACCTTCTTCAAGCTTCCAGTCCTGCCTGCACCTGCCCTAAACACTGCAGTGAGCCAGACCACTCCACTCACTAGGGAGTCTATTAATTTTTTCTCTCCTTAACCACACTAAAGACTTTGCTTAGTAAAGCATTTTGAAGATTTAGAAAGTGACTGCTCAGTCTGCTTAGGATTTATATCCCAAGCAGATGTGCCAAGAAGTCATAGGAATCAAACTGCTGTTCTGTGAGCAGAATAATATATGAACATGCCTTTTAGTAGTTTCGATTACACAGCTGTACAAATTGCAATGGAGTCTTCATAGCTAAAATTGCTTTTATCAAAAACACATCACTTCCTCAGGGCAGATAGAGGTTTAAACATAGCAGGCACTATGAGGGGCATTAATCCTTGTACAATATTTCTCATTACTTGAGAAAAAATATTTCAGAAAATTGAGATATTATAGTACTAAACCTACCTTGAGAAAAACTCTGCCCTTTATCATAATAAATGAACTAAGTAATAAGATGAAAAGAAGGGGCTCTAAATAATGGCACCATCATCTTAAATTTTTAGTCTCTGTGAGCCTCAGTTTCTTCAACTGTTAAATTGAATATTAGTACCCATCTTACAGTGTTTTTGTAAGGAGCCAATGAGAGCTTTATGAAGAGCTTAGCAAAATGCTAATCATAGTAAGTGTTCAATAAATATTAGTTGCTGTAATTTCATTACATTTTGTCACCTTACTATTTATCAAGTTGTATTTTAGCACAGTTTCTCATTTTGTCCTTCCAACTTATAGGTAGCTATGATGATAAATATATCCTGATTTTATAGGACAACAAATAGAAACCTATAACACAAACAAATAACCTATCTGGGATAAGTGACTTTTCCAAGGTAACACAGACAATAATTCACATCTCTGACTTCCACGGAGTGTTCTTTCTGCACAGAACTTAAGTCCTGTGACTGGATTTTAATGAAATGAAAAACTTGATATTATACTAAAGGAAAAACCCTCCACAACTTCCACCCATTCAGTTAGAGATGCTATGTGGATATCCATTTTTGGCAGCATGGAAAGCTAGATAACCTGTAGGGCCTATTAGCTATGAGATAATTAAATCCTGATGAAAACTAACATGCATTTTAAAGTTTTGCTGCGTTTTCATGAAAGGAATCAAAAAAGAAGAAAAAAAAGTGAGCTCAAATAAGAGCAGGGAGCAAACACAAAAGCCAGAGCTATAATCCTCGAGGCACATTACAAGGTGTGGGAATTACACTTGAGATTTCTGCTTTGAGCATGGTTCAAAAAAAAAAAAAAGCTTCAGAGACCCCTGATGAGTTTGTTGCAACTCAGAGCTCCCCTCAGAATCAAATGCAAATACTCCCTGGAGGAAAGCAACTCATAGTTTGCATCCTTGGGATTTCCATAAATTAAGTTCAACAAAATATCAGCTCTCAATTTTTAAAAAGTCACCAATACATAAACCACCATGATTTAGGACCAACATAAACAGCAAATAATACATTTATAAGGACTAAATACCTGGAATTGGGTTATTAAATAACCTATTATGAATCCTAAAAAGAAATAAAATATGGAAAAAATAAATTTAAAAAACATGAGGCTAGCCCCAACAAATTGGCTCAGTGGATAGAGTTTCGGCCTCCAGAATGAAGGGTCACAGGTTCGATTCTGGTCAAGAGCATGTACCTTGGTTGTGGGCACATCCCCAGTCAGGGGTGTGCAGGAGGCAGCTGATCGATGCTTCTCTCTCATTGGTGTTTCTAACTCTCTATCCCTCTCCCTTCCTCTTTGTAAAAAAATCAATAAAATATATTGAAAACAAAACAAAACAAAACATGATATTATTAAAATAACTAGAAATATTAGTAAACTAGAGGCCCAGTGCATGAAATTCATGCATGGGGGAAGGGTGTCCTTCACAGCCCAGCCTGCTCCCTTTCGAATCTGGGACCCCTTGACGGATGCTTTCCTCCAGGGAGTATTTGCATTTTTTAAATTAAATCTTTATTATTCAGATTATTACATTTGTTTCTCTTTTCCCCCCTCCATAGCTCTCCTCCACCCAGCTCCTACCCTTCCCTCTAACCTTACCTCCTTCCCTTTGACCTCATCCATAGGTGTATGATTTTTGTCCAGTCTCTCCCTGTAGACCCCTCATCCTTTTCCCCCTGAAAATTATCAGTCCACTCCCTTTCTGTGCTCCTGATTCTAGTATATGCACCAGTTTATTCTGTTGATCAAATTTTTAATTCACTTAATTTTTAGATTCACTTGTTGATGGATATGTATTTATTGTTCATAATTTTTTGGCTTTTACCTTTTTCTTCTTCCTCTTCTTAAAGAGTACCTTTCAGCATTTCATATAATACTGGTTTGGAGTTGATGAACTCCTTTAGCTTTTTCTTCTCTGTGAAGCTCTTTATCTGCCCTTCAATTCTGAATTAAAGCTTTGCTGGATAGAGTATTCTTGGTTGTAGGTTCTTGCTATTCATCACATTAAATATTTCTTGCCATTCCCGTCTGGCCTGCATCATATCTGTTGAGAAATCAGCTGACAATCGTATGGGTGCTCCCTTGTAGGTAATGAACTGTTTTTCTCTTGCTGCTTTTAATATTCTCTCTTTGGTTTTTGCTCTTGGCATTTTAATTATGATGTGTCTTGGTGTAGTCCTCTTTGGATTCCTTTTATATGGGGTTCTGTGTGCTTCCTGGACTTGTAAGTCTATTTCTTTTACCAGATGTGGGAAGTTTTCAGTCATTATTTCTTTAAGTAGGTTTTCAGTATCTTGCTCTCTTTCTTCTTCTGGCATCCCCACAATTCTGATGTTGGTACCCTTGAAGCTGTCCCAGAGGCTCCTTATGTTATCTTCACATTTTTGGATTCTTTTCTCTTCTTGCTTTTCCAGTTGAGTGTTTTCTGATTCTTTATATTTCAATTTTTTTACTTGATTTTTGCCTTCCTCTAGTCTGCTGTTAGGACTCTGTATAATATTTTTTATTTCAGTCAGAGTATGTTTAATTTCTAGTTGGTCCTTTTTCATCTCTAGTTGGACCCTTCCCATCTCTAGTTGGATCTTTTTTCATCTCCTCTTGGGACTCGCTAACTTTATCCATCTTTTCTAGGATATTCTTGAAAAACCTTATAAGCGTGGTTTTGAACTCTATATCCAATCGTTTGTTTTCCTCCATTTCTTTTGTTTGTGATCTTTTCCTTTGTCTCACCATTTTCCCTATGCCAGGAGAACTTCTGTGTTGGATTCAGGCTTATGATACCAGTCTTGAAAAACTACAGAAGCCTCTCTTAGGCTCTATAGCAGCGGTTCTCAACTTGTGGGTCGCGACCCACAGGTTGAAAACTGCTAGCAAGGTCGCCTAAGACCATCGGAAAACAGATATTTACATTATGATTCATTAACAGTAGCAAAATTACAGTTATGAAGTAGCAACGAAAATAATTTTAAGGAGGAGAATCCAAGATGGTGGCATAAGTAAACACCTACACTGCTGCCTCGCACAACAATTTCAAAACTACAACTAAAAGACAGAATGGACATCATCCAGAACCACAGGAAAGCTGGCTGAGTGGAAGTTCTACAACTAGAGGGAAAGAGAGGGGCTCACAGAGACCTAGAGGAGCTGCAAAAAGCTGAGGTACGGAGACGCGTGTGTGGAGAGAGCGGGTGCCGGAGTACCTGGCTGGTTTTCTCTGGCAGGAGGGAAACGGAGACTCTCAAAGGCATTTAACCCCTTATCTTACAACACTAAACCCCAGATCCAGCCGAAACTCATACGGGGGGAGTTTGGACTGTGAAAAGGAAGAAGTGCACGGAAATTTAGGGGAGTCGCAAAAGATCAAAGGCCTGGTGGCCTGCACGGCACTGCTGATTGTGCCGCTGCCTTTTACGACTGGGCGGGAGATAGACCCTCCCAACTGTGCCACTTCTGACTCCACTAAGCCCCTGTTTTGGGCGAAACCCTGGGGACCTAGTCTCGTGTGGTCCTGGTGCGCAGGGGAGCCGGAGGGGCAGCGGTCTAGAGGCACTGAGGGTGCTCGGGCACAAGGACTGCTCCAGCGATTACCCAGTCACGTGAGATTCAGGGGCCATGGAGTGTGGGGCCGACTGGAAGGCAAGGCAGTCCCTTAAGCCCTGAGACTCCACCCATCCCAAGCTCAACAGAGGCTTCTTCGGTTTTGCAAGTCTGGTATCATAAGGCTGAATCCAACACAGAAGTTCTCCCGGCATAGTGAAAATGCCGAGACAAGGAAGGGATTACAAACAAAAGAAATGGAGGGGAAAAAATGACTGGATATAGAGTTCAAAACCATGCTTATAAGGTTTTTCAAGAATATGCTAGAAAAGTTAGATAAATTTAGTGAGACCCAAGAGGAGATGAAAAAGGACATACTAGAGACACTGACTGAAATAAAAAATATTATACAGAGTCCTAACAGCAGACTAGAGGATGGCAAGAATCAAGTCAAAAATTTGAAATATAAAGAAGCGGAAAACAATTCAACTGAAAAAGCAAAAAGAGAAAAGAATCCAAAAATGTGAAGATAATGTAAGGAGCCTCTGGGACAGCTTCAAGCGTACCAACATCAGAATTGTGGGGGTGCCAGAAGAAGAGAGAGAGCAAGATACTGAAAACCTATTTAAAGAAATAATGACTGAAAACTTCCCACATCTGGTAAAAGAAATAGACTTACAAGTCCAGGAAGCACACAGAACCCCATATAAAAGGAATCCAAAGAGGACCACACCAAGACACATCATAATTAAAATACCAAGAGCAAAAGACAAAGAGAGAATATTAAAAGCAGCAAGAGAAAAACAGTTCATTACCTACAAGGGAGCATCCATACGACTGTCAGCTGATTTCTCAACAGAAACGATGCAGGCCAGATGGGAGTGGCAAGAAATATTCAACGTGATGAATAGCAAGAACCTATAACTAAGAATAATCTATCCAGCAAAGCTATCATTCAGAATTGAAGGGCAGATAAAGAGCTTCACAGAGAAGAAAAAGCTAAAGGAGTTCATCAACTCCAAACCAGTATTATATGAAATGCTGAAAGGTACTCTTCTAGTAGAGGAAGAAGAAAAAGGTAAAAGCCAAAAAATTATGAACAACAAATACATATCTATCAACAAGTGAATCTAAAAATTAAGTGAATTATAAATTTGATCATCAGAATAAACTGGTGAATATAATAGAATCAGGAGCACAGAAAGGGAGTAGACTGATAATTCTCAGGAGGACAAAAATCATAAAGCATCAAACAGACTGTGAAATTATAGCAGAAAGATTAAAGTTAGGTGAGGTAGATAAGTGATCAATCAAAGGACTTGTATGCATGCATATAAGCATAACCAATGATCACAGACACTGGGGGGTTGGAGTATGCCTGGGAATGAGGGTGGGCAATGGGGAGATATGTATAAAAAATTAATAAAAATTAATAAAAAGAAAAATAATAATTTTAAGATGGGGGGTCACCACAACATGAGGAACTGTATTAAAAGGTCATAGCATTAAAAAAGGTTGAGAACTACTGCTCTAGACTGCTGCCCCTCCGGCTCCCCTGCGCTCTGGGACCATATGAGTCTGGGTCCCCAGGGTTTCGCCCGAAACTGGGGTTTAGTGGAGTTAGAAGTGGCACAGTTGGGAGGGTCTGTCTCCCACCCACTCGTGAAAGCCAGTGGCACAATCAGCAGTCAGTCCTCTGTGCGCAGTGCCGTGCGTGTCACCAGACTTCTGATCTTTTGCGACTCCTCTGAATTTCCATGCACCTCTCCCTTTTCACAGTCCAAACTCCCCCCGTATGAGTTTCGGCTGGATATGGGGTTTAGTGTCGTAGGATTAGGAGTTCAATGCTGTTGGGAGTCTCCGTTTCCCTCCTGCCAGAGAAAGCCAGCCAGGTTCTCTGGCACCTGTTCTCTCCACACGCCCGTCTCTGTACCTCAGCTTTTTGCAGCTCCTCTGGGTCTCTGTGAGCCCCTCTCTTTCCTTCTAGTTGTAGAATTTCCACTCAGCCAGCTTTCCTATGGTTCTGGATGATATCCATTCTGTCTTTTAGTTGTAGTTTTGAAATTGTTGTGCGAGGCAGCAGTGTAGGTGTTTACCTATGCTGCCATCTTGGATCTTCCCAGGAGTATTTGCATTTGATTCTGAGGGGAGCTCTGAGTTGCAACAAGTAGGATTGGGCCTAAATGGGCAGTCGGACATCCCTCTCACAATCCAGGACTGCTGGCTCCTAACTGCTCAGCTGCCTGCCTTCCTCATTACCCCTAACCACTTCTGCCTGGCAGCCTGACCACCCCCTAACCACTCCTCTGCCAGCCTGATTGATACCTAAGTGCTCTGATGCCACTGTTTGCCCCTGACTACCCTATGCTGTGGGCCTGGTCACCGCCAATTGCCCTTCCCTACAGGCCCGATCACCCCCAACTTCCCTCCTCTACCAGCATGGTCACCACTAACTGCCCTCCCTTGCAGGCTGATCACCCCCAACTGCCCTCTCTTGCAGGACTGGTCCCTGCCAACTGCCCTCCCCTGCTGGACATCTTGTGGTGGCAAGCTTGTGTCCACATGGGGCCAGGATATTTGACCAAATGGAGCAGCCATCTTGTGTGTTGGAGTGATGGTCAATCTGCATATTACTCTTTTATTAGATAGGATAGAGGCCTGGTGCATGGGTGGGGGCCAGCTGGTTTGCCCTGAAGGGTGTCCTGAATCAGAGTGGGTGTTTCCTTGGGCCATGGGGTGGCCTGGGTGAGGGGCCTGTGGTGGTTTGCAGTCGGGCCACGCCCCTCAGCGACCCAAGTGAAGGCCCTGGTATCTGGGATTTATTTATCTTCTACAATTGAAACTTTGTAGCCTGGAGTGGAGTAAAGCCTTCTGCTGGCACAGCCATTGAAACTTTGTTGCCTTACGTGCCAGCCAGGGTGTGCAGAAAGCTTGGCTTCCTCCATCGCCAAGGGCAACCCAAGCCTCGTCAGTGGTGGCAGCCTTTGAAACTTTGTTGCCTTAAGTGGAGGCCAGGCTTTATGGAAAGCTTGGCTTCCTCCATGACCAGGGACAACCCAAGCCTCTTTCTTGCTCTCTCTGTGGCCCGTAGCCATCTTGGCAGGGTCAATTTGCATACTTGCTCTGATTGGGTGATGGGCATGGCTGGTGGGTGTGGCTTGTGAGTGTAGCTGAGGTATGGTCAATTTGCATATTACTCTTTTATTAGATAGGATGAAGCAAAGAAAACTTTATGGACCAATAGGTATTCTCGATTTTGAAATTAATAACTCAATGAATGTGTTAAAAACAAAATAAACACAGCCTAATACAGGACTAGTGTCCTGGAAGTAATATCTGAAGAAATTACCCAGAATGCATGCAGTACAGAGTGTGCATGAGGTGGAAATATGAAAGAGGGGTAAAAAGACACAGAGGATAGAATAAGGATTAACATATGCCTAATCAGAATAAGAGAAAATGAGAAAGGCAATATTGAAAAAGATAATGACCAAGAATTTCCTTGAACTGATTAAAGATAAGTCTACCAGTAGGGAAAGCATAGCATATGTCAACCATGATAAATAGAGAAATCCACACCTGTACATAATGTGATGAAACAGCGCAATACTAAAAGTGAAGGCATTAAAAATCACAGGGGGCGGGGAGGGGAGACACATAAGAGAACAAATAATAAGCTACTAACATTGTTTTTTTTAAAAAAAGAAGTGTAACAATAATTTATTAATGTTCACAACAACTCAATGTAGTAGTTACTGTTATTATTTCTGTTTTAAGGTAAGAAACTTTGCCTGAGAGGGAAAGCCCAAGGTCCTACAGATATACAGCAATAAGGATACAGCACAAAACATAAGAATGAGTATGGAAAGTAAGTCATAAAATTCTGCTTTTACCATATGCAAAACAACGTATGAATCTTAGAATATAACCTCAGGATGAAGCTTAGAAACATAACAGAGTAAAAAAAAAAAAGTGTCCTTAGGTGGTTTGGCTCAGTGGAGAGAGAGTCAGCCTATGGAGTAACAGGTCCCATGTTCAATTCCAGTCAAGGGTACATGCCCAGATTGTGGGCTCAACCCTCAGTAGTAGGAATGCAGGCAGCCAATCAATGATTCCATTAAGTTGGTAACAAGTGAAAAAAATGGGTTTCATTTTTGGGAGTAGTAGGAATATAAAGTAAATTCGCTCTCTCATATGAGAAATGTTATAAACCAATTAGCTCAGTTTTAAAGTAAATAAATACACCTGAGTTTCTATTATAGCAAGGGAGATTTACTCAATAAACTATATATATATATACACATGTACTGCATTAAATTTACATATTAGTCAAGTTCTAATTCTTTTTTTAGTCAATTTTATGCAAATATATTTAGTTGTACTTAAATATTTTTTAAAATATTTTGAAACTGCCCAATCCAAATTACTAACAATTAGAAAGAAAACAAAAACAAAACAAAAAATCACTAACAATTAGAAAGCAAAATTAATATTGTTTGAAATTTTCATGCTTCTGCTTAAGAGCCAGAACACTTTGAAAAGATAATGTCTTATTTTTCAATCCTTATAATAAATTCAAAATCACTAGACCAATTTAAAATGATTTCTCATTTTCTGTATTTCTTGCATACCTTAATAACTTGTAATTATCATTAAAACATCTTTGAATTGGATGTCTTGAGTTTTATCGTGTTTTGTGTGGCAGTGTGTAATTAATGTGATAATATCCTATCTTCCACTAATCAAAGTCCATAAACTTGATCTTCCTTCAAGAATTTCACCACAAAAAAAAATCTCAATATTGCATGCTCTTTTAGTATGGTAAAGTGTTTACTAGACATAATGCATGCAATTTTCCCTTCATGAAAAATAATGATTAATTTGTTTTCATAGTGGTATACCAGCTTAGTGATTTATTAGGTTTGATGCATTATGAATTGGAAGGCATGATTTAAAAGATTTCTGTATAATTTTGCATTCTTTTGATTATTTATATAATCTGAAATGAATACTATAATTTCCTGGAAAAGAAAAAAGGATTTTTCCCATAGGTAATTAAGATAAGCTCTCAAAAATGCATCCTTACTGAGTCTGTATTTATTAATATGCCAAGTCTCATATTCTCCTACAGTTTTTAAAAAAATATATTTTTATTGATTTTAAGGAGGAAGGGAGAGGAAGAGAGAGATAGAAACATCAATGCATATCCAACACTGGGGATCGAGCCCGCAACCCAGGCATATGACCTGACTGGGAATAGAACCATGACTTCATAGGTTGACACTCAACCACTGAGCCACTCTGACCAGGCAGTTTTTTTAGTATTTTAAAGTTATATTTATTAGTTTAAATGTTTGTGAAAGAAGAGTAGACTTTGGCATTTATAAGTCATTTGTCCAGAAGCCTTTGTGATTCCCCTAATTTAAAACAAACAAAACAACAATAACAGCAAACATAGAAGTTTAGAGCATAAAACTTGGTCTATAGAGAGAAAAATCAAGTTGCAAAGAGAGAAGCAGAATTCAAGAGAGCCAGATCATGACAATTCCCCTGTACTCATTGCTATTTTCTTCCTGAAACCCTGCTGCCTCCTAGCCTGAGAAAACCTTTTACCTATACATAAGTAAATTCCCTCTTTAGCTTCAAACTACTTCAAGTTGGTTTCTGTTACCTTCAACAAAAGTCCTAATAAATATATTTATGCTGAACTATCTGGTACTATATATATAATTCATTCATTGCATGGACCCAATGACTTTCAGCTAATCTTTTTGATATCTTACTAATGTCATAGAGTTAAGAATCCCTTTGTTAAAGAAAGGAACCTGAACCAGTTGGGTTCAATCTGACTTGCAAACAAGATTTCAGGGCTCAACAAGCATTATCAATTAGAAGCATCCTTTACAGAAGGCTGCTCATTCTTATTTGGGTGATTCACATATTACAATGTACAACTAGATTTAAGTGATAAATGCAAAGAGTAAAAGGATTTCAATATACCAGTTCTCTGCAATATAGGTAGTATCTCTTTCTTTAAAGCCTAATACTAAAACCAGATGCTTAGCTTTATGATTTCCTTCTCTCAAATAAGGTAAGAAGAAAAACACATAAGTCAGTTAGCATTATAAGGATTATTAGCTTTGCTGAAAACATAATGTCTTTGAGGCTTTAAATGAAAGTCCTAATTTAAAACATTCATTCCTAGAATGAATAAATATTCAAAAAGAGTTCTATACAAACTTTGCCTGCCTCAGGCTAACAAGTATTTATGACTCTATCATATGCATTCTTTTAGGCATTTTTCTTTCATCTGAGAAGTGATTCTTTCACCTGGATATCTTCTAGAAATCAAATTTAGGTACAAAGCTTAGATCTTGCCATATATATAATAATTTAGGTACAGCTTAGATCTTGCCATATATATAATAAATCAATTCATACAACTTTTTTCCATTAATAACAGCTCACTAATTGCCAAGTGGGCATGCTTTAAATTAACCTGATATACAAGAATCCAGTCAGGTTGTAAATCTTTGTATTATAGTCTCACCATCTAATTATATGTTTTGTAAGAGTCCCTTAAAGGGTGTACACTTTTTAATTAACATTTTAGCAACATCAGAATTGAAATTACATATAGTGTCTGAAAATACTCTAAGCCCTAGGGGGTTTGGCTCAGTGGATAGAGCGGTGGACTGTGGACTGAAGGGTTCTAGTTTCAATTCCCAGTCAGGGCACATGCCTGGCTTGTAGGCTCAGCTCCTGGTGTGGGGTGTGCAGGAAGGAGCCGATCAGTGATTCTCTCTCATCACTGATGTTTCTATCTCTCTCTCCCTCTCTGAATCAATAAAAATACTTTAAAAAATACTCTGTAATCTCCTAGGAGTTGTTTAGTAGAATGTGGAATTGGATTAATAACAGCAATAAGAGAGCTGGGCCAGAAGAGAATAAATGAAACAATATGGAAAAATTGTGGCACCAGACTTGACAATGGGCAGAGGCCAAGGGTAAAGAATAACAAGGAAAGAACATGCGAGCAAGTATGAACCAAAATTTTGTTCATTCTGAAATAGTTATACCTAGGATATAGAAACTGGCAAATTGCCTGAGCCCCATTGTGTTAGGGGTTATGTGGACTTCAGGATTAAATTAGATAAACTCCATGAATCAGAATGGTAGTGAGGACAGACAGAGGAGGAGGCATTGCTATTAATTAAACAGCAATGATTCAGAACGTTGTGGCAAAGTGAGTACGTATGCATCTCAACTAAATTCACATGTGTAGGGGATGAATATAAGTTTATTTTCCTATAATACTTAGTTTCTATTGTAAGCTTCCATTCCATTGGGTGGATCATTCAGGATTGAGTAAGAAAACAGAAACCACTGTAAGTTTTTCAGGCAGGAGGGGATTTAATATGGGGAATTAGTTGTTTATATATCTCATTGGAAAAGGCTTAGGGAAGCAAAGGCCAGGGAAAACCACCAAAAATCTAAGGAAATAAGAAGTTGCACCCTGGAAGCTAAATAGTATGCTATTAAACAATGATCAGGTAACCAAAGAGATCAAAGAAGAAATAAAAAGCATCATAGCAACAAATGACAATAAAAACACAACAATCCAAATATCAATGGGACACAGTAAAAGCAGTCTTGAGAGGGAAGTTCGTAGCTCTACAGGCCTATCTCAAAAAACAAGAAACAATGGTAATAAATTATTTAACCCTACAACTCTAAGAGTTAGAAAAAGAGCAATAATAAAAGCCCAGTATAAGCAGAAGGAAGGAAATAATAAAGATGAGAGTGGAGATAAATGACATAGAGAGCAAAATTACATACATACATACATACATACATACAGAAGATCAACAAACCAAGAGCTGGTTCTTTGAAAGGATGCAGAAGATTGATGAACCTCTAGCCAGGCTCACTAAGAAGCAAAGAGAGAGGACCCAAATAAATAAAATCAGAAATGAAAGAGATGAAGTAACAATCGATCCCATAGCAATACAAACAATTATGAAAAAATACTATGAACAACTCTATTCTAACAAAATGGGCAACATAGATGAAATGGACATATTCTTAGAAAAATATAAGCTCCCAAAACTCAACCAAGAAGAAAAAAACCCAACTGAATAGGCCAATAACTACTGAAGAAATTGAAGCAGCGATTAGAAATCTTCCAATAAACAAAAGTTCTGGTCAGGACGGCTTTATAGGGCAGTTCTACTAAGCATTTAAAGAACTAAAACCTCAGACTATTCCAAAAAATTCAAAAGAAAGGCACACTTCCAAGCTCTTTCTATAAAGCTAGCATTATTCTAATTCCCAAAACCAGATAAAGACACACACACACAAAAGAGAACTATAGGCCAATATCCTTGCTGAACATAGGTGCTAAAATCCTCAACAAAATTCTAGCAAATCAGATTCGGCATTACATTAGAAAGATTATACACCATGACCAAATGGTATTTATTCCGGAGGTGCAAGGATGGTACAATATCCATAAATCAATAAGTGTGATACATCACTTAAACAAACTGAGAGACAAAAATAACATAATCATATCAAATGAAGCAGTAAAAAAGCATTTAACAAAATCTAACACCCTTTCTTGATAAAAACTCTCACCAAAGTGGGAATAGAGGGATCATACCTCAACAAAATAAAACCGTTATATGAAAAACCTGTAGCCAACATCATACTCAATGGGCAAAAACTAAACTCATTTCCCCTAAGAACAGGAACAAGACAGGAATGCCACTTTCACAACTCCTATTCAATATAGTACTGGAAGTGCTAGCCATAGCGATCAGACAAGATGAAGAAATAAAAGGCATCCAAACTGGAAAAGAAGTAATAAACTGTCCTTATTCATAGATGACATTATACTATACATAGAAAACCCCCAGACTCCATAAAAAAAACTACTGGACCTAAGAAATGAATTTGGCAATGTAGCAAGTTACAAAATTAACACCCAGAAATCTATGGCCTTTTTATACACCAATAATGAACTCACAGAAAGAAAAGCAGAAAAAAAATCCCATTTACCACTGCACCAAAAAAATTAAGATACCTAGGAATAAACTTAACTAGGGACATAAAAGACCTGTACTCGGAAAACTACAGGACATTGAAAAAAGAGACAGAGGAAGAATAAACAAATAGAAGAACATACCATGTTCATGGATTGGTAGAATCAACATCATTAAAATGTCATACTACCCAAAGCAATCTACAGATTCAATGCAATCCCCATTAAAATACCAATGGCATATTTCAAAAATCTAGAACAAACTCTCCAAAAATTCATCTGGAATAAAACAAGATCCCAAATACCTGCAGCAATCCTGAGAAAGAAGAACAAAGTTGGAGGGAATCACAATACCAGATATAAAGCTATATTACCAAGCCACAGTTCTCAAAACTGCCTGGTACTGGTATAAGAACAGATATATAGACCAATGGAATAGAACAGAGGACCCAGAAACCAACTCAAGCCATTATGCTCAACTAATATTTGGCAAAGGAGGCAAGAGCATACAATGGAGTCAAGACAGTCTCTCCAATAAATGGTGCTGGGAAATTTGGTCAGATACATGCAAAAAAAAAAAAGAAGAAGAAAGAACGAAAGAAACTAGATCACCAACTTACACCATACACAAAAACAAACTCAAAATGGATAAAGGACTTAAATGTAAGACGGGAAACTATAAAAATCCTATAAGACTCCATAGGCAACAAAACAGCAAACATATATTGTAGCAGTATCTTTATAGATACAGCTCCTAGGGCAATGGAAACTAAGGAGAAAATAAACAAATGGGACTACATCAAAATGAAAAGCTTCTACACAGCAAAAGAAGCCATCAACAAAACAAGAAAGCCCACTGCATGGGAGAACATATTTGCGAATGATATTTCCGATAAGGGTTTAATCTCCAACATTTACAGAGAACTCATACAACTTAACAAAAGGAAGACAAACGATCCAATCAAAAAATGGGCAAAGGATCTAAATAGACACTTTCTGAAAGAGGACATACAGAAGGCCCAGAGACATATGAAAACATGCTCAAAGTCACTAATTATCTGAGAGATGCAAATTAAAACGACAATAAGGTATAATCTCACACCTGTCAGAATGGCTACCATCAACAAGTCAACAAATGAAAGTGCTGGTGAGAGTGTGGAAAAAAAGTAACACTCGTGCATTGCTGGTCGAAATGCAGACTGGTGCAGCCACTGTGGTATACAGTATGGAGTTTCCTCAAAAAGTGAAAAATGAAACTCCCATTTGACTCAGTGATCTCACTTCTAGGACTATATCTGAAGAAACCAGAAACACTAATCAGAAAGGATATATGCACCCCTATTTTCATAGCAGCACAATTTACAATAGCTAAGATTTGGAAACAGCCTAAATGCCCGTCAGCAGATGAGTGGATTAAAAAACTGTGGTACATCTACACAACGGAATACTATGCCACTATAAAAAAGAAGGAACTTTTACCATTTGCAACAGCATGGATGGAACTGGAAAGCATTATGCTAAGTGAAATAACCCAGTCAGAGAAAGATAAATATCACATAATCTCACTCATACAGTATGTGGGATATAATGATCAACATAATTTGGTGAACAAGAACAGATCCAGAGACAAATGGGGATTGAGGGGAGGGTGAGATTAGAGAGCAACCAAAGGACTTATATACATGCATATTAGCATAACCAATGGACACAGACACTGGGGCGGTGGGGGCTTGCCTGGGATGGGAATGGCTGGGGGCAGGGGAGGTTCAATTGGGGAAAAAGAAGACATATGTAAAACTTTAGACAATAAAAAAAAAAAGAAATCGCAGAAAATTTAAAAGCTATCTCAGCTGCCTGCATGGTCAAGGCAGAGGGAATTCAAGGGGACACCCAGAAGCCACTGCAATACTTCATCTTGCTGTCTGCTGAGTCCCACATTCTCTCTCTCTCTCTTTTCTAATATTTTTTATTTTTATTGATTTTTTACAGAGAGGAAGGGAGAGGGACAGAGAGCCAGAAACATAGATGAGAGAGAGACACCCATCAGCCGCCTCCTGCACGCCCCCCACTGGGGATGAGCCTGCAACCAAGACACATGCACCCAACCTGAATCGAACCTGGGAACCCCCAGTCCGCAGGCCAATGCTCCATCTACTGAGCCAAACCGATTTTGGCCCCATGTTCTCTCTCTCTCTTTTTTTTAAAATTTATTTTATTGATTTTTTACAGAGAAGAAAGGAGAGAGATAGAAAGTCAGAAACATCAATGAGAGAGAGACATCAATCAGCCACCTCCTGCACGCCCCACAGTGGAGATGTGCCTGCAAGCAAGGTACATGCCCCCAACTGGAATCGAAACCGGGACCCTTCAGTCCGCAAGCCGATGCTCTATCCACTGAGCCAAACTGGTCTCGGCCCCATGTTCTCTCGATGTTGGAATAACAATGGCTTCTACTTCTCTTCTATCTTCCAAATCTCATTTGAATGCCTCTCATTGACTGAATCTAATTGAGGCTATTAAAAGGGGAGTTTGCCAAGAGTAATTGCTAGTCTTCCTGCTCCTGCAATATCAGGAAGAGCTTACAAGAATACAGAGATTTTGAATACCAACAGACAATATCTGGCACATAGTGGAAATTTAAACTCAGCTAACTCAGAGGTCTCCTGCTCTTTCTCCAGGATTTGGGGTAGTGGGTAGAAGCAGCTTTTATGAGACCTAAAGCTTATACATTTGGAAGGGAAAGTTCATTACAAAAAGAATTCAAAATAAATTAGGTGCAACCTCGACTTTTTATTTAGAATGGGACATCACAACTAATTATTCATCTTAATAAGTTTACAAGTACACAAATATAACAAATTCCAGAAAAATCACTTGGTATCTTTATTAATTAACTATCGAAGGTGTTGTTACAGCTTCAATTCAATACTGGGAATGTCATGTAAATCTTTAGAATTGTCAAATCCAAAAAAACTTCTATCAAGTTTTATTCATACAATAACTATTTTGGTTTTCGAGTTCAGAATTTGATATTTACATTCTTAGCTCTACTGATATAGACTGCCCTGGATGCTCACTCTAACCAGATTTACATCTGTTCAAAAATGACAGGCAAGAAGGTCTTAAAGAACAACTTGCACCCAATTTCATCAGCCTTAGGGAGGGTTCTTCTTGGAACTGAGCCCAACATTAATAACATAGTAAAAAGGGAAGACAACAGTAGCATCAGCTTTATAATCATGGTGCACTAGCCTTTTTATGTAAGTAGTTTTTCTTGTGGGAAGCAAGAGCTAACTTGTTCTAGATATAAATCTATATAATAAGCCAGGTTCTAGTATAACATTTATCCATTTGCTGATTTCAAAATACTAACCTTGAAAGAAGAAAACATACCTCTGAGGACTAAATATTATCAGTCTGAATTTTCTTAGCCAATTCCTAACACACACAGCTTTTTTTATCTTTCTTTTTTTGTTTTTAGAGAGAGGGAAGAAGAGGGATAGAAACATAAATGATGAGAGAGAATCATTGATCAGCTGCCTCCTGCACGCCACCTACTGAGGATGGAACCCACCATCTGGGCATGTGCCCTGACCAAGAATTAAACAATGATCTCCTGGTTCATAGGTCAACGCTCAACCACTGAGCCACTCCGACTGGGCAACACACAACTTTTTAGATAAATTTTCCAGCATGATTTGCTGCAATCAGAGGAGAAGTGGAGCTGCTACAATCTAACAGTGAGATTCCTGGGCTTACGAGAGGTTTGCTGATTGGTTCCTTGGCCTACAGCAAGAAATTGAATCGGGCTAAATCACTTTGGATAGTAAATGAACTTTTCTTGAACTCTCATCTTTCACTTTCTTATACATGACACCTTTCTTTGAACTCTCATCTCTCAGTTTCTTATACATGACAGCTAAATTTCCATTTTCCTCTCTTCCCAAGATGAACATTTTTTTAAAAAAATATATTTTATTGATTTCTCACAGAGAGGAAGTGAGAGGGATAGAAAGTCAGAAACATCGATGAGAGTCATTGATCAGCCGCCTCCTGCACACCCCACACTGGAGATGTGCCTGCAAACAAGGTACATGCCCCTGACTGGAATCGAACCCAGGACCCTGCAGTCCACAGGCCGACGCTCTATCCACTGAGCCAAACCGGTCTCGGCCAAGATGAACATTTTTATTAGACAATGTGATATACAGTAAGCAATTATAATGAAAACCAACGTAACTATAGCAATACTAGTTGCTTACCCCAAATATGTTCTCTCCTTCTTCCTTACTAACAGAACTATATTATTGGGAGCATTATTCTATTGAGCTAAAAGATCAACTTTTCTTTAAAATCATATAGTCTCATGACTAAATTCTGGACAAACAGATGAAAGCAGAAATGTTGTGAGAACTTAGAGACAGACTCCTTAGAAGTGAACTTGATCAGCCCGCAGGTCTTAAAAGTCCTTTGCCTTTCCTTCTTTTTTCTGTCTGGTATGTGCAGGTGATGGATATTTACAATAGCCATCTCGGACCATTACTAGCTATGCCCTAGAATGGTTAACTTATAAAGTAGAAGGAAACTGAGTATATGATAACTATGGAGCTGCCAAATCAGCCCTAAGTATCTCTTTCTAAACTTCTTTCATGCCAGAGAGAAATAAAATGCCTTACTTAATCCATTATTTTGAATTTTCATTTATGTGCAGCTGGATCTAATCATAACTGATAAAATAAACAAGCCTGGTAACACATTTTATTGTATCCTAAATGGACAACTTAGGAGTTAAATATCTTTCTTCTTCTCTAATACATTATTAATTGGCTGTCAGCCAACTTATTTTAATTTATATATAATATCCTTGACATCGAAGTAATAGTGACAGTGAAAAACATGAGGAAAATAGAGAACCCAGATATCCACCCAAACCACTATGCTCAACTAATATTTGACAAAGGAGGCATGAACATTCAATGGAGCCAACATAGCCTCTTCAATAAATGGTGTTGGGAAAATTGGACAGATACATGCAAAATATTGAAACTGGACCACCAACTTACACCAAATACAAAAATAAACTCAAAATGGATACGGGACTTAAACATTAGAAGGGAAACCATAAAAATACTAGAGGAATCCACAGGCAGCACAATCTCAGACATATGCCGAAAGAACTTCTTCACTGATACTGCTCCAAGGGTAATGGAAGCTAAAAGGAAAATAAATGGAACTACATCAAAATAAAAAGCTTTTGCACAGCAAAAGAAACCATCAACAAAACAACAAGAAAGATCACTGTATGGGAGAACATATTTGCAAATGTTATCACTGATAAAGGTTTAATCTCCAAAATCTACAGCCAACTTATACAACTTAATAAAAGGAAGATAAACAATCCAATAAAAAAATGGGCAACGGACCTAAATAGAACCTTTTCGAAAGATAACAGAAAGAAGGCCAAGAGACACATGAAAACATGTTCAAAGTCGCTAATCATCCGAGAGATGCAAATCAAAACGACAATGCGATACCATCTTACACCTGTCAGAATGGCAATCATCAACAAATCAACAAACGACAAGTGTTGGCGAGGATGCAGAGAAAAAGGAACCCTTGTGCACTGTCGGTGGAAATGCAGACTGGTGCAGCCACTCAAAAAAGTAAAAATGGATCTCCCATTTGACCCTGTAATCCCACTCTTAGGAATTTATCCTAAGAAATCACAAACACCAATCAGAAAGGATTATGCACCCCTATGTTCATAGCAGCACAATTTACAATAGCTACAATTTGGAAACAGCCTAGGTGCCCGTTAGCAGATGAGTAAATCAGAAAACTGTGGTACATCTACACAATGGAATTCTATGCTGCCATTAAAAGGAAGGAATTCTTACCATTTGCAGCAACCTGTTTGGAACTGGAGAGCCTTATGCTTAGTGAAATAAGCCAGTCAATGAAGGAGAAGCATCACATGATCTCACTCATTTGTGGATAATAAGCAACATTATAAACTGATGAACAAAAGGATAGATACAGAGGCAGTAAAGCATCAAACAGACTGTGAAATTACAGCAGGAAGATTAAAGTTAGGTGAGGTAGATAAGAGATCAATCAAAGGACTTGTATGCATGCATATAAGCATAACTAATGAACATAGACACTGG
>JAAGEH010000016.1:14125766-14135969 GCA_011751065.1 Lasiurus cinereus | reverse complement strand
CCCTCCCACTTGAGAAAGCCAGCTATGTACTCAGTTGCCCACCATCTCCTCGCACGCGACTCACTACCTCTGCCTTCTGCAGTTCCTCTGAGTCTCAATGTGCTTTTCTCTTTCCTGACAGTCCAGTTTCACTCCTTATGAATCTGGGTACCTAGAGTCTCACCAGGAACTGGAGTTCAGCACAGTCAGGAGCTTTTGTCTCCCTCCCACTTGAGAAAGCCAGCCACGCACTCAGTTGCCAGTCCTCTCCACCTGAGTGTGTCAGTACCTCTGCCTTCTGCAACTCCTTTGAGTCTCAGTGTGCTTTTTTCTTTCCTTCTAGTTGTAGAATTTCCACTCAGTCAGCCTTTCTATGGTTTTAGATGATGTCCATTTTGTCTTTAATTGTAGTTTTGAAATTGTTATGTGAGGCAGCAGTTTAGGTATTTACCTATGCTGCCATCTTGGTTTCTCGGGACTAAATCTGTTTTGTTCATGTTGTAAACACAGTTGTTTAACATAGTGGCAGTCAAATGGTGGCTCTTAATGGAATACTGAGTGAATATATTATAGGTTAAATAACCTCTTGTGAATCAGTAGGTGATTCAGTTTCAAACAACTGACTTACAAGTGATCTTTTGGAATTCATTTGTAAATTAAGGGCAATTGAAGGCTCTTCAGCATCAATATTAAATCAATAATCACAAGTAAAATTTCAAGCACTTCTCCTAACACCCCAGAAGTTATGTAGTCCAAAACATAAAAGGGTGAAAATCATAATGCAATTATCATAAGAATCCATCAAAAGCCTTTAACTACACTAGTTAAAAAAAGTGGAACAGATTGACTTCTTGATATCATAATGAAAATGCAAACAACTATGACTAACCACATACCATATCAAAATAGAACATTTCATTGCATGGCAAGAAAGGAAAGATGTCTGTGTTTTAAGCAATCAAAGAACAAACTGAAAATGCAAGCAACTGGAAAATGGCAGTCCATAGAAAGTCCCTACTAAAATACAGAAAATTTTCTATGTAATATAGAATATACATGGTGGCTTTAAAAAATTGTCTAGATTTCAAAAGCAGAGAAAATCCATTTGACATCTGGAGGAGACCTATTTTGGGGGTGTATAGCCACTCCAAAATGTTTTCTGTGAAAGCTGCCTCCTTGACAAAAGAGCAAGCCTACACAGCCATTTTTGTCAAGTAACCCTCCAGCCATAGCTTATTGGACAACTGAAGAACCCTTGACCTAAGATGAACTAGTCAGAATCTTTCTCCTGAAAACATGAGTTAGTAGGCACTGAGTATGTAGGTAGTGATGAGCTCCAGAATTAGAAGGTGAATTAGAGTCAGCACCAAGGCTATCTAAAGTTTCACAAAAGCCAAAATTATGAGAAGCAGATGCTGTAAGCAAAGAAAACGGGGGGGGGGGGGGTGGGGGATGGAATATTTATGCAAAAAAGTGCAGAAGCAAGATAGCATGAACAGAATTCAGAATAGGAGAACGAGCTCTGTTCCTGGATTTTCAGTGCCCATGAAATCCAACTATTTCTTGCTTTTTTTTCCCCCTTGCTCAATGATCTCTGAATTTTTTTTAAATTGATTTCAGAGAGGGAGGGAGAGGGAGAAAGACAGATAGAAGCATCAATGATGAGAATCATTGATTGGCTGCCTCCTAAATATCTCCACTGTGGATCAAGCCTGTAATCCAAGCATGTGCCTTAACCAGAATTGAATCCAGGGGCTTTTGTTTCCCAGGCCAATGCTCTATCCACTGAGCCAAACCAGCCAGGGTGATCTCTAAATTTTTTATTGGCCTCAGCCCCTAGTTTTGCTCTCTTAACATCTCAGAACTTTGATGTCATTGACTTCAGACACCACTATGCTGTCCACAATCCTTCAAGTGGCAGTATTTTGGATGGATTGCATGGAGTCATCATTGTCCAGGGTGTAACCAAGATCAAAGTCCTCCCCTTCTTACAGCAGGGCCTCATATTATTGTTGGGTACTGTCCCTCTGCCCAGGGTCTGGGTCAACTCTGACTCTAGGTGCTGCAGAATCCCATGGAGCTGTTCCATCTTCCTGGCACATCTCCACCTCGCACAGGCTACTTTCCAAACTGACCTTTAGATTTCTCATCAAGTCAATGTCAATCCCTTAGGATTGAACCCTACATCTCAGTTCCGAGTGTCATCGCAGCAGCTCCTATCTCAATGGTCTGTGAGGTTACCACTGTGGTGCTCTCTTCAGTTTTCTGGGACCAGTACTTGTCCACTGCCTTTCAGTTCTTCTGAGCCAGCTCATTATACAGGCCTGGATACCCTGAGATGCTGAGATTTGGGGCATTCAACTCTTTTTTTTTATTTTATTAATTTTTATTAATTTTTTATACATATCTCCCCATTGCCCCCCCTCCCTCCCAGGCGTACCCCAACCCCCCAGTGTCTGTGACCATTGGTTATGTTTATAAGCATGCATACAAGTCCTTTGATTGATCACTTATCTACCTCACCTAACTTTAATCTTTCTGCTATAATTTCACAGTCTGTTTGATGCTTTATGATTTTTGTCCTCCTGAGAATTATCAGTCTACTCCCTTTCTGTGCTCCTGATTCTATTATATTCACCAGTTTATTCTGTTGATCAGATTTTTAATTCACTTAATTTTTAGATTCACTTGTTGACAGATGTGTATTTGTTGTTCATAATTTTTTGTCTTTTACCTTTTTCTTCTTCCTCTTCTAAAAGGGTACCTTTCAGCATTTCATATAATACTGGTTTGGAGTTGATGAACTCCTTTAGCTTTTTCTTCTCTGTGAAGGTCTTTATCTGCCCTTCAATTCTGAATGATAGCTTTGCTGGATAGATTATTCTTGGTTGTAGGTTCTTGTTGTTCATCACGTTGAATATTTCTTGCCACTCCCGTCTGGCCTGCATCGTTTCTGTTGAGAAATCAGCTGACAGTCGTATGGGTGCTCCCTTGTAGGTAATAAACTGTTTTTCTCTTGCTGCTTTTAATATTCTCTCTTTCTCTTTTGCTCTTGGCATTTTAATTATGATGTGTCTTGGTGTAGTCCTCTTTGGGTTCCTTTTCTTTGGGGTTCTGTGTGCTTCCTCGACTTGTGGGAAGTTTTCAGTCATTATTTCTTTAAACAGGTTTTCAGTATCTTGCTCTCTCTCTTCTTCTGGCACCCCCACAATTCTGATGTTGGTACGCTTGAAGCTGTCCCTGAGGCTCCTTACATTATCTTCACATTTTTGGATTCTTTTCTCTTCTTGCTTTTCCAGTTGAATGTTTTCTGCTTCTTTATATTTCAAATTTTTGACTTGATCCTTGCCTTTCTCTAGTCTGCTGTTAGTACTCTGCATAATAGTTTTTATTTCAGTCAGTGTATTTATCATCTCCTCTTGGGTCTCACTAAATTTATCCATCTTTTCTAGCACATTCTTGAAAAACCTTATAAGCGTGGTTTTGAACTCTATATCCAGTCGTTTTTTTTCCTCCATTTCTTTTGCTTGTAATCCTTTCCCTTGTCTCGGCATTTTCACTGTGCCGGGGAAACTTCTGTGTTGGATTCAGCCGCAGAAGCCTCTGCTGAGCTTGGGAGGGTGGAGTCTCAGGGCTTAAGGGACCGCCTTGCCTTCCAGTCGGCCCCGCCCTCCACGGCCCCTGAGTCTCACGTGACTGGGTAATGGCTGGAGCGGTCCTTGTGCGCGCGCGCTCCCGCAGCGCCTCTGACTGCTGCCTTTCCGGCTCCCCTGCGAACCAGGACCACACGAGTCTAGGTCCCCAGGGTTTCGCCCAAAACAGGGGTCCAGTGGACTCAGAAGTGGCGCAGTTGGGAGGGTCTGTCTCCCGCCCACTCGCAAAAGCCAGCGGCACAATCAGCAATCCGTCCTCCGCGTGGTGCCGTGCGCGACCAGACCTCCGATCCTTTGCAACTCCCCTAAATTTCCGTGCACCTCTCCCTTTTCACAGTCCAAACTCCCCCCGTATGAGTTTCGGCTGGATCTGGGGTTTAGTGTCGTAAGATAAGGGGTTCAATGCCGTTGGGAGTCTCCGTCTCCCTCCCGCCAGAGAAAGCCAGCCAGGTACTCCGGCACCCGCTCTCTCAGCGCGCGTCTCCGTACCTCAGCTTTTTGTAGCTCCTCTGGGTCTCTGTGAGCCCCTCTCTTTCCCTCTAGTTGTAGAACTTCCACTCAGCCAGCTTTCCTGTGGTTCTGGATGATGTCCGTTCTGTCTTTTAGTTGTAGTTTTGAAATTGTTGTGCGAGGCAGCAGTATAGGTGTTTACCTATGCCACCATCTCGGATTTCTCTGGGGCATTCAACTCTGTGGTCAATCCAGAGCTAGCAATCTGGCTTTGTAGACCATTTACTTTCTCCTCCTGGTTGTTCTTCATGAAGAGTAGCTGCTCCTTGAGAGCCTAGATCTCTGTCTCCAGTTGCAGTTGAGTGATATTGGTGTCATCAACAACTTTTCAGAGCCTATTATCACTCTCCATAAACTGGCTCATGGCTAGCTCCCTCTCATACTTTTCTCTGAAGTCATCAGCAGCAAGACAGGCATTGTCAATGTGCAGAATGATGTGGGCATTGTCCACGAAACTGCCAAGGACCTGAGTCCTCAGGTCCTCTATGATCTTGAAGTAATGCCCCTAGTCTCTGACCTAGGGTCCCTACTTCTCCAGGTGTTCCCAGATATTGCTCTCCAATTGTCAGTCTCCAGACTCCTCACTCTCGCCAGGCAGTCACTCAGGCATTGTATAGTTTCCTTCTTGTGCTGGATGCCTGTTATGCCCATCAGACCCCTGTCCATTCCTGTGGCCAGGCCCCCAAATTCCCACTTGCTCTGCATGCTGGTGGAGTAGGACATGGAGATCCAGGAGCCCAAACCGCCAACACTTGTATTTGTTGCTGGCTGCTTTGCTGGCAGGCCAGCCCGGTTGCTGCAAGACTGCAGGAGCCCAGGGTCTGGTAGTTGATGAAAAAGCTGTTGTGGGTGCTGAAGCTCATATTGTTCAGGGAGGAAGTTAAAAGGCCATGAGTCAGGTTTCTGCCCTTTTTGTTTGTTTATTTTTTAATAATTAAAGCAATCTACTAACACTCCTGTCCCTGTCCAGTGATCCCAATCCTACTTTTTACTTGAACAAATATTTCTTTAGCATCTATCATTTGTCAGACACTTTCCTTTGCACCAAGAATATAGTAGTAAATAAAAGAAAACAAAATCATGAAGTTGTTGTTGTTAACTGATGTAATTATAACGAACATATGAATAGATCATTATAACACATGGTGGTAAATGCAATACCTTCCATGACTTAGGGTGAACATCACCCAACATTTTATTTGAAATAGTTTGAGTGCAGTTTTGTATCTTGCAACCAAAAGAACCCCTGATTGAACATCTGATTTAAATATAATTATACTAGAGGCCCAATGCATGAAAATTCATGCACTGGAGAGGGGGTCCCTCAGCATGGTCCGCCCCTCTCACAGTTTGGGAGTCCTCAGGACCTGGAGATCAGGGGAAAGTGATTCCCCATCACACCTCTGCTGCTGCCACTGCTGGCATTGCAAGCCTTGGCTGGCCCTGGTTACCTGAGCCTCGGGGGGCCCTGGGTGGCTTGGCTTGCCTGCACCTCAGGCCAGCCCTAGGGGGCTGGGAGGATGAAGGGACTAGGAGACTCTGGAGGCAGGTGTGTAAAATGGCTGGACCCACCTGGGGGCAGGCCCGGCTGTGCCTGCCGCCCTGGTGGGGCTGAAGGGACTAGGCACCACCATCTTGTGGCTGTGGGCGCCACCATCTTTGAGGGCAGGGAAATTAGCATATTCCCTCCCTATTGGCTGTAGGTGCCGCCTCTTTGTGACAGCATGAGGGTCAATTAGCATAATCCCTCTTTATCAGATAAGAGGATTGTTTCCCCTTGTCTCCGATCCTCCAGGAGTGGTAAAGAATACTAACACCCTACCAAGGTTAGAATGTAGGTTCCACCACTCATTAGCATACAGCCTAGCACATATTATAGAACCTCTATGTGCATCAGCCTTTTCTTTTACCTCATGGGGCTGCTGTGAAGACTCAATGGTAATTCATATGAAAAGCTTTAAAAGAATGCCTGACATTTCATACATGCTGAATAATTGTTAGTTGCCATTATTGCTGTTGCTGTGGCTGTAATATTAATCTTGTATTTGTTGTAATCTGAAAAAGTGTCAGCTGGGAAAGACTGGGTGCCAGTATTTGTTTGTATATGAATGATAGTTAAGGTCTGATACTCAGCTTTGCTAAACTAAAATGTGTTAGCACACACAGAGATTAGCTCATACAGTCAGGAAGTTCTGGTGAAAATACTGGCTCTACTGACTCAACTCTACTGTCAGAGAACCAAGCTAACCACTCTCTTCCATGAACATATTCTCTTTAGAAACAGAGTAAAAGACTTTGTTTTCCTTTTCTTAAAAATATATTTTATTGATTTTTCACAGAGAGGAAGGGAAAGGGATAGAGAGCAAGAAACATTGATGAGAGAGAGACATCGATCAGCCGCCTCCTGCACACACACACCCCCACACACTGGGGATGCACCTGAAACCAAGATACATGCCCTTGACCAGAATCAAACCCGGGACCCTTCGATCTGCAGGCCGACGATCTATCCACTGAGCCAAACCAGTTTTGGCAAGACTTTTTTTCTTAGTAATTACCTCAAGTATGCCTGCTCCCTGAGGGTATGCACAGGCCACCTTGATTAGGTTTGGGGTGTGCCCAAATCTTCTTCAGTCTTACTTTAACAGCAGATGTCTTAGATCTGTCTTTTCTGCTGATGGATGATCTCATTCATCAAAAGAACTTCTGAGACTTTTCTAATTTTATTTCTTTATTAACTTTAGCTTAATGGGTGTGTTGCAGTCAGCCCCAATATGAAAGATCATGTCAACCACTTAAGCATAACTTTATCCTATTCTAAATTACCAGGTGCTATTGGTCACAATACAATGAACTAATATTCCTCAAGGTGAGTTGATTCTAAAATTGTCTTCCTCTTATCTTCTTAGAATCCTTGCCATTTAGGTATCTCCAGAGAGGCAATTGCTTAAAGATTGGACTTGTCTACTAGTATATGAGAGAGAGCATGGCACTTAAGTATGCTTTAATAGCTATAACTCTAAGAACAGATGTTTGTGTGTTTCGTGGGCATCATAAATATTAAGAATGATGTTATATGGGTTGGAAAGCACTTCCCATTAATTGTTAATGCTCACTATGTGGATAAGAGAGGGAAATTCCTTGGGGAGAAATCAAGATACATTTTTATATTACTGTATTTCAATTTCAGGGCTGAGGCTGGGAAGCACTGGTTTCTGATTCCTTGAATATCAGATGAAAAATCAAATTAATATAATGCTTGAGTATCCCTTGATCCTTACAGCTCCATAGTGAGATATATAATGCATAACTATAATAAGAGATGTGGTGGAAGAAGACAGCAGAGGTGAATTCAAAGGTCAGTTCCACCTCTTCCTGGCTCAGTGATCATGTAATAACTTACTTATTAGCCTTTATGAATTTAGTTATCTAACCTTTAAAATAGAGGTTAATAATACCTATCAGAAAGAGCTGTTATTCAATAAGAAATATGTGTAAAGATTCTGAGTCAATACCTGGATTACAGTTATTTCTGCTTTGTATCAAATTAGAGGTGGTGAGTGCTTGATGTAGACTATGCAAAAAAAGCAACCAATGTGTGACAAAATTCTTTGAATTTTTGGCAACTTAAGATTGTTCAGGGGTTCTAGCTTCATATAAAAAGCTTTTCCCAGTGAGATTTCATATTCTTCATTAATATATCACATACCAGCCTAGTGCCCGTTGATCTTTTCTAGCTGCCCACAACATTTATTCATTCATTTCTTATTTTTTTATGAGGGAGAAGGAGAGAAAGATGGAAACATCAATGATGAGAGATAATCACTAATTGGCTGGCTCCTGCACATCCCCTAATGGGGATTGAACCCACAAGGGCATTTGATCTTGACTGGAATTGAACCTGGAACCCTTCAGTCCAAAGGCCAATGCTCTATCCACTGAGCCAAAGAGGTCATTCGTCTTTTGGGTTTGTTTGTTTGTTTGTTTGTTTGTTTTTAGTATTTTTATTGATTTTTGGAAAATGAGAGAAACATCAATGTAAGAGAGTAATATCGACCGGCTGCCTCCCACCGCCTCTTATGTCCCCTACCAGAGATTGAGCCCACAAGCAGGTATGTGCCCTGACTGAGAATAGAACCAACAATTTTTTGGTGCAGGGGACAATGCCCAACAAACTGAACCATACTGGTCAGGGCTATTCATTCCTTTTTTGAGGGCCCACTAGGGATCATGAAGACAATATGGTCTCTTACCTACTACCAACCACATAGTTTAGTAGAGGACATACACACAAAAACAATTATAATATTTTCTCTAATAAAGAGCTGTGGAAGGCCAGCAAGAGCACAGTTTTGTTTATCTGAGGGACACAGCTGTATTAAGAAATGATAAATCCAGGTACCTGTCCCAGACACCAATACATATGGAATGCTGCCAAAGCCAGAAATGTGTTGGTTAATTAAGATTTCTGTACAAAACTTAAAAAAAAAAAAAAAGGACTAGAGGATCTCTTTTTGTCACTTGATTTCAGAGACTAAGGAAGAGGGAGAGAAAGAAACATTAATAATGAAAAAGAATCATTAATCAGCTGCCTCCTGAATGCCCCCTACTGGGAATCGAGCCCTCAATCCTGGCATGTGCCCTTGACGGGAATTAAACTTGGGACCCTTCAGCAGGCTGACGTCCTATCCTCTGAGCCAAACCAGTTAGGGCTGTACAAAATGTCTTACCTTCCTGGTGAATATAATTTGTTTTTGCTTCTACCAAAGGAGACAATGCTTTCCATGGAAGTTTTAAAAAACAAGAGAACAAAAACCTCCTCTCAAGAGTTGACCTATGTCAGTTGATTAGTTTTGCCATGAGCAGCTGCAGATGAAGTCAACTAAAATTCTGAAATCAAATCATGCATAGAACTAAGCTGTTTTTTCTGGAATGAATTTCAAATTGTTGAACAAAGCCTAAATCTTCAACTCTTTGGTATGTCTCCCAAGTAGTCTGATAGAGTAAACTGCAAAAGAAAACAGAAATGAGAACAAAAATTACCAAAAAAAAATGAGATTTCTTCTTTCCAGAACCTTGACTCTATTTCAACAAGTGGGAGTGGTTTGAACCCCCTTTTTAATATAATAATAAAAATATTGGTTTCTCCCTAAACCCACCTAAAATGTTGAATAAATATTTTAAGTGTACTGTTTTGAGGAAGCATCAAATTCTTAGTCTGTCTAAGATACTTTCATGTCTCAATCTTTCCCTGGGAGCAGAAAGAGACGGGAAAGACACCACAGAGGAGGAGACATGTAGCTACCTCCAGGGATAAAGTTTGTCTGGGAGGATAAAAAGGAGAAAAATGCCTCCTCTTCCCCATATTCATCATACCTAGGTCTATGATTTTACCATTATAAAAAATTGGGAAAAATAGTAGAAATCAATGTTTCCTGTTCATGACATGTTATGAACACAAATAATATCCAGGTGATCTAAAATTGCTCTGTTACTTTGGATTTATGTAATCAATGAGGATTAGTATCTTGTGCATAAGGTTCTTAATATTTGTTAATGAATATTTAACTTCTCATGGTGTTATTCTCCAGGAATGGAGAGAAGAAAGATGTCATGATAATCTGCATCTCACATTTCTTGAATCAAGCAAAGGTATTTGGGAAAATATAAAATATCTACATGGATTTTTGAAGATAATATGTGCACTGTACCTTTTCTTAATTTAACATTTACTTTCCTTCTTAAAACTACTTTTTACTGATTTTTAGAAAGAAAGGGGGAGAGAGGGAAGGAAGAGAGAGGGAGAGAGAGAGAGATGTGAGAGCAAAACATTGATTGGCTGCCTCCTCACCCCCCAACCCCTAGCAATAATCTAGCCCCCATCCTGGGCATGTGTGCCCTAATTGGGAATTGAACATGCACAGACAACATCCAAAAGAGCCACACCAGCCAGGGCTTACTTCCCTTTTTTGAGCATTTTGGATTATAACTACATGATAAAAATGTCAAATTTCGGAGAAACCAAGATGGCGGCATAGGTGAACACCTAAACTGCTGCCTC
>JAAGEH010000016.1:14110454-14120766 GCA_011751065.1 Lasiurus cinereus | reverse complement strand
GCTGAGGCTGAGGCTGAGCAGTGCGTCCTCGGCTCTATAGCTGCCAGGGCACCTGCCCTCAGGGCTTCCGGTGCGGCTCGGGCCGGGCCAGACCTGCAGGAGCTAGCGCCAGTGATGGTTCCCTTAATTCATGCGACCCCGCGGCCCCCTCCCCCACGTGTGTGTGCTGCCGCTGTGGCAGCAGGAGGAGGTGTGCTCAGTGGGTAGAGCGTCGGCCTGCGGACTGAAGAGTCACTCACGGCGGAGCCCGCGGAGGACTTGCTGCTCCAGACCCACCCGTGACTGATAATTCTCAGGGGGAAAGGGGTGAGAGGTATACAGGGAGAGACTGGACAAAAATCATACTCCTATAGATGAGGTCAACGGGAGGGAGGGAAGGGTGGGAGCTGGGTGGAGGGGTGCTATGGAGGGGAAAAAAGAAAAACAAATGTAATAATCTGAATAAAGATTTAATTTTAAAAAAATGTCAAATTTCAAAATACTGGTTTTCATGTTTTATATAGTCATTTTTAAATTTTTTCTTAAAATGAAGGTATACCTGTCCTTTGAAATAAACTATCCACAGCAGCTAATACATTCCTTATTAATTCTACAATTTACTATTCAGTTGGTCTTTGTATTAGATAGATCAATGTAATAAACACCAGGGTTTTTTTTTAAGTAGCTTATATAACTTCTTTTTCATATATGCTGTTTAGATTCTTTAGAGAAGTTTCCTTTTTTTTTTCATTTAAGACTCTGCTTTTAAAAATACACAAACATGTATGGATTAAAAGCCAAATTTATAATTTATTCTTGCCATAAGCACCTTGTCATAAGCAATACTGACAGAAATTTTTTAATATATTTTATTGATTTTCTACAGAGAGGAAGGGAGAGGGAGAGAGAGTTAGAAACATCGATGAGACAGAAACATCCATCAGCTATCTCCTGCACACCCACTACTGGGGATGTGCCTGCAACCAAGGTACATTCCCTTGACTGGAATCGAACCTGGGACCCTTGAGTCTGTAGGCCAACGCTCTAACTGAGCCAAACCAGTTAGGGCTAACAGAGAAATTTTGATAGTTTCCTCTTAAAGCATTTGAAAGTTCATACAAATTTATGAATGGAAAACATATGAAAGGGCACCTATCTATATACCAGCAGTAATTTTCTCTGGGTGATAGTGAAATTATAAACAATTTTTACCTTCTTTTTCCCTGCCCATACTTTCTGATTTTTCTCAAGTAAACATATTAAAATATAAAAATAACTCCGGGGGAAAAGAAAGCTACTAGATGAGAAATGATCTTTGGGATATTAAACCTGACATTTGGAAGTCTGTGTTTTCACTTAGCACATTTTATCACCACTAATGGATTGGAACTGCAGCTTACCTTGCCATCTGTTAAATGGGAATGAAGGAAGGAAATAACTTCCTCACACAATTATTGTCAGAGCAGTAAAGAACATGTTTAAAGCACCTCACATAGTGCCTGGCACACTGTATGTGCTTAATAAACTGTAGCTGTTGTTATTATCAGTATATGCTAAGATTGCAGAAATAACCCTAGGCACCCTTTAAGCCTTATTTAACAATGTTCTCAAATCAACAGGATTTGATAAATACTTGGATCCTTTAGAAAAGCAATCAGAGAATTAAGCTGTTTATTTCTTTTTTGCTTTCAAATTTTCAATTAATGAAATATTTTAAACATACAGAAATACAGAAAACCACCCTTTCTCTGTCTTTTTGAAAGTGAAATATTACAGATACAACTAAAGGCCCAAACCTCTCAATTCTCCTTTTTTCCCTCTCCCCAAAGATAATCATTATCCTGAAGCTCATTTAGGCACACTTTTGTACTTTTCTACTTATATCCATACTCCCCATATACTTTATATTCATAAATAATATATACAAGTGTTTATGTATAGGGAAATATGAAGCCAAACCAGAAATTCTTTCTTGGGATGCTTTTATTCTCCATTTCTCTATCTTAAATAGTAATTCTACATATGTTTTTAATAAAACTTTGCTTTATCAATATGAAATTACTCCAATTATAAACCTTTCATTCCATATTAACACATGTTTAGCTTTAAACCAAATAAAATTACAGAAATATAAGCCAAACCTCCCTAAAGGCTCCATGTAGAATAGTTTGTAATCCTTAGTCTAATTATGACTTAAAACACAGAACTTAGGAAAGTAATTATGTCTTAATAAGTTTGCTCATTTATTAAATTGGGATTACTTTAAAATATTTATGTTCTTTTGTAAATGGAACAGACCTAATTAAGTAAGTCAACAAGGAAAAGTAGTTAACAGAAATAAAATCTTTTTCTTTATTCAAACTTAAAGTGCTAATCATTATTGGAAAAGAATTACCAATTTTCCAAATTTTTCATGCCAATCCTATCCTTTCAAATATTATTTTCAACCTGAATATATAACTTATGGAGAGCTGGTACTGAAAGCTACTAAGTATTATTAGCACATTTAATGAACTCATCCCTAATGTTAGGCAGGGCCAGACCAAATGATTTCGTGAGCCTTTTACAACCTATGGACAGGACATTCCTCATCCCTGATTCTACTTAAAAGTAACTCATTCATGTATCTTTCTGCTTTGACAACATCTATAGGATTCATGATTAGACACCCAACATTTTTCTTTGGCACTCCAATATGGAGGTAAACCAGACAAATGCATACCTGTTTTTCTAAAGACTTATGAACACACTTTTGTACAAATCAATGCCAATGGCTACATTAAATGAAGATGAAAAAGAGTTCTTTTGGATGAGTTCGGCACCTATAAAATACTCAACTAAATTGTGACTATTATGGCAACAAATGACAATGAAAACATAACAATCCAAAATCTACAGGACACAGTGAAAGCAGTCTTAAGAGAGAAGTTCATAGCTCTACAAGCCTACTGCAAAAAAACAAGAAACAATGGTAATAAATTACCTAACCCTACAACTCAAAGAGCTAGAAAGAAAGCAACAAGAAAAGCCCAGTGTAAGCAGAAGAAAAGAAATAGTAAAGATAAGAGTGGAGATAAACAACATAGAGACCAAAGAAACAATACAAAAGATCAACAAAACAAAGAGCTGGTGCTTTGAAAGGATAAACAAGATTGATGAACCTTTAGCTAGGCTCACCAAGAAGCAAAGAGAGAGGATCCAAATAAACAAAATCAGAAGTGAAAGAGGTGAAATAACAACAGACCCTACCGAAATACAAAGGATTGTTAAAAAATATATAAACAACTCTATTCCAACAAACTGGACAACCTGGAGGAAATGGACATATTTCTAGAAAAATATAACCTTCCAAAACTCAATCAGGAAGAATCTAAACATCTCAATAGTCCAATAACTATGGAAGAAATTGAAACAGTCATCAAAAAGCTTACAGCAAACAAAAGCCCAGGGCCAGACAGCTACACAGGGGAGTTTTACCAAACATTCAAGGAAGAATTAAAACCTATCCTCCTCAAACTATTCTAAAAAATTCAAGAAGAAACACTTCCAAGCTCCTTCTATGAAGCCAGCATCACCCTAATACCAAAACCAGATAAAGACAACACAATGAAAGAGAATTAGAGGCCAATATCCCTCATGAACATAGATGCCAAAATCCTCAACAAAATTTTAACAAATCAGATCCAGCAGTACATCAGAAAGATCATACACCATGACCAAGTAGGATTTATCCCAGGAATGCAAGGATTGTACAATATCCGCAAATCAATAAACGTGATACATCACAGGAACAAATTGAGAGATGAAAATCACATAGTCATATCAATTAATGCAGAAAAAGCATTTGACAAAATCCAACCCCCTTTCTTGATAAAAACTCTCAACAAGGTGGGAATAGAAGGATCATACTTCAACATAATAAAAGCCATATATGATCAACCCATAGCTAACATCATACTCAATGGGCAAAAACTAAAACCATTTCCTGTAAGAACAGGAACAAGACAGGGATGCTCACTCTCACCACTCCTGTTTGACATAGTACTGGAAGTATTAGCCATTGCAACTAGACAAGAAGAAGAAATAAAAGGTATCCCAATTGGAAAAGTAGAAGTAAAGCTGTCCTTATTCGCAGATGACATGATATTATATATATAAAAAAAAAGACTCCATCAAAAAACTAATAGATTTAATAAATGAATTCGGCAATGTAGCAGGATACAAAATTAATGCCAAGCAATCTATGGCATTTCTATAATGAACTTATAGAAAGAGAGACTAAAAAAGCAATCCCATTTACCAATGCACCAAAAAAATTAAGATACCTAGGAATAAACTTAACTAAGGAGGTAAAAGACCTATAAGCAGAAAACTACAGGACACTGAAAAAAGAAATAGAGGAAGACATAAACAGATGGAAGAGCATATTATGCTCATAGATTGGGGAAATCAACATCATTAAAATGTCCATACTACCCAAAGCAATCTATAGATTCAATGCACTCCCCATTAAAATACCAACGGCATATTTCACAGACCTAGAAAGAACTCTCCAAAGATTCATCTGGTACAAAAAAAGACCCCAAATAGCCACAGCAATCCTGAGAAAGAAAAATAAAGTAGGTGGGATCTCAATACCAGATTTCAAGCTGTATTACAAAACCACTGTTCTCAAAATAGTCTGGTACTGGCACAAGAACAGAGATATAGATCAATGGAATAGAATAGAGAATCCAGATATCAACCAAAACCATTATGCTCAATTAATAGTATTTGACAAAAGAGGCATGAACATACAATGGAGTCAAGATATTCTCTTCAATAAATGGTGGTGGGAAAATTGAACAGATACATGCAAAATATTGAAACTGGACCACCAACTTACACCAAATACAAAAATAAACTCAAAATGGATACAGGACTTAAACATAAGATGGGAAATCATAAAAATACTAGAGGAATCCACAGGCAGCAAAATCTCAGACATATGCTGAAGGAACTTCTTTGTTTTTTAAAAATATATTTTATTGATTTTTTACAGAGAGGAAGGGAGAGGGATAGAGTTAGAAACATTGATCAGCTGCCTCCTGCACATCCCCTACTGGGGATGTTCCCGCAACCAAAGTACATGCCCTTGACCGGAATCGAACCAGGGACCTTTCAGTCCACAGGCTGACGCTCTATCCACTGAGCCAAACTGGTTTTGGCGCCGAAGGAACTTCTTCACTGATACTACTCCTAGGGCAATGGAAGCTAAAGAGAAAATAAATAAATGGGACTACATCAAAATGAAAGGCTTTTTCACAGCAAAAGAAACATCAACAAAACAACAAGAAAGCCCACTGTATGGGAGAACATATTTGCAAATGTTATCACTAATAAAGCTTTAATCTCCAACATCTACAGACAACTTATACAACTAAATAAAAGGAAGTTAAATGATCCAATAAAAAAATGAGCCACAGACCTAAATAGAATCTTTTCGAAAGAAGACAGAAAGGTCAAGAGACACATGAAAACATGCTCAAAGTCACTAATTATCTGAGAGATGCAAAACAATACGACAATGTGATACCATCTCACACCTGTCATAATGGCAACCATCAACAAATCAACAAATGACAAGTGTTGGAGAGAATGCAGAGAAAAAGGAACCCTCGTATACTGCTGGTGGAATGCAGACTGGTGCAGCCACTGTGGAGAACAGTATGGAGTTTCCTCAAAAAATGAAAAATGGAACTCCCATTTGACCCAGTAATCCCACTCCTAGGAATATATCCTAAGAAACTAGAAACACCAATCAGAAAGGATATATGCACCCCTATGTTCATAGCAGCACAATTTACAATAGGTAAGATTTGGAAATAGCCTAGATGCCCATCAGCAGATGAATGGATCAGAAAACTGTGGTACATCTACACAATGGGATACTATGTTGCCATTAAAAAGAAGGAATTATTACCATTTGCAGCGACCTGGATGGAACTGGAGAACATTATGCTAAGTGAAATAAGCCAGTCAATAAATAAATAAAAAATACCACAAGAGCTCACTCATTTGTGGAAAATAAAGAACATTATAATCTGATGAATAAAAAGATAGATACGGAAGCAGTAAAACATCAAACAGACTGTCAAATTACAGTGGGAAGGTTAGGGAAAAGTGGGGCAGATAAGAGATCAACCCAAAGACTGTATGTATGCATATAATCATAACCAATGGACGCAAGACACTGGGGGATTAGGGCATGCGTGGGAGTAGGGGGAGCAATGGGAAGATATGTACACATGTAATACATTAATATAAATAAATAAATAAATAAATAAATAAATAAATAAATAAATAAATAAAAATTGTGACTATTACTTTCAGTCAAACAGATGATCAAAGACATCTTTTCTCCTGTTGATCCTGGTTGTTCAGATTCTATTGCCTTTCTCATCAGCACAATTCGCTGAGTCTGTAGATAAAATCTGCAGAAACTCAGCAATCAACAGGCAAGTCCACAGCCTTTTAACTATATTGCTTTACTTTATTTTAGAACCTTATATTTCCCTACCACTTTACACCACGATATCCCTACACTGAAATCATTGCGTATACTAAATGTGGTGAAGGAAAGCAGTTGTCAAAAAGAGCATTTACACACCTGAACTCTCCAGTGGACAGTTCCAAGGCAAAACAATCTAATCACAGAGGTAGGAGAGATAAACTGAAATTATGACTATCCAGTGTCTGGATTATTTTGAAGGCTAAAGTGTGTTCATCTGTGTTCTAATACCTGCTTCCTGGTAATACTAAATGGAGCTCATCTCAGCATTTAATTTTTGCTCATACTACTTTCCCAAACAAAGCATTTATTTCCAACTCTGTCAATAAATGCTTTCTCAAACAAAGCATTTATTTCCAACACTATTATTGTCATAAAGAAAATGACAATGACAGTGTTAGAAATAAATATTCTACTTAATAAACACAATGACAATGTTGGAAATAAGTGCTTACTTTAAAAAATAGCTTTTAATTCATTTGGTCAATATAAAATAAATATATCCTTATTATAGAAGATTTTGAAAATGTCAAAAACAAGAAAGAAATTAAAAAATCATGTTTGTAGCCCCAATCCAAAAGATAACCATTAATAATACATCAGTGCATTTCCTTTGGGGCTTTTAGTCATGCACAGTTTAAAAAAAATTGCTGTGATCATCCTATATATAGGATATATATATACTTTTGTGTCCTATTTTCACTTCCAATTATAACACAAGCAAATATGCACACTTTGAAAGCTGATGTGAGTACAGGGTTTAGTAAAAATATGTGTTTCATTTGAACTGGAAGTCAAAATTATATTACTTTGAGATCATAAAACACATTTCTTCATCATTTTATCACTCCCTCTTGCATTATTTAAGCTGAATATTACATTTTTTTCTAGATTTTGGAGTTTTATCTTTTTTGGACAGTAAATATGATTGCTAGCAGTTATTATATTTCATGACAAATTAAAAATGCTGTTTTAGCCCAACTGGCTTGGCTCAGTGGTTGAGTGTTGATCTAAACCAGGTCACTGTTCAATTCCCAATCAGGGTATATGCCTGGGTTGAGGGCTTGATCCCCAGTATGGGGAATGCCGGAGCAGCTGGTCAATAATTCTCTCTCATCATCTCTCTCTCTCTCTCTCTTTCTCTCTCTCACTCTCTCCCCCTCCCTCTCTGAAATCAATAAAAATACATATTTAAAATGTTGTTTTAAAGTTGTAAGTTTGCAGTAGGTCTGACATTTATATCCTATATAATAAAACCCTAATATTCAAATCAATGGAATAGCAGAATGACCAGTTGCTATGATGTGCACTGATCACTAGGGGGAAGAAGCTCAACTCAGGAGCTGCCCCTTGGTGGTCAGTATGCCACTTGGCCAGAAGCTGGGCTCACAGCTGGCGAGCACAGTGGCGGCGGTGGGAGCCTCTTCTGCCTCTGCAGCAGCGCTAAGGAGCAGTGAGCAGGTGGGCGGTAAGGAGTGAGGGATCCTGGACTGCGAGAGGGCAAAGGCTGGGCTGAGGGATACCCTTTCCTCCCTCCCCCAGTACACAAGTTTCATGCACTGGGCCTCTAGTCATGGAATATTTTATTCAATTAATTAACATATTATCAAAGACCTAGCATTACCTTTGAAATAAAAGAATTCTACTTCTTATAATAGCCTTCTGTGAGTCAATGACTTAAAAAACCCAAATTACAAATATTTATTTAACTCTTCAATGTTACATCAGTTTTCATCCCATTTACCCATACTGCAGTCTTGATATAAGACACCATAAGGAGTTGCAATCAAGAATTAACTTTTTCTTTTTAAAAACTGTCAAAAGCTTGCTACACCAGCATCCAGCGACAGGAGGAGAAATGTCTCCAGTCTACTACACTCCCCTCCAAGCCAAGTTTTAATTTGTTGAGAATGGGGGTGGGGATCCTATAAAAATCTTGGCAAAATACAGAGCTGCTAATTTAATCAATTTTAGTAGTTAAGGCAGTGATTTCAAGTGCTAACGCAATCTGTTGAAAGAACTAATTTCCAAGGTAGAGGAGATTCATTTATTTCTACTTTTCCTTCCCAGTTTTCCAATCTAAGGGAATGTGGGTAGCCATCATGAAACCACTGAGAGATTCCCTTTCTCCTCCTCCTCTCCCCCCCTCACATAACATACACACATCAAGAGTTAGGAGGCTTAGGCTTTAACTCAAACTCTAAAGTAGCAGAGAAATATACTCTCCTTTTCCCTGGAGAGTCTTCGAGAACCAAATGAAGTAGATCTTAACAGATGTAGAAATATACACCTGCCTGAAAGTGCAGTAAGAACTAAAATTGGCCATTCCAAGTGCCAGGAAAGTGACTTAAAGCACTTAGGAGTTTAGGGCAGTAAGAGAGCATTCCTTCTATAGTGCTCAATAAAGGATTCCTGGAAGAGGAACTTTGGACATTCGCATTAAAAGATAGGATTTGAGGAGGTAGAAGTGGTAGGGAAATTTAGGTAAAGTAAGGGTCATGAAAAAGACATTGAAAGAAAACACAGGACTGGTTTGTGGTATGTTTCCATTTGGTGGATTCCAGGGTTCATATGGGAATTGTAGGGAATAAATATAGTTGGGTTCAACTCTGTCTAAATAGAGTTCAAGTCAGGAATCTACTGGGTGGGGACCTGCCAGGAATCTGTTTATAAGAGAGACTAAACAGCCTTCCAGGAAAAAATTACACAGACTCTGCCTAGTAACCACAGTATGAAGAATTAAGAGAAGGGGGACTTGAAATTTTAATTTGCTTATTTTTAACTAGATTTTGTCAACTGATAAAGGGAGGTATTCATAAAAAATGCTTCTTCCGCCCATCCGGTGTGGCTTAGTGGTTGAACATCAATTTATGAACCAGGAGATCTGAGGTTCGATTCCTGGTCAGGGCATATGCCCAGGTTGCGGGCTTGATCCCCAGTGTGGGGCGTGCAGGAGGCAGCCAGTCAATGATTCTCTCATCTTTGATGTTTCTCTCTCTCTCTCCCTTCCTCTCTGAAATCAATAAAAAATATGTAAATATTTTTTAAATGCTTCTCCCTCCCATTCCAGTCCCCTAGAGGGGAAGGGATGGATTTTGAATTCATCCCAGTGGCCGCCGTTCATATTAGATCTTCCAGCCCAGGCTATGAACCCACATTAGTTGTCATGTAGAAAGAAGGGGTTCATAGTTAAGAATGTAAGATTTACGTTCACTAAAAACTCTAAAAAAAAATATGAGGAGACAAAATGTTCACAGGAACAGTTTGGGTACCTTGGCATCAGAGTATAGCTCAAAAGGGTGAGAATAAATCCTGCCTACCTGTGTAGAGACCCCACAGGGCTATGACAATAGAAGGGCTCCAGAGACAGAGTGAATCGTTGACACATCAAATCTTTCAGCTCACCAGTGACTCAAATGGTGCAGGTCCAGGCCCAAGGCTCTGGTGATAATGGCACCACTGATTTCTAAGCAGGGAGAGAAGCACTAAAAGGTAGAAACACAGAAAGCAGCTCAAGGGCACCGAGTCTGTGGAATTTCTCATTCTCAATGATGCAAGGTGACATCAGAGGTGTCCTTGTAGTGTGGTTGGTGGATTAGAGTTAGACTTTTGGAATTGGCCTTCTGGGGTTTCATCCTGGCATTGCCACGTACTAGTTCCTGCTGGTACCTTCTGCACAGGGGATTGTAAGGATTTGCTCAGGTAACATAGGTGAACAATGTGATGCAGTGTCCGGTTCATAGTAATCTTTAGTGTTATTTTTTCTTTAAAAAAAAAAAAAAA
>JAAGEH010000016.1:14017253-14110354 GCA_011751065.1 Lasiurus cinereus | reverse complement strand
TATATATATATATACCCCTGAGATATAATTGACATAGAATATTAGTTGTTTTATATATATATATATAAAACAACAATATATATATATATATATATACCCCTGAGATATAATTGACATAGAATATTAGTTTCAAGTGTAGAACACAATGATTTGATATTTGTAAATATTGAGAAATGATCACTCTTTCATGTTATTATTCTTATCAAGGTGCTCACCAGGATGTGGCTATCTCAGAGAAAACCCAGGGGGAAAACAAAAGAGTCAAAAAAAAGGGGCAGGAGCCTTGGAAATAACAGGGGTCTTTGCCGCGGGGGGGAGGGCTGAGCTAGGAGAATGCTGTTTATTTTTGTGAATGTAGTCTGCTGATTTTATTCCCAGGCCTCTGAATCCTCAGGAGACCAGGTTAGTCAGGCCAGACACAGAGTGAGGCTGGAATTCACAGTGGATTTTGAATGTTTAGCTAAGAAGCTTGGTTTCATTTAAGACAGTGGTCGGCAAACTGCGGCTCACAAGCCCCCGCAGTTTGCCACTCTGTTGACTAATGAGTTTGCCAACCATTGATTTAAGAGGTTATGAAGAACAACTGAAAGCACTGTATTAAGATTAATCCAGAGATCTATTAAGAAGTCAGAGAAGGGGAAGCTCCAAGAAAGAGAGACCAATTATATGATTATTACCATAGACTGTGGGAGAAGACATAAGGAGCTGAAATAAGTTGGTAGCATTGAGAATGGAAATGAAGAGACAGATGTGAGAGAAACGCTTGGCGACAGAACTATCCCGGGATATATAAAGCATCTGCCTGACCAAGTTTTCAATGTGTTCCAGTCCAAATCCTAGAGTTTTAGAAACTATGCAAACCAGCACCTTGCCATATACGATCCAACAATGTATTGGATTTTTCCCACTGTTTGCATATATTGTTTTAAATAATGAGATGTTTTTTCTAGACCACATTTCTAATTAATTTTTTTACCACAATCTTAAATGATGATTCTAGCACAGATATCTTAAGTGATTTTCTTTTCCCAGTTCAAATTTATAAATTTTAACTATTTTACCATCTGCTGACCCATTATAAATTAAATTACTAATGAAGTTTATAGTAAGTGGCAAATATATAACCAGATAACCAGAATTTAAGAAAATAGTTGACATGAGTGACATTGTTTATTATCCTTACTTTCCATTATCTTTCTGATAGTGTAATATTGATATTAAATTCAAAACTAAGAGTTAGAAACACTTAAAAATGATAGTAAATCATAGATATAGAGCACAGGTTGCTAGAGGGGAGGAGGATTGGGGGACTGGGTGAAAAAGATGAAGGAATTGAGAAATACAGATTGGTAGTTACAAAATAATAACAGGATACAAAATACAGCACAGGAAATATAGTCAATAATCTATATACATAAAAACTATGCAACTGAATGATGGAATTACCAGAACAACTGACCAGTGGCTATGACATGCACTTGTGGCAGCCGTGCACTGTGGCAGCCAACCAGCCTGATCGGGAGTGGAGCTAGCCAACCAACTGCCTGTGGCCCCTCCCCTATGCCAGCCTGTCCCCGATCGGTCCCCCCATCCCTCCAGATCACTTAAGTGTGACCTTCAGCGATTCTAAGGAAATGCTCTCTAGCCTTCATATACCAGGAACCTGAATGACGAGTGATCTGGAGGAAAATTGCTCACGGTCTTGACCATCACGCAGGTGTCTAGGAGAGGTGTCCAGCACAACTACCATCTTCCCCGCCCCAAATCGGCCCCCTCACGCCCATGCAGTCAGGTGGGCAGGAGAGGTGCCCAGCACAACCACCATCTTTCTGTGTTCTCTCTCCACTGTTCACTACCAAAGAGGGCAGCCACATCACAGCACGACCTCTCTTTACTATGAAGTTTAGAGGGTTTGTCAGCAGGGAACTAAACCGCATTTCCTGTGTAGGGAGAGGCTTAGAAACAGAAGCTGTAAGTGTCCCTGACATTAAAGCACCTTTGAAGCTTCAACTCATCCGAAAACCAACAGCTTCTAAAACCCTTGGAATTTCCTGATAGGAATAATAAAGGTGTTCTTTAAGCCTCACCCGAGGATATGTTTTAATTGATTTTAGAGGAAGGGAGAGAGAGAAACATTGATTGGTTGCCTTCTGGGGATCAAACCCAAAACACAGGTACGTGCTTTGACAGGGAATCAAATCCACAATATTTCTGGTCTACAGATGACACTCCAACCAACTGAGTCACCTGGCAAGGGCCAAATTATGTGTTCTTAAACAAATATCACACTGAATATTTTCTTCTCTTGTGTTTATTTTCATATAATTTCAGACTTATAGGAAAGCTGCAAAAATAGTACCAAGAACTCCCTTCTACCCTTTGCCCAGATTCCCTAAATGTTAACATTTGACTATTTGACTACGCTTATTTTATCCTTCCCTTTTCCTTTTTCTTTGAACCTTTTGAGAGTATCTTATGAAGCCCCTTTACTAATCAATAGTTCATTGTATATTTCCTAAAAACAAGGAATTCTTTTGCAATAGCCACAGTACAATAACCAAATCAGGAAATTAATATTGATACAATACTATAGCTAATCTTGTTCATGTTTTTCCAACTTTCCCAACAATGTCCTTTATAACAAAAGAAAATTCTGGGTCAGGCTTTGCTTTCAGTTATGTCTTTTTAATTTTCATTCTTAGCATTTCATGATATTGACTTTTTTTTATAATAAAGGCCAGTCATTTTGTAGAATATCCCTTAACTTAAAGTTGCCTGATCTTTTCTCATGATTAGATTCAAGTTATGCATTCTTGGCAAAAATACCATAGAAATGATGTTATGTTCTTAATATATCTTACTAGGAGGCACATAATGTCAATTTGTCTGATTATTGATGTTGAGCATGAACAGTTCTGCCTCCTATGTTTTCATTTACAATACAAAATTTCTCATGTCCTTCAAAATTCATGGAACATCATTTCAGTGTCTATATAGTATTTCATTTATGTACATGTCATAATTTGTTAATCGATCATATTTCAGTTTCATGTGTCACTACATTGGTAAGAACTAGAGTTATATAACAACGAAGTCATAGGTGTCTTATTTTAATAGAAATATTTTGTGTTTTGCCATTAAATATTTTATTGGCTGTTAATTTGAAATGTTTTTCAAATTGTTAGAGAAATACTTTTCATAGGAGTGATTAAAATTTAACAACCAAGAAATATCTGCTTGTTCATTACTCATTCATTACCATATTCCTGTAATTGCCTGCCCTCTACTGTGATACATACATAGCACAATGTGTGTGTCCAAACTATATATTTTTTTAAAAAATATTTTTTTATTGGTTTCAGAGAGGAAGGAAGAGAGAGAGAGAGATAGAAACAGTCATGATGAGAGAATCATTGATTGGCTGCCTCCTGCCCACCCTCTATTGGATGTGCTCTGTAACTCAGGTATGTGCCCTTACCAGGAATCTCCATAGGTTGATGCTCAACCATTGAGCCACGTCAGCTGGGCTCTCTTTTTTAAAATCCTTACCCGACGACATCCTTCCATTAATTTTCAGACAAAGTGGAGATAAGAGGGAGAAACAGAGAGAGAGTAACATCAATGTGAGAGAGACATATTGATTGGTTGCCTCGGCAACAGAAGTATGTGTCCTTAACTGGAATTGAACCCAGGACCCTTCATTCCTCAGGCTGATGATCTATCCACTGAGCCAAATCGGTTAGGACCAAGCAATATTTCTTTATGATGCTATGTTCTCTTGCCCTCTGGAAATTGTCTATTTGTTTGTTGAGAACTTGCCCTTCGAAAACTGCCCCTTCAGCTCCTTCTCAAAACAACTATATTTTATCAGCAATTTCAAATTCTACCCTCTCCACTCTGGGGTCTGTTTACCTGCTGACCTTGGCAGAGGGATGAGAGAAAGGACTTGGTAGCTGTGGCAAGCAACAATGGCGAGAAGCTGATAGGATAAATTTGCTACCTGAGGTTAAAAGTTCAGCAGTTTCAAGCAAGTGCAGGGTAAAAGGATGAAGTTCTTTTATCAAAGACAAAGCTCTTTTATCTTCTTTTGGATAACTCTAAGAGTTTTGGTCATATAAGAGAGTTTTTGACATCCTTAGACTTACATAGGTGATGTTCCACTGGAGTGTGTTTGAGAGCAGGGTTTACAAGAAGATATCAAGCTGTTGTTGCACTCTAGTAATTGTTACTAATCACAAACTATGAAAGTACATAAAAGACTTACTTATATGCTTAACCAGCTTACTCAAGTTTCAACTCAGGAGGTATAAACGTGAAACCTTTTCCTCTCATGGGTCCAACTGCACTATGTTTAATCCCTCTGTCCCTTTAACATCTTGGGCAAATTCTGTAACTTGCTGATCCCTTTCAAATGCTAAAAGTCAAGCCCTTAAAAAATTACTATTCAAACATAAATGGTGCACTTAAAACATGCAATATTATGGATATACTTATACTAAAAAATTATTCATTGTTTATCTGAAATTCAAATTTAATTGGGTGTTATGTATTTTTAAATCTGGCAACCCTAAATTTTACTTCATTTTTCCTCACCTACTTCACTTCCCAGAGAAAGCGTGCCCCAAAGATGGAAGGATGTAGAGTGGAGAAGAGGCATGGTCTACATTGATATTTCTCCCTCCTCAGCTTTCTCCTTTTGCTCCTCTGATGGTGGTGGTGTCGAGGAAGGGTGGAAAAGGAAAACATCTCTGATTCCACTCCCATGACCTAATCACCTCTCAAAGTTTCCACTTCCAAATACCATCACTTTGGGTGTTGGGATTTCACATATGAATTTTGAGGGAACATAAACATTCAGTATTTATCAGTTTTCTTCAGTGAATTTTATCTTTTTAACTCTTACATTTAAGTCTATTTTGAGTTAATTTTACACACAGGTATTTTAATAAATATTGGTGATACATGGGAAATATACATGTTTCATATATAGATGCTAAGTGGTCTAGATTTGCTTTATTAAGATGGGCTTCCTGAAATATAATGAACAACATAAACTGATGAACAAAAGCAGATCCAGAGGCAGAGAAACATTGATCAGAACCTCAAACCTCAGGGAAGGTAGGGGAGGGTGGGGGCAAAGGGGAGAAATCAACCAAAGGACTTATATGCATGCCTAATCAATGGATACAGACAACAGGGGGGTAAGGGCATGAATGTGGGGGATTGGAGGTAATAGGGGAATAAGGACACATATGTAATACCACAATCAATAAATAAATTTTTTTTTAAAAAAAGATGGGCTTCCTGAAACACCACTATCTTAGATAATTCAGTATTCAGTACAGCAGCAAAAACTTAGCACTTTAAATCTGGCTGGATTGCAGATAGAGACTGACATGTTAGATTTAGTACAACTGTAGAATTGATACTCAAACCTCCCATGCTGCACAGTTTTCCCATATGTTGCATAAAAATGCTATATAGTTTCTCACTCATGAGCTGCTATGTTAGGGTGTTAGCTGGTTTTATGCCCTCAACTTGCTTAATGTTTTCATTTATATACAATAGAGTTTTATACCATATAGGCCAAACCATCTATTGCAAAATAATTTACAGTAAAATCATAATAAATTTATACAAAGTATTGATTTAACATTAATTTTCAAACTGTGAAAATCAATGAGCCATAAATCCGTAAACAAATTGGTGAAACAAAAGACGTGAATGACAAGAAAAATTAGTCACTCTGTTGTGTATGTGCTTTTTAGATAGTTAAATATAGGAAGGAAATATCTATGGGAGGAGGCTTCATAAAATTTAAAATTAGCAACATATAAAAATAACAATGCACAAAGAAGTAGGCTCTCACAACAAAATTGTGAAGAATACCACCCAAGAATCTGGTTCATAATCTTGACATACTGGCATCACAATTACTTTGAATGATACCCTGCAAAGTAAAATATCTTCACATTCTTGTGCTTCCAAAAAATTTTGGAGCAGATCAGGTAGCACAATCTATTTAATTTTTAGAATATCATGTTTCTGTTTGTGTGCATATGTTTGAATATCTTTACTACTGCAAAGACCACACTGAAGGTATCACTTTGGCCACATTAACACTCTACATTCCCAGTGGGTGTTTGGTCCCCTCTGCTTACTTCATACGCAGTCCTTGAGTCTGGGTTTGATAACCTGCAGTAATGGGAGCTTAGGACTTCTGATACATTATGGTCTCTTCAGTTTTGACTGATTACTTAGAGATTGTGGCAATGCCAGTTAGTCTTCATTTTGGTCAGAGAAAACCTTTTTTCTAAGACCATATTTACCCTTGCAACCCAATCTCAGTGGTGTCAACTGGGCATAAGAGAGACCAAAAAAGGAAGTCACTATGTTAATATACCATTATCATTGCTTGAGAAAAAGTGTAAGTCCTTCCTTTGGGCATATTTAATTAATATTTGCTGTCTTTATATTGCCATATATATTCTAATTTTGGGGGAATATCTACATTCTATATTCTCATCCTAGCATCTATCTATTAAAATTTTTGTGGATGTTTATAGACCTTCTCCCTGGAAAATCTGCAGGCAATCTGGTAACTCTATATTTATATAAAAGCCAAAGAACTAGGAATAGATCAGAGATCTGGGAGAGAATGAGGATCATATCCAAAGAAATCAGTTGAGAATCAGCTTTAAGTATAAATAAATCACAATTAACATTTTTGTGGAGCAAAAATTCATAAAAATAAATATACTAATTGTTTCTTCCTACATATCATAAATAAATATAACATGCCATGGGTAAAGATCTTAAGTAAACAATTGCCAAATGAGAGTCAAAATTCTCCAGCATATATTCATTGACAAGGGACTGCTATATAGTCTTCTAAAAAATCTTAATACCCAATTTATTTACTCTAAAGAATAGGGCATATACAGTCAAAATCACTTTAGGCCTTATTTTTTCCATCTGAAAATGTATAGTACTAGTGTTGACTTCTTAAAAGTCTAATTCCCAGCAACAAATACTGTATATACACACTTGCAATTTCTGACTGATTAGAGCGCCCTCATGTGTGTCTTTCTTGTAATATTTTAGACATCTAAAAAAGTATTAATCTCAGCAGCACTACAATTATGTCTTTATTTTCCCATATATAATAGTTTCAAGTATCACTCAATAAATTCTAAGGAGTGTGATAATCCTAGTACATCTCACTAACTTTTCATATGCCAAATTTTATTCTAAAGTAATGAAGTTATTATTGTTGTGGTTTAAATTTTAATGAATTAAAGGTGTTTTCCTTTAAAGCTCCTAAGATAAGTTTTTCATTATAATATTATTTTATTATCATTCCTAAAAGAAAATATGTAGCCAATTAAGTTGTTAATTGTATGTGATAACTTGTCAGTACCTTTTAAGGGGTGGATAACAGATCAAAGGGCCAATTGTATCTAAATTTCTCCAAATAAAAATCTGTCTAAATCATTGCAAAAATATATCTTTCTATTTAAAAAGACAATATTAGAAGAATCCAAAAGAAAACCTCATTTTTTGAAAACTACATAAAATTTAAAGATCTCAAATCCAATCACATTTTTTAAAATATATATCTTATTTTTTTTATAGAGAGGAAGGGGAAGGGATAGAGAGTTAAAAACATTGATGAGAAACATCCATCAGATGCGTCCTGCATGCCTCCCCCCACCCCCCATGGGGATGTGCCCACAACCAAGGTACATGCCCTTGACCAGAATTGAACCCGGGACCTTTCAGTACGCAGGCCAATGCTCCATCCACTGAGCCAGACTGGTTTTGGCAATCCAATCACATTTTAAATGGCATTTATCCAACCAATATTTTCAGAGGGCCCACACTATGTGCCAGAAATAAGATGTCAAACTGAAGAAAACCAAAGTCACTAAAGTAAAGCAAAAAAGCACTGGAGTTTTTTTCCTTCTATAAAATGACTTAGAAAAAAAATGTCTCATTCAAGAGAGTTGCTACAAATGTCTAATAATATGACATAAGTAATCACATTTTCTTTTTTTAATTTTTTTTATTTTTATATATATTTTACTGATTTTTTACAGAGAGGAAGGGAGAGGGATAGAGAGTTAGAAACATCGATGTGAGAGAGACATTGATCAGCTGCCTCCTGCACGCCCCCTACTGGGGATGTGCCCACAACCCAGGTACATGCCCTGGACCGGAATCGAACCTGGGACCTTTCACTCTGCAGGCCGACGCTCTATCCACTGAGCCAAACCAGTCTCAGCTGTAATCACATTTTCTAAAGAGAGAAGTGTTATTGAAATGTGTGCCAGAGAAACCTTGGTGATTCCAAGGACATATTTTATGGGTTGCTTTGTATGTGGAAAATACTTGAATGTGAGAGTCCAATATTTTTTAATAAAAATTTTCTTCAAATTTTCATGACATAAGAGAAAGTGAGAAGAATTACGTCTCCTAAGAAGTCTGAACTATTGTTTTCTTCACTGCCTTTTGATGAATCTTACAGAAATTGCTTGTGAAAGGGGGACACCTACATAGTCAGCCCACACAGGCACAAGTACAGCCTTAGTAATTACCTTAGTAAAAACCTCAGTCACCATTTCATTATCCTAAAACAGAGTACTTTTTAACTGCATGGTGGCATTCCTTTGCTGTCCTCTTGTTACCTATTATTAGGTCCTCCACAACCCCACTCCTCCCTCCCCCCCTCCCTTATCTAGCATATTAATATATTATTTATTTTTTTACAGAGAGGAAGGGAGAGGGACAGAGTCAAAAACATCAATGAGAGAGAAACAGTAATCAGCAACCAAGGTACATGCCCCTGACTGGAATCGAACCTGGGACCCCTCAGTCCCCAGGCTGATGCTCTATCCACTGAGCCAAACCAGTCAGGGCTGGAATATAATTTTCAAAAGTTAAAAACATGATTCTTCTTCAAATATACAAAGAAAATATTTCAAAAATTTTTATTTCACTCATTAAATAATAAAAGAGCAAAAATAAATATTAAGACTGGTTCATACAGAAAAAAATCAAGGAACAGAAAATTTATATAATCAAAGGAATGCTGAAATAAATTTGTGAGTGCAAATTCCTGCAAGGGAAGAAATATAATATTTGGGGTTGTTTTTTGTGGTTTCTTTGTGGTTTTTTTAAAAAACATTGATCAGCTTCCTCCTGCACAACCCCTACTGGGGATGTACCTGCAACCAAGATACATGCCCTTTACTGGAATCAAGCCTGGGACCCTTCAGTCCAAAGGCCGACGCTCTATCCACTGAGCCAAACCGGTTAGGGCTTCGGGTTTTTTGTTTTGTTTTGTTTTGTTTTTTATCAGATGCAAATTAAATCTCTGACAAGATTTGTATTTATATTGCTAAGGACAGGAATCATTTTCATTGCTCTATGACAGAAAGAGCAATTGCTTTATCAATTGTCTATAGGTTAACTACTACCTCTATAAAGTTGTAAAGTAGTCTAGTCATGAGAAAATCAAATGAAGATGTTCAGCCCTACATAATCAGATAATTCCCAGAGGGTCTGCTAAATTACATCCTGCATTCTATTGAAAGGACACCAGTAATCTCTTTTGCTTATTTTCAATTTTTGGATTTTTTTTTGTAATACCTTTTATCCTAGACTAGAAAACTTTACTTTCTGTTTTTCTTTGTATCAGTCCTCCTTCCTTCATAGAATGCTTTTTCCTCTATTCATTACCAGTTATATCTCGTTCTTCCTTTAAATCTGGGCCTCAGCTTGTTTACTTTGAACACGTTTTGTTTTTCCTTCTTTCACTCTTATGTGATGTGGCTGATCCTCAGCTCATTCGCTAAACATGAAGATAACGTGAGATGTTAATTTTTATTTAGGGGGATAGTGCAATGGTATTATTTTTGTTAAATGATCTTTATTGGTTTGGCATATGTATATTCTAAGTTTTGCTTTAAACTCTGAGTATAAAAAAGCATAAGTGCTATGTATTTACAGTCCCTGACTTTCTGTCTACTTGTTTTATTGATTACTAAGAGAGTGGTATTAAAATCTCTGATTATAATTGTGGATTTGTCTATTTTGGAGGGTTCTATTAATATTTACATAATCTATTTCTAAGCTTTCTTATATAGCTATACTAATAAAAGAGAAATATGTAAATTGACCTTCACTTTGCGATACACACAACCAATCAGGAGTATGCAAATTAACCCGACAAAGAAGGCAGTGGCCCCACCCCAGGCCACTCCAGGCCTCTGGGCAGCATGCCTCAGAGCCTCCCTGCCATGCTCCATACCTGTCAACCATCCTTGCAGTCTCCCTGTGGCCCAGCCCCCAGCCTCAGAGGCAACCCTCTGATGCCTGAGGTCATAGCTCTCGGGGTCTGGCATCTTCCTCTACTCCACCCCTGCTCCACTGCTCTGGTAAACAAAACCCTAGCATTGGAGCAGCCTCACAGGCACAGACATGACATGAGCTCACTCGGTGCACAGTTAGTGGACCAGCCAAGGGGCGATGGTGGCAGCTGTGGCAGCAGTGGCAGGAGGCTCAGCTTTGTTTTGAATAGATAAAAGAGGCAACTTACACAGTAACCTAAATGATCAGATCTCCCTCCTCCCTATCTCGCCAAATCAAGAGGGAATGGGGCAATGGGCATGAAGGGAGGGCAGAGGAAAAAGAGGATGAGGAAGGGGGCCAGGTGCATCCCACTTTCACAATGGGAAAGTGAAATACACTAGTGCACCCAACCTCTCCAGTCCTCCCGGCCTGCCTCAGACCCTCCACCTCTTCCCCTCTGTGTGTCCCTGGGAGTGCCAACACTGCACAAAGGAACTCTCTAGAGAAGGAGGGCGAGGAGGAAGTAGCGCCATTGCCGCCACTGCTGCACAGGCTGCTGGAGCCAGCCCACCGCATGCCAACAGCCAGGGGAAGGAAGGCCCATTCTTGCATGCATCTTCATGCATCCGGCTTCTAGTATATATGTATATCCTATCTAATAAAAGAATAATATGCAAATTGACTGTACGTTCACTATACTACCAGCCACACCCACCAGCCAATCAGGAGTGAGTATGCAAATTAACCCCAAGCAAGATGGCTTCAGCCACAGAGCAAGCAGGAGGGAGGCTTGGGTTTCCTAGGCAAGGGAGGAAGGGAGGAAGCCAGGCTTTCCACATACCCTGGCCGGCACAGGCCTCCACTCAATGCTACAAAGTTTCAGTTATAGAAGATATATTAATTCCAACAAAAAGTGTGGCAGTCATGGAGCTAGAGAGAGCAGGAGGCTAGGGTTGCCCCTAGTGATGGAGGAAGCCAAGCTTTCTGCAGGCCTGGCTTTCCTTGATCTCCACTTAAGGCTATAATGCTTCCATTATAAAAGATAAATAAATCCCAACAGAAATGGCTGCGGCTACTAGCGAGCAGAAGGCTTGACTCCACTCCAGGCTACAAAGTTTCAATTGTAGAAGATAAATAAATCCAAGATATCAGGGACTCCTCTAGGGTCACTGGGGGGCGTGGCTGGCCTACAAACCACCACAAGCCCCTTGCCCAGGCCACCCCTTGCCCCAAGGAAACCTCCACCCTGATCCGGGACACCCTTCAGGGCAAACCAGCTGGCCCCCACCCATGCACCAGGCCTCTATCCTATCTAATAAAAGAGTAATATGCAGATTGACCTTCATTCCAACACACAAGATGGCTGTCCCCATGAGGCCAAAGAACCTGCCCCCATGTGGACACAAGATGGCCACCACAAGATGGCCAGCAGGGGAGGGCAGTTAGGGATGACCAGGCTGGTAGAGGAGGGAAGTTGGGGGTGACTGGGCCTGCAGGTAAGGGTAGTTGGGCAGGACCCAGGCCTGTAGGGGAGAGCAGTTAGGAGTGACCAGGCCTCTGTGGGAGGGCAGTTAGGGACAAACAGGCTGGCAGGGGAACAGTTAGGCATCAATCAGGCTGTCAGGGGAGTGGTTAGGGGGTGATCAGGCTGGCAGGCAGAAGCAGTTAGGGGTAATCAGGAAGGCAGGCAGGTGAGCAGGTGGGAGCCAGCAGTCCTAGATTGTGAGAGGGATATCCGACTGTCCGTTTAGGTCGGATCCTGGGCAGTTGGACATCCCTGGAGGGTTCCCATATTAGAGAGGGTGCAGGCTGGGCTGAAGGATACCCCCCACCCCCATGCATGAATTTTGTGTACTGGGCCTCTAGTATATATATAAAAGGCTAATATGCAAAGTATCCCCTTGGGAGTTCAACTGGGAGACTGTTCAATTGCTCGCTATGATGTGCACTGACAACCAAGTGGTGGTACAGAATGAAAGAAGGCCCCAGCCAGCAGCTGGTAGTTGGGGAAGGAAGGCCCTGATCAGCCCTGATCACCAACCAGGCCTAGGGACCCTATCTGTGCACGAATTTTGTGCACCAGACCTCTAGTTAAATACGTAAATGATTAGGATTGTAATTTCCTTTTGACAACGATCCCTTTATCATGAAATAAGCCTCTTATACTTGGTAAAAAAAAAAAAGCTGTATGAATAGATACATAGGGGATTCATTATTCACTTTTATCTGCTTTTGATATGTTAAATAATTTGCATAATACATTTAAAAATAGGAGGGAAGCCGTCATCAAAGTTTAAAAGATTGGAAACAATTGAACAGTAGGCTATATAGAAACATGGAAATTTAAACTGGGACAAGAAGACAGCACTATAGGTATGAGCAGGGGATTCTGGAGAGTAGAAGATAGCATGAAGGGAGGCTCTTGATACATGAAGAAAAGAAAGGAAAACTGGAAGTAGGAAAAGGCTCCTAATCCTTGATGGGAGGACACCAAAACCATATATTCACTTTTCCACAGGACCTAGAATTGTCTTTGATTTCAGGGACTTTTGGAAAGTGAAAACTCTGGCTTTGCCAGGGGGTAGCATCATTGCTCCATTCTGGTTAGTCTAGTATAGCCAGTCTGACCTCTTGACTTAACTGATGTCATTATCAACCAATCAATGCCCAGCACACAGAGTGCCTATGGTCTCAGGGGTTGGGCCAAAAGAACCTGGCCATTTGGTAAATCTTTACCATGATTAATTTACCTAACCATCATCCATAGGCAATTCAGGGTAGAGTTTCTCATCATACGGTATGCTTTTGGATTCCTAAATCCACCAAACTGGGGTACATGAAGCAGATCTGTTTAGGGCCTTTTAACATTGGGCGACTATCAGGAAGTCCCTTTGTTTCAACCAACTTTGATTGCACTGTATCAACACCTTTGTTTCAACAACATCAACATCTGCCACATTCATTCCATTTCTCAACAACCATCTGAAAACTTCAACTCTGCTGAGTTCCTTCATTGACTCTTCCCTCTGTCTCCCCTCAATTTTCTTATCAATTATTTTAGTGATCATGGTTTGAGTCAGATCCATACTGGGAAGCTGAGACAGCAAACAACTTCTCAGTCTTTTGTTTGATTTTGCAGCAGTAGGGTTACAATTCCTTAATAAGCTAGTACCTCAGGAGTCAGATCTGCTATTTCTAAATTCCATTCTAACTTTTACCATTAGTAACTGAATGCAGTGCAGCTGCAGTTCCATACCATGGGTGACTAGATACTGCTTGTGTCCTGGCAAATTTCAACTTATTCAAGACTCTTTCTAAACGCCACAAATGTAATGAAGCATTTCTTGCCTGACAAAGTTATATGCTCCCACTGCTTGTTTCTCTTGTATCTCACACAATCTTCAATTATAGTGTTTATTTGATACTCTATAATTAGAGGCCCAGTGCATGAAATTCATACACAGGTAGGGTCCCTAGGCCTGGCCGGCAATCAGGACTGATCAGGTTTCCTGCCTCCCTGCCTCCCCGCCTCCTCCTTCCCTCACCACCCACGTGCCACCACCATGCAATCCCCCCACCTCCCCACCTCCTATTTCCCTTGCTCCCTCAGCACCCCACTGCCACCACTAGTTGCCCACCATGTTCTGCACCGCCCTCTGCAGGTCAGTGCATGTCATAGCAAGCAATCAAACTCCTGGTCTCCTGGTCAAACTCCAGAGGGGACACTTTGCATATTAGCCTTTTCTATATATAACTTATTTGGAGACCTGTTTAACCACTATTTCACTGTGGGATGGGAATTATGTCTTTTTAAATGTCTATCTCTCTAACATCTAGTACAATCCTTGACATTTAGTAAGTACTCAGTAAATGCTTTCTTAATTTAATCAATTAAAATATCTATTTCAAATATTTTAGATGCCAGCAGGAAGAAAATTTACTAGATAAGTCTGTCACTGTCAAATCTTGTCATCGTCTATTTTACTTCTTCAAATGTTACTTCGTCAAATTATCTGAATGGAATGCAGTTCCAAGTGTACTAATGAACTTTCAATATGCACTAATACTAGTATACCTTCAATGTGTTACAAATATGTTCAAATGAGAATTCAAACATTACATTAAGGTGTATAAATGTACTTTAGTATAAAAATATACTAAAATCATCAATGTACTAAAACATACTGATGCCTTGTTGTGACTGTAGCTGTATTATGTGAGATTATCTTTTTTCTATTCCCTAAATTCTCACATGTTTTAAAGTTTAAAATAAAAATATCCTTATAGTAGTTAACATGGTAGAATATATACAAATAAGTCTCCTTGAAAATTCACTACAGTCCAGAGCTTGGCCCTCAGTCTTTGCTATAGACCAAATGTTTATATACCTCCACACAATCAATATGTTGAAATCCTAACCCACAATGCAATGGTATTAGGAGGTAGGGATAAGTGATTAGGTCATGAGGGTGGAGTCTCCATGAGTGAGATTTTATAAAAATAGTGTCTTTATAAAAATATTACAAAGAGCTCTCCATTGGCCTGTGGACTGAAAGGTCCCAGGTTCGATTCCGGTCAGGGGCATGTACCTTGGTTGCGAGCACATCCATGGTGGGGGTTGTGCAGGAGGCAGCTGATTGATGTCTCTCTCTCATCGATGTATCTAACTCTCTATCCCTCTCTCTTCCTCTCTGTAAAAAGTCAATAAAATATATTAAAAGTAAACAAAGAGCTCTCACCATCTTTCCAGCATGTGTGAAGAGAGAGCTAGAAGACCATGCTTGTCTGTGAACCAGGAAGCAGGTACTCACCAGACACCAAATCTGCTGGCACCTTGGTCTTGGACTTTCTAGGGTCCCGAACTGTCAGAAATAAATTTGTTCATTATGAGCCATCCAGTCTATAATACTGAAGCCCAAAAGGTCTAAGGCTGCCTTACTGACCCAAAACCAAATCTGTTGGGAAGACAAACATTAGTCAAGGCTTACATTCTTGGAGACTTAGGAATACAAAAAAAAAAAAGAAAGAAAGAAAGAAAAGAAAAAGCCAGTATCTTAATCCATAGTGAGAAGCAGATCTAATACTGGTGGGGGGAGGGGCGAGAGAGGAATGTGCCTTTCTAACCAAGGAAAATGGTTCGGTAATAGAACTAACCTGATTTAAGTACAGTTTCAAAGTGAATAATTAAGGTTAAACAATGGCTTCAGTTTTACTCTGACTGATACAGGAGAAAATAAGGTGCAAATAATTTCATGGTTCGGGAGCCTCAAATATCACACACCACCAAACTAACTTGGGCAAAATTGTTGTAAATGGTTTTAAATCGGGTAGTGACCAATAAAAAGACCAAGTATCACTATTTCCACTCGATACTCAACGCATAAAGTGTGTATAGGAATGTAATGTATCCTTTCCAGTGAGGAAAGACTAAACCCCTGACCGAAGTTAACTTAGTCCACGTGGCATAGAATACTTAATTTCAGGAACTGTGGGAAGACTTTTAAGAGTTATTTACTTGGCGTGAATACCTACAAATTAAAGGTAGAAAAAGTTCGGGGTTCAGAATGGAAAGGTTGTTTACTGGTGGTTGTGGAGGGTGGGGGAAGTGCATGGCACAGAATTATTATCCTTTAAAACATATTCTGGCCGGGGAGCAAGAGGCAGAGTTGTCTATTCTGCTTACGTGTTTTTTTTTTTTATCCTGAAAATCCTTTTTGTTTTAGGACAAGTTCACGTTAACAGAATTATAGTGAAGACAGAACAGAGCTCCCTGTACCTCGTACCAAGTTTCGAAACCTCTCTTTTGTTTCCACCGCCACCTCCCCTCTCCCTCCCTCCCCTCTGCCTGTCCCCCTCCTCCTCCCCGGGGCTTGGCAGGGCTCAGCTCCCACCGGGCAGCTGCGGGGCTGGAACAAAAGCGCGGCGCAGGGAGGGTTTCCCCGCCGCCCAACCACAACTGGGTCAGGAGTTAAGCGACCGAAACCCCCGGCCGCGCTCGCTCCGCCCCGAGAAGCGCGGACTCCGCGCCAACGTGGCTCCTCCGGCTCCCGGGGCGCGCGCGCGCGGCGGGATCAGGGGGGCGGGGCCTGAGGGGGGCGAGCCGGGCGAGGGGCGGGGGGCCAGGCCCCGACCTCAGGCCCCTCCTCCGAGGGCAGGTTTCCGAAGCCAAAACATTTTGAGCCTTAAAACGTCCAGATCTCAGAGGCGCGTGGCGGGGGTTACACACACACACATGTAAGATATAGGCACGTACATGTCGCCGGTTGTGTCTAATGCACAAGCCTGGGCGTCGCCTCGGGCGCAGCCCCCTCCTCTCCACCGCCAGCTCCCCAGCGGCCCCACGCCCCCAAGGCACGCCGGTCGCAGCCCTTCCCCCGGCGCGGCGCGCGGCGGCGGGCGCGTGCGCGGGAGGACGTCCGGGGACGCGCGCGCCGCCGCCGCCGCCGCCGCCGAGCTGGGCCAGAGTCGAGGGGAGTGGGACTCGAAGGTGATGGCTCTGACCCAGGGCCGTGAGGCCAGGGCTCCCGCTCTTAGTGCTGTCGCCGCCGACGCCTCTGTCTGCTCATCGTCATGAGGTCAGGCCTCGGGGAAGCGGGCGGCGGCGGCGGATGGGTCTGGGGAGAGCGAGGCACTCGAAGCTCGAACGTGGGTGGGAGATTCTGTCCTGGGGATTCCGGAAGAGTTGTTTGCGCTGACTTTTCCTCCCTTTTTCCCCCTTCCCTTTCTTGCTCTTGCATCGAGGAAAGTGGGAGGGTTCTGTGTTTTTCTTTATGGGGAAAAGGCACTAAAACTGTCGCGCCCCGTGTTGGTCTTCAGAGGTTTGGGGAAATAGCACGCGTGGCGTCGGGGCGTCGGGGCAAGCTTTTAGGGAAAGGAACTAAAAAGCCCGACCTCCGCACAGTAACTGAAAAAACATATATATATATATTCAAACCTACTAAGGAAATAGAATGACCTGCCATACGCTAGCTGCTTCCTACAGAAAAGGCAGGCTGCGGTTCCCACGCTGCCGTCCTCGCTGGTCACTGGGGGACCTTTTCCCGACGGAGTCCTCTTGCGTGAACCGCCTCCCTCCCCCAACACACACACTCACACACTCACATACCGATGGTAGCATTTTACTCAGACTAGAGTTGTCTGGTAATTACATGGCGACTCCCCAAGTCTTTCTGTTTTAAAGGTATTTGGGTAATATTTGGGTATTCATTGGAAGCTTTTTTTTATTAGCTTTGGCAAAGCTGTTTCAACATAAAGACAAATTTATAGGTCATCTGAGTGAAATGTTTATTAGTTCTCCATGGTGTTTAATAAGGCATTAAGATCTAATTTTTTTTTTCTTCCTGGCCTTTCCAAGCATTAGCAAACATGATTCTTATGAAGTGTAGTGTCTACATTGGAGATGAAACTGCTCCAGGTGGGCAGAGTAAATGTACTGACGTATTAAAATATGAATACTAGTGTTCGCATTAGTCACATCTACTGGGCACCCATACTTTTATTTTGCTGATTCTTTCTTATTAGAGAACTGGAGGCATCCGAAGTTCAACTTCTTTGGTAGCAGATGTTCCCTAAAAAGGTATTTTGTGTGGAGCAGCAGAGCCTTGTTATTAATGGAGGAGTCTAGTAGCAAATAATAACCCAACCCGCGTGGCTCAGTCCTTGAGCGTCAACCTATGAACTAGGAGGCCCCGGTTGGATTCCAGGTCAGGGGACATGCCTTTGTTGTAGGTTTGATCCCCAGCGTGGGGTGTGCAGGAGACAGCCAATCAATTATTCTCTCTCATCATTGTTGTTTCTCTCTCTCCCTTCCTCTCTGAAATCAATAAAAATAAATAAATAAAAATAAATCTAAAAACAAGTAATAGATAACCTGAGAATAATTCATCTACTGTGATTATCAGCCTCTCTAACTGTTCACTTAGAATATTTCCTGCTTTTTGATTTTTAGAAGACGGAGACCTGAAGCAAAGAAAAAAGTATTCAAGGGTCATGCAAGCCAACTGTAGCCAATTGCAAAGAGCTGCAGGCAGTGAGGCTGCCTCAGCCTCCCAAAGTGTCCACACAAGATTGACAGAAGGTTCTGGTCTTCATTCTGGAGATGTGCATATCCAGATTAACTCCATACCTAAAGAATGTGCTGAAAATACAAACTCCAGAAATACAAGGTCAGGTGTCCATAGCTGTACCCACGGATGTGTACAGAGTCACGTACGGAATCAGCCCCGTAACCAAGCAAGGCAGCCTGGTGATACTTCCACGGAGTCTGGAGATCATGGTAGCTCCTACTCCGAATTCCGCTATCTCTTCAAGTGGCTGCAAAAGAGTCTTCCATATATTTTGATTCTGGGTGTCAAACTTGTTGTGCAGCATATAACAGGTAGGTGTAATAAAATATTGAATTATTTCATTGCTAAATTCAGTAAATTTATTTCTTTATTGGTAATCTACTTTAACCTATATATTTTTGTTACTGACTTTCTGCTAGCTTTTAAAATTATGTTTCCTTTAAATTCATGTCATTGTTATTCATGTCTTTGATTTTTTTTCCTTGGAATTAACTGGAACTTATTATCTAATAGGAATTTCTCTTGGAATTGGACTGCTTACAACTTTTGTGTATGCAGACAACTGCATTGTAAATCAGGTTTTTCTAAGAGTAAGTATAATCTAAAAAAATTACTCATTTTTTAGAGAAATAGGAATTAAGAGTTTTTTTTGACAAATTTAGATACATACATTATAACATCTATAATATATTAAGTTTTATTATCTAAACTAGAGGCTTGGTGCACGAATTCATGCACAGATGGGGTCCCTCAGCCTCCCTGGCTATCGATCCGATCGGTGGCCATCTTGCCCAGTCCAGGGGGAGGGGCCACGGGAGGTTGGTTGTCCACAGGAGATTGGCTGTGGAAGTGCACTGATCACCAGGGGGCAACTCTTGCGTTGAGCGTTTGCCCCCTGGTGGTCGGTGTGCATCATAGCTACCAGTCTTAATGGTTGCTTAGGCTTTTATATACATAGGCTAGAAGCCCAGTGCATAAAATTCGTGCACGGGGGCAAGAGGGCAGATCCTTCAGCCCAACCTGCACCCCTCCAATCTGGGACCCCTTGAGGGATGTCCAACTGCCTGCATCCCTCTCACAATCCAAGACTGTTGGCTCCCGACTGCTCGCCTGCGTGCCTCCCTGATTATCCCTAACCGCTTCTGCCTGCCAGCCTGATTGATGCCTAACTGCTCCCCTGCCAGCCTTTGCCCCCAACTCCCTTCCCCTGCAGGTCTGGTCACTCCCAACTTCCCTCCTCTGCCAACCTGGTCACCCCTAACTACCTTCCCCTGCAGGCTTGATTGCCCCTAACTGCCTTCCCTTGCAGGCCTGGTCACCCCTAACTGCCCTCCCCTGCTGGCCATCTTGTGTCCACATGGGGACAGGATCTTTGACCACATGGGGGTAGCCATCTTGTGTATTGGAGTGATGGTCAATCTGCATATTACTCTTTTATTAGATAGGATAGAAGCCTGGCCCAGCTGGTTTGCCCTGAAAGGTGCCCCAGATCAGGATGGAGGTTTCCTTGGGGCGTGGGGCTGCCTGGGCAAGGGGCCTGTGGTGGTTTGCAGGCCGGCATGCCCCCTGGTGACCCAAGTGGAGGTCCTGTTATCTGGGATTTATTTATCTTCTACAATTGAAACTTTGTAGCCTGGAGTGGAGCCAAGCTTGCTCCTTGGCAGCAGCCATTTCTGTTGGGATTTATTTATCTCCTATAATTGAAACTTTGTAGCCTTAAGTGGAGGCCAAGGCAGGCCAGGGCTGCAGAAGCTTGGCTTCCTCCATCACCAGGGAAACCCAAGCCTCCTGCTCTCAATAGCTCCAGATTATGAGACAGGACAGGACAGGCTGAGGGACCCCACCAGTGCACATACTGTGCACTGCGTCGGTTTTGGCCCCATTCCCACAGGCCAGGCCAAGGGACTCCACCGGTGCACGAATACATTCACTGGGCCTCTAGTAAATTATAAAAGAGTTCTATTCATATAAACTATTGGGAAAACTAGGACTAGTTTATAAAATCTTACCTTTAAGCAATTTTAAAGGGCAATATCTTTGTAAGGATCATGCATTTTGACCTGGAAATTTGTAGTTAGAACCTATCAAACCATGAAAATTTAATTCAGGATTTAAAACTAGTAAAACTTTTACTTAAACCAATAATTGAAACTTAATTTTTTAAAATAAATTACATTTTTATTTAGTGTCTGAGACTATAAAAAAAAATTATACTTATAAGCCCTGGTTACTCGTATTAACATTTTGTTTTGTATCGGAGGCAAAAGTAGGGAGCTGCAGAGGTAAAGTTTATATTTTGCTGGGTTCTTTATGTTGCTTATAGATTTGGCTTCTTTCAAACATAGGTAATGTTTTTATACAGTGAAGAAACTTGTTATTTTTAAAATGTATTTAAATGAGTTCTGTTTTGTTCACTAAAGATATATATAGTGTGATGATGTACAGTTTAACAAGTATTCTATATTTTTAATAAGTTTAATCTGTTAAAACATTCTAATTTAATAAATTAGTCATTAAAATAAAAGTTTACTGATATTTAAATCTTTGGCATAATCCAAAGTAATAAATTCTAAAATTGTTTATTTTTCAGGAAAGGTGCTCAAAGATTCAGTGTGCTTGGTTACTGGTATTCTTAGCAGGATCTTCTGTTCTTTTTTATTACACCTTTCATTCTCAGTCACTTTATCTCAGGTAATTAGAGATCCAAGTATACAATCATATTTTTATGTAATATATTCCTTAGACTCTGTGTATATTTTACTTGCATATACTTACTGTTAGAATTCAGTTTTTACCCTTCTTCCAAGATTGAAAGCTTCAAGTGACTTTTTCAGATTTGTGTGCCCAGTGTCTTGATTCCTAGCAAGCACTTGATAAATATTTAATTTTTGATACTTAAAGTTTTACTTATACCATCAATAGTCATTAGAACCATTTAGTCAATATTGGTGGTGGTCTGTTTTTGTTTTTTTATGTATTTCTTACAAATAAAAACATGTACATTTAAGTTGTATGTGATATTTTGATTATTGTGTACATTGTGTAATAAGAACATGATCTTTGTAGAAGTCAAGAGAATACTTGCTAAAGGACAGTAGTTGTTAAGTTTCCATGTTAGATAGAAGTGTTCTGAAGTTTTGGCTCTAATCAGATAATTAGAAGTCCTGGTTTTCAGTTGAGTGGAAAGGTGTGGGCAATTTCAGATATAGTTTGTCAGTGGATCCAATATCACTGATTGGATTGGATGGGTAGGTAGAGGGGGGAAATCAAGGATGACACCTAGGATTTACATCGAAGCAACTGGTTAGATGATAGTACCATTTACTGGGCTTGGAAAGACTGGGAAAGTAACTGGTTTTGAGGGGAAAATCAATCATTTGTTTTGAACATATTGAAAGGTCACATAGAACTATTAAGTGATTTCAAATATATATGTCAGAGTAGAGATTAGTGCTATATATTTTGGTGTTATCAGCATATGACTGATTTTAAAAACCAGAACTAACCAGGGAAAGTATAGTAAGAGAAGAGGGCTCAGGACTTGTACATGCCCACCGTTAGAGGAGCAGCAGCAAAGGAAACCAAGAAGGAACCAACCATCAGTCACAAATGAGAACTAGGGAGTGTAGTGTTAGATGTCTAGGAAGAAAATGATTCAGGGAGGTAAATGGAAAAAGGGACATGACCTTTGATTTGGCAAGGTGGAGGATGTTGGTGATTTCTACAAAAGTAATTAAGTGGAAAGGAGGGAAATGGCATCCAGATTGGAGTTGGTTAAAAAAATAACAGATATTTAATATTAGTGGGTTGTTTTTTTTTTAGATTACAGGCAGAAAGTTATCAACCATGACAAGTTAGGAAGACTGTATACTATAGAGGAAAGATGCAAAATTGAAATGTTACTCTGTTTATGTGAACTGTAACATTTGCCAATTTTATATTTTTTACCCATCAAAATAAATATTCAGTAGCAAATTAAAAACCCCCATGAATACTTTACCTTTTTATGTTGCTCTGGTAAGTTTTGATGTTTTTCTCTTGGTAGCTTAATTTTTTTAAATCCTACTTTGGACTATTCGAGCTTCTGGGAAGTACTTTGGGTTGTTGGAATTACAGACTTCATCCTGAAATTCCTCTGCATGAGTTTAAAATGCCTTATTTTATTGGTGCCTTCTTTCATCATACCTTTTAAATCCAAGGTAAGAAACGAACATGTTTTGATGATACAATGTTAATAAACCACTCTAATGCTATTTAGTCTCAACCGAATTTTAATTATATTATCTCAGACTAGCCACCATTTGCTCAAAGACTTAAACCAAAATATTGACCTAGGGGAAAAAAATCAGAATTATATTTGCTTCAGCAGCATCTAAAATCCCATATCATATATGGAAAAATATTATTTAGATTTGTACTTTCGTTCTCCTCTAGGGCATTATCAATTGATAATTAACTGTATGCTGTTACTCAGTTTTTCCCATATTCGATAAAAACTTTAATAAAGTACTTGTGCAATGTATATAAGGAGCAAAGGTAACTATTCTCCTTCCTTTTTAGGGTTACTGGTACATGCTTTTAGAAGAATTATGTCAGTATTACCGAACATTTGTTCCCGTACCAGTTTGGTTTCGTTACCTTATAAGCTATGGGGAGTTTGGTAATATAACTAGAAGGAGTCTTGGAATATTGCTGGCTTTACTCTACCTCATACTAAAAGTAGGTAACATTCTTAATCTTGTCATATGATTCATATAATGATTACAGATTTATTTACCATTGCTTTTCTCATGAACTATTGTAGTTTATTTTAGTTTGACATAATAGATTTTGTATCTAGTTAGAAATGGAGTAATGGACATACAGTCTTTATCTTAATCCAGCGGTTCAGATTTTTTGGGGGAAGTAGACTTCCACATAGCATGGATTATAGATGTGGGAAAGGAGAGTAAGTAGAATAGAACATACCCATCTCCAACAGCAGCATCTATCCTACACATAATTCTGAAACTAGAGAATCTAATACGTTTTAATTGTTTAATTACGCTGTTTCTTCTATGTCTGTTCCCTTCAGCTTAAATCACTTAATGAAACTTTAAAATCTAAGTATGTTAAAAACATGTGAACCAGATAAAATTGCCTTGTCTTTGACATAAAGTTTATCTATGTATATAAATGCCTAAGCGCCCTCTATGGCTGGAACAACTGGTGGACCAGTCGCTGTGACGCACGTGACGCACTGACCACCAAAGGGCAGATGCTCAATGCAGAAGCTGCCCCCTGGTGGTCAGTGTGCTCCCACAGTGGGAATGCCGCTTAGCCAGAAGCCGAGCTCAGAGCCTCTCCCACCTCCACAGCAGTGCTACTGAGTGGCTGCAGTGGCAGCAGCAGGCGCAGTGGAGCTGGGGTGAGTGGAAGCTGCGTGGCCAGTCCTGGCTCGGGGGCTCACTGCTGCATCCCTGGTACACCATAAGCCTGTAGTTACAATCTCCAGAGAACGGTTGAAGTGCAGACATTCAGAGTAACCAGGATGAGCCTGATATCGCCACCAGGCTCTTGGAACTCTGTCTCGTGCATTGAGATCAAACCTCATCCCTTACCGATTATCCTAGAGCTACCGAGGAAGGCAGCAACATAATTGTGGCCACAAGCGGCAATTGACAATTAGGGTAAAAGTCAAAGAGAGATGGCTCTGAAGGGTGGGGGCATGGGCAACAGAGCCACCCCCATCCCCCAAGACCCTCAACTTTGTATTGTTCACCTCAGAGTAGCAGTAGAAAGCCTTCAGCACACCCAAGGCATCCACTGGGGACCTCCAGGCCAGCAAGGAGCAACACTGGCCACAAAAGGGACACTTGTAAATATTTTTTCAGGAAGCTGCGGGGAGGAGAACAGACTCCCCATATGACTTCCTAGTGGCTCAAGGGGACGTGGGAATTCTGCAAGGACTTGTGTGTGGGTTCCAGATTTCCTTTCAATGTGCACAAATCTGTGCATTGGGCCACTAGTGTGTGTATGTGTGTGTATTTTTTTTTTGGATTGATTTTAGAGAGGGAGAGGTAGAAACATCAATGATGAGGATCATTGACTGACTGCCTCCAACAAGCCCCCAACTGGACATTGAGCCCACATCTCAGGCATGTGCCCTTGACTGGAATCGAACTTGGGACCCTTCAGTCTGCAGGCTGACAATCTATCCACTGAGCAAAACCAGCCAGGGCTAACTTTATATTTATCTTGACCAAATTGTACCTCTAGGTATTTAGATTTCCTTTTTTTTTGGTTAAGCGTTGGTTGAAATCTATAAATAGAGTAAAATATTTTATAATTGGACTTTAAATATATATATATATATTTTATTGATTTTTCACAGAGAGGAATGGAGAGGGATAGAAAGTTAGAAACATCAATGAGAGACAGACATCGATCAGCCGCCTCCTGCATGCCCCCTACTGGGGATGTGCCCGCAACCAATGTACGTGACCTTGATCATTATACTTGATCTTAAAGTTATCACCTTTCAGTCCCCAGACTGACGCTCTATCCACTGAGCCAAACTGGTTTCGGCTGGACTTTAAATATATTCACATTGAAATGATATGCAATAAACATGCTATTATTATCAGTATTTGATATTGTGGCACTTTAGCTATGATCTCTTAGTTAGCAGATAGGGCTCTTGGAATTAATGAATAATTACTTATTTCCTTTTTCAGCTTTTGGACTTTTTTGAACATCTAAGAAATTTCAGACAAGTTTTGAGAACATTTTTTACACGACCAGTAAGTACATTTTAATTGTTAAAGAAAAAACACTTTTAACCTTTTTTCATTACAAAAAAAAAAAAGTTAATTCAGCTATTTGACAAATATGGATTTCATTACGGTTTTAAGAACTTCTTTATTTTTTAGTATTTTGGCACTTAGGGTTATGAGAATGATTTAAGAGTTTTATCTATGTTCAGTTTCTTGATTTGCATATTAATGTTACCAAGTGCTTATATATTTGAATGTGCTTGCCCTTTCTAATCATTTGACATTCTTAAGGGTTTATAAACATTCCTTTAAAAATCTTGTCACCAACTTTTGTTCCTTTTTTAAATCTACAAATGATGGCTTTGTGTATCTCCATTAACTCCTTATTTGGTTTCTGTGAAAGCATTGTAATTTATTGTGTATATGAAAAAAACTCATTACTAAAAATCAGGTCCTTTGAAATTTTCTTACTGGAAAAATTCCCCCATCAATACTCAACTCTATATGCACAAACTAGAGGCCCGGTGCATGACATTCATGCACTGGGGAATGGGGGGAGATCCGTCAGCCCGGCCTGCACCCTGCCCAGTCTGGGAGCCCTTGGGGGATGTCCACATCCCTCTTATAGTCCAGGACCCCTCGGTCCTTACCACCCGCCTGCTCGCTGCTCCTTAGCACTGAGGGGGAGGCAGGAGAGGCTCCCTTCACCACTGCTGTACTTGTCAGCCAGGAGCCCAGCTTCTGGCTGAGTAGTGCTCCCCCTTTGGGAGCATACTGACCACCAAGGGGCAGCTCCTGGGTTGAGCATCTGCCCTCTGGTGGTCAGTGCACACCATAGCAACTGGTCATCCCACTGTTCAGTCGATTTGCATATTAAGCTTTTATTATATAGGGTAAATTCAAGGCATGGAATTTAACAATAAGTTGACACTCCAGCCTGACCAGTGTGGCTCAGTGATTGAGCATCAACATATGAACCAGGTGGTCGCGTTTTCATTCTCAGCAGTGCACATTACCTGGATTAGAGGTGTGCAGGAGGCAGCCAGTCAATGATTTTTCTCTCATCATTGATGCCTCTTTTTCTCTTTCTCCCCCTTCCTCTCTGAAATTAAAAAAAAATTAAAAACGAATTGACACTCCAATGTCAATTATATACTTGATTTATTATGCACTTCTACTGATGTTACAGATTTCAGACAAAGGTTGTCATAGGCTCATTTGCTACTTAGTAGCTTTTGTGGTCAACAGATTTCAGAGTTTGACCCTCAGGTTTGCAGAGTACTTTGTCAGGACTCAGGGGACCTTACTAAAAGAATGCCAACGTAATGATGAATGCTGAAAAACAAGAAAGAGGACTGTATCTCTAAAGTGCACCATACTAACTGGTCCCCTAAGATATATTCTTTCTCTAAGATATAGTAATAAGTTTTGCTGCATACTATTCAAATTTCATTCTTTAGACAAGATACAATATAATGGAGAGTTCAACTTTGGTCAGATTTATTCATTATGTGAGTATCAGCTTTTACTCTAGTAAGGCTTGTACTCAAATAGTTAGATATTCTCTGTGAAGCAGAGAGAATATCACAGCCATCAACATTTTTTAACTTATTCTTGAGACTCTTAGGGATTCCTTAACCTTTCCATCACCATCAAGATAAACCTTCACTTAAAAGGAGTCTGCAATATGCCAGTCAAAAATGCTAATTTAAAAGCTTGTCAGCCTGTTATCTGTAGTGTATTCTGCTAAATGACACTGAAGGGAAATTGGCATCAAAGTCATCTATCAGTAACCTGAAAAATCTTAATTTTTAATATTTTATTTTATGTCTTAATTTGATTTTGTTAACCCTCGATGTTTAGTACAAGTTTAGATCATAACTTCAGACCATGCTTTGCTCTCATTATCATGAATGACTGAACTTGGGTGTTCTTACTTCCCGTCAGCCACCTTTCCCCCATCATTTCTACAGAAAGCTGACCTTATTTGTAACATTTTGTCACATCTAGTTAATAACTAAGTGCTCCTGAATTTGGTGAGGAATTATTAAGAATTTAGATCAGAAAGTTTTTAGTTCATTAGAAAAAAAGGAAATTCAAAGAATTGCATTTTTATTCAGGCAGTTAATTTGAACATTTAACTCTATCCAAGTGATATTTTGTAATTACAGTTCTTTTATAAAATGTTATTTTTTTCCTAGTACTAAATGCTCTGACTTATGTGATAATTAAGGATAATAATTAAAACTATTTTTAGATTTAGTGGCAAGACACTGTTCGGTTATCCTCAAACCTTCTTCACATTGAACTCACTAAGAGAGCTTACAAAAATTTCAGAGTCCTATTGTCACATCCTGGACATCCAGACATACTGGACCTACTGAGACAGTCTCCAGTATGGAGCACAGAAATGATTTTTAAAACAGTCTTTCCACATGAGTTGCAGTCAGTCAGCCAAGCTCTGGATTGATTTTTTAGAACCACTGCTATAGATAATAAATGGGCCGAATTTGGCAATATGAGGTGACCTAATACATTAACATATAGGTTTTATAATAGCTCTATTTCAGATTGCTTAGTTTCTTACGCCAGTTGAATTGTGTTTAATTTGAAGCCTATAATTAGGAATCCAGTGATTCTAAAAAATTTTCAAGATCCTATTATGTATTTAATGAATTCACCCTGATGCAGTCCATCAAGATGTGGTTCTGCATATGTAGTTCAGCTTTGAAACATTTGTATCCTTTGGGAGAGTTTTCAAGTGCCTAGTTCCAGCAGGGATATTTCAGAAATATAGCACCACCTGTATATTGGAAGTACAGGAAAGAAACTGGTAAATGAAAAGAACTTCTTATCTTTATAGAGTTATGGAGTCTCTGCCAGCAAGAGACAGTGTTCAGATGTGGATGATATTTGTTCAATATGTCAAGCTGAATTCCAAAAGCCAATTCTTCTCATCTGTCAGGTAATTATATTTTTAAGCAACCTAAATACAACACTTCACTTGGACTTGCAAGGCACATTTATGTTAGTTTATAAGGGGGGGAAAAAAACAACTACAGCGTTTAGCAGAAAATAGCATTCAGGCACATATTGGTAATTTCTCATTTGTGATTACGGATTTGGTAGGTTAGCTAAATCTTGTCTCTTATTTCTAATGATTTTTATGCGGAGGAGTGTCTGAAGGAGAAAAATAATTCAAATGGCAAATTGTCTACCAACGTGATAAAAAAAAAAAAAACAGGCTGTTTGTAATAATGGATATTATTAGTCTTTTAGAATAATACCAGCACTTGTTATTGGCTTGTGGAAGGCCCTTTCCTATACTTTATAGCAGTTATTCTCAAAATCTTAAGCCATTAAGTCATTATACTTGATCTTAAAGTTATCACCTAGAGATAGCTTATATTTGATTAAAAGTGATTAAAGGGTAGTCAAAAGAACACTAGTGGCTCTTACCAGTTAACACCATTCTTTTATTTTGGAATGTCATACTTTGATTTCTCATTTGTAAAATGAAGGGATTAGTGCTCTCCAAAATCCCTTTCAGCTCTACAGAGTATGATTGTCTATAATGAGATGAATTTAAAATAAAAATGTTATCAAGTTTAAAATGTAATCCTTAATTTCCTTACAGCATATATTTTGTGAAGAATGCATTACCTTATGGTTTAACAGAGAGAAAACATGTCCGCTGTGCAGAACTGTGATTTTAGACCATATAAACAAATGGAAAGATGGAGCCACTTCATCAGATTTCCAAATATATTAACTTGTATAAACTGCTAAAGACACAAAACACTTAATTGTTGTAGTCCAGTTTATCAAAAGATTGTTCAACCTAATGCATATGCGACATTTATTCTATCCTAATCATTTGACAGATGATTGCAGTGTTAAATTATGTTTTCTTGTTAATGTTACCAAAAAAGCAATTGGATAATTAGAACTAGTTAGAGAAACTCAGGTATTCTTTCCTGACATTGTTTTCAGAATAAATAATATTTTTAATATTTTAAGATACGCTTTATCTGAAAGAATTTTCTTTTGCATTGACTTTTATATTTCCAATTCTAAAAATTCTTAAAATTTTCAAAAAAGTTGTATTTTTAAATGAACATTCTAAATGCTATATTTTACCTGTAACAGATTTTGTAAGTGAAGATTTACCGAGGATGATATATTTTAATATTGTGGTATTCTCTATAGTATGATTAGCAATCAACGAGAGTACATGATTTAAATGTATTGTTTGTTGACCTCATACATACAATCCTGCCATCGGTTTTAATGTTTGTAATCTTGCTTTTTATATAATGCCATGGACTATCTTGAAGTACCTATTAAAATAATTCACATGGGTTACAAATAGCTGGCTTCACTGATGATTTGAATAGTGTAACAGATAAGACCAACTGAAATCTTAGAAAATAATTCCCCTTATAACTAGTTTTCTCCAGAAGTGTTTTGGAATCTAATGCTTGAATCCCCATTACTTAAGAGATTAAAGCCTCACTCAGAGGCAACTAGATGCTTTGGGTTGTGTGGTTTGTTTGCCTCTTAAATGTTTGTATAGTATGGTGTAAAAAGGAATGGGGCACTATTTCCCTTAAAACTGCTAAGGGGGAACCAAGACCTAATACCAGAAGTCTGAAATGGTAGTTATATCTAAATTTAAGAGTACAAGGCCTCTGCCCATTTTATCTATTATCATTTATCAGTTTGAACACAAGGGAGAGAGAGAAGAAATTAGGAGGTAGAGGTAGAAAACAAATTTGCAGTGTTATTAAAACAAAGGCTAAACCAACACATGGATTAACAAGATAGTGACCAACCAGGTACAGGCTAAGTCACTTTTATACCTGTATGGCTTCCCTAATTTGCAAAAGAACTTCAGAAAGCCTGTAACTTTTTTCCTCAGGTAAATAAATATTGCCATGTTATAAGTGCACCTATTTCAATTCATTCAGTGATTATACATTTAACTATTATCTCCTTTGAGAACACTGTAAATATTGAAACAAGCTTACTGACTTTGTGGTGAAGCTAATACTTAGGTATTCAGCAAGGGATGTGTGACAAAGGCAATTTGGAATTAGAATTTGAGTGTGAGAGAGAAAAGTTGACTTCTTGTTAAGAACACAAGAATAGTATATCTTACTACATGGTTTACTTCAACCTTATTATGTTATCTATTTACCCTATGGTTCTGGATAACTTTTTAAATATGATTTAATAACAAAGGGGATCCCCAGTGGACAGTGGGGCATTTGTTTTTAACAAACAAGAACCATTTCACTTCTGAATTTAAAAGGGGGGAAATGTCATAGGAGACCTATCACATCCACTAACAATACTGATGAACTGGAAACATTTCTCTACTTTTATTCCTTCACCTCAAAAACAGAGGAATAGTGATTCAAAAACCCATGCATTTGTGAATTCAGATCCCTTCTGAAAATTTCTCAGTATTAAGAGTCACTACAGCCCAGCTGGTGTGGCTTAGTGGCTAAGTATCAACCTGTAAACCAGGAGGTCACTGATTCCCAGATTTTGTTCTCAATCCCCAGGAGGCAGCCAATAAATGATTCATTGATGTCTCTCTCTATGAAATCAATAAAAACATTTTTAAAAAGTCATGTCAGTTTGAGAACTATAGAGAAATCATCTTGGCAAGTGTAATAGAATTGCCTCATAAATAAAAAGTATTTAGCTCTAGTTGGTTTGCTCAGTGGATGGTGTGTCAGCCTGCGGACTGAAAGGTCTTGGGTTCAATTGCAGTCAAGGGCATATGCCTGGGTTGGGGCTCAATGCATAGTGTGGGGAGTGCAGGAGGCAGCAGATCAGTAATTCTCATCATTGATGTTTTTCTCTCTCTCTTCCTCTCTGAAATAAAAAGTATTTTTTAAAAAGTGGCATACAAGACTATCCATGTATACTAGATATATTACGGCAGTTAAAAACAGATTTGTGGCCAAAACCGGTTTGGCTCAGTGGATAGAGCGTCAGCCTGCGGACTGAAAGGTCCCAGGTTCGATTCTGGTCAAGGGCATGTACTTTGGTTGCGGGGGCACATCTCCAAGTAGGGGGCGTGCAGGAGGCAGCTGATCAATGTCTCTCTCTCATCGATATTTCTAACTCTATCCCTCTCCCTTCCTCTCTTTAAAAAAAAATCAATAAATATTAAAAAAATAAAAAAGATTTGTACACATTATTTTGTGTAGCTACATCAAATAATCAAATGTAGTTGACGAGTCTAGCTGAACAAACTTGACTATTAGCATAAAGTCTTCCTAGTGTTTTTATATAAAAATAGCTTTTACATACCTTCACATGAACGTTTTAAAATATAAGCAACCAATTCAACTTGGAAAATTACAGATGTGTAACTAAAATATAACACTAGTACTAAAATTTGTTATGTATTTAAGTAGCTTCAACCTCTCAGCACAAACAGTTTTATAACTGTCATTCCTCACATATATAGTAGAGTTAATCCTTGAACAATGTGAGGATTGGGGGCACCAACAATCCTTCCAGTCAAAATCTACATACAACTTTTGACTTTACAGCTGGCCCTTCGCATCATGGATACAGAGGGCCAAATGTATTTATTGAAAAAAATTCTGCATGTAAGTAAGTGGACATGTGCTGTTCAAACCCATGTTGTTCATAGGTTAACTGTAACTTATTAAATATGATAACCTGAACATATCTGACATGTTAATGAAAAAAAATATTGAAACCATTTGTGCACTTGATAGTTATTTCTTCCTATCTTAGGATAATAAAAAAAAATCACTTCTATATTCTGTTCATTCAAATTTGCATTTAATTTCTATTTACATTCATTCATTCTGAAATCAAATACTTAATACAGTAAACTAAATACAAGATGAAAAGCAGAAAAGATGTTACCCTCATAGCACTCCTAATAAGGCAGCTGAAGAATTTATTTACTCTGACAGATGCAAAGCCAACTTGGGATAGGAAAAAAAAAAAAAGAGTTTAAAGAGCAAACACAGATGAACCCATCTTTCAGGTATTACTTCAGATAATCCACTGAGATAATACTTGTGCTGTAGTGGTAAATTAAGAATCACACAATAAAAGTTTTATATTAACCAGCAACAGACTACAGGACATGGTGTGACAAATACTTTTATGATTGGTTTGTCCAGCTTACCTAGTGTCTACACCTATGAAAAAAAGTAAATGTTTGGACACTGATGTTACTTATTTGAGAAATGAACCATTTTCAAAGCCCCAAAATCTATTTTTCATAAATTCAACATTTTTCATGGGAATAATCTTAGATCTAGCCCTTGTAAGCTAGGAACCATATGACTAAGTTACCAAAATAGTTAGGTCCTATATTAATAAAAATCCAAGGCTCAGTATTAACACTATTGAAGATGCATCTTCTTTATAATCATTTATTACTTAAAGAATGTTGAATTTATGGAGCATCATACATGCATTCTTCCCCCACCCCACCCTTATATTCTATCTCAAAAAAAAAAAAAAAAACCAGAACACAATAGCATGGAAAAAATCCTTCTTGAAGGATTCAAAGTTAAGATCATAAAGGGGAAAAGAATGTAATTTTCTAACAAATCTGGTTCAAGTTCAATAATTAATACTTTACATTGTTAATCACAGCTGGTTTATAAATCCCAGTTTATTCTGTAATGCTACAAACCTTATAAAATCAGAATTAGTAAATTTCAGTTCTCAGTGACTATATTTGAATTAAAAAACAGCATGTATATAAAATTAAAAAATATCCTATAATAGCTGACTTTAAAGAAAATAATCAGGTGATGAAACAAACAAAAAAAAAGCACTTAATCTCTATTATACACTTACCTGTAAGAATCATAGAGAACCCTCTTAGAAATTCAAGACTAGTAATATTGACATCATATATTTTAAACTATGCTTGGATTTTTACAAATAAATATAGGGTAAGCCATATTGCATAGGTGTGTGCTTTCTGTCTGTGACACTAATGTGGCACTTGACATGTATTCACAGTCTTAGCAGGGATATCCTTTTAATGAAACAATTTCTCAATAAACCTGCCACAGCATAGGAAATTAATTTCCCTTAATGTTCTCTTGGAAAACTGTATTTGTATAGATGGTAGATGTGCAATTAATGCTTTTTATGCAGAAAAGTTGCAGGTTGCCACTATTGCTGGCAGTACTACTTATGAAAATGGTTTAACTATTATGGGGTATTTATAGCCAGCCTATATCACAGTGCATATGTTAGTAGCAAGTAGGACTGAGGAGGAATATTTTGGTGTAAAAATTTTGCTGGAATTTGGCCAGGCAGTCAACACTACAGTTAGTAAATATATTTGAAAACAAATATCAAAGAATTACAAGCCATCTACTGATCTCTACATAACACCACAGCTTTTTGGGGTCTGTTTTTCCCGATATCATAAACTGTTAGAGAACAAATATCTGCACTTTAAATACAATATCTGCCTTATCGTTATTTGTTATCTTCTAGTAAGCTACAAAGTACTCAGTAGGCTACTGCAATAATGAGAAAGGAGGGACGAGAGGGGGTAATTTATAAACAAACAGCTTTCTGTTCAAAAATGAACTATATCAATTCTTTCATTTATTGCCGCAATTGAAAAGGTATATTTCCAATCATTTTTTCATGGATCTGTTTTTGCTTAATGCCATTAAGCAAAATCATCTCATCTCACTTGAATTGTCATTTAAATAAGCAAAACTTTGCTCTTTTCTAACTGAATTCAACATGCTTAAAGAATTTTATGGCTTGGATCCTATGGCTCAAAAAGGTTTGGAGAACATAGCAAGCAGCATCTATTTAAAAAAGAATCATAGGGTTGCAAAATATTACAAATTGACTTTGCACACTCAGACTAAGACATTATAAAAGACAAAAAAAGGGTAGTAAGGTTCAACTGCAACTGCATGATCATCTATAATACCAGTATGCACTGAAATATATTTTTATAAAGCTCTGCAGATATTAAACCCTCTCACCAGCTAAAGTCATGGAAATGCTCTCTTTAAGGCAGGAAGTATTTAAGAAAGGTAAAATTACCTTTATTTTTATTCTTTGTACCAGTAAATCATTTTATGTTGATTTTGTTACAATTTCAAAAACATAGTGTCTTGTTAGCATATTTCCTAAATTAAGCCACTAAGTTTTCTTATTCACCGTGGAAGACATTCATCAAAAGGCCATCAAATATTTTTACAATAAAAAAATGTAGCCCCAGTATAGGAGAAAATAACGTATTTCCTTTGAAAACTGTTGAGGGAAAAAATGTAAGGAAAGTAGACAGCAAAAACAGTAAAAAGTAAAACTTAAAACCTTACTAATTTGCTGTGAAGAGATTAGACATAGAGAGTGGACTATGACAACACCCTCTTTCCCTGAATCTCCCCATTTCCCTCACTTTGCCGCCCTCAATACGCATTTAATCCAGACTCTCTTCTGACCTCCTTCAGCCACAGGCTGAAAACATTTGGTGTCTTGAACCAAATACTGGTATAAGAACAGGTGGCAATGTTTCCAAGTGCAACGCAGGACCAGGACAAGGATGAAACGTAGGACATACAACGTATGCCCGTTCCAAGGCTTCCAGTTAAGCTTAGCACATAACAGTACTGCCAATAGAAATGATTAAATATATATTTTTTCTAGTATTACAGATAGGTGTTGCAGCTGGGTTACTGAAAATAAACCTCAGGTCCACCCCAATCCATCAAACAAGCCACAGCTGTGGTTAACAATGATTCATTTGCTTTTTTATTACTTCACCAAGAGAAGAAACGGAACTTGTCTAGCTTTCTTCACACCAACCAAAAATTTCGGATTTGAAGTTTGGGATGTTTGTTTTCCATGATGAGCTGAATCAAAAGTCTATTTGAAAAATATATATTTATATAAAAAAAAGATTCGGGTTGTTTGCACGTAAAACATCAATTGATAAGTTTGTCTTTGATTCCAAGTTGCTGGAAAGTTTGACCAAGCTTGCATGCTAATTTGTCCTTGGTTGCAAGTACAACAGGCAATTTCATACTTTGCCTAGTGAAAGGATAACCCTTCCTTGACACAAATCAGAACTCAACAATGATTCAAAAGCAACATCCTATCCTTAATACTGTCAGTTTTGAGCCATCAACATGAAAATCCTTGATAATGTTGAGAAGATGTTGCTAGGAATCAATTAATTGATGTGCCTTGGAGTTCTGCAATACTATTTAGCTTTTTTTTTTTTTTTTGCACCATTGATTGATTTTTAAAAATCCAGGTTTATTTTTCCTCTGTCCAAAGTGTTCTATATAACGACATTGACTCTTCGAGACTGTCACTTTCAGTCTTCTTGTTTCACCCTGAAGGATAATCATAAATCCTCTTCCCACCTTTTTTGCCTTAAATTCATTAAAAGCATAGCTCTGTCATAGATTCATACGCAGGTGCTCTGGTCGTTTGGAGATCATGGGAAAAGCTTGTTTTTTGTATGGCCCGGAGTTTGGCTGTCGTATGGGAAGTGGGGCTGAAGCTTCCCCACTCATCGTCACATCCATCTGCTCTATTCCACTTGTTTCCATGGGGTATTCCACCGGCGTCTGAGGATTTGCTGTGCTGGCTGAAGCACCTCTTGCCCAGAAATCCCCAGGGGAAAATTTGACAGGGCTTTAAGACAAGGAAGAGCTATCATTTATTTGTCTTACAGATTATCTCAACAACAAAACATTTTCTTTGCCATTTAAAGGGAGTGGGGTAATAAGACATTTATTTTCATTTAATTTTATTTTGGGGGGATTAGCATAAAGGCAAAAGTTGAATTATCTCCCCTAGACTAACGGCCAGTTTCCCAACTAGTCTCTTCATCTTTAAAATTGTCCCAGTAAAACACTCAATGATACTTAGTGTTTTGTTTTTCCAAAACAACAACACATTTTACTTCCCCAGTTAAAACAGCTTCCCATCGCATTTAAAATAAAATACTTCCCTAAAACTTTGCCATTTCTATTCCTCACTCACCACACTTCAGGAACACTGACCTCCCTTTCATTACTGAAAAAAGACCATGTTTTTTTGCTCCCTTATTAAGGCTTTTGCACAAGCTGATCTTCTGCCTGTTACACCTTGTACTTTTAATTTTTGTATGGCTGGCACTTTCTTTTCATTCTTAGATTTACTTCACCAGGGAGGCCGTTCTCTCACCACCATGAATACATACCCCTTGTTATTCTTTGCTCTCTACCAACACATTCTCTCCCCCACATCCCTGTATAGCACTTGGTACTACTCGCAATTACATATTTCTTGTATTTCCTTCTTTGCATACTGTGACTCCCTCTCACTAAATTATAAACTTCATCAAGGACAATTCCTGTGTTAATCATGTGCCCCAGCATGCAGCAGAGCTCCTGGCACACAAGAGATGTTGAATGAAAGGGTAAAGAGGACAGCTGCTTACTTTTAGGAAGGAAGGTACGTATATAGCTTATTATCAGAGGTTAGTACAAATTAGTCACAATATAAAGAAGGTACAGATAGATGCTATGTATATGTCAATCAAAGAGAATATTAGGCCAGGTCTTTCATTAATGTAACTTGGCATAAGTTTCATAAACAATGCTCTTCTAGGTTTTTTGTTTTTGTTTTTAAAAGAAAGAAAGGTGAAAGTAACAAAGTCTGAATACCTGACAGGTGTTCTTGGGCTGCCAATAAATCTTCGCGGTGATCGAATTTTTGGTTCAAAGGAAAACTTTTCTTTCACACTTTCAAGTACAGATGGAGCCACATATGTAAAACCCTGAAAGACAGTAATAGTGGACTACAGAAGGTCATTTGTCATACACATCAAGAAAATGTGAGTCCTAGCTGGTGTGGCTCAGTGGACGGAGCGTTGGCCTGCGGACTGAGGGGTCCCTGGTTTGGTTCTGATCAAGGGCACATACCCGGGTTGCAGGCTCAATCCCCAGTAGGGGCGTGCAGGAGGCAGCCAATTAGTGATTCTCTCTCATCATTGATATTTCTATCTCTTTCTACCTCTCCCGTCTCTCTAAGATCAATAAAAATATATTTAAAAAAAGAAAATGTGATTGTTCAGTCTCTAACACACCAACAAGTATGCATCCCTAAAATCATTAATCTATATACTCTCCAATCGCCTCAATCTCATTTCACTTCTGTTAACTTCTTTCCAGCCATTTCTTGAAACACAGACTTCAAGAAAGAATTTTATTGAGCCCCATATGCCAGCAAACAAATTCCACTCTATTGAAAGGAGTAGAACAAAACAGGTAAATGTAAGCTCCATATTAAGATGTAAATACCAAGAAAAATGCAAAGAAAATTCTAGTGTTTCTAGCCACATGCATATAAGCACCTATGATTATCACCTCCAAAAACAATTTCTCATCATTAAGCCAAAATAAAAATAGAATTCTCTAACTAAGCACATGTGATTTTTCTGGTTTTACCCCAGTGACATATATTTGGTAATTTCTTGATGAATAAGTGTCAGCATTGTGAAAACTTTCAATTGTAATTGGCAATATGCAGCTTTATTAGCTTTAGTTCTTTCTTGGATTTTGCTATTAGGCTATCAATTGTCATTTCTCTTGCTGTCAGTGTTCATCTCTTTAACAATCAGTCCTCTTCTATTTATTATTCCAGTCACCTATGAATCAGCATTATGAGTTACAAATAAAATTTTTTTATTTAAAACAATTTTTATTGTTTAAAGTATTACATATAGTAATACATGTATATCTCCTTTTCTTCCCCCCTTGACTTTCCCTAACTCCTAGTTAGCCTCCCCTAACTCCTGTCATATGCCCTCATCCCACTACCTCCCATTACTCCCCCCCATATGCTCCTACTGTAATTGTGTCCATTTGTTACAAACAAAAATTTGTAATAAAGTCTGGGTGAGATCCTAAAGTGTGAGGAGCAATTCTGTAGAACATATACTTTGTGACAGCCACGTATGGACTTCAGAGGACATTTCCTGACATGTTCTATTGGGCTAAAACTGTAACTACCAAGAGGACTAGGCTGTGCCTTGGTCATCTTTGAATTTCCTTTAATTCTGTGATAGGAACTTAAATACCTATTGAACTGAAGTTGCTACAACTCCAATCTCCAGGTAAGTGAATGTAACTATTTCTTACTAATTTTTTAAGGAGAGCTACTTTATCCTGGCCAGTGTAGCACAGTGATTGAGCATAGACCTAGGAACCAGAGGTCATGGTTCAATTCCCTGTCAGGCACATACCCAGGAGGCAATCGATCAATGATGTTTCTCTCTCATCTGTTTCTATCTCTCAGTCTCTCACCCTCACTCCCTTCCACTGTCTTTAAAAATAAATAAGTGACCAATGGAAAAAAATATTCTCTGGTGAAGATTAACAACAACGACAAAAGAGTAATTTTTAATTTTAAACATGCACAGCTTTTGTACTCCATGCTTTTAGAATTTAACCTCCATCCCAAAATGTACATTACTTTGTGTTAATACTGTGAGCATGAGCAATACAAAAAAAAAGTTGGATAATTGAGTGACAAATTCAGTGAAGTTAGAAACAAACAGGGAAAAAGCCAACTTCCAAATGATTGCTTTTCCCATATTCTATTCCCTCTAACGATGGTCCCAAATCAAATGATGACAAAGGATAACAAAAAAGGAAAGAGGTAGATGTTCATGTTACACTTTAGTAATAAAATAATATAAGCATATATAATACTTAGGCAAAATAATATGCAATGATAGGTATCAGATATAAATTATCATTTTTATTTATCAAATTCTAAAAGCTTTGCTTTTCTACTAAGACAAGGTATAAATTAATACAGATACTTAATCAATAAAGATTAATCTATTAACTATCATATATGAACCTATATATATTTGATGTCAAATAGTCACAATTAACACGTTAAAAATCCCCTTTAGACTTATGTGAAGAGTACCAAAAGTCTGTTTCAGGAATAAAATAGTTACAATGAGCTCTTTTCCTACTTCTATGGCTGTTTCTCTTTCAGTTGATCTGGTGAGCTAAATATCATATTAACTCAGTGGCCTATCCAAAAAAGGAATCAGGCACTCTAAAAACTGACCATATGCTCCTACTGTAATTGCTAAAATAGAATGTTCGATTATGAGAATCAATTTTCTAACATCAGTAAGTTATTAAATTAAGGGGTAACTTTAAAAAATAGCACCTCAGGTTATCTACATGAAACTACAAAGCAAGCAAATTGAATTTTCTTGAGAAAAAACAAGATGGCGGCATATGGTACACACCTATTTGTGCTGCCTCTCACAACCACACCAAAACTACAACTAAAAGACAAAATGACTATTACCTAGAATCATGGGAAAGCTGGCTGAGTACAAGTTCTACAACTAGAAGGAAAGAAAAAAGCTCATTGAGACTGTGTAGCAGGTACAGAGCCACAGAAAAGCAGAGTTATAGAGATGCACAAATCGGGCTGGTGATTGGATACACTTTTTTTTGTTTGTTTGTTTTTTTAATCAGGAAAGGAGATACAAACTCCCAACAGCTCTGAATTCCAATTTCCGGCAAGACTCTAGGGACCCAGACTCCTACGAGGAGAAACTGGACTGTCTGGCATTGGGACAGAAAGTGAGGGTGGCTTTCTCATAAAGGTGCACTCACGAATCATTGTTTACTGCACTGAGGCACAGGATGTGGAAACTCAAATGGTTGACTGGCAGCCATCGCTGGTTGCTACACCCTAGGGATTCCATGAGACCTCACCCCATCCTATTTACAAACCCACTCAAGTTGTGCACAGTGGCTTTTGTATATGAATGGCCTGCCCTTTCTCAGCTTAACCTAACAAACTACAGCAGGGTCAGACAGCCCCAAAACTTCCAAACCCCAAACACAGAGGAGAAATCTGCAGATCTCACTGAGTTCCTGCTGGGTGGCCTCAGATAGTAGCTGACTTGCACCTCCTTGAAGATCCAGGAGCCAATGTACCTAGTGTTCAGTGTGAGATGACACCATATTTAAACTTTTCATATCCATAAGGGACACCCTCAGGAAGCAGACTCAGTAAGCACTAAAGCCCCACTGAAGCAAGTCCTGCCCCATAAGGGTGACTCCAGCACAGCAGCTCTTCCATTAGAGACACAGCTGGTCCTCACAGCCAATTGGCTTGGAGGTCAATTCCTCCCAGTATACCAACAAGGCTCTTAATGAGAATGCCAAAAAAATGGAAAAAGACCAGTCAGAAATTAAGCATACACTGTCTGAAATAAAGAATAATATACAGAAATCCAACAGTACACTAGAGAACTCCAAGAATCAAACCAAAGATTTGAAACATGAGGAAGCAAAAAACACCCAACCAGAAAAACAAAAAGAAAAAAGAATTTTAAAAATGTAGTATGAGGAGCCTCTGGGACAACTTTAAGCATACCAACATCTGAATTATGGGGGTGCCAGAAGAAGAGAGAGAGCAAGATACTGAAAACCAATTTGAAAAAATAATGACTGAAAACTTCCACTACCAGGTGAAAGAAATAGAATTAAAAGTCCAGGAAGCACACAGAACTCCAAACAAAAGGAATCCAAAGAGGACCACACTAAGACACATCATAATTAAAATGCCAAGGGCAAAAGACAAAGAGAGAATATTAAAAGCAGCAAGAGAAAAACAGTTACCTACAAGAGAGTACACATACGACTGTCAGCTGATTTCTCAACAGAAACTATGCAGGCCAGGCGGGAGTGGCAAGAAATATTCAAAGTGATGAACAGAAAGAACTTACAACTGCCAAAACCAGTTTGGCTCAGTGGATAGAGTGTTGGCCTGTGGACTGAAGGGCCCCAGGTTCGATTCCAGTCAAGGGCACATCCTCGGGGGAGTACAGGGGGCAGCTGATCGATATTTCTCTCTCATTGATATTTCTGGCTCTCTGGCTCTCTCCCTTCCTCTCATAAAAAATCAATAAAATATATTTTAAAAAGAAGAAAAGAACCTACAACCAAGATTACTCTACCTAGCAAAGCTATCATTTAGAATCGAAAGTAAGATAAAGAGCTTCACAGACAAGAAAGAGCTAAAGGAGTTCATCACCACCAAACCAGGATTATATGAAGGGTATTCTTTAAGAAGAGGAAGAAGAAGAAAAAAGTAAAGATAAACTTTATGAACAGCAAAGTGGTAACAAATACATATCTATCAACAATAGTGAATTTAAAAATCAAGTGAATAAAAATCAAGTGAATAAAAAATCAAGTGAATTTAAAAATCAAGTGAATAAAAAATCTGATGAAGAGAATCAACTGGTGAATATAATAGAATCAGGGGCATAGAAAGGGAGTGGACTGACAATTCTTGGGGGAAAGGAGATGTGAGGGATATGGGAAGAGATTGAACAAAAATCTTACATCTATGGATGAGGACAGTGGCAGGGGGTAAAGGCATAAAGTTGGAGTGGGGGCAATCAGGTGGAGGAGAGCAATGGGGGGAAAAAAGAGGAACATCTGTAATAATCTGAACAATAAACATTTATTTTTAAAAATTTGTAAAAATAAAATGAGAACTGACACTTTAAAAAAATTTGAATTTTCTTACTGAAAAGGGTCCATCCTCATACTTAAATTTCCTATGTCTACATGGAAATTCTGTCACTTACCAGAAAGACCTGGTTGGCACTTTCACTGAGAGTCGAGTCATCTGGGCTGTCAACAGGTGTCTGACGTGTAAACTTTGAATCAAACTGACTCACATCCTCTTCAGATTGCTTTATAAAAAAATGATTAGAAAATTGTAAGTAGTCTATATTATACATACCTAATGCATTACAGCCTTCTTTCTGATATATCAGAGTATGTGGTTGTGTCTTTTATAAAAGCAAAGTCTTAAATAATTCTCAAAAGCCGGACACCAATTTCAAAAAACTGCAATGGATTAAACACAATATGTTTGTTTTTTAAAATACATTTTTATCAATCTCAGAGAGGAAGGATGAGGGAGAGGAAGATAGAAACATCAATGTTGAGAGAGAATCATTGATTGGCTGCCTCCTATACACCCCACACTGGAGATTGAACCCAGAACTCAGGCATGTGCCCTTCTAGAAATTGAACCATGAACTCTTGGTTCATAGGTCGACACTCAACCACTGAGCCTCACAGGCCAGGTGAAACACAAATATGTTCGAAGACATAAGTTCATTATTGCACTATATTTAAAAATCACATAACTCATTAGTCAATTTGGAAGATGTTAGGAAACTAATTCATTATTTGAAAAAGGCTACATATCCTGCTTTTCCTGTATGAACTGTTCCTCAGGTAACCAAGCAACAGATGTAAAGAGTTGCTTCTTTTTTTTTTTTATAATTTTTTTTAAATATATTTTATTGATTTCTTACAGAGAGGAAAAGAGAGGGATAGAGAGTTGGAAACATTGATGAGAGAGAGACATCAATGAGCTACCTCCTGCATGCCCCCTACTGGGGACGTGCCTGCACCCAGGATACATGCCCTTGACTGGAATCGAACCCTGGACCTTCCAGTCCGCAGGCTGATGCTCTATCCACTGAGCCAAACCGGTTTCGGCAAGAGTTGCTTCTTATGGAAGAATTCCAGTAAAGAATGAATAATATATTATAATAAAACAATTTTACAAACGCCTAATGAAATCCTGGAACTAGGCAGGCATTTCCCAACCTCAGCACTATTGACACTTTGGGCCTGAATTCTTATAGAGGGCTGACCTGTGCATTATAGAATATTTGGGAGGAACAACCAAGATGATGGCATAGGTAAATATCTGTACTTGCTGCCTCTCACAACCACATCAAAACTCCAACTAAAAGACAAAACAAATATCATCCAGAACCACGGGAAACCTGGTTGAGTGGAAGTTCTACAATTACAAGGAAAGAAAAAGATGCACTGAGACTGACAGGGGGTGCAGAGATGTGGAAGTACAGTGGTACAGAGGCAAGCTGGCAACTGGATGCACTGTTTTTTGTGTGTGTTTTTTCAATCAGGAGGGAGAAACAAACTCCTGATTGCTCTGAACTCCAGTTCTGGGTGAGACTCTGGGGACCCAGACTCATACGAAGAGAAACTGGACTATCTGGCATCTGGCAGGAACACAAGGGCAGCTTTCTTTCAGAGGTGCTCGCAGAGATCATTGTTCCTTCACGGGGCCGCAGGACACAGAGACCTGGGGACCTTTCCAGGGCAGGGCTGACAGGAAGCCATTGCTGTTTGTTCTACTGATTCCCTGAGACCCCACCCCACCCAATCGACAACCCCACCCAAGCTGTGCATAGAGGCCTTGGCATATGAATGGCCTGTCCCTCTTGCAAACTAAAAATAACAAACTACAGCTGGGTCAGAGAATTCCAAAGTGTCCAAAAGCTCTATTGCTTCATAGCTGGGCCTCATCTAAGAACTTCTAAACCCCAAACAAAGAAGAGGAATCTGCAGATCTCTCTGTAGCTTCTGCTCGGTGGCATCAGGCAGTAGCTGACTTTCCACCTCCTTGGAGGTCCAAGAGCCAGTATACCCAGTGGTCAGTATGAGATCATACCAGATTACAATTCTTCATATCCATAAGTGACACACTCAAGGGGCAGACTCAATGAGCACCAAAGCCCCACTGAAGCAAGTCCTGCCCTATAAGGGTATCTCCAATACAGCAGTTCTCTCATTGTAGACACAGCTGATCCTCACAGCCAAATGACTTCGAGGTCAATTCCTCTCAGAGATACCACCAGTAATCAAGGCTTAACTATAAGACTGTGCACACAGCCTACAGAGGAGTGCACCAAGAGTGTCCACCTCAGGAATTGGGGAGGCTGAGCCACTGGGCCCTATAGGACACCTAGCACACAAAACCACTCCATCAACACAAAGAAGCAGCCAAAATGCAGAGACAAAGAAACATGTCACAAATGAAAGAAATGGAGGAAAGCAAACTACTGGATACAGAGTTCAAAACCACGGTTATAAGATTACTCAAGAATCTTCTAAAAACCTCTGAGAAGCTGAAACCAGTTTGGCTCAGTGGATAGAGCGCCGGCCTGTGGACTGAAAGGTCCCAGGTTCAATTCCAGTCAAGGGCATGTATCCTGGTTGCGGGCACATCCTCAGTGGGGGCGTTCAGGAGGCGGCTGATTGATGTCTCTCTCATCAATGTTTCTAACTCTCTCTCTCCCTTCCTCTCTGTAAAAAATCAATTTATATATATATTAAAAACCTCTGAGAAATTTAGTGAGACCCTCAAGGATATGAAAAAGGACCAATCAGAAATTATAATAAAAGGGCCAATATGAAATAATAATATACAGAGATCCAATAGCAGACTAGAGGATCCCAAGAATCAAGTCAAAGATTTAAAATACGAAGCAGCAAAAAACCCAACCGGAAAAGAAAAAAGAATACAAAGACAATGTAAGGAGTCTATGGAACAACCTCAATTGTACCAATATCTGAATTATAGGGGTACCAAAAGAAGAGAGAACAAGATACGTATTTGAAGAAATAATGACAGAAAACTTCCCCTACCAGGTGAAAAAAATAGACTTACAAGTCCAAGAAGTACAGAGAACCTCAAAAAAGTGGAATCCCAAGAGGACCACACCAAGACACATCATAATTAAAATACCAAGAGCAAAAGACAAAGAGAGAATATTAAAAGCAGCAAGAGAAAAAGTTAGTTACCTATAAGGGAGTACCCATATGACTGTCAGCTGATCTCTCAACAGAAACTATGCAGGCCAGAAGAGAGTGGCAAAAGATATTCAAAGTGATGAATAGCAAGACCTTTAACCAAGATTACTCTACCCAGCAAAGCTATCATTTAGAACTGAAGGTCAGATAAAGAGCTTCACAGATAAGAAAAAGCTAAAGGAGTTCATCACCACCAAACCAGTATTATATGAAATGCTGAAGGGTATTCTGTAAGAAGAGGAAAAAGAAGAAACAGGTAAAGATAAAAATTATGAACAACTAATACATATCTATCAACAAGTGACTCTAAAAATGAAGTGAATTAAAAATCTGATGAACAGAATAAACTGGTGAATATAATAGAATCGGGGGCATAAAAAGGGAGCGGACAGACAATTCTCGGCAGGAAAGGGGTGAGGGGATGTGGAAAATGACTGAACAAAAATCTTACACCTATGGCCGAGACTGGTTTGGCTCAGTGGATAGAGCGTTGGCTTGCGGACTGAAAGGTCCCAGGTTCAATTCCAGAAGGGGGCATGTGCCTTGCTTGCGGGCACATCTCCACTGTGGGGCGTGCAGGAGGCGGCTGATCAATGTCTCTCTCTCATCGATGTTTCTGACTTTCTATCTCTCTTCCTCTCTGTAAAAAAATCAATAAAATATATTTTAAAAAAAATCTTACACCTATGGACAGAGACAGTGCAGGGAGAAGGGGACAGGCATGAGGTGGGGTGGAAACCAGGTGGAAGGGAGCTATGGAGGGAAAACAGAGGAACAGCTGTAATAAACTGAATAAATATTAAATTTTAAAAAAATAATATTTGGAGCATCTCTGGCATCTTTTCCCAGATACTAGTAGCAACCCCTTCCCAAGTTGTGACAACCTGTTCTAGATATTGCCATACTGACCCTGGCTGAGAACCAGTGATGTAGACAATGACAAATGACCACTAACATCACAAAAGAAATACAAATATACCTATGTCTCCTGATCAAGATATACAACCTCAAAAGTTTAATCTGATCTGTATCTAAATCTAACTAGCAGTTTTCAGAAATACCGGGAACAGATGAACAATGTCAATGACACCATTGAGTTAAAATTCAAAATTCAAAATGTGAGGGACCCTACAGGCAAATGGTCCAGTGTTGTTATTTTTTCCAGTAAGTCCTCAAGAGAGGAATTAAGAGGGGGGAAATCTATAGATGGAAAGAAACCTAAGAGCCACAGTAACAAAACTATACAGGCCTTGATTGAATCATTATTGAAGCAAACCAACAGGAAAAATAAAGTAAAATAATAATAAAAAATTGTCAGCTTTTTAACACTGACGACAGTATGTTTATGTTTAAACAAGATGACCTAACAACTTTTGAAGTTGAGCAGCTGATACATTAGAGTTAATTATCCTCCTTACAATTTTATATATATTGAAATTTTAAAGCAAGTCACCTTGTGCTCCAAGAACCAAATAATTATCATCATTATCCTCCTCCACTTTCATCCCAGAATTTAAAAAAACCAACATTTTCTTTAATTCTGATGTGGTAGAAAGACAAGAACTAACACACTCATAAACATATTTATGGTTTGAATTGACCGCCCCTCACCCCAACATTCATATGTTGAAGCTCCAACTCTAGTAACTCAGAATATGACCTTATTAGGAGTGAAAACCATTGCAGATGCAATTAGTTATGAAGAAGTCATACTAGAGCAGGAGTATCCTAATTCAATATGACTTGTGTCCTTATAAAAAAAGGGAAAATTTGGGCACAGACTTGCACATTCTCACAAAGAGAATTCCATGTGCACATGAAGACAGAGATTGAGGTGATGTGTCTACAAGCCAAGGAAGCCAAAGACAGCCAGCAAACCAACAGAAGTTAGGAGAAAGTCATGGAACAGAGCCTCTCTCATAGCCTTCAGAAGAACCAACTCTGCCAATACCTCATTTTCAGATTATCTAGCCTCCAGAACTATAACACAATAAATTTATATGATTTAAGTCACCATTTTTGTGGTAGTTGGTTGCTGCAATCCTAGAAAACATATTTTACATTCTGAAGAAAAAAATTCTCAGAAAATCAAATTTAAAATAGGGCTGAATTAAGCAAAATAAAACAAGACAAAACAAAAAAATGAGCCCTAGCAGGTTTAACTAAATAGAAAAGCATTGGCTGATAGACTGAAGGGTCTGGAGTTCGATTCCAATCAAGGGGACATACCTCAGTTGCAGGCTCAATCCCCAGCCCTGGCACTGGTTGGGGTGCATGGGGAGGCAACCAATTATGTGCTCTCTCACATCGATGGTTCTCTCTCTCTCTTCTCTCTCTCTCCCTTCCACTCTCTCTAAAAAATCAATGGAAAAATATCCTCGAGGGAGGATTAACAATAACAACAACAAAAATTGTTTCTGACTGCTCTGAGATCTTATTTTAAAAATGTGCAAGGTCCCTCAAATCATATGATTTCATGTATACATACCAACAGAGGTTTAAAGGGGGGCTCCACCTTCCGCGCCAGCAATTCTTCCCAGTTAATATGTCTGAAGAATGGGTGAGCCTAGGAAAAAAAGAGCAGAAAGAACAGTCAAGGGAAAACAGACCTCACTGGATTGACACTGCCTGCTTGAACATACCGATCACAAAATAAACAATACTTGTAAGCAACTACATACAATCTATACAAATACATAACATTAGCATTATCTTCCCCTCCAACCCCAAGCATGCCAGTCCCTACTTGAACTTCTCCAGCATCCCCAGGACCAGCTCCCAGACGAGAAGCAGCATTTCTTTTCAGCAGCTTTTGAGAGAAGAAAAAAACACTGATGAACTTACTTAGTCAAACTGATTATTTTTTCTTTTTAGAATTTGCTTATCTATTTTGCCTTAGAAAAATAAATATTGTTTGGGATAAAAAGAAAATAAAACCTTAAACAAATTCATATTTTCCCTACAAAATCTATAGACTTTTTCATTCAATATCTGTGCATGATATTTATTAAAAATGTATATTTATTTCTATTTAAATCCTAGTAGTTAAGGCTTATGATTTCAGTGCCTATTTAAGAACCCTACCTTTTTAAGCAGATCTCTGGCTTCTTGTGTGAGGTAGGGAGGCAAATTGAGTTTACATTTGAGGATTTTGTCAATTGTTTTCTTTCTATTCTCCCCAGTGAATGGTGGCTAAAAATAAAAGAGAGAAAAATTAGCATATAAAAATAAAAATTTAAATAATAGAATTATCCATTTCCTGAATTACAGTTATTCGTAGAGGTCAAAAATGTATGAGGACTGCTAAAGACTGTAGTTTTTAAACACCAGGACAGAAGAAATAGCAATGTCCTGAAAGGAACTGAGATTCCACCATTAACTGTGTGATAATGTAATTATCTATATAATTTTATGCTTCACTTTCTCCATTTATAAAATAAGGGCCGTATCTATTTTACATCTATTTCAGAGGACTGCCATGACATAGATCATTTCAATGAAAATGATTTAAAAGTACAGGAGCCCTTGCTGAGACCGGTTTGGCTCAGTGGATAGAGCGTCGGCTTGCGGACTAAAAGGTCCCAGATTCGATTCCGGTTGGGGGCATGTGCCTTGCTTGAGGGCACATCTCCACTGTGGGGCGTGCAGGAGGCGGCTGATCAATGTCTCTCTCTCATCGATGTTTCTGACTTTCTATCTCTCTCTCTTCCTCTCTGTAAAAAATCAATAAAATATATTTTAAAAAAGTACAGGAGCCCATGTTACCTACTGCTAATTTAAAGCATTTTTTGTCTAAATTTTTAAAAAATAACTCCATTGGTAATATTTTCAACGAGTACAGAAAAGGTCTCTTGCTATAGTGATTTAATCATTACTCAGCACATACAATACATAACACATGCAGCTTTTAACTGTGCACCTACTGCTCCAGTCAGCATGTCATACATTAATGCTCCCAGACTCCACCAATCCACAGCACGATTGTGGCCACTTCTCATCAAGATTTCAGGGGCCCTACAAGAAAAACAATATACCCCCAAAATTCATCCATTTGCATATCATCTGAATAAAAGTTTCTAAAACAAAATAGGAAGCCAAATGCTACAAAAATTTAGCACACTAATACTTAAACCAGGTAAAAGATAGCTATTACCCCCAAACCAGTTATATTTTTCAACATGCAGCTCACATGTATTCTATTGTTCCACAAAATGTGTGTGTGACTGTTCCATCATGAATAGATTCTTTGCATAGTCCAAAGTCTGTTAGTTTCACATGACCTGCAAATGAAAGAGTATAGCATGGTTATTCTGAGAAATCTAAGATTTAGATGGTGTTTAAACATTATACAAGATAATAATCTATCCTTCCATTTAACTCTTCTGCTTTAATTTTTGAAGTTATTAAGAACTACCAAGGTGCCATCCATAAAATAGGATGTTAACTCTAAGGTTAGGGCAGATTCATCTTTTGCCAATGATAATAACTATCTAGAAAGGGGGGTAAGGAATAAAAGAGTAAAATGGCTTGTCTAAGGTACTAGTTTCACCTATATCTAGAATCCTCTACCATCCTGCGAAAGTAATTTCTCGGAAAACTTGATGAAGTCTGGTTTAAACACACCAACCTAATGAAGACATTCTGCATTTTAAACAAAGATATGATAGCATACTTCAAATATATATAGCTTTTATTACTGTGACTTGACAACTTTTAAAATGGTCTCAGAACGTCACTATAACAAATTAAATCATTCTGCCAATATTCTACCAGTTCAGAAAAAGAAATGAAATTGCTACATGACATGGGACTATCATCTCAGATTCAGGCAAGTGATAAACTCACCACCTTACAAAGAATATTTCAGTTCAAGTTCAGCTTTACTGGACTGTCACTAGATATCCAGTGGTTCAACAACCCCAGGGACCTTTCTATTCCAGGTTTGTTTCAGAAAAAATAAAAGGCAATGGCCTGTTGATTCAAATGTAAATATGTATTTTACTCTGACACAGAATATGACCTTTCTTTTCACAGAACCACCTGAGACACTCAAGCTTATGAATCAAAAAAGTTAACCAGTCACTTCTCTATTCTATCCTGTGCTTTATAATTCAGAATCAATATACATGTGTGCAGAACTAGGAGGGAGGGAAATACATATATATTCCCATGTTGTACTTGGTTAAATATAGTATACCTCCATTAAAAAATAATAATAAAGAAAAAAGAAAAAAGGAAAGGTACCAGTGTGGCTCAGTTGGCTGGAGCATCATCTCATAACCAAAAGGTCATGGGTTCAATTCCAGTCAGGGCACATGCTCAGGTTTCAGGTCTAATCCCCAGTTAGGGTGTGTATGGGAGGCAACTGGTTGATATTTCTCTATCTCTTGTTCTCTCTCTGAAAATTGGGGGACAATGGGGAAAGGTAAGGAGGAAGCACCATTTGAAACATTTATACAGGCATCAGTTGTCCATACACCATTTTCTGCCTAAGGATTTAAAACTGTTAACTACCTTGTGTATCACCTTGTAGATATCTAAGGATTAGCAGTCCCCCAAATATCCTGGTTAGTGTTTGCTCCTTTGAAGTGTGAGTGAACTGAATTGCCAAGTCTACCCAGCCCAGATTACTTTCACATAAACTAAACTGTCTGCAGCAACATGTGGTTATAATCAAGGCCCTATAGCTGTACAGAATATTAATATCTGATTTTTATGTTTGTTGTTACAACTGAATAGCAAGAATAACCTGATGCCTACCAAGTATTTTATTTCCAAAGCAACATCAATTATTTTGGTTCAATTCTAAGCCTGTCCTTTTTTATAGCATTAATAAAAGTTATCCGCCGAAACTGATTTGGCTCAGTGGATAGAGCGTCAGCCTGCGGACTGAAAAGTCCCGGGTTCGATTCCGGTAAAGGGCATGTATCTTGGTTGCGGCCACATCCCCAGTAGGGGGCATGCAGGAGGCAGCTGATCGATGTCTTTCTCTCATCGATGTTTCTGACTCTCTATCCCTCTCCCTTCCTCTCTGTAAAAAAATCAATAAATAAAATAAAATAAAAGTTATCATATAAAAGTACTGCTTCTAATAATTATGTATTTTCATCATTAAAGAAAACCCAAATATGTAAAGTTAGATTCACTTTCCAATTTAAGGAATAAATTAAAATTTGTTTGGACTGGCTTTGGTGTACCACATTTTATGTCAGGATTTCGAAAAAATGATAAGCTATAAAAAGTAAGAATTTTAAAAATGTAGCACAGTGACTAGTTTTCCTCACCTCCCCTTAATCTCATCAACCATAAATACCTAAATATTTAAATCTCAACAAGTATTATGAGGGAAGACTGTATATAATAAGAGACATGTGAATATGGGGCTTTGAAAATGACCATGACCTGTGTGGGAGGATTTTAGGATGGTTATTTACTATAGAATTGTTTACAGTATATCTCCACCTTGGTGATTAAGCATGATATTCTCCGGCTTCAGGTCTCTGTAGATGATCCCCTTTTGATGTAAATGCCCCAAAGCCATGGAAATTTCTGCCAAGTAAAAGCTGAAAACAAAAGTGATTTAATAAAAATTAAAAAGAGTAATCTACTCAAAGCAGTTTTATGTATGGAGCAAAATACCTTGGAAGAAATAGACATACACCAAAGACCAAATTAGTGGCTGGAGGAATATTGGGGAAAGAAATGGCATAAGATGCTGCCAAAAGGCATGAAGACATGTTTCACTTTTTCGTGAAATTATAAAATATTTTATTTCATCATTAGAACATATTACTAAAATTGCAAAGAAGTCCAGAATATGCCAAACTGTTACTGGTCATGTTTTGTTCTGTCTGTGTAGGAACTAGGCCAACAGTCATTAGATCAAAACAAATTTCTCCCACCCACCCCCAATTTTAAAATCCCATAGGAAATAAGAATTTTGTTATTCTCAAAGAGTAAATCTTAGTATAAATTTTGAGAAGATACCTTAAATATAACCTGATCTTTAGAAGCCCATTCATCCCTTACTTAATAAAACTGCATATTTATACGCAGTACATGCCCACAGTATCTGCCCTCCCTCTTGCCAGACAGCCCACAACTATCAACTGTGTGACACTCAAATTTATCTACCTCAAAAGATTAAAGGGCTGAGTCAACCCTGTCTGGATTCGAAAAGCACAAGGCACTGCAATACTGGCTGCATAACAATGTTGCAATCCTGCAGATTACTCCAGGATGGAGAGGGTGTGTCCTAGAGGACTGAGGCAGTTTCACAGCCAGCACGACCCCAAACAGCCTCCAACATGGCTCAGAGAGCCTCCTCCAAAAAAGGGCACTTCATCCCTAAGGCTCTTAAATGCAGCTTCTGTGTTAGAAAAGGCCTGAAATTAAACAATGGAATGCAGTTTGGTAATTAAGGTAGAAAAAACATTTAAGTGTTTTCTATTCAATTATTGTGTAGAATCAACTGATTTATTGTTACCCAGTACTTTCATTTCACAAAATGTGTACAGAAGAAATAGGAAGGTAGCTCCCATCCTGGTCATAGAATCAATCCACAGATGATATGTGCAGGCTTAACACCTGCTTAAAATTGCCCCTTGTGAACTGTAAAGTCTAAAAAAAGGTGGTGATTGCTGATACTTCCCATTCTTCCACACACAAAATTTCACTGGAAAATCAAACTCACCCACAACCAAGGCAGACAGCTTACCAATTCAAGGAAAGAAAGCCCCAGTGAGAATGGTTCTGTTAGGAACTGCTGTGAAGAGCGTTGCACCCAAGGCCTGGAGGCAAAGGAATGATGTGACCTCCAAAAGTTGCCCAGTCCCAAAGCTGCTTCTCCCCCTTTAAGTTCTGAGTGACTGAATGGCTCCCAAACAATTTATTGAGTCATTTGGCTGCCCACAGTGGGAATAAGGCTTTGCTTTATCATTACCTGAATCCATGCAACCATAAAAATTTCACTTACCAGGCAGTGTCTTCCATAAATATTCCCTCTCTTTCTAACTGCATAAATAATTCTCCCCCTGTAAAGAAACAAAAAAGACATTAGAAATAAAACAATCTTTATTTCCAACTCACTTCTAATGAGAGGGTCTATACTTTCCTTTTAACCATAATTAAAAGACATTAGCGCCTTAAAAATAAAAAAGATTCTAAAAATTATAGTTTTAAAACTAAGACCTAAGGATCCTATTTTTAACAGTGTTCCCACTCTTATGTGAAATATGTAAGTTTTGGAAGTTTATGTTTTATATCTCTGAACTTAAAATTTTTTATAGATTCCAGACCTGAGTTAAAAAAAAAAAAAGAATCTCGATTAAAGCTTCTCCAACATTTTACCTATAAATGGATAAATGTTAGTATATAATTAAAACCATCTTTGCAAGTTAGCGAATGCCCAAAGCCTTATAACTCTTAATAAGAACCTGGCAGCAGCCTTCTAAAAAGCATGGCACAATTTGAGTATCAAAATAAGTGATAATAAAGGGTTATATCCCACTGAATAACTAGAATCCATGAGTTCACAGTGATATAAATCAACAAACAGATAAGTCTTAAATTAACTTTTTCAATGGAGGGGACAGGAAAGCTCTTCATCATAGCTGAATGCCAAATAACAAATGAAGTAGACATGATGGAATAAGAAAAGTCACTTGACAACCATCAGAGTTAATTGTTTTAGGCAAGAATCAATGGATGCTAAATCCATATGTGAAAAGTTTGATGAGAGATGAGATAAAATTTAAGTAACCTCAAAATATCTTCTCATGATACTTTTTAAATACAAAGGGAAAACCTCAACAGGATAAAACCTGGCAGACACTGCCTTATACATGTGATCAAAGTTAACATCAACAGTAATGGGACAAAGATATACATATATATCATGTACCTCCTGATCTGATACATGAAGAAGGAAACAATGTCACTTGGATGGTCCTCCCAAAATGCATAACCTGAAACTAATCCTGAGAAAACATCAGATAAGCACAAATTGATGGAGTCTATAAAATAACTGGCCTATACCTGTCAAAAATGTCAAGGTCATGAGAGACAAAGAAAGACTGAGGAACTGTTCCAGATTAAAGAAAACTGAGATATTACTGTATCAATGTTAACCTCCTATTTTTAATAATTTTAGTGTAGTTATTTAAGATACTATCGATTTTAGAAAATATACACTGAAGTATTTAGGGGCAAAGGGAAATTATTTCTACAACACTCTCTTAAATAGTTCAGAAAAGAACTATGTATATACGTATTCATGTGTGTATATACAGATATACACACACATATATACATATACAGAGCAAGAGAAAGACACGGATGAAACAAAACATTGTGGTAAAATGATAACACTTGGGGAATCTAGGTGAAGGGTATGAGGGAATTGTACTATTCTTGCAAATTTGTGTGTAAATTTGAAAGTATGTCAAAATTAAGTTATAGGAGAAAACTGGCAAAAGTTACTAAATTCTGCAGCTTTCTGGTTCCATGTTTCATGTTATTGGGAAATCTCTATTTTTTTAGAAAACTCAAGTGTGTTTGTTTGTTGTGAGCTAGAAATGATATGTGGAGCAAGTATTTTCTAGGAGGTGGTAAACCCTGGAAAATGTGGATAATTAATCAATAAGGCTACATTAACCCAAAATACTTCTGTTTTAAGACAAATTTCCAAAAATACTCACTATCTTAATACTGTCAGTGAGTTTTCAACTTCAGTCTAGAAAGAAATACTTTGATGATTTATTTGAGTTATAGTATCTTATCCAATTATAGTATCTTACCCCGTTCAATTTGATGGGCTCTATCAATTAGGTATTTGTTATTTTGTTAAGTAACTGGTTACAAGGAATTAAGATAAAATTTTACAGATGGGAGGAAAAAAACTTATTCTTGAAAGTTTCATTCATATTTAACTGCAAAAAGAAACACCTGGTCACATCTGAATTCTTTATGACAATGTATTCATCAATTTTAAGAGCTATTAGATCACATTGGGAAAAAGCATTTTTCCATTGAAAAATGATGTTTTGACCCAGTTTCTGGAGCAAATGCAATTAATTACACCAAACTGTGTTTACTGACCGCTGAGATACTCAAGGATGAGGTAGAGTTTTCCACCGGTCTGAAAGGCATAAATTAAATCCACAATGAAGGGATGCTTTACTTCCTCCAGAATATTCCGTTCTGCTTTTGTATGAGCTGTATCTTTAGCATTTCTTACTATCATTGCCTAAAGGAAAAGAGATGATCTATAAGAACAAAACAGTAGACACTTGATTCTATAATAACTGGAAAATCTAACTTGTGCTTTTCTTGCCAATATTAAACTATTAATTGTAGTTACCACTAGAAATTGTGATAGGTGTAAATGGAAGACATGTACATATATATATCTGCACTGTTTGGATTTTTTTAAGTGAACATGTAAATGCAAACCTAAAGATACTTTTTAAAAAATGTAAAAAGATTTAAGTTATTCATATATTCATTAACTGTTGAATGTCTACTATGTTCCAGGCTCTGTAAGAAGAAAGCAGAACTAACAGAAGGAGTCTCTAGCTCACAAGAGCCCAAAGTCTCAGGGAAGAGAGATAAGTCATTGGAGGTAAGCATAAGGTACAATGTGTCAACAGGGAAACTGCACCTGACTTGGCAAGTTCCTTGAGGTAGTGGTACCTAAGCTGTAATATGAAAAGTTACTAAGACAAAATGTGGAGGACATAAAAAAGCATTCCCAATGCAAAAGAAGCTTGACAAGACGTGTCTAGTAACTCTATAAGTAGTTCAGTATAGTTAAAAGTGATTAGAGATTAGGTGGAAGATGTAGGTGGAGGCCAGGAAATGGAAGGCCTGGGCATCTAAACAAAGACGCTTGAATCTTAGAGGTAGAGGAGAAATGTTGAGGTAAGGGAAATGAAAAACACTTTCCTTTCAGAAAGACAGTTCTAGTAACAATGTTGAGTTCTACAGGAGAAATGAAATGAGAGCTGTTAAGAGGTTTATACAGTAAACTAAACAAGAACTCAGACCTGTAACTAAGAAAACAAAAGTTAAAAAAAAAAAGGGTAAAGATACATAATTAGCATTTGCTGACTATCTAGCTGTGAGAAGAAATCATGAGATTGTAGTTTCTATTTAAGTAATAGGATAGATAATGGTGTCATTTAGTAATGGGAAATGGAAGCAAAGAAAAAAGTTTTGGGGAAAAATAATGCATTGTTTTGGATATGTTATATCTAAGTTCTAGGACTAAGTTCTGATGCACCTCCAGAAAAATGAAAAAGCATGTACAGAAGGTTATTAGTTGCAATATTATTTGTAAAAATGAAACATTAAGAACCAACTAAAAGCCCATGCATAAAATATTGGCTGAAAACCTATGGATAGTTACATACTGAGTAAAAAAGCTATACAAAAAAATAGAAACATCTCTATGAAAGCAAGGCACAAAAGAGCCAATATGGCATGACAGTTTACACTGTATGCTACTATTCTGTGTAAGAAAGGGGAAATAAGAATACACACACACACACACACACACACACGTATATGTATATATATCTGCTTACAACTGCAATTATAAAACACAACTAAGATAAACCAAAGTTAATGACAGTAGAAAGGTAGGAAAGGAAATGAGATATGCTTTCTGAGTAATGCCTTAATGGTTTTCTCACTCATTTTTTTTCTGGCCTAAATCAAATATTATTATGATTATAAAATGGAGATTATAAATTTTGAACTATGTGAATGTTTTATATATTCCAAAAATAAAATTAAATCTACAAGGATTGGAGAGGCAAATAAAAGTGAATATAACAGAAATACATATACTTAATTAAATGTTACATTAAAAAGCTTATCACATCCTCTCTCTCTCTCCAATTTTTTTAGGGAGGCAACCTAATTTTTGGTGGCCTTGTTTTGACAAGGAAAAAAAAAACCTTACCACAGTAGATAAAAAAATATTTAAGTGATATATATATATATCACAACAAAAATTGCAAAGAAATCTTTTTTTTTCAATTACAGTTTCTATTCAATATTATTTTATATTAGTTTCAGGTGTATAGCATGTTGGTTAGACAATCATATACCTTACAAAGTGCTCCTCTTGACATTTCTGGTACCCACCTGGCATCATACATTAAGTTATTACAGTTGGTCCAAAGGTTGTGGGTTAGTGTTAAGTTGATTAACATAGTCATTACAATATTATTTATTATAATAATATTGTTCCTATGCTGTACTTAAGAAATCTTAAACCGCATTTAGTGGGTTTGTATTTGTTAGTAGTATTAGAATTCTCAAACTATTATGCATATATCATGCAAATGAGCAAATGAGTAAATTTATTGATACCATTAGGCACTCACTATGGAAAAACGAAAATGTAAATATGGAATTAGGACAGAAGAACCCAATGAAATTGGACTGGAATTATGGATATCATTATGAAGCCATGATTTAAAACAATTAACCAATGTCATCCCAATAAATTCAATATCCTCAGGTAAGGATTAATATAAACAAACAAAAATCAGAAAGAAGAAACTCAAAGTGAGCATACATAGTCATCTTACCTAGGAATTTAGGAATTAAAACCCTGGGCTTAACCCTAGCAACCTCTTTGCTTACATTATTTTTCCTGTGAGCTTTCATGCACACCAAGAAAAGATTGTGACAGTATCTGGTTCTCTAGCTAGGGCTGGCAAAAGGAAAACCCTAAAAGTGGGAAGGAGTGGTAGGTAAAGTAAGGGAGAAGCAAGCAAGTTAGGTCTTAGATGCCTGGGCCCAAAAAGGAAGCCTGACATTTAGCAGTAATTAAGTCTATGAATTTCCCAATGTACAACACCCACCCACCAACAGTGGGGGGAAAAAACAACCTCTTCTTTTCATTACAGATTCCAGTGCCAGAAACATACTCACTCAAGATATAATTATGACTAATTATGGTCAGCCCTGATTAGTAAGCATGAATAAGCATTATGTCAAAAGGAATGAATTACTCTTAAGAATTTTGAGCTGATACCGGTTTGGCTCAGTGGATAGAGCGTCGGCCTGTGGACTGAAAGGTCCCGGGTTCGATTCCGGTCAAGGGCATGTATGTATCCTGGTTGTGGGCACATCCCCAGTAGGGGGTATGCAGGAGGTGGCTGATCAATGTCTCTCTCATCGATATTTCTGACTCTCTATCCCTCTCCCTTCCTCTCTGTAAAAAAAAAAAATCAATAAAATATATATATATAAAAAAATAATAATTTTGACCAGGATTTCTTTTAACATTCCTAAAATAAGTATTATTATACTGTCTTGAATTCTACATCTAATATGGTTTGCAGATTTTTAAAAAATCATCCATCTCAAATTATTTCAATGGGAAAGCCAGATAGCAGATTAATCCTGACTTGCTAATGTAGAAACTGATGTTTAGAATACCTAAATTGCTTCTTTAAAAAATTCAACAATCACTAATACTATGTGGCCATATGTTCCTCAGCTTTTAATTTAAGAAGTTTCTTAAATCTTAAGTGAAAATAAAGAAGGTAAAAACCAAAGCATTAAAAACTATAATTGCCCTGGCCAGTGTGGCTCAGTAGCTAGAGCACTGGCCCACAGACTGAAAGGTCCCGGGTCCGATTCCAGTCAAGGGCACGTATCTTGGTTGCAGGCTTGATCCATGGCCCTTGCAGGAGACAACCAATTGATGTGTATCTCTTACCATTGATGTTTCTATCTCTCTCTCCCTCTCCCTTCTTCTTTGAAATCAATTTAAAAGCAAAAAATATATATACTTAAAAAAAATAATTTTAATTATCTTTTAAGAGTTTTCTATTAACCCTTGTTTTAAGACAATGTGATCTTTTCAGAAATCAATCCCAAACAAAAAGAACAAAAAGCCAAACACACATACTCATCTTCAATAAACTAGGAAACATAAGTAACTCTACATCTCAAAAAAAGGAGGAAAGGGGATAACGCATTAGTACATGATTTACTAGAGTATGATCAAACCTAAATGCCTACCCAAGAGGAATAACCCCAAATAAAATCATTCCATTGACAGAAACCTAGCACAATTCAAAAATTAGAGGCAAAAATAAAAAGAAAGTGGGGAAAAACCAGTCATCAGGAACTGCAGTAGGCAGAAGGTGGAGGACTAAAAACAGGTAGGTTATCTGAAAGTCTGTGTAAGGAACAAATATACCAACAAGGTTCCCAACCCACACTAACCAACCAGGGAACTACTCACTCATTGGTGTACTTTCTAGAAAAAATGGAATGAAGGATCAGTAAAACTGAGTGCTAATGTAAAAATTACTTCAGTGCAAGTCTTAGTGTGGAAAAGTAAGATCTCCATCTCTTCTCGTTCATCTAGCTCCAGAATGCTTTTTGTAGGCAAAAGAATAGAGGATCTTTCTCAGCACCAATCGATCCGTACCAATGGATTGACAGACACTAATACTAGAAGATATAGGACCCAGGAAACAAAGAATCCAACACCGAAGGAGTCAAGAGAATTCCAAGAATTATGGTAAAGGGAAAGTCCAATAATGACAATTATGCCTAGAACTGATAGATTATCTAATAAGCGTGACCACAGAATATTGGCCTCAAAGATGTTTTACAGAGTTACTAGAAGGTATGGAAAAACAACAGTAGGTTCAATGAAAGTGAAGTAAAATAAGAGGGCAGGGTAAAGGGAGGATGGGGTAAAAAAAAGAATAAAATAGGAATTCTATACATAATTCTAAAATGGATGCATTAAGTGATAGCAGGATATGCTAAATTACTTAGAAATACAGAGACCAGAACAAAGAGATAAAAGAGTTACATCAGAGGAGAACTGAAAGAGTTCTCCTTTCTACCCTCACCAAATAGAAAGAAAATAGTGATAATAATAATCAAACATATCTCACATTCCAAGAGGACTTACAATTGTATAAGAAATATTTATTGACTGAGAATTTTAGACCAAAATGTAGATTTTATAGTAATTAAGAATATAGTTCAGGGGAAAGAGGAGGGATGGTATTACCTTTTTAAGCACCTTCATGGCAAATATTTTTCCAGTATTTGCTCCTGTTACTTTGCGTACTTGAAAAACCTGTATAAAAAAATAAAAGTGTTTGGGTGTTATTAAAGGCTAAACTATGCTAGCCACATTCCCTTAATTCCCATTTATAAGAAAAAAAATGATACAGTAGTTTATATCCTTATAAAAACTAGTACCAAGAAGGTCTGTGCTTAGTGAAATCTGTTCCACAAACACGGAACCTTCATATTTGGTCTGCTGACATCTGGTGGCAAAGCTGGGCAATGATCATCTAGTGATGAGCCCTCCATGTTTATACATAAAATACAAGTTTGCTTAAGAAGCTATAATCAAAGAAAAAAAGAAGAAGAAGCTATAATAAGAGTTCTCAGAAGCATAATACCAAACTTAAAAAATTATAAAATATTTCATAAAGTTCTTCCAAGAATGCCACTGCTCTTGCTTCACATAAAACTACTAAATAATAGTTGACAGGAATTACTGTTTACCTATCCCTAAAATAGCTAGCTGTAAAACATTTTCATGCAACAGCTAAAATATGTGAGATTCAAAGTGCATGCGTTACATATTGAAGATGGTTAGAACATATTAGAATGTATCCTTAAACCTAAGAATATAATACATAGTCATGCTTTATAAAAATTAACTCTACAAAATAGCATAATCAGTTCTCAAGCTTTAATAGAGAATGGCTAGCTATAAACTGCTTTGGACAGAACACACTAAAATGAGGTCTTAAATTAGAAAGCCTTGAGCAAAACCTAAGAAGTTCTGTTCATTTTTCTTCTCCCTTCTTATATACTTCAACTTCTCTAACTCTTGCTCTAGATCAGGGGTGGGGAACGTCCAGCCCGCAGACCAGATATGATCTGGCCCTGCCAAAGCATTAGGGATGAGTTAATTAAATGTTTGACCAAATACAGCAGGATAATTTTAAGTGGATAAAATTTTGTATGGCCCACAAATGATGTTATAAATATCCACATGGCCCTTGGCAGATACTACAAGTCAAAGAAAACCAATTCAGATTAACAGGCAACAGTAACAGATATTATACCAAAGCCTCTTGAAAGTACTTATTTATTTTTTAAGAGAATATCTACAGAGAGTACCATTTAAAACCAAAAAAAGAAATGAATCCTTTAATAGATTTTGCCTGGCATAGTTGTCTATTTAAATTAAGTGCCATGCTTTTACATGTGTGTTGATAGGAAAACTACTGTACATCCCTCAAATAATACAGGGTTAAGTGATTATATCCTTTGCTGATAACTAGCAAACGAAGATTGAAGAGGACTGCTGAAACAAAGATTGAAGAGGACTGCTGAAAAGAGGGTATAAAAAAAATCAACCCAAGACAGACAACACCTCTCATTTCAAAAACACTTCCTACCTTTCCATAGCCCCCTTTACCAAGTACCCGAAGTAGCTCAAAACATTCTGGTCTGATTTTTTCTGGCCCTCTGTTCACACTAGTTTCTGAGATTTCAAATTTCTCACAATGTTCCATGCCACTGGGGAGAAAAGCAAAACCAAAAGTAAATTTGCAAAAAGTTAAATTACTTTCAGCATGTTGTTAGAAAGAAGAGAAAGAGAAATGTAATCCAATTTAGTAAAAGGGAAAAATACATGATAGTAAATTTAGTATATGTGTTTAAATAAACATGATTCAATGACATGGTAGGTCAAGATTAGGGTGGCTTGATAAATTGCTTACTTATCTGCTAGTTTACAAAATGTGCTGGCAAGTATTTTCATAAGCATCAAGCACCCCCAAACTAAGATAAATTAGAACAAGTTTGTCAAGTTGACAAAAGAAAAAAGTCTTCCAGTTATTCAAATTTAGTTCATTCAAAATGTCTATTAAGGTCAGGCATTATCCAACTTCATTTGGTAGCTTCAGCAGAAAACCTAGGAACTTTCTAAAAACACCAATTAGTTCAAGTCTTTATGCTACATAAATTCTTGCTAATGCACAATAGCTACACATCTTTTGATATCTGCTATGAACATGATTTAAAGACTCCTCAGTTTCCCTTCAAGCCAAGGGTTAGGGCAGTGGTCGGCAAACTCATTAGTCAACAGAACCAAATATCAACAGTACAATGATTGAGATTTCTTTTGAGAGCCAAATTTTTTAAACTTAAACTTCTTCTAACACCACTTCTTCAAAATAGACTCGCCCAGGCCGTGGTATTTTGTGGAAGAGCCACATTCAAGAGGCCAAAGAGCCGCATGTGCTCATGAGCCGCAGTTTGCAGACCACTGGGTTAGGGTATAGAGCAGATTAATCACGATGCCACACAGAACCCCAATTGTGAAGAGTGCCTAAAATGACTTTAGATTGCACAAATCTAGTTTGAATGGTGTATTACAAGCAAAACAAGAACTATTTGACTTTTGGTGGCATTTCTCATAATTTTATTTTTCAGTAAGAAAAGCTATTTACATTAAACTCAGACTCATATTCAATATACACTGAATCTGAATGCTTATCTTTTTCTCAAAATCCATACATAATCTCAAAATCCTGGATATGTTATAATACTAATGCCAAACTCAATAAACTAAGTCTATATATATGACTAGCTATTTAAGAACAATTTGCTGGAATCACATGATGGCTATGAACTAGAGCTGATAAATCTACTTGTAAGAAAGACAGAATAATTAAATCTTTTGATATAAACTTACAGTTCATATGGTCCAACTCCCCCATGGTCCATGCTTTCATTTAACTGACCCTGAAAAATATGTTAAAGTTTTAAAGATAATTCATCTCAAACACATAAGATAAAAATATTTAATGCTTCACCCCATTACTGAAGGAGAATAAATGAAATAAACCTGTTTAAAATTTATCAAGCCACCCCTACTCCACATTTGCCTAAATTCAGACTCAGATTCAATATACACTGAATCTGAATGATTATCTTTTTCTCAAAATCCATACATAATCTCAAAATCCTGGATATGATACAATACTATTGCCACACTCAATAAACTAAGTCTATATATATGACTAGCTATGTTGAGTAGGGGAGGCTTGATAAATTACTTACTTATCTACTTATTTACATTAAATTCTCTAAACTTTAATGGCAAATGACAAAATAAAGTACACAAAAAATACTTGTAATTTAAATGACAACTAAGATACAGATGCTACTCATCAATGATCTACAAATAAAAACAGGTGATTTTTCCTTCAAAAATTACATACATTTTGTGGAGCCCTAGCTGGTTTGGCTCCGTGGATAGAGTGTAGGGCTAGGGACTGAAAGGTCCCGCCCAGGTTTGATTGCAGTCAAGGGCACAGGCCAGGGTTGTAGGCTCGATCCCCAGTGGGGGGCATGCAAGAGGCAGCTGATCAATGATTCTCTCACATGATTGATGTTTCAATCTCTCTCTCCCTCTTTCTTCCCCTCTAAAATCAATAATATATATATATTTTTTTTAATTACATATATTTTGTGTATAATGAAATTGAAGGTACTACATTCTAAGTCTGTAAAGTGCTATTCTGATACTCAAGACTAAGATAATTCTATGAGACAACACCTCTGTAATTACAACCTAACTAAGCCTAATGTAACCACAGCTAGTTGAAGATAATGCAGTGTACAATGTAGCTGAACAAATCAAAATAATTAAGTAAAACTCTCAAAATGTTAGGAGTCATGCTGACCAAACATTTAATTCTCATCATGGTATAAATAAATGCAAAATTTAATTAACCTTCTATACACTAGCAATGAATGATTCAAAAATAAAATTAAGGCATCCCCATTCACAATAGCATTTCAAGAATAAAATATTTAAAATTTAACAACATAAGTATAAGACTTGTACACTGGATAACTATAAAATATCACTGAAAGAAATTTTTAAAAAGACTTAAATCAGAAGACATTCCATGTTCATGGATCAGATGGCTTAATATTGTTAAGATGGCAATAATACTCAAATTGGTCTATAGATTCAACTTAATCTTATCCAAATCCTAGTTTCCTTTCTTGCAGATGTTGACAAGCTGATACTAAAATGCACACAAAAAAAGCAAGGTAAGAGAAACCGAGATGACGGCATAGGTGAACACCTAAACTGCTGACTCGTACAACAATTTCAAATCTTCAGCTAAAAGACAGAACAGACACCATCCAGAACCACAGGAAGGCTGCCTGAGTGGAAATTGTACAACTAGAAGGAAAGAGGGGCACACAGAGACTCAGAGGAGCTGCAAAAAGCTGAGGTATGGAGACACACACATGAAGAGGATGGGCGGCTGAGTGCCTGGCTAGCTTTCTCTAGCAGGAGGGAGATGGAAACTCTTGACTGCACAGAACCCTAATTCTGGGCAAGATCCTGGGGTCCCAGACTCATACAGGGGGAGTTTAGACTGTCAGGAAAAGAGAGGAGCACATGGAAACTCAGGGGAACCATGAAAAGCAGATGTGTGAAGGCACACATGTGAGTGCACGGCAGAGAGGACTGCAGCAATTACCGAGGGACACTGAGACCCAGGGGCTTCATAGGGCAGGGCTGACAGGAAGCCAAGGCTGTCTGCTCAGCCCTGAGACTCTGCCCCATAAAAGCCGAGCACAGAGGCATTTGCAATTTTGCAAGTTTTGTCTCATAAGGCTGACTCCAGCACAGTTCTCCTGGCATAGACTCAGCTGATCCTCACAACCAAATGGCTTGGAGGTCAATTTCCCCCAGTGATACCCAACAACAATCAAGACTTAACTACAACAAGGCTGTACACACAGTCCACAAAGGGGTGCACCAAGAGTGTCCACTTCAGGTAACTAGAGAGGCTGAACCACTGGGCCATATAGGGCACCTAGCACACAAAGCTACTCTACCAACTTAGGGAAGCAGTGAAAATGCAGAGAAAGAGAAATAGATCACAAACTAAAAAAATGGAGGAAAACAAATGACTGGGTATAGAGTTTCAAAACCACAGTCATAAGGTTTTTCAAGAATTTCCTAGAAAAGGCTGATAAATTTAGTGAGGCCCTTGAGGAGATGAGAAAGGACGAACTAGAAATTAAACACACACTGACTGAAATAAAAAATATTATACAGAGTCCTAACAGCAGACTAGAGGAAGGCAAGAATCAAGTCAAAGATTTGAAATACAAAGAAGCAAAAAACACTCAACTGGAAAAGCAAAAAGAAAAAAGAAGCAAAAAATTGGAAGATAGAGTAAGGAGCTTCTGGGACAACTTCAAGCGTACCAACATCAGAATTGTGGGGGTGCCAGAAGAAGAGAGAGAGAGCAAGATACTGAAAACCTATTTGAAGAAATAATGACTGAAAACTTCCCCCACCTGGTGAAAGAAATAGACTTACAAGTCCAGGAAGCTCAGAGGAACCACAAACAAATGGAATCCAAAGAGGACCACACCAAGACACATCATAATTAAAATATCAAGAGCAAAAGACAAAGAGTAAATATTAAAAGCAGCAAGAGAAAAACAGTTCATTACCTACAAGGGAGCACTCATATGATTGTCAGCTGATTTCTCAACAAAAACTATGCAGGCCAGGTGGGAGTGGCAAGAAATATTCAAAGTGATGAATAGCAAGAGCCTACAACCAAGATCACTCTACCCAGCAAAGCTACCATTCAAAATTGAAGGTCAGATAAAAAGCTTCACACATAAGAAAAAGCTAAAGGAGTTCATCAACACAGAATTCATCAACCAGAATTATATGAAATGCTGAAAGGTACTCTTTAAGAAAAGATGATAAAGGTAAAAATTATGAACAACAAATACATATCTATCAACAAGTGAATCTAAAAATCAAGTGAATTAAAAATCTGATGAACAGAATAAACTGGTGAATATAATAGAATCAGGGGCATAAAAAGGGAGTGGACTAACAATTCTCAGGGGGAAAGGGGGTGGGGATGCAGGAAGAGACTAAACAAAAATCTTACACCTTTGGATGAGGGGAGGTAAGGGCAGAGTGTGGGATAGGAACCGGGTGGAGGGGAGCTATGGGGGGAAAAAGAGGAACTGTAATAATATGAACAATAAATATTTATTAAATTTTTAAAAAAGCAAAGTAATCAAAACAGGCAAAACAATTTTGAAAAAGGAGAACAAAGTTGGAGGACTGACACTTCCTGATTTCAAAATGTACTAACAAAGCAACTGCAATCAAGAGAGTGTGGTACTAGCATATCGCAGACATATAGGTCAATTAAAAAGAACTGAGAGCCCCAAAATAATCCTGACATTTATGGTCAACTGATTTTTTACAAATGCCAAGAAAATTCAATGGCAAAAAAAAGAAGTCTTTCAATAAATGATGATGGGACAATTGGATAACCACAAGCAAAAATTACTTTTGACCCCTACTCCACATGATACAAAAAACCTAACTCGAAATAGATCACAGACCTAAATGTAAGAACTAAAACTATAAAATTCTTAGAAGAAACCTAGGAGGAAGTAAATTTTCATGATCTTTGGATAATGATTTCTTAAAGACACATCTCCAAAAGGATGAATAATTAAAGAAAAAATAAATAAAATACTTATTCAAAATTTAAAACTCTGCCAAAACCAGTTTGGCTAAGTGGACAGAGCATAGGCCTGCAGACTAAAAGGTCCTGGGTTCGATTCTGGTCAAGGGCATGTACTTTGCTTGCGGCCACATCCCCAGTAGGGGGTGTGCAAGAGGCAGCTGATCGATGTTTCTCTCTCTTCAATGTTTCTAACTCTCTATCCCTCTCCCTTCCTCTCTGTAAAAAATCAATAAAATATATATTTTTAAAAAATTTAAAATTCTTGTACTTCAAAAAGTCACTATCAAGAAAGTGAAGCCCTGTCTGGTGTGGCTCAGTTGGCTGAGCGTCATCCTGTTCAGGAGTCACCAGATTCCTGGTCAGGGCTCAGGCCCAGGTTGCAGTCCTAATCTTCAGTAAGGGGCATGCAGGAGGCAACCAATATGTATTTTTCACATCCATGTTTCCCTCTCCCTCTCCCTCTCTCTCTCTCTCTCTCTCTCTCTCTCTCTCGGCAACCAATGTGTGTTTTTCCATGTTTCTTTCTCTCTCTCTCTCTCTCTCTCTCTCTAAAAATGCCAACCTAAACCACACTGAGGTACTAATTCACATCCACTAATTAAAAAGACAGAAAAATATTATGCTAAGCAAAATAAGCCAATCAGAGTAAGACAAGTATCACATGATCTCACTCATATGTCGAATCTGATGAACAAAATAGATCCAGAGACATGGAAGCATGGAATACACTGACAAATCTTGAGAGGGAACGGTGGAGAGGAAGGATAAGAAGAGATTAACCAAATAACTTCTATGCATATATGTACAATCCATGGACATAGACAATATGCGGTAGGCCTCGGGAGGGTGGAGAAGGTCAATGGGGGGAAAGAGGAGGAAATATGTAATACTATGAAATATAAATTTTTAAAAAATAACAAGTATGGCAAAAATGTAGATAAACTGGAACCCTCATACACTGTTGGCAAGTATGTAAAATCATACAACCACTTTGGAAAAGAGTTAAGCAGTTTCTTCAAAAGTTAAACATAGAGCTACCATATGATCCAGCAAAACTACCCTAATTAACTACTCAAGTTAAGTGAAAATATATATTCCACAAAGACTTGGGCACAAATGTTCATAGGAGCATTATTCACAATCGCCAAAAATTGGAAACAACTCAAATGAACATCAATTGGTAAACTTAAAAAATAAAATGTGGTTGACCCATATAACAGAATACTATTTTGGCCTAAAAAAGAGTAAAGTACTGATACATCCTCAAAACATGTTAAATGGAAAAAAAAAAAAAAAAAGACAGACACAGAAGGCCAATATTGCATGATTCCATTCATGTTGAATATATAGAAAAGGCAAATTTATAGAAATGGAAAGTAGACTAGTGGTTGCCTAACACTTAGGGTGGCAATGAGGAGTGACTGTAAATACGCCCAAAGTTTCTGTTTAGGGTGACAGAAATGTTCTAAAACTAAATTGTGGTGTTGGTTTACAATTCTATAAATACACTAAAAGTAACTGAAATGTAAGAATAAAAACTTGGCAGCAGAAAATTCAGTTATATTAATGTCAAAATATAGCTTTAAAATTAGTGTTCTTGAATATAGTCTGATTATCAATTCTTTCAATTTACACTAAACTTTAGTGACTAAAGGATATTGTTTAATTAAAAATAGGCTCTATAAAATTAGAAGTTTTTAGCCCAGCCTGTGTTGCTTATTGGTTAGGAATTACCCCATGAACCAGGAGGTTACAATTCAATTCCCAGTCAGGACACATGCCTGGGTTGCTGGCTTGATCTCCAGTAGAGGGTATTCTGGAGGCAGCCAATCAATGATTCTCTCTCATTGATGTTTCCCTATCTCCCTTCCTCTCTCGGAAAATCATTTTTAAAAATATTTAAAAATAATTAGAAGTTTGAATTGAAAATTTTAGGATAATTCAAAAATTATTTACATGAACACCTCTCTCTTCAAAGGTACCTGTACACAAGCATGTTAAACTCGTGGCCTACAATGAATATTACTGCGGCCCAACCAATATAACGGTATGTAAGAAACGTTTTAATAAAAATATCATAACTTTATTTTTCAATATCCTGTTATACATAATTATGAATAACGAACTACAACATTCACTAATGACTGATTACTGTAATCATGTTGCATTCATTTCCCTTATACACCTTATGTGCAGGTGCATCATTCTCTCCACTAATACTAGTAGCAAATATTTTACCAGCTGATGCCACATCATTAGTCTTGGCTGACTTCTTTGGTGAGCACAACAGAAAATATTTTGCTTTCAGAGAACAAGAAAAATAGGTTTATTTGCATAACGCTTATTAATTTGTACAGTTATTCAGTGTCTAATAAGTTAATGTTCAAGAAAAAACATTAATTTTTACTAAAATGTTCTATTATTTTGTTAACGATTATTCATTTATTTCAGCCCTTCATATTCAGTATGTCTTTATCAAAATAAACGTACGTTTCTATGAAAATTGAAACTTTTGTTTTTTTGCTGCCCACATAAACTTAAACCTTATTTGGCCCATGTTAGCCTTTGAGTTTGATATGCTTGCCATACACAGTCAAGATACACAAAGAAAAATGATAGTATTCATACACAATGAATGCTGAAATGCCAAAAACAACACAAGTTTTTAGTCATAATTCGCTCATGGTGTGAAAAAGTCAAGATAACATCTAACACCTAAAATGTATGTTTCATGATTAGACTGAAGCATATGGATGGGGCAGTATCAAGAAAAAAATATTCTTGCAGTTTCAACTTAATACAGTTTGGGGGGAGGGGCGGCGCTGGCTATGGCTAAATATTTTGTTTCTGGTGTTTCATATAATCACCTATAATGGCATTACTTTAAAGACAAAAGACTAATTTCTCTCAGCTACAGTAAAACTGATTATATAATGTTTTCTTTAATGTTAGTTTTACTTAATTCTAAATTAAAGACCACAAAGTAGTTAACACTGAACCATGACTTAGAAGCCACTTAGAAGAAATATATGCCCCATGGCTATGTTTCATTTCCGAAGCTGGCCAGACCTGTATTACCACTTGCATCTGCACTTATAACTTCCTACCGTTACCTTCTGGAACAGAAGCATCAAACTAACATTATATAACACATATTGACAACTCTCTTTCTCAGAAATCTCTTTATCCTAATATCTTTTTTTCTGTTGCCTTAAGCTTTCTGATTCAATCAATGCTTTTTGTGTGTGCCACTATGACTGACAAAATAGAATCATGAGCATCTAAGGTACTATACAAGATACACTATTTCAAACAGCCCACCAAAATGACTAAAACTTTGTAGTTTTAAATTAAATTTGCATATAAATTCAATATGCCTCAAGTCCCAATGAAAAAGAGCACAGTTTACAAAAATTTAAGTAAATTGTTACAAAATCAGTAAAATATTCTTAACCCAAATGTTCATTAAAATCATTTATCCACTTGCTTGGCTGTTCACAGACATTTCCATACAAAATAAGATTCAGTAATTCAGATGAATTAGGAAAAAGGGGTAAACTTTAGCCAGAATCTTGGGTTAGTTAAAAATAGGTCCTGGCCAGGTAGCTCAGTTGGTCCTGCCAGGTAGCTCAGTATGCCAAAGTTGCAGGTTCAATTTCCCGTCAGGGCACATATAAGAGTCAACCAATGGATGCATAAATAAGTAAAACAACAAATGTCTCTCTCTCTCTCTCTTCAATCAATAAATAAATTTTAAAATGCTTTTGGGCAAATCCTAGAAGAAAACATAGGCAGTAAAATCTCGGGCAATTCTTGTAGTATGTCATTTTCTCCTTTTTCCCTTCAGACAAAGGAAACAAAAGAAATAGGACTACGTCAAACTAAAAAGCTTTTCCACAGCAAAAGAAACCATCAACAAATGAAAAGACATATGGAAGAACATATTCACCAATGATACATCTGGTTAGGGGTTACTTTTCAAATTTTATAAAGAACTTACAAAATTCAACATCAAGAAAACAAACAATTCAATTTAAAAATGGGCAAAGGACCTAAATAGATATTTCTCCAAAAAGGACATACAGATAGTCAATAGTCATATAAAACGATGCTCAATGCCTCCAATCTTCAGAGAAATGCAAATGAAAACCACAGCTCAAATCTGTCAGAATGGCTTTATCAGTAAATCAACAAGTGTTGGTGAGGAGGTGGAGAAAAGGGAACCCTTGTGCACAGTTGGTGGGTATGCAGATCAATGCAACCATTATGGAAAGCAGTATGGAGTTTCCTCAAAAAATTAAAAATGATCCAGTGATTCCACTTCTGAGAATATATCAAAACACCAATTCAAAAAAATATATGCATCCCTATGTTCACTGCAGCGTTATTTACAACAGCCAAGATTTGGAAGCAGCCCAAGTGCCTATCAGTAGATAGTAGATAAAAAAGAAAGCTGTGGTATGTATATACAATGGAATACTACTGAGCTATAAAAAGGAAAAACTTACTTTTTGTGACAGTATGGAGAGTATTATGCTAAGTGAAATAAGCCAGAGAAAGACAAAGACCATATGATTTCACTTATATGTGGAATCTAATGAACAAAATAAACTAACAAACAAAATAGAAACAGACTCATAGATACAGAGAACAGACTGACAGCTGTCAGTGGGGAAAGTGTTTGCAGAATTGAGTAAAAAAGATGAGGTATTAAGCAAAACAATAAAAACTACAAAAAAACAAGACAGGATAACAGTATGGTGACTGCCAGAGAGAAAGGCAGGTGAGGGAAGGTGGAAAAGGGCAAAGGGATGATAAATAGTAGGGAAAAGAGATTTGACTTGGGTGGTGAGTGCATGCTGTAGTATGCAGATGATGTGTTATAGGGTTGTACACCTGAAACCTGTATGGCTTTACTAACCAATGTCACCCCAATAAATTGATTTAAAAGCATATATATATATAAATACTTTATGGTAAATATCTATTACATTGCAAGATTAAACATTGACAATGAGCTGTTTTTCTATAATTTTTCATAATCATGAATATTTGAATGCATACTATCTATTTAGCACTTTTGTTTTTCAAAGCACTAAAAAATTTTAAACTTTTTGCTCAATAAAAATCTGGTATCTTGCCGAAACCGGTTTGGCTCAGTGGATAGAGCTTCAGCCTGCGGACTGAAGGGTCTCAGGTTCAATTGCGGTCAAGGGCATGTATCTTGGTTGCGAGCACATTCCCAGTAGGGGGCATGCAGGAGGCGGCTGATCAATGTCTCATCAATGTTTCTAACTCTCTATCCCTCTCCCTTCCTGTCTGTAAAAAATCAATAAAATACATATTTTTTTTAAATCTGATATCTCAATCTGAAACTCATGTAGTAAGCTCTGTGACTAACTCAATTTTTGAATTAGAGTAAAAATTGCAGACTTTAAATATTGCATTATAATTTCGTATTACTATTTCAACTTGTGTCTCCACAAAAAGCAAAGGTTTCCAACATTTTCATAATCTAATGAAAATCTCTAGAGGAAGAGGGAAAAATACCTCTAGAAGAAAACTTTCCCTTAGTTTCAACTCACTGTTCCCAAATTATACTATAATCAGCCAAAAATAAACCCCACAAAAACAAAATACCCCTCCCCCCCAAAAATAACTCTTATCCATTGGTTTTATAATAGTCCTCTGAGGTAATCAATCAGGGTCTTTTTTTAGTTAGGTAGTAAATATTCAACTTTATCTATAAATATATTAAATGACTTTTCTTATCTTTTAGTTATGGAAGAATATATATATTTACTAATACAGATTCAGTGTAATATATCTAATTTAGAAAAAGATATTACAGCTCCCAAAATGCAGCCTCTTGTACTAGTATAGTATAACTGCATTTATTATTAAGTCTCTAGTCACAGATGAGAGTAAACTTGAATGACTGGGTTCCTTGACAATGGGTAAGACTGACAAGCTACTATATTTCCATGAATTAGCTAATTGCTTAATATGCCAGTATGTTGTAAGAGTACTTTAAAGACTTTATCTCACACATCCTCATTTACAGTAAAAAAAAAAGTACCACAGACCTTAAACAATTTATTGTAGGTTACACAGTCAGTGAGCATGACTGGAAGGATTTGAATTCACTTTTGACACACCACAAAGAAGTACTTTATGAACAAGACTAGTGAATGCAATGAAGAACCTGTGTAGTGAAGCTTGCTGAATTGAGTCAAAAAACACTACATGGTCTTGGCCAATCATCTCTTTGGCCTATGCCTGTTTCCTTACTGAGGCTACTCTGATATGTTTAAAAAGTTTGTGTACTAAACTAAAGGTTATAAATTGACAAATAGCCAGAATATTAACTAATAAAGATGTAATATGCAAACTGACCATCACACCCTCACAAGATGGCTGCCTACAACCAGGCCAGCAGGGGGGTTAGTGAGGCATGACCAAACCACTAAACAAGCAGGCTGTGTGGGGCAAGCCCGCAGAGGAGTTAATGAGGGATGACCAAATGACTGAACAAGCAGGCTGTATGAAGCAACTATGCTGGCAGGGGGGTTAATGAGGGACGATTAAATAACTGAACAGCAGGCTACATGGGGTAACAAGGGGTCCCACATTGGAGAGGGTACAGGCTGCGCTGAGGGAACCCCCCATGCACAAATTTTGTGCACTGGGCCTCTAGTATTATTATAAACTCACAATAGCTTGATTTTCTAAAAACTATAAACTCTCATTTTTCAGAACATTTAAATTTTATTTTGGAAAAACCTGGATATCACTGAATCTCCTTGGGTGGCTAAACCAATTCCACTGCAACTGTTTCTGGTTTTCCACCTTAAGGCACCTCTTAAAACAATACACTCAAGCCCTAGCCAGTTTGACTCAGTGGATAGAGTGTAGGCCTGTGGACTGAAAGGTCCTGGGTTCAATTCTGATCAAGGGCACATGCCGGGGTTGTGGGCTTGATCCCCAGTAGGGGGCGTGCAGGAGGCAGCCTATCAATGATTCTCTCTCATCGTTGATGTTTCTATTTCTCTCTCCCTCTCCATTCCTCTCTGAAATAAATAAAAATATATTTTTAAAAAATAATACACTCAAAAGAAAAGCTTTCCATTCCAAAAGCATTGCTAAGTATAATATACTATTTTGCTGAAAGCTCTTCCTCAAAATCCTCTCTAATTACCTTTGCTTTTTTCCCCAAAGTTCAGCCCAGGGCAGTGGCCACATTTCTTTCTTTCCTATTTCTACCAATTTCTCCAGCCTCCCTTTCCACACACTCTCAAAATCCTATATGCCTGTACCCAACAGAACAAATGTCCAGGAGTAGACCAAAACCCAATGAGGTTCCAGGTCATAGTAGGTATATTAATATAGTATTTTACTGCTACCTCCTTTAATTTCTGGGATAAACCAATGGTCTGGAAATTCTATCAGATTTTATCAAGCATCTTTCCTATCAAGTTTTCACCCCTACCCCAAAGCCACTGTCCATATGTGACAAGAGTATACTACATGTAATGAAAGTAATCCCATTTTGTTTTCAAGTTATATTAGTGTATCTAATATTCCACTAAAAGGCTAACTGGAATTACATATGCAAACATATTAAAAAAGTACACATCTCAATATCCACCTTCCAAACTAATTCTGAGTTAGACTCATTTGATTATGAAAAAAAAAGTATTATTTCAGTTTCTTAAAGTTTTCAAATTTCTTTCTATATATAAGCATCTCAATCTTTTGTCAATAAGCAGGGCACAACTTGCCAGAAGGAAAAAATTAGATGAAGGAAAGAAAGGGAAACCCCCTTATGTAGTGAGAGAAAACCTTTTGACATGTACTCATCTAGACAATGGAATTTAGAATCTAAATTACCATAAAGATTTGCCCAGAATCAGTGATTTACAATACCCATTTTTTAACTTCAGGTGTAAATTGTGATTTTTCAATAAATTTATCTTGGAAAAATAATGATAGTCCAGAAACAATAACAAACTATTAAGACAGCAAAGGTAAAACCACGCTATGCATAGGAAAGACAATTCTACATTTAACACCCTAGATTACAGCAAGGAAAGCCCTCACACCACCATTCACAAGTCTCAGTTCAAGCAGTTTATTTTTGGCAAGCCAAATCACAGCTGTCAACGCTGGGGTTTTTTCCACCCCAAAGTTATATAAAGTATTTTGAAAAAATATAGACATCTTCAACTGGGGGGGGGGGGAAAGTAAGTTATAAATGCCGTGTGTTGTTATAAATGCTTTTAAAAAAAAATCACACGGAAGGAGTTTTGTTTTTTTAAAAAAGAGCAAACAAACAAACCCTGGAAGATGCAGCAGAGCCCCCTTGCTCCCGAAATAAAACTCCTGGTGGCTGTAACAGCAGCGGCAGCGCTACTCCCGACAGAAGTTTTCAGCTGTCACTTCTAACAGCTGAGCGCTTCCTAGGAGAGAAGCGACAGGCCGAGAAGAGAGGTGGTTGTGGGAGGTCTGAAGATTTAAGACTTGAAATCTTACACTCGAAGGGAAACCCTTCCGCACTTCACCTGCACTGAGGGGGCACCCAGCAAGCGCAGTCCCCCTCCCCCCAACCCGCGCCACACCACTCGCGCCCGCCGCTCTCCAGTCCGCTGGAGGAATCCGCCACGCGCCCGTTCTCGGTCCCTGCACTGACTGCTCCCGGCTGCGCTGCTCTGGGGCGAGGGACGCGACCTGCACCTGTGAGCCCCGCAGCGGCCTCTCACCTCGGGCCAGGTCCGCCCCGCCCGCTCCCCTACCTCGGGCCGCGCGGCGCTTCAGCTTGTCCGGGAGACTACGCACCCCCTGGGTCTCCGCGCTCTCGGACGCGCCAGGCTTCCCGGGCCCGCCCCGCCGCCCCGCCGCCCCGGCTCTGTCACCGCCGGCCCCCCGGGACCACGGGCCTCACCCCCTCCTCCAGCTCATCCTCAGAGCCCGCGTCCTCTGGCTGGTCCAGGTCTATGTCAAACACTCCTGCCATGTCCTCAGCTTCCCTGTCTCGGAAGTCCGGCGCTGGGTAGAAGCCGTCCCGCCTCCGTCGTCGCCTCATGGGCCCGGACTCACTGCAGACACCACCGCCACTGCCGCCATCACTGGCTGCCTGAGCTCAGTGCGTCTGCGCTTAGGCCTTAGACTGGCTCCTCAAGTTCAGCGCGAGAGCATGCGTACCAGGTTCTGTGAAGCCGACTGTGGGCAATGCGCATGCGTACAACTACCGCCAGGAGTGAGTTACTGGCAGACACATGCGCAGAAGCCCAGCCGAAGCCGCTGGTGGAAGCTAGAGCATGCGCATTGTCAGCTCAAGCATTTGATCAACAGGGAGCATGCGTACCGTATCTGAAGTTGATAAATTGAAATTGAACATGCGTAATTAACCTTTCTGAATAGGAAAAGAAAAAAAAAATACAACAAAACTCTTCGTTTATGGAACATGCGCATTCGTTCTCCCTAGTTTCTTTGGGTGTTGAAAGTGAGCATGCGCATAATGGCCCTCTGAAGTTTGAAAAGGACAGAAACGGCTGGTCCTGGGGCTGTCAGTGAGTGGGGTTACTGGGGGAACTCCTAGGATTAGTGGGGAAAGGGAGAGTCTTAGCTTTGCTATTTATTGCTTAAGTGGGCATGGGAAAGTCACATAACGTTTAGGAGCCTCAGTTTATCTATAAAATGAGAGTAATGATACCTAGTTTGCAAGGCAGGTTGAAAATTATTAGTACAGCCCTAGCTAGTCTGGCTCAGTGGATAGAGCCTCCGCCTGCAGACTGAAGGGTCCCAGTTTCCATTCCAGTCAGGGCACACGCCGGGGTTGCGGGCTCGATCGCCAGTAGGGGGCGTGCTGGAGGCAGCTGATAAGTGATTCTCATTATTGATATTTCTATCCCTTTCTCTCTGAAATCAATAAAAACATATTTAAAAAGGGAAAAAAATTATGAGTACAGAGTTTGGCTCACAAGTCACTACTCTTTCCAGTACTGCATAGACCTGGTGTGAGGTATTTACAAAAAATAAAAATCGTCTCTTTGTTAAAAAATAGTGAAGACTTGCTGTAATATTTCATCTGTTCAATTTTTCCAACCTGGTCTTCCTTGCTGAACTACCTGAGCTAAACACAGTTTTTCTTATAAGTATTACTGTAGTTACCAGGCCAGAAAGGTGATTGTTGGGGGGAGGGGGGGAGAGAGAGAGAGAGAGAGAGAGATAGAGAGAGAGAGTCATTATTTAGAAGAGAGAAAATTAATGTTAATTAATAAATGTACAATTGTTGAGTTAGCTTCTGCGTTCTATGTGTCCCTGTGGTGGGAAGTGTATAGTATTAATTCCTTCAACGAGCATGCTTTTTGCTTTGTTTTGTTTGTTTTAAATACATGCTTGGGAAAATAGCGAATACAAATCAAATTTTGGAAACTGTTGAGCTGTGTATGAATAGATTTGGGTACAATAAATTCCAAATCCCAAAAACAATGTAGAGAAAAAGAACAACTTCCTTAAATGATTGGTTCCTTAGATGACATAGCTTTTTCATCTATAACACCATATATGAATATGGCATTTTTAAATTATGTATTTTATTGATGTATATTAACATGCATGGCATTTTATTTGTTCTTTATTTATTGATAATGTAGTGGTTCTCAAAGCCTATATTTTTCTATTACAGGTTGCTCACTTTTTTGAGGAAATAGGCCTACTTTGTGTCTCAGCATGTCAATAGTAACAGTGCAACTTGGTCAATGTGGCAATCAGATTGGTTTTGAAGTATTTGATGCTCTATTTAGTGATTCACACTGTCCCCAGGGACTCTGCTCTAAAAGAGAGAATGAGGCATATCAAGCATCTTGCAAAGAAAGGTTCTTCAGTGAGGAGGACAATGGAGGTATGTGTGGTTTACAGTCCTCTCCTTTACTCTGACATAACCAACCACTTCAAGGCCAGGCCATCCACATCGTGTCTAAATTTCATCCCTTTCCATCTTTTTAGGGAATGACTTTGCACTTGATCCTTTGTTTCTGTGTTAACAACCTTTGCCGTGATGGTAGCATCTTCCCCCTCAGCACAAGAGCATGCTCAGATCTTGCCAATTTAAAGACAACAAACAAAACTTATCTCTTGACTATAACTTTTGTCTTCTTTATTACCTCTTTACCTTCTCAGCTAAAAGTCTCAAAGGATTACCCACTTTAACCAGCTATAATCTTGCTTCTCCCCTACACCACTGATGCTGCTCTAAGAAGAGTTCCCAGTGTTAGCCTAATTACCCAATCCAGTGACTGTTTTATTTTCTTAATTTACTTAATTCTCTACTGGATTTGGTAACTAACACTAAAACTCCCTCCTTAAAACTCCTTCTTCTTAGAATCTGAACCTTTCTTCTCCAATGGTTGTATCTCAGGTGCTCCTCTGTCCTCACGTGTATAGTTCTCTCTGGGCAATTTCAGTTTCTCTTGTAATTTGTGACATCTTTTACATGAAGGATTCTCAAATCTCTAGCCTAGCTTCACTTTCAGGCAACAAGCAGTGGACGTCTCCACCAGCATCTCCCATGTGTACTTCAAAGTCAGCATCTCCATATCCAGCATCGTTCATTATCTTTCCTTTAAAACTTGGGCTCTTGCCCTAACTGGTGTGGCTCAGTGGATAGAGCATCAGCCTATGGACTGAAGAGTCCCAAGTTTGATTCTGGTCAAGGGCATCCCCAGCATATGTTTCTCCCTCATCGATGTTTCTGACTCTCTATCCCTCTCTCTTCCTCTCTGTAAAAAAATCAATAAAATATATTTTTAAAAAAAAATAAATAAAACTTGGGCTCTTACTGCCCACATACCATCAGATATCAAGATCTGCTTAATTTAGCCCAGCCAGTGTGGCTCAGTGGTTGAGTGTCGGGTCAGGGCACATGCTTGAGTTTTGGGCTCAATCCCCAATAGGGGCTGGGGAGTGCAGGAAGCAGCTGATAGATGTTTCTTTCTCATCAATTTTTCTATCTCCCTCTCCCTTCCTCTCTCTGAAATAAATCAAAACATATTCAAAAAAGATCTGCTTGATTTACCTCCTACATATCTCTTGAAACTCTTCTGCCTTTTCCATGTTCACTGTCATTGCCTTAGTTTTGACTCTTGTCCTCTCTCACATGGACTGTTGTTTCAAGACACTCTGAGTTTCCCTGCTTAACCTCCTGTGTCTATCACATCTATCCTCCACACTGCTGTATTAAAAAGACATCTGGCCCTAGCTGGTTTGGCTCAGTGTATAGTGTGAGCCTGCGGACTGAATGGTTCCAGGTTCAATTCCAATCAAGAGCATATGCCTGGGTTGTGGGCTTGACCCCCACTAGGGGGCATGCAGGAGGCAGCCAATCAATGATTCTCTCTCATTGATGTTTCTCTCTCGCTCCCTCTCCCTTCCTCTCTGAAATTAATAAAAATATCTTTTTTTAAAAAGACATCTGATTATTCCTCCCCTGCTTGAACATTTTCAGTGGTTCATTTCAAGCTTTTAACATTGTACACTTCCAAGATCTGAGTCCTGCCTGCTTTCCATCTCCATTCATCACTTCTACTCCCTCCTCTATCATCTGCTTCAACAATCCTAAACTGCTTATTGTGTTCATAATATTTTGTACCTCTGAATATACTACTCAGTGTGGATTTGTCATGGGTTATCACATGATACAGTGATTAAGTGTTTCATCTCTCCAGCTAGCCCTTCTACAGCTGGATTGGTGTAGTCTTCATCTCTGTGTTCCCAGTACATAGCACATTGTATGCACTCAACAGATGTTTGTAGACCTGACCCAGTGATCATTGTAACTCACACTGATTCATCCTGCTTAGCAGAATACTAGACATTATGAACCATCTGCATATACCTGCTGCTGCCCACCTTGATTTCTGAGCAGTATGACCAATCTTTCTATCCTCATAATTCAGATTTTGTATGTGTAGCGTGGGGGACTTAGAAGTTTATACTCTGTGTTAGTTCAAATATGACATATGAAATATTATTCTTTTATTCCACCCATTCCACCCCTACCCCCCCCATCTCTAGTTCCAATTGCCCGGGCTATACTTGTTGACATGGAACCTAAAGTTATCAACCAAACACTATCAAAGGCTTCCCAGTCTGGCCGATGGAAATATGGCCAGCATTCATGCTTCTGTCAAAAACAAGGTTCTGGAAACAACTGGGCATATGGGTAAGAATAATTCATCATGATTTTTCAGTTTAGATACAGCTACCTAGTCAATTAGTAGAGAGTGTAGTTACAACTGCACAGTTGATATCCTGTGCACATAACCTAAAAATTACTATTTTAAAATGTAGGGTGTGACTTCACCCAGAAGAAACTCTCATTTTATCTTATGTATGTCTGTGCTTCAGGTCCAGGTAATGACAAAACCGTGGACCTCTTGCGGCAGGGTTTTCCACTTCTTCACTGTCATTCTGCCAACAAACTTATTTTCAATATAGTGTCTTTATCACGCAGGTATTCCAGCTAATAGGGAATACATTGAGGCAGTAGTATTTCCTGGGGTTCTTTGGGAAATTCCAGTACCTAGGCTCAATTAAAAATTCTGATTTAATTGGTATGGGAAGAAGCCTGGATATTGGGATTTTTCAAAACTTCCTTGGGTGATTGCAATGTGCAAAATAGTTTGAGAACCATTGCTTTCGGAGTATTGTTATGAGTATTGAATATTATGTTGTACCATAACCTTATAGAACTACTCCAGCTAAAGGAATGGCCTGTAACAGGATTTTCTATACCTAGTCAATTCACTATCCTACCATTCCTACTCTCCTGTTAACTATGTTTTTTTTTACTATGTTTTATTGATTTTTTACAGAGAGGAAGGGAGAGGGATAGAGAGCTAGAAACATCAATGAGAGAGAGACATCCATGAGCTGCCTCCCACATGCTCCCCACTGGGGATGTGCCCGCAACCAAGGCACATGCCCTTGACCGGAATCGAACCTGGGACCTTTCCGTCCGCAGGCCGATGCTCTATCCACTGAGCCAAAACGGTTTCGGCTTAACTGTGTTTTAACTTGTGTATTTTAAATTTTGTGCCTTTCATAAGAATTAGTCCACTTTCATGGGTTTAAAAAGCCTTCTCTGTCCTATATCTTTCTCTCTGCATTGCATATCTCTGGTTAAACTGTAAGGTGTTTGTATTTGTTCCTTTTGCATTGCATAGTTACTCTGTGCATGGACCCAGACATGCAGAATCTATAATGAACCTAATCCAGAAGGAAGTAGAGAAATGTGACTCCTTGAGTGGTTTTTTCATCATAATGAGTATGGCTGGAGGCACAGGATCTGGGCTAGGAGCCTTCATTACACAGAATTTACAAGAGCAGTATTCCAGCTCTTTGAAAATGAATCACATTATATGGCCTTATGGAACTGGTGAGGTAAGAACACATTCATTGAAATTTTTATATTTCAATCCTGCTGCAGTTGCAATACATGTAGGCAAAAGATTGATCTGACCCTTTCTTTGGAAATGTTAAGTTATTGCTTCAGGAGTGACTATACAATATGGTACTTGCATAAACAATTCATTTAACTTTCCTCAAATTTTTGCAAACAGATGAGGTGTCCTGACCTCTAAAAATTCCAAAGAAGACAATTATTCATTTTCTCTCAGGGACACATTCCTGAGTTAGTCCCACTATCTACAGTATAAAAAGCAGAGACCTTGAGAAATCATAACATGGAAGTGAGATAAATCACTATAGGAAATAATGTAGGAAGAAAGTTGTGATAGTAATGCTTGCTGGCCATTCATTGAATCTTTATTATATACAGAGCATTGTTCTAGTGATTTACATGTATTCTGTCATCAACCTTTAAAACTTTAGGAGGCTGATATAATTATTATTCCTATTTTATAGAGAGGAAACTGAGGCACAGGTAAATTAACTTGTACAAGGTCATATAGCCAGAAAGTGATAAGAGTTAGGACTTGATCCCAGGGAGGATGCCCTGAGAATCCACCCTCTTAACCACTATTCTCTCCTGCCTTTTTTATTTCTGACCTTCCCCTCTCCAGGTTATTGTTCAGAATTACAACTCCATTTTGACTCTTTCTCACTTGTACCGATCTTCAGACGCCCTCCTTGTTCACGAGAATGATGCTCTTCATAAGATCTGTGCAAAACTGATGAATATCAAGCAGATCTCCTTCAGAGATATAAATCAAGTCCTCGCCCATCAGCTGGGAAGTGTGTTCCAGCCTACTTACTCTGAGGAAGGGTCATCTCACTACAGAAGAAATCCACTAGGTATTTGTCCTCCTGTGTGTTATTGATAGGAAAGTCTTATGTTCTGAAAGCCTCGAAGTTATTCTTGGCTCCTCTCCTCTGCCTGAAGATACACTCAGTCTCCCTCATCTCAAAAGCCTTCGTAAGGAGCTGCTTAGCTTTCTGAACTGTCTTACTGAAAGGTTTTGGGAAGTTACTAAATTCTCTCAAGAGTGGTGGATGCCTATAGACCATTCTGCAATATTCTCTCTCTCTCTCAGAAAAACTTTGAGGTATAATTCACATAACATACAATGCACCCATTTCAAGTGTACAAGTCAGTGTTTTTTAGCATATCCACAAAGTTGTACAACCATCATTTTTATCACTCCATAAAGACCCATCACCTGGCTGGAGTGGCTCAGTGGTTGAGTATCGACCTATAAACCAGAAGGGCACATGCCTGGATTGCAAGCTCAATCCTTAGTGTGGGGAGTGTAGGAGGCAGCCAATCAATGATTCTCTCTCATCTTTGATGTTTCTGTTTCTCCTTTCCTCTCTGAAATAAATAAAAATAAAAAATAAAAATAACCCCATCATTCTTTTTTCAGCTTTTTTGGCAAATAATGCCTTATCAATTCAAATCATCTAGATTCAAGTGACTCTATAATCTATATCCCCCTCCTTAGATCTGCCCTAATCCCCTTCCAAAATAGTTTTCTCTTTCCCTATCCCACCCAGTTTTCTTAGTTACCTTGTGCTTCTTCAAATTTAGCATGTTCTGAATGGATTAGTCATTTTCCCCCTCTCCTCCTCTCCTGCCACCTTTTCATCAGTTCATATCACTGATTTCTCCCACTGTCCTCATATCTCATCAATGTGCTCAGACCTGTAGGTGCCATTTCTGTCATCTGTCTGCATTCTTCCTCTTTGCCTCTTATGACATCCCCTCTATTGATTTTTTTTCCTATCTCCATGACTACTGCTTTTATTCTCTTTTTTCCTCCATTTTTCAGGCTCTAAATGTTAGTCTTGGATCCTCTCCCCAGTTCCACAGTTTTAAATACCACTTGTCTTCTCCATCCTGCCAGTTTATCTCCAACTCTGATCAATTCCCTAACCTCCAGACTTCTATATTGAGCAGCCTTCCTTTCATCTCTGTGTACACATTTCATGGACATTCCAAACACACTGCGTCTAAAACAGGTCCCTTAGCTTCCCTCCAATTTTGTTTCTTCCTCAATTGCTCATTTTTTAAAATGTAAATCCACTAAAGACTTCAGATACCCAGATAGTTCTGCTCAAGTGTTTGAAGAGACAGATAGTTCTCAACAAAGCAATTGGGGATTGTGAATTCCAAGGGGGTCCCTGTCTGCCATCTAGGGTGACTTTCTGTAGCTATACTCTGACAGGCACAGAGAATGAGAAGCACAGGACTGATCCAAGATTGGATTTTTCACCAGAAAGATTTGATGAGACAGAAGGGCAAGGACCTGCATAAGGAGGGAGGAGAAGAAAAGGGAAGACTGCCTAATTGGTCTGGCTCAATGGATGGAGCCTCGGCCCTTGGATTGAAGGGTCCCGGGTTTGATTCCGGTCAAGGGCATGTATCTCAGGTGCAGGCTCAATGCCTTGCCTAGTTGGGGTATGGGTGAAGGCAACCAATAGATATGTCTCTCTCACACCAATTTTTTTTTTCTCTCTGTCTCTCCTTCTCCCTTCCACTCTCTCTAAAAATCAGTGGAAAACTATCATCTGGTGAATCAGGTGAAGATTTTTTTAACAAAACAAAAAGTAAGAAGGAAGGAAAGGAAAGGAAAAAGGAAGGAAGGAAGGGAGGGAGAGAGAGAGAGAAAGAGGAAGACTGATGGATTGAGAAGGCAGGACGTCCATAGATTAGTCTGTCTTAGTCCACTCAGGCTGCTATCACTCACAGGCTGGGTGGCATGTAAACACATTCACTCACAGTTCGATTATCATTTAACTAGATAAAATAAATTAGATAACTAGGAAAATTTTTGAAGGAATATTTAGTGAATACAGAAAGACAATAAAAGCATAATAACTCTTATACGCACTCTGTTAGCTAAATATTTCATTCATATAAACAGTTACTTGGCTTCTAAACTCTTTGTTTCTTTTTTGGCAAAGTGTTATTTCTCACTGATGATAAAATTGGTGCCAAAGTTAAGCAAATACATAGTCCTTAATAGGCTGTCTCTGAAATTTTATTTACATTTTAAAATTTAAGCAATTCTGGCTTGGAGGAGAAAATACTCAAAGACCATCAAATTGTGGTTGTGTATAGACCAACAGGAACAATGCAGAATTAAAATTTTAGTTAAATTTTTATTTTCCCTTACAGGAGACTTAATGGAGAATTTGGTTCCCCATCCTGAATTCAAGATGCTGGGTGTTCGTAACATTCCCCAAATGTCTGAGCACTCCCTGGCATACAGCACGTTTACTTGGGCTGGCCTCCTCAAGCATTTGAGACAGATGCTCATTTCTAATGCGAAAATGGAAGAAGGTAAAGAGTATTTTAAAAATATGTCGCCCAAAAGCTGGGAAGAATGCCTGGGGTTCTCAATATAAACTGGCTTGGGCCAGTTAAAAAATAATGGCCCCTTCTTCTGGCCAGGGAGGAGCCTGACTCACCAGGACATCCCGGGAGGGCTTCTTAATCACCTCACAGTATCATTTTCCAAAATAATTTCCAATAAGTGTGACATTTATTTTTATTTACATTTTATTTTTATCGAAGTAATATATGAACAGAGTTTTTAAAAACAAGTACTTAAGCCCTAGCCAGTTTGACTCAATCGATAGAGCATCAGCGTGTGGACTGAAGGGTCAGTTCAATTCTGGTCAAGGGTACATGCCTGGGTTTCGGGCTCAATCCCCATAGTGGTGTGCAGGAGGCAGCCAATTGATGAGTCTGTCTCATAATTGATGTTTCTCTCTCTCTCTCCTCCTTTCCTCTCTGAAATCAACTATATATATATATATATATATTTATTTATTTATTTTTAATATATTTTAATTGATTTTTTTACAGAGAGGAAAGGAGAAGGATAGAGAGTGAGAAACATCGATGAGAGAGAAACATCGATCAGCTGTCTCCTGCATACCTCCCATTGGAGATGTGCCCACAATTAAGGTACGTGCCCTTGACCAAAATCGAATCTGGGACCTTTCAGTCTGCAGGCCGACGCTTTATCTACTGAGCCAAACCGGTTTCAGCAACAAAAAAATATATTAACAAACTTTTTAAAAAGCAAGTAGTTAAAACTTACTTAAGTGTATACTTAAATCCATTTTAATACTTACAGATTTGTATTATAAATATAAAATATGTACAGATTTTGTTTACATACATTGCAGTGTGTATATTATATCTCAATCTTTTTTAAAAAGCCAACTAATTGTCCTGCATGAATTTATAATGAGGAAAAGAGCAGTGCCCTGTCTACACTTCTCCCACTGCCCAGCTGATATCTTACTTTCCATGTTTTTAGCTGCTGCTTCTGGAATTTACCTCCATATTTCTAAATATCTTGCTTTATACTGTTACTTACGTTATTGTCCATGTTTAGATATTATAAATTGCCTCCCTAATGTAAAAATGGAGGATAGAATCTTCTTACACACCTCTACACACACACACACACTTTTTGACTAGATCAGTTTTCAGTGTTTGAATTACTTTAGCTACGTAAATACTCATCATTGAGCCATGTACTATCATTATTCTGCCCTTTCAGGACATTGATAGTTTGGCCAGGTACAGGATTCAAGGTTGGGAATCATTTTTATTCAGAATTTGAATGCATTGCTCTATCATCTTCCAGCTTCCAATGCTACTATTGAGAAGTGGATCTGATTCCTATTCCTAATCCTGTTTTGTTCTCTTTTGAATCTTTTAGGATTTTCTCTGTCTTCAACATTTTGAAATTCCTTAACAAGGACCTTTTGGTTTATCTTAGTAGAACATAAAGGTTTTTAAAAAATCTATGTTGTTCTCTGCTGTATCTTCAGAGCCTGAAACAGTAGCCCAGCAATAGTGTCCTCAGGCCAGAGCCTCGCCCGTGGCTTAGCCCTTCCTAATGGAGGGGTGCACTCCCCCTGCTGCAGGGAGTGGGGAGGGTCTGGGACTCTCAGTGCTTCTCAGCCATATTTTTAACGAATCCTCCTGTTTCTTCCTCTCTAAGAAGTGCCTGGCCTACCTCCAGGACCTCCACTGGGCGCAGGAGTTTCAGCTTTCCCTAGTTGCTAAAGAGTAACCACTCCTTCATTTGCTTTCCAGCTTCCAACAGTTTGCTGCCATTATCTCCTCTGCCTTTTTTCTTGCTTATGTCTTAAAAAAAAAAAAAAGCCTTGTATTGTCTTGTTGGTGAGATGTGGGGAGAGAGTGGCAATAAACTTGTTTATTCAATCTGTCATGTTTAACTAGAAATTACTATTAAGTATTATCTTTGTAGTGTATACTTTATCACAAATCACAATTTAGGTTTCAATACTGTGAAAGTGGATTTCTTCTACATTTAATTGTAATTCCTTAGGGATTTTAGATTATAATGCCTGAGATTTGGAGAGAAGTGGATAGTTCACATCTTAAAGTAATGCTTCCTGAAATTTTTGGGCCACAGTATATACCTGTTTTTCTAGCAAAACCTGTTAATATCTCAAGGAACACTGTGTTCCTAAGGGTAGTATAAAATGTGCTGTGCTGAGTTTAGGTCAATAATTTGCTTAGTCATTTTCCTATGAGGGACTTTAGGATGTTAACGTTTTTTTCTCTCACAGTTATAGATAGAGCTTTTTTAAAAAATTGAATTTATTGGGGTGACATTGGCTAATTAAGTTTCAGGTGTATAATTATGTAATAGAGCTTTGAACATATAAATATTCATGTATATAAATATATGAATAAATACATATACCTCACTAACAAGGTTGAAGAATACAGTTTTAAAACTCTTCATTTGTTATCAGACTGCTCAATATAAAGACTGACCCCACTAATATTGCCATCAGCAGTATATCTGTTTCCACATGTCCTAGCCACAGGAGGAATGAGTGACCCAAGATGGAGCCAGGCGGAAGTTACAGTGTCTTTTATGACCTGGTTTTGGGAGTCACACACCATCATTTCTGTACCACCCTTTTGGTGATTAAGGTCAGCCCGATCCCATGTGGGAAGGGACCACACAAGGACCTGAATTCCAGGAGGCAAGAGTCATTGGGGTTCATCTTGGAGGCTGGCTACCATCCTCTCTTAGCAGCAAAAAACTTTTAGTAATCAAATAAAAAATTTATGTAAAATACATAAATTCTGTAATACATTTTTCTCTTCCTGTTCAAAGCCATTCATAAAATCTCTTGCTTTTGTTTTCTTTCTTTTGGTAGGTATTGATTGGCAGGTACGGCCTCCTTTATCAGGAGCTCCTACTCTTGGTAAAATGTCTGTCAACAAGAATCTTCACTTTAACACATCCCTTGCTAACTTAGTCATCCTTCGTGGAAAAGAGGTGCACAGTGCGGATCTGGGTAAGCAGGGGTTAAGGTGAAAATTAAGATGGGCTTTTTGCACATGCATATGGTACACATGGTTTAAAATAAAGACCCTGAATATATTCTTAGAGAGAGGAAAATAATTATGTGTTTTTATAGCAAAATAAAATCATTTTATCAGTTAGTATGTGACTGAACACCAAAATGGGGGTGGTTTAAACAAGATACAAATTTAAGTCTTTCTTCCTGAATCTGGTGGTTCTATTGTCTTTACCTTATGGCTTCATCCTTCTAAGACATCTGTTAGAGTTCAGCCACCAACTCACACGGAAAGGAGCAAAGAAGGGTACACGTCCTTCTCCTAGAGTTACACACCACACGTGTGTTTATATCCATTTGACTGAATCATATGTCACACTTAGCTGCAAGGTCACCATGAGCACAGTTAAAATTTGGGGGGTTTGTTACTAACGAGAGAAAACAGGTCTTGTGGGACAGCTAGTCGTCTCTGTGCCAAGCATTTTGTTACAAAAATTTCAAGAAGTTGAAAGAGCAGTTCTCTTGTTAGTTTTGGGTTTCTATGGCATGTCTCTAAATTATATTATCCTTATTTGATGGTTTCAGCAGTGTCCAATTGGCTGCTTCTAGCTGTGATAGAAAGAACACTAAACAATCTAGTTCTTGTAATACCCCTTAGATAAATAGTAACAATTAAAAAGAGAACATTTCACTCCAACCGGTTTGACTCAGTGGATAGAGCGTTGGCCAATTCCGGTCAAGGGCATGTACCTTGGTTGCAGGTACCTGGTCAGGGCATGTGTGGGAAGCAACTGATCAATGTGTCTCTCTCACATTAATATTTCTCTCCTTCTCTATTATGAAGAGTATAAATCATTTACCAAAAGCAATGTAAAGCTAGTTTTTAATTTTTAAAAATTTACTTTTTAAATGTAAGGCTAGTTTTAAAAGGCAAAACCAAAGGTATTTGGTGAAGTGGATAAGAAAATATTCCTTTATTATTTGTTTTCAAAATTAATGATTTACATTGTGAACAATGGCTTATGTTGTTTTACTCTAGGGGGATTTAAAGATCCAGCCCTCTATACTTCCTGGTTAGAACCTGATAATGCTTTCAATATGTGGAAAACCCAGAGAGCCTTTAACAAATATGAGAAGTCTGCAGCATTGGTCAGCAATAGCCAGTTCTTAATAAAACCACTTGATATGATTGTGGGCAAAGCATGGAATATGTTTGCTTCAAAGTAAGTAAAAGATAAATCTACAAACCTTCCTAACCTTAGGCAGATAATATAATGTTAAAATGCAAGGTAGGATCTATAACATCTTAGCCTGTTTGGACTGTTTGACAAAAATAGCATGGGATGGATAACCTATAAAAAATCAGTATTTTTGGCTCAGTGGATAGAGCATCGGCCTGCGGACTGAAAGGTCCTAGGTTCAATTCCGATCAAGGGCATGTACCTTGGTTGCGGGCACATCCCCAATAAGAGGTGTACAAGAGGCAACGAATCGATGTTTCTCTCTCATCGATGTTTCTAGCTCTCTATCTCTCTCCCTTCCTCTGTGTAAAAAAAAAATCAATAAAATGTATTTGAGCCAAGACTGGTTTGGCTCAGTGGATAGAGCGTCGGCTTGCGGACTGAGAGGTCCCAGGTTCGATTCCGGTTGGGGGCATGTACCTTGCTTGTGGGCACATCTCCACAGTGGGGCGTGCAGGAGGCGGCTGATCGATGTCTCTCTCTCATCGATGTTTCTGACTTTCTATCTCTCTCCCTTCCTCTCTGTAAAAAATCAATAAAATATATATTTAAAAAAAAATGTATTTGAAAAAAAGTCAGTATTTGTTTCTCACAGTTCTGGAGGCTGGGAAGTCCAGGTTTAAGGTGATGGCAGATTGGATGTCTGGTGAAAATGCACTTTCTGGTTCACGTAAAGGCACTTTCAAGGGCCTCTTTTGTGAGGGCATTGATCCTATTCTTGAGTGTTTATTAGTATTATTGCTGCTGACTGAATTAGTTTCTACCTGAAATGAAATTAAAGCAGAAGTTTCATTATAAGACAGGGACAATAAGATAGTTTTCTAAAATAAGATCCTTGAGCCCTAGCCAGTTTGACTCAGTGGATAGAGCATGGGCCTGCAGACTAAAGGGTCCTGCGCTCGATTTCTGTCAAGAGCACATGCCTGGGTTTTGGGCTCAATCCCCAGTAAGGGGCATGCTGGAGGCAGCCGGGGATCAATAATTCCTTTTCATCATTGATGTTTTCTCTCCCTCTCTCTTCCTCTCTAAAATCAATAAAAATATATTAAAAATAAATAAATAAAATAAGACTCTTGAAGTAATAGAAGAAATCCTTATCTTGCTCAGAAATATTGCAAGTGCAACTCCACTTGATACTAAGGAATGTCTACTTCATATTAAGAAATGTGCTATCAAGTTTCCTGAGCTCTGCCACAGTGACAAGCTATCAAAAAAAAAAAATTCCTCAAATGATTGGAGAAGGCCTCCACTTTAATTAACTAGGATTCTCAAGTTTATTGTCACTCTCTTGGACACTAAAAAGGCAGGGAGTCTGCATAAACTTTGAAAGTTTGCTAATCTTTGGAGCCAACATTGAAGCAAAAGGAAGACTTTTTTTTTCCCCAAATATTTTATTGATTTTTCACAGAGAGGAAGGAAGAGGGATAGAAAATTAGAAACATCGATGAGAGAGAGACATCGATCAGCCACCTTCTGCACACCCCCACTGGGGATGTGCCCGAAACCAATGTATGTGCCCCTGCCCGGAACTGAACCTGGGACAACCCCCCCCTCCCCCTCCGCAGTCCGCAGGTCGATGCTCTATCCATTGAGCCAAACCGCAAAAGGAAGACTTTTAAGCTAGTCTACCATCTTCAAATGTTCATGAACTGGGAAAGGTATATTTATTGCTTGATTTTAAGAGTTATTTATTTGTCTGGTATTTTTCATTTTACATTTTCTGTTTCTTTTGCCAGAGCCTACATTCATCAGTACACAAAGTTTGGAATTGAAGAAGAGGACTTTTTGGACAGTTTCACATTGTTAGAACAGGTTGTTGCCAGTTACCGCAATCTCTGATCCTGAACAAAGGGATTAAGGGGAAAAATGCCTTACGTCATTTTTGGACTAAACTATTTTCAATACTATTTTCATTGTATGTTTTCAAAATCTGATCTTTTAAAGCCAGCCAAGTCAAATGCTTATTTCTTCTGCCTACTATGCTCACAGAATAGGAGAAGAACCTTTTAAATAGAGAATATCATCTTTTCAATGAAAACATCTACTTGGTATTTTCATTTGTAAGACACAAAAAAAATTGGTGCAAGAATTTTGGAAAACACTTTCCTGAGATGTTGGAACTCTGGAACTATCCAAAAAGGGGAATATTCTGTTTTGTCCCTAACTCTTTCTTCTTCATTTCAAAAAGGATCCATTAAATATGAGCTAAACATTCAGAGCACAATTTTAAGTTAAATTGTAATTCTGTATTTAAATGTATTTATCTTTGAAATGAATGTTCTGAACCACAAGAGGGAGCTGTTGTTAAATACTACAGGGTGAACATCTTGTATAATTTTTTCTAGAACAGGTAAGATTTTCTACCTTAAGCAGCTATTTAAAATAAAGCCAGGATTTTGTGAATAAATATACATCATGCTCAAATACAAAGGTAAATAATTAAATGGTTATTTTTTTCTCTTTTCTTAACCTTTTTGGTTATCAGAAAATTGGGTTGGTTTTTCTTTTAGATTTTGGAATGCCAAGGCAGAAACTGATTTTATTCCAACTTGTGCTTTTAACTTATTATAGGTATTTAGAAGATGGTTATATGCTTTTCAGTAAAAGGGGTAAGAACTTTCACCAAAATTTCACTAAGTTGAGAAAATTATCACCAAGGAAATACTGTGCTTGATGAAATTGGCACATCGAGCGGTGTCGGTTTCACTCAGGACAAAATACAATTGAAAGCTGGCAACTGAGTTTGCGGGGAGTGATGTACTCCAATAAAACACATCACATGTGATGTATTAACAAATGTAAAGTGGGAAATAGGAACATTTGCCCTTTCTGCCAAATTTACCAGTGGTGATTTATTTTTATTTGGAAAAATGACAGTTCACAGCTTCACTGGCTCTTCCTTTTCTTTCCATATGGAAATGATTACCTTTTTGCTGTTTTTCTTATCAACTGTTGCTATGATTTAAAATACTGAACCATATCTTATTTCTAAGGAATGTATAAAATGGTCTATCTGTCTGTTCAGCTGCTAAAGGGCACGCCCCACCGCTGGATTTTGTTAACCCAAGTATACTTGAAAAATAATTACATCATAATTTTTACAAAATAACATTAAAAGTAATTGTTTGGCACTGAAGAGATCCTAAGACTAAATCAATTTTCCAAACTAAACCAGCATTAGTAAATATCTGTAACTGAATGATCTCACCAGGGGTAAGCTGATTCTGAAGAAACTTGCTTAAAGTTTAGCTTAAAGAAAGTCTTAAGTTGAAATCATTTTATATTTTAAGAAAGGTATAATAGGGACAAGTATATTACTAATTTGGCAACTCATGGAATCAATAGCAGATGAATATTATAAGTAATCCCTGCCTGGCCAGGGTGGCTCAGTTAATTGTGGCTTAGTAAGCTGGGCATCTTGCCATGCACCAAGAGGTCACTGGTTTGATTCCCAGTCAGAGCACATGCCCAGGTTGCTGGCTCAATCCCCAGTGTGGGGTATGCAAGAGGCAGCCAATGGATGTTTCTGTCTCTCCCTCTCCCTTCCTCTCTCTCTAGATTCAATTAAAAAAAAAATTTTTTTTAGCCGAAACCGTTTGGCTCAGTGGATAGAGTGTTGGCCTGCGGACTGAGGGGTCCTGGGTTCGATTCCGGTCAAGGGCAAGTACCTTAGTTGCGGGCACATCCCCAGTGAGGGGAGTGCAGGAGGCAGCTGATTGATGTTTCTAGCTATCTCTCCCCCTTCCTCTCTAAAAAAATCAATAAAATATATTTAAAAAATTTTTAAGTAAACCCCAATTAGATAGAGCTCTGAGTCCAGTCACTTATGTAGACCTAATATTTGCAAACTTGTTTTAAACATTTACACAGAAATTTTTTTGGTCTATTTACTATTAGGGTTAGGATTTTGACTCAAAAATTAACACAAAGAAGCTGATCTCAAACTTCAAGATAAGGGTGGCATTGCAAATATACTTTGTGTGCGCAAAATAGCCAATCAGCTTAGACTATAGTAACTTCCTGGGCATACAGATACAGCAGCTTTGGACAAGGAGTTTCTTGGAGCCCCTGGAGCACTATTTTCACTCAGACATCATCCCATAGGGCCAGGATGCACCCCTAGAGGCAGTGAGCACAGTGTATTTCCAACTGCTCTTTGTTTTCAACCCTTTCCACTCTCCCCCATTTATGCTTTTCTCCGAGAGCTCTTCAGATTGTAAACCTGTTTCTTCACATTCATTTCCTCTTGCTTCTGGAGATCTTTGGGTGCTCACTACCCAATATTATCCAGTCAATCTGCAACATCTTTCTCCTTTATTTAAATCATCACTTAGGTCTGGCTGGTTTGGCTTATGGACTAAAGGGTCCTGGGTTCGATTCTAGTCAAGGGCACATGCCTGGGTTGCAGACTTGATCCCCCAGCAACCAATCAATGAATCTCTCTCATCATTGATATTTCTCTCTCTCTCTCTCTCTCTCTCTCTCTCTCTCTCTCTCTCTCTCT
>JAAGEH010000016.1:13582577-14017243 GCA_011751065.1 Lasiurus cinereus | reverse complement strand
TCTCTCTCTCTCTCTCTCTCTCTCTCTCTCTCTCTCTCTCTCTCTCTTTCTCTGTGTGTGTGTGTCTCCCTTTCTCTCTGAAATCAATAAAAATATAAAAAACAAAACAAAACAGAAATCCATCTCTTAGAACTCAGTATGTGTGCCCACCATTCACTGTTCTGTCAGTCATTCAACCAGGTCAGTGTCAGGCATTGAACAAGATGTTAAGAAACAGAGAACAATTCCACATTTGCCAAAGGAAATGCTTACAATGCAGTTACTTTCCTTTGGATGTCTGGTGCTACAATTCTAGCTTCCTTATTATTGCTTAGTGTCTTGCCCATGCCCACGTCAACTTTTTTATAGGAAAGACGTGGTACATGGGAAGGGACATTGAGGCGGGAGCTCTAGTCTAGGCTTTCAGTTTGTCTGAAATGCCTCCTCACTGGCTCTGCAGAACCTCCTCCCCAGTGTACATACCAGTGATTCTTCTGCTGACCACCATATTTATCATACTTGAAATTCTGTCCAAAAATTGCAAAAACATGCTCCATATGTTCCTATCCCACTATTCTCTCTCCATGAGCCCAAGATCTATCCATAATGGCTTTACCAACAACCTGGTCATTTTTGGCAACTAACCAGTTATTTAAGCGATACGTATTTGCTTATCTGTTCAATCACATTGTTTCCTATGAATTTTAGGAATGTGAACTAAAAAATCTGGCTTTATATCTTTAACTAAATGATTTCCTACTCCTGTACTCAGAAGTGTATCAGACGATGCACTGTTAGCCTTATGAATAAATAGAATTCCATTTCCACTAGCAGGAATGCTTCCACATGAAGTTAAGATAAACAATGTAAATAGTTCAAGTTTTGGGGGAACCCAGTGTGGGATCAGTGTTGGAGAAGATATGCTATTCAAGGAGAGGTGGGAAAAGATAGACAATCATTTAGATGCTAGAGAGCTAGTGTAGCAGGAAGATGAAAAGGAGAGTCAGAGAGCTGATGTTCCCACCAAATAACTCATAATAGCTTAGAAGCATTTCCCCCCCAAAAAAGACTTGACGGTTTTCAAATTATGGACTTCACCTAAGTGATGAAAAATCTAATAACTTATAATAATAGTTTAAAGAAACAGTAAACCCTGGCCAGTTTGGCTCAGTGGATAGAGCGTCAGCCTGCATGCAGATTGAAGGCCCTGGTTCAATTCCAGTTAAGGGCACATGCCTCAGTGGGAGGTATGTAGGAGGCAGCTGATCAATGATTCTTTCTCATTGATGTTTATATCTCACCCTCGCCCTTCCTCTCTGAAGTTAATAAATATTAAAAATATATATTTAGCCCTATCCGGTTTGGCTCAGTGAATAGAGCATCGGCCTGTGGACTAAAGGGTCCCAGGTTCGATTCCAGTCAAGGGCATATACCTTGGTTTCGGGCACATTCCCAGTAGGAGGTGTGCGGGAGGCAGCTGATCAATGTTTCTCTCTCATCAATGTTTCTAACTCTCTATTCTCCCTTCTTTTCTGTAAAAAAATCAATAAAATATATTTAAAAATATATAAATAAGAAGAAATAGTAAGCTAAATTATGTGTCCCTTAGCAAGTTATTCTATCTTATCCAAATTTATCTCCTTTGCCAATGATGCAGCCAGTAAGGTGGCTCTCTTGTCCTATTTAAATTTAATTACTTACATGGTTAGTACACAAAAACTCAGATTCTATACCCATGCTGTCCAATAAGGTGGCACTAGCCACGTGTGGCTAGTGCTATTTAAATACACATGGATTTTGAAAATAATACAAATAAAAAAATGTGAAATAACAATATTTTAAATTGTTGAAATGTTGTTGAAATAATTCATTTAACCTAATGATAAATTAGGTTAAATATGTTTCTTTTTAGATTTTAAAATGTAGTTACTAAAAATTTTAAGATGAGATATATAGCTTGCATTGTATTTCTATATATTGTATTTCTATCCAACATTTCAGGAGCCAAGTTCTGGAAATTATAGAAAAGACTTGAACAAAACTTGATCTTACTAGATGACAGAGGTTCATAGGCACATGATAGTAAGAATCATGACATAACACAAAAGATAGGTGTTTCCTTTTTGAAAAAAAGAGGCTTTTGCTTAAGCTGGGCTCACATGAGCAGTATGAGTCAGGATGTGAGCTTAATTCAACAAACGTCCATTGAACACCTACAAGGAAAACCACATAGGCAGATTTTACAAATGAGTTAAACCTGGCCCCTATCCATGAGTTCACCATTTCATATATTCTTTGCCGCAAAGCAAATGCCTGCCTCTTGGTAGAGACTCCATCCACATTCACTGTCTGAAAAACAGTGGAGGAGATGGAAAGCTGCAAACTAAAGGCACCCAGGGAAGCCCATGAAAGCTTCAGTAAAGATGTTCAGTAAGGATGAAACAACATTAGATGAAACTAAGGGCCTGGAAGTAGAAAAATAATTAAAAATATTTTGTCTCTGAAGCACTCTTAAATAACTAAAAGCATTTTAAGACAACATAAATCCAAACACTATATTAAGAGAAAGAAGAGCCCTAGCCGGATTGGCCCAATGGATAGAGTGTTGGCCTGCAGACTGAAGGGTCCCAGTTTCGACTCCAGTCAAGGGTACTAGGTTCAATTCCAGTCAAAGACACATGCCTTGGTTGCAGGCTCAGTGTGCAAGGGGCAGCTGACCAACGATTCTCTCTCATCATTGATGTTTCTCTCTCTCTCTCCTCCTTTCCTCTCTGAAATAAATAAAAATATATTTTAAAAGACAGAGGAGAGAGAAGAAATCCCTACCTAAAATCTAAATTCCTTGTTCTGGAATTCCAAGCCTTCTAAAGTTTGGCCACTCCCTGTCTCCACTGTTCCTGTTACATGTACTATAGTAGCTGAGGCAGACAGAAATGGCTATTAACTGTTATGAAAAAACAAATGGATTTGTCTATATGATAATGTTTAATGTTGTTCAGTAAGGACAGGGATGGGCCATCTATCACTAACCTGAAGGTATAGATGGAGACAAGCCTAGTGGTCCTGTTTGTCCCTGTGGTTCCCCCTCCCCCTCCCGCTCTTCCTTCTACATTCTACCCCCCCCCCCCAGCCCCCCTCTGCCCCAGCCAGGCCCCTAAGACCAAGAAGAAGAGGCATTTTTGACTGACAAAGTACACACCAGATTTCATAGTATTTTCTTTGGGGAGTGTCTTTCTTAGGGGATTTACTTTTTTCTTGGTATTATGCATTTGTTTTGCTTGCAGTTTAAAAAAAAGCCTTAAAAACAATATATATAACTGATTTTTAAAGGGATATTAACACCTGGAGGCAGACTGAGGCATGGAGGAAGAATTCAAATGAATCAAAAGGCAGGAACAAGGGCTGGAGTAGTAAAGAGCATCACTGTTCTATATACTGTCACATAAGAAGGTTGTAGGAACTACAGGTTCATTTGGGACAAAGGAGGGAGACATTCAAGAATAACTCTGTGGTCTCTATTATCTCAACATGTTCTTCTAATGATGAACATTGCCTAGTTCAGAAAAGACTAGTAAATATCACACACAGGAGTCTGGGAGTAGCCTGAAAAGAAGTGTATGAAGTAGGAAAGCTTCTGTGTATGAAAGAACTTTGTACTTCCTCCTAGCAGAGACTTGGGGTGTGTTTTATGCTCAGCTTCTTTATGTTTGAAGAAAATGCTGAAATTCTGGAAATTTCTTTGAAATCTGTATTTTTCTAAAATCACGATTTCTCATCCTCATTTTATTCCCCTAACTTGTGCAAAGCACTGCCCTCTCCATGCTTTTATCAGACAGGCATGATTCTATCAGAAAACCAGGAATAGTGACACCACACCTACCTGAGAGTGGAATACTCGAGTGGTGTACCTCCTTTCCACCAAAGGATTATTGCACAAGTAAATCTCCTTTTTTCCTGACCTCTGGTGCTCCTGGTGAGTGGTATAACTCTCATCATCTGCCATTTATTCTGAACTCCTATCCAGCCAACTTCAATAAGGATAACTCAGTTACTGAAACATGTAAACAACCCCAGCACGAAAGCGGCCAGCTGGAAAGCAGCCTTGACCACATGCTCTAGAAGGTGCAATAAAACTGCAATTTCGCCTTTTGGCTTGGCAGAGGCGGTTGGGAGCAGGCCCTCGCTTGTACTTGGGAATGCCTATGACATCGGGGTTCTAGGTGACAGCCCCTACTGTCTAGGCTGGCACTTCCGGAATCTTGGACTCAAGCAGAAATATACAGGAAATCACTCTGACAAGCTTTTCTCCTTATAAAGACAGACAATCTGTCCAGTTGAGTAAGCAGGATACTGCGGAGGAGAGGAAATTTAGAGCCGTTTCCTCCGGCCCAGGGTCCAGCCCCGGGGCCATCTCTTCATGAACAGTGGGGCACAAGAACCAGTTAAGGCTTAGATGATCACTGATGAACCTTTTTCCTGTAAAGGCCATTTGGAGACTTATAACATCATTTGTGGGCCATACACAATTATCAACTTAAAAATGAGCCTGCTCTGTTTGCACAAACATTCCATTAACTTAATCCTAATGCCTTGGCAAGGCAGACCAAATGATTTCGTGGGCCTTATATGGCCCATGAGCTAACATTGGGAAAGTACAGAGGATCTATTACTCCAGAGCAGTGGTCGGCAAACTCAGTAGTCAACAGAGCCAAATATCAACAGTACAACGATTGAAATTTCTTTTGAGAAAATTTTAAAACTTCTTCTAACACCATTTCTTCAAAATAGAAAAATAGACTCGCCCAGGCCGTGGTATTTTGTGGAAGAGCCACACTCAAGGGGCCAAAGAGCCGCATGTGGCTTGTGAGCTCGGTTTGCTGATTACTGCTTTAGAGGATTCTCCAGAGAAGTCCAGTTTCTTATCTGACAGGGAGATGCAGCGGTCTAGTGGATAGCACATTCACTAGGAGTTTAAAAATTAGGAAACCCGAGATACAGACCCATAGAAAGCTCCCCCCTGCTCCTGGTTTGTTCTGTTGCTCAGTATCTCCCCTCAGAATGCTCAAAACACAATTGTCTCTCTCCCTCAAACTTGCTCCTTCTCCTATGTTCCTGGCTCAGTGTGATCCACCGTCATTCTCAGGGCTGTCTGGTTCCTCCTCCTTCTTTTTTGAATCCTCATCCACGGATGTGTTTTCATTGATTTTTAGAGAGAGAGCAAGGGAGAGAGAAACATCGATTGGTTGCCTCCTGGGCCCACCTCAACTGGGGATTGAACTTGCAACCTAGGTACGTGCTCTGAGCTGATGGGGAATGAAACCTGCAACCTTGTTGGTGTACAGGATGATGCTCCAACCACTGAGCCACCAGTCAGGGCTCTGGTTCCTCCTTCACCCATACTCCAACTCTTTTACTCCATCGTTGCTGACTACCCTGGATCCTACTCAGGTAGCACCTCCTGCCTGCCTTAGAATCTCCACCATCGCTGCACCTGAATTATTGCAACATTCGTTCGGCAAACACTCGCTGGGGGCATCCTGAGTGCCAGGCCCTGCGCTTGGCTCTGGGCAAAGGACAACACAATAGTGTCCGCCTTTATGGGGCTTTTATGTTCTAGTGGAGGAAACAGAGCAAACACCAGAAAACAGACAACAGTTATGAGTTACGCAGTTACTTTAAAGGAAACAAAACGGGGCGAAGGCCAAGAATAACAGGAGGTAGATGACTCACTGACTGGTCTTATCTCTTCTATTCTACCTACTCCCCCTCACATGGCCCCCACCTGTTCCTTCCCAGTGCCTCTCACAGAGCTTTCTCTAATTAGAATACCTTCCCTCTCTCCACTCCTACCTGGCAACGCAAATGCCACATCCTCATGAAAGCTTTTGAGATGAATTCTTCCTACTCAGTAATTCTTTTTAAAAATATATATTTTATTGATTTTTTACAGAGAGGAAGGGAGAGGGATAGAGTTAGAAACATCGATAAGAGAGAAACATAGATCAGCTGCCTCCTGCACACTCCCTACTGGGGAGGTGCCTTGCAACCAAGGTGCGTGCCCTTGACTGGAATCCAACCTGGAATCCTTTAGTCAGAAGGCCCACGCTCTATCCACTGAGCCAAACCGGTTAGGGCTGCAGTAATTCTTTTCTTCTGGCATTGATCTCGCTCTACAGTTATTTGCATATATGCCACATACCCTCAGAAGACTGGAAGCTTGTGAAGGAATATTATTTTTTAACACCTTTGTCCCTTCCGCACAGTGCCCTAACACAGAAGAGATTTAAAAAGTGAATTAACACCGCCCTCCCTGAATGGGGCTAATGCCACTACTGGCCCTAACCATTTCATAGGGTTATTATGAAGACCAAGTAACAATGAAGATGTGAAAGTGCTTTGAAAAAAAGGAAAAAAGGTCTATACAAATAGAAATGGCTTTGTAATCATAAGAACAGCGAGCACCACACTGGGAACCTGCCCACACAGGAGTTGGCGTTGACAAACCTCGGCCCAGGGAAGGACAAAGGCCACTCATCATTTAAACAGCAACTTTGTAGGCTGTGGCCCCGACTCTGTGCTGTCTCCCTTTCTACGTTGCCTATTCGTGAGCACAAGATAAAACAAGTACACAGAAGCCAGGACTTTTCTGCAGAACTGAGTGGCCGGGAGCCAGAACACCTCAGTATGAGTTCTGAGTCTGCTACTTCCTTGCTTCCTCCAGCAAATTACTGAATCTCTCTGTCTTAATAAGGATATGGGGTTGTTTATAAGGATTTAGTGATTAAATACAATGCGCGTAAGACAGCACTGAAACAATGCCCGGTACAACGTAAGCAAACAATCATCAAGTTATAGTGTCCACTCCACTTCCTGGTACAGGGCGTTGAAGAAAGTTCCTGGGAGCTAAGCTTTTTTTCTTTGTTGATTTGAGAAAGAGAGAAAAAGAGAGAGAGGGAGAGAGAGGGAGAGAGAGGGAGAGAGAGAGAGAGAGAGAGAGAGAGAGAGAGAGAGAGAGAGAGATAGATATTACTCTGTTGTCTCACTTACTTATGCATTCATTGGTTGCTCCTTATATGTGCCCTGAGGATTGACGCCTCAACCTTAGTGTATCAGGACAATGCCCTAACCAACTGAGCTACCCAGTCAGGCATTGGTTTCTATGCCTACTACCCCCAGAAGACTGGAAGCTTGCGGAGGAATACCATTTTTTAACACCTTTGTCTCTTCCCCACAGCGGGAAGCTAATCTTGATTGCTGGTGTTGTGTGGTTGTGCACAAAGAAAATACCATACCGGGGACATGGAAATGGGTAGGGGCTGGTGCAATGCGCAGGATGAGGCAGAGGTGTCTGAGGAGCCTCGAGTATGGCCGAGCTTAGGTAGAGAGAGGCTGGCTGTTTTAAGAGGCTGACTTAGGACCTCGTTCAAGTGAGAGTGACTAGGAGGCTGAGCTGCACTAGAAAATGAAACAGAGAAAGGCCTCCTTTCATAATTTTGGGCTTTCGTCTTTGTAACGAATGAAAACAGGTTGAGGGCATGTTCTCGGTGACACGAGTGAACCCAACGTACTCTGTTTCCAACACAACTTGGTGAGAAGTCAAGTGAGACAATAGTGCCTGGACCAGTCATTCCCCACCTCCAGGGAAAGACAAACCATCCCTTCTCCAAACCGCCTCCCTCCCCAAAGGCATCTTCCCCATAGAAAAAAAACCCATCTGGGACACAATTGAGCAACACAGAGAGGAGGGGTCAGCCTACAGTGGCCGGGAGGCAAATGCTGCTCACGCTGTTGCCCGGAGGGACAGATGGCAACACAGGGAAACGCCGTATTGGCATTAGTTGTGGGGCGGGAAAATCGGCCCACAGAGGCCTCTCTGAAGGAACAAGGCTTTCCTTCAAAGAGCTTTGGGTGGGAGGCCATCAAAGCATGCTGTAGATGCTCCTTCCGGGAAACCCTCAAAAGGCTGTGACTGTCAGCTTAGGTAAGTGCCTGAGGGGCCCCTCTTAGATGCCCAGAATAGACTAGAGCCTGGCCACGGAGATGTCAGGAATGCGAATGCATGGTGCAAATAAAGGCTGCATTGTAGAAATAGTGCTGGCCTGTGTCCAAACCCTCCCTCGTGTCCTTTGAGTCACTTGGAAATGGTTAACAAACGGGTTGAACACCTGGGCTGATTACCCCCGAAGGGGATTTCCACAGTGTGTATTGTAAAGCCATCTCTTCCCTTTCCGAGGCAGTCCAGTCCCACCCTCTCTGAAGTGTGCCCTGAAAGATTCCAAGTTTCCTAGCTTGGGTTCCAGGCTTTCCAAGTTGAGAGCGGTAACTGCTGCTGACACAAAGAAACACGGAGCCAAGCAACCTTGTGCCTTTTCAAGTTTGTTTTTGAATGAAGAGGAGCAGATGTCCAATGTTTCAGAAAGCCACACATTTGTGGATTTGGCTGACAAACCCTCCACCCTGCATTCGTTTCTGTTCCCACATAGTCAGCCAGCCACTCACAACTGACTCACTCTCTCTGGGCCACAGTTTGGGCCGGTCTCCCAGCTACAGAATTAGAAGCTCAGATCTCAAATGAATCCAGGGTGTTTGGGTGGAGAGCGGGGGCCATCTAAAACAATTCTGTGTGTGTGTGTTTAATTTAGTAGTATCAACACCCACACAGCAAACTGCAAGGCCAGTCGGTCAAAGAGAATGAGCAAACAGTTGGCACCTGCCTATCCCAGCACCAAGCAATTCTAAAGGCCATGAGTAAGCATCTGCCCAGAACGGGTTCTTGTTACAATCCCTCTCGTGAGCACAGGGCAAATATGCAAATACATGTCGCTTATTTGCTGCAATCCAAGGCCTCACCCCCAAGGCAAACGCGTTACCTCAGGTGAACTCTTGGCCTTGCTGGGAAGGGAGGGACAGGAACCCAAGCCCCTGACGACCAGACACTAATGACTCAGCTGCTTCTAGAACTTTAAAGTACATTATGTGCTTTCTTGTTGCCTTCGACAATAAAGGAACAAAACACTTCGGATGCCAGTTTGGTGCAGCATGTAATTTACCGAGCTTTGTGAAAGGCGGAAAAGCTCTGATCAATGCGAGTGAGAGATGCAAAGTTATGTGGCTTTGAAAAATGGCTATTCAATTCCTGATTATAATGTGCTCCTTTGTGAGCACATTGATAACTAATTATTAATGAATAAAATAAACACATTTTTGTGTTTTCTAGCAGAAATGAGACTTGGAGGCCTATTGAGTAAGATCTCGTCTGCCACGGAGCCAAATTTTAAAAAGCCCTGTTTAAAACCTATTTACACCCATCAAATCTCGTTAATTTAGGTGAGTTTCTAACAAGAAACAAAAAGTTGGTACCCTTCTCCCGCTAACTTCCAGATTTATTAGGATTAACTATCTTTATAATAAAAATAAATAAGCTGTCAACATTTACTTATAAGGCGGGAGGGTTAGGAAAGTCATTTTCAATATTTTCACAGTGTATTTGTGTATTGGTGCTTTGTGCCTTATCTAGGCTAGCTGGGGGCCTAGTTTCAGATTTTAAAAGGTTTTTGTCTGGTTAATCAAGTCATTAGTTCATTAATTTGTTTTTCACTTTAATCTGTAGCTTGGATTTAACTTCTTTAGACAGAGTATACCTACTCCAAAACAAGGGTGCATATACTGAAAACATTTAAGTTTTTGGAGTTCAGTGGAATGTTGTAAAATTCTTGCTTGTGTATCCAATACTACCTTTGATAAATTAAAAGTTGGGGACATACATTTATGGCAGTATTTCACATTTTATCCAACTTAATCCTTCAGACAACCTGACTCTCTGTGTGTGTGTTTTTTTTTTTAAATATATTTTATTGATTTTTACAGAGAGGAAGAGAGAGGGATAGAAAGTCAGAAACATCAATGAGAGAGAGACATCGATCAGCCGCCTCCTGCAAGCCCCACACTGGAGATGTGCCTGCAACCAAGGTACATGCCCCCGACCGGAATCGAACCTGGGACCTTTCAGTCCGCAGGCCGACGCTTTATCCACTGAGCCAAACTGGTCTCGACTCTGTGTTTTTTAATAGATGAAATCTAGGCTGAGTTAAAAACTTCCTTAATGTAGATGAATCTCAGGCTGTCCCACGGAAGCTACAGGGACAGCACATGGGCTGAGCTTGTTTGTCCAGGAGCACTTGCTGCTACAGACACTGAATTAACCAGTGCATTCTAGAAACTTCCCCCAGCACTGTCTTTTCCTGGATTTCTAGAGAATGGGAAGAGTGGCTATTATACAAATGAAAGTAAAACTCTCCCCTGCTTTCAAGCCCCACACTCCAGAGGATGTTCTGAGACTACAGAAAATACCGCGTGAGGTTTGCAGGGAGTTGCTCCTCAGTGTGAACTGCTGATGCATGGCATTGGATGGAATTGTATCTTTTGATAGTCACTGAGTTGAGAAGTGATTTAACATTGTAGATATTTAAGGCACAAAATGAGGCTTACACAAAATAGAGATGAAATCAGAATTCCCAGGCCCTTTTTATTTGCAGTAATATCAAACATCCATGTACAACAATTCTCTCACCAGCTGGAATTAACTAGGTATGTCTCGGGGATCTTGTAGTTGTTTGCATCCACTTTTGATCTAAGAAAGGAACAAACACACGCGAACACAGGCCAGGAGGACCCTCGGGGGCGCCACACCTGAGCACACACAGTGAGGAAAGGAGAGTTGCTCTTTATTTGAGAGTAAACAGACTGTCACCCTTAAGTCAGACCTTCAGCCTAAGACACCAAATTTCTCTAATCCCCTATCCTGAAATAAATGACCAATAAAGCCCAAAGGTTTAGTACAAGTGGCACCACTCATATCTGCTTTCCTTTTCTCTCTTTAGACAAACACAAAGTAAAATGCAGGGAACAGATGAAACACAACCAGAAGCTGACTTAGAAACTTACATGAACTCTAAAGAATCTAAAAATTATGATTTTAATGTGAATCTGTTTAAAGTAAAGCCTTTGGGCACTGCTCTGTAAGTAAGGCCACAGTCACACTGCCAGGAAGTCCCTGGATGGAAAAAAATGACCAATAACCTTCTCAGAACCCACAAGGCCGGCTCTTATGCTTTATTTACTTCACTATGGTCACTATCCCAACTTTCCCATAAAATCCTTCTGACTCTGCAATATCATGGCATAAAAGACTCAACGTGCCACTAGACGTAAGGACAGAGGTTTTTGTTTTTTATCATTAACCATGATTTTGGGTAATGTTTGAATGGGAACATTTGACATGGATGGTCAGATGAAAGATACCAAAATGTCAGACAGCCCATCGACTGCTGTTGCCATGAGATTCAACAGTCAACATCAGTCTGATAAGCTACCCGACAAGGTGGTACGGCCATGGAGATGTCACGACTGGAGGCAAAACAAGCAGACATTCAGGCAGGATTTGAGCAAACAAATCAGGCCTTTCTGGCCTGTTGAGATTTAAATCCAATTCTATTCTCAACATAATGTCAGTACCAATTTTCCTAAAGGAAGAAAGTGAAATTGTTTATTTCCCTCTCAAGCAAAACAAAATGATCAAGTTCAACTTGAAACATCCCAAAGGAAAAACACATAAGAACAAAACTGAAAAGGACAATAAAATTAAGTTACATATAAAAGAAAATTTGTTAAAACAGAGCACATGTTGAGCTAAAATTAACACATGAGAAAAGTGTAGTTTTTTTTAATGTTATTTCTCTCTCCCATGTTCTTTCACTTGCATACTACCATCTCCACTGCTTTCACAATCCAAGAAATCCCCTCATGACACCCATCCTCATGGAACCATCTCACCAGGGTACAGCGAGCTGTCCAATTCCAGCAACAAAAATGGGTGCTGTCTCTTTTCATGCAAATAAATAAAGGCTTAAGAAATTACAGTTGTAGGTGGATATGGCAAGGCTGCCATTCAGCTGGTAGAAGCTACTAGGAAGTAAAAAATCAAAACGCTCAAGAAAACGAACACAATTTTGGAATGATCAAAGAGGTCTTTATAAAGATTTTCCATGACTTCATTCTAAATATACAGAATAAAAAATGGTGTCAGCTCATTCGTGAGACACCATCCAGATTTTCCTTATACTATCTTAAAATTTTTTAAAGATCAATTTCCCAACAGGGTGCGAAACGCATCATAAAATGGCCTTTTTTTTTTTTGGTAGGTGGGAGAGGAAGGGCTGGGCAGGATGGCATATTAAATTGTACCATGATAGACATGCAAGACTGTTATCCCATCTAATATTTATATACATTTTGATGATTTAGAAAAACAAAGCAGTCATTTGTGACAAGCTTAAAAAGCTTGACATAGTTAACATACTTAGGAACCTTTTTTGTGGTGTCTGGAATTCTTTAATTGTACTATGTGGGCCTTTTGAAAGTAACAAATAGAAGGCCAGTTTCTGTTAAGTTTGCTGCTGAACATCCCATTCCACCCTCATAAAATACAACTTGAATTGAATTGAGGGTGGACACCTTACCTTAACACACAAAGGAAAAGTATGTCAGTGCAAAATATGGACTAAACTGTTTTCAGGGGGGAAAAAGTTAAATCGAAACAGGATGGAAAAGGAAAGTTTTTTTCCTGGTTTGGAGTTCTCCCAATTAAGGCAGAACCCATCCATTCTAGTTCCTGCTGTTAAAAACTTTTCCTGCTTATTTAGTTTTCTCCTCTGATTTTATCCGCTGCTGGATTCTTTTGGCATAACTTTGTGCCATGGAGTTAATGATGGACAGGATGAAGTAACACACCATTGCAATCACCAACTTTTCGAACATCCAGGACAACCAGTTTTCTCCCTGCAGGAAGAAATGCAGAATAAGACACAAGAAACACTTCATCATTTCAGTAGTAAAACAGAGGTCATCTACAATGTTTGAGGAAAAATAATGAGACCGTGGGAGCCTATAACCTAGAAATTCTAAACAATTAAAGATGAAAAGTCTCATGTCTCTAGCTACCCTGAAATAAGACCTTTGGGCCCTTTGACACCCAGTTATTAAGATTTCACTCTGTTGGCTATGAAGTCCATGTTGATGCAAATGGTTCAGATCGGGGTGGAGGTGGGGGCTGCCAGGCCATCCCTTATCTCTTACTACATAAGAATAAAGTCTGCAGACATTTGTACAGGGCAGTGTTAAAAGAGTTATATATTCTTGTTCCAGGATTGGGAGCAGCTTTTAAAACATAAATGTTCTCTGTTTCTGAAATCATGTTTGGTCAATTGAGGGCAGCACAGGGCCGCATAAATAGTATAAGGCCATCCAAAACCCAACCAACCAAACAACCAAAACAACCCAGCTATGCTTCCTTCAAGTTTCCCATCGCAGGCTGCTGCTTATTCATCTTCTTCTAGTCGTTGCCCTTTGTCACAGAGCTACTCACAGGAAAGGCTTAGTTTAAAGTTTTGTTTGTTTGTTTTTTAAAGTTTTTATGTTCAGCTGTAGTAAGAGTCTTGGTTTATTAAAAAATGACTCTTTTCCCACCTCTGACAAGAAAAATGGTGCAAAAATGAAGGGAGATGTTCTAGTGACCTCAGTTTTGTTAAGCTACAAATGTCAACTTTTAAATCCATTCAGAAAGTATACTTGCTAATAAATAATTTGAGATCAAGGCAATAACTCATTCTACATAACCGATCTATTATTTCCCACTAGCCCTACCCTTGACTTTGGGAGATGTACAAAACAGAAGTTACATGTTCTGATTTAGACAAATTTCCCAGTCGAGCCATGGAGCCTCAACGTCTGGGAGGGAAGACTTGCAAACGAACCTCACTCTATCTGTGCCCATGCAGTGAGCACCGTGACTGTGATTCCTGCCGACACGGTGGGGAAGAGAGGGGTCTCACCTGTGGTGTGCCCATTTCACTTCTGTGGTGAAGCTTCTGCCGCTGGGCCTCCAGGTATTCCTGGAATGGCTTCTGCAGAGATGGACCTACGGCGGGGACAGCACTGGAGGCAGGGACAATACCCCAAGGAAAAAGGTACATTTGGGAAGAAAAGAAGGAAAAATGTTAAGGAAAAATCCACTTACCGCCTGGATTCAAAAAGCAGGGATTGGTAGGAAGAAAAAAAAAGTAAAACTATCAGCAGAGCTGGTGAAGTCTTGGGAACTCTTTAACAACCCCTTAAAGGAGAAAAACATGTCTGGGAGAGAGTAGGAGCCCAGCTCCTTGCTTCTAGCAGAAGAGTTCATCCTCAGAGTAAGGCCAGCTCAGCTGAAGCTGCTCACTGGTGTGGCACAAAGAATAAAATGAATGACTTCTGAGAAGTCCCACATTTATCACCACCAGTTCCTGTAAGAACTGGTTTGAACCGATTAATAAGGAAATGACTTATGCTTGTGTCATCCCTAGTTGAAAAAGAAACTGCCCGCCCTCTCTCTGACTTGTCCCATCTTCTCAGAGGGGGCGGTACTTTCTCAATCTAAGTCCTTATTAGGACAATCTGTGCGTCATCCCTTCCCAAAAAGAATGCATTAGCAAATTTGGGAGGCACCTCCCACTAGTCAGAAGTCAGTGATTAACAAAGGAACAAAGAAGGAACTATGAACCTTGAATCACTTCATGGGTTAGGGGAGATGGTTTGCACAGAAACTGCGGCACATTACTAAACAACTTGTTCTCAGAGGCTTGGGATAGTGATCTCTGATAAGTTTATGTACTCGGAGCACCCTCTCACCCAGAAGAAGGGGAGGCAGTGCAGTTAAACCGGTTTGGTGACTGTAACTACCGGACTCCCGTTTTAGAAATGCTTGCAGGCGGATTTTAAAATGGTAACTTAGGGCAACTTAGAAAACCAAACATCTGTTTTCTGTCCCCTTTATTTTCCATCAGTCAAATAGGCTAAAAGGTAAACGCACCCAATCTCTTTCCTGGGCCAGCAAAAGGTATTTCAACATGTGCCTAATGCTCTCCCTTTTCAGCAACTATTAGATTAATTTCACTTAATTTCTAGAACAATTCAGTTGCTTTCTGTAATAAAAAGCAGAGGAATGAAGGAAGAGAAATTTTTGCTATTATATTTACCGGAAGCGAACAAATAGATAACTCCTGGCTGACACTTTTCTTTCATCTTTTTAATTATAAACCACCAAACATTTAATGAAGTCCTTATTTGTGTCCAGCACTGTAATCGGTGTTATGGGGTGGGGGGAGAAGTAGTCCATGCCCACAAGAGACTTAAAATCATAAAATCATTATGAGGATTCAACACACACACACACACTGATTTGGGAACAAAATAATTTACAAACCCACACTTATTTTTGGGGGGTACAGAGATATATTCCAAAGGACCTGGAAGGAGAGCGATTGGTGTGGGGGTGAATCTGTCCTTTGTGAATACTGAGCGATGGGTAAATAAACCCGGAAGGGACATATGCAGTAGAGGCCTGGCTGCACTGATTAAACCAGGAGACCTACACTGAGATGTTGAAGGGCGAAGTCTCCTAACCTACAGTCCCAGTCTCTCTCTCACTGACTTTTTAAAAACTGAATTTATTGGGGTGACACTGTTATTAAAACCACATAGGTGTAAGGGATATGATTCTATACTGCAGCGTCTGTACGTACATCGTATCATGTGTCCACTCTCATCAACTTTCAAGTGGCCTTGCAGTAGTGGGATAAACCAGAAGAGCTGAGTCTGAACTATGTTCCTGTTTATTACTGCTGATTCTGACTAGAATGGGGCAACAATAGTACTACAAATATTCTCTTTAAAAGAGAGATTTTCCTGGAGTGATTCTTTATAATGCATAAGGGAATGCAAATACATCACCATTTACACTTAAAACAAACCACATGAATATAAAAGAGAATAATTCTAGCGAAATACACAAAGATTGTCTTTGAGGACTGCAGAATTACAAGACATTTCCTTCAGAAATCCAATCATTCACACTTAATACCTATGTCATTATTTTAAATTCCCAAGAATAGCATAGTCAAGCCATTAATTTTTTAAAATGTGAAAAAAAAACTCTTTCATTTAGAAAGGCTGAAATGATTGTATGCTAATTTATTAAACAGCCAGGGTGTATAAGAAATGGCTTGAAAATTCCCTTTATGTCCTCCAGGTACTGGATTCCATTACATGTGTCCTTTTTTACAAAATTATTTTTAGTATACCCTTATTGATCTTAGAGAGAGAGAGAGAGGGACAGAGAGAGAGAAATATCAGTTGCCTCCTACACCTCCTCTTGCGGCGGCCCCCCCCAGCAAACCCACGGGGGGGGGGAGGAGACCAGGAATCCAACCTATGACCTCTTGGTTCATGGGTCGACACTCAACCACTGAGCCACACCGGCTGGGCCATTACATGTGCCTTGGTCTTTCTTCAGATCTCTACCTTCAGAATGGAAGTGAGCACAAATATGGTTTACAATTTGCCTCAAATCATACGTGGGCTCCAGGATCAAGTAATTATTTACAGAGAAAATTAAGAACCAAGACCCAAATGCTATTTGTTTTTGTTGCTGAGGAAAATGAGGGAGGGCCTGGCAATCATTCTAGACCCCCTTCAAAATAATTTGAAAAGATAAATGATTTGCCATTGGAAATCCACTTTTGCTGACAGAGAATATGTCTTTATATATTTACATGATAGGCAATTCTCAAAGAATTATCTTGGGTGAAAAAAAGAATTATCTTGGGCTGATGCTGAGATTAATTTTTCAAGTTGCTATGGTATTACAATGCTTTGGAGAGTTTTTGTGGTGGGAACTGCAGTTTCTCATAAGAGACTAGGAAAATAGTTGAAAATAGAGAAATTAAAAGTTTTCATTGCAACATATTAGTCAACATTATCATGAACAGATACCACATGAGTTGCATAAACCTAAAAAAAGTTAACACGTTTTGGTTTTAAGTGTTATATAAACAATTATCAGATTTCTCTTAATTCATTTTATATATGAATCAAAATTTTAGTTTTATTTTCATTTCTCTATCTCTACAAACAGATGCCTAGAGCAGATGCCTCAGCTTATACAAAGTACTCTTATACTAAAGTTTTCTTAATACTACAACTATTTTAGTAATGGACTAGATAAAAATTGAAACCACAGCTGTCACTATTAACATGCATTTAAGACAAATATTAATGCCAGCCTACAGCTTCATCTTTCCAGTTATAGTCAAGCAGCAGACAAAAGTGAGAGTCCATTCTGAGATTTAAGGTTAAAGGTTGATTTAAAGCATATATGGGAGTGGGTGGCAGCTGGAGGAGTAACTTGCACCACAGTTGGGTGGTTTTTTATAGTTGGCTTAGGAAATAGCTTAAATGCCACTCTCTGAAAGCCGTTAAACTTAAGAGACCCTGTGCACCTGGCTGGGAACTCTCATCTGAGCCCACAGTGAGTAGGGAAGTCCTTTGTGTGCTGAGTAAATTCAAAGTTCTTATAGTTTTGTGATTCAGAAGAATATAAAATAGGAGAACCAACACACAGACCTATTTTAGAGTCAGCTGTTGGACTAAAATATGCCTCACTTAGCCTTGTAAATAGCCAATTTCTCTCTGTGAGGAAGCTGTAAATAAAGCAAAAAGAAAAGAAACACAGAAATTGATCTCATCTGCTTATTCTTGGTGCAGACCTTCAACATGGTGGGTAGAAAAGCTTTGTGATAGTGATATCTTGGAAATTTATATTCCTGGCACACACATTTTTCAGATAATATAATTCATTAAAAACCAAATTTCCAACAAATGAATCTGATGGCAATTTTTGAACTTTTGTTATGGATTTTAATAAAGGAAAAGTAAACAAACCCAAAAAACAAAAAACAAAACAACAAAAAAATGAATAAAATGCAAACAAAAGCCCAGGAAAAAAGTAAAAGGAAAAAACCACAGAAGTCCAAACCACCCAGAGCTCAGAAGTGGCTTCGTGGGAACAGTATTTTGCTTTGCTTACATACCTTGCGATGTGTTAAAACAGAAATAAGACAAACTTCTTCACAAAATGTTATCAAGGGCTCTGACTGAATATGCAAACAAAAGCTATTATTGTTGCAGTTTTTAACACATATGTGATTATGCTTCTGGAAATTACTTATCCGATAAGAAATCTGTATCTTTTAAAATATATATTCTTATTGATTTCAGAGAGGACGGGAGAGGGAGAGAGAGAGAAACATCAATCCTGAGAGAGAATCATTGATCAGCTGCCTCCTGCACGCCCCACACTAGGGATTAAGCCCAAAATCTGGCCAGTGCCCTGACTGAGAATTGAACCATGACCCCCTAGTTCATAGGGTGATGCTCAACCACTGAGCCACACCAGCTGGGCAGAAATCTGTATTTTTAATTCTCCCCATATCAGTCCATTAGGAAGGTCTGCATTATTCTCTGTACCCACAAAACTCAGAAAACCTTCCAGAGGAAGATAACAATCGGCAGAGGCTGCATGGAGAGTGGGTGGGGTGATTACTCTAGTTTTTCCACAAAGTTTACATTTTCATTTGTTGGTTAGTCCTAAGCACACACCCATTCCAAAAATTCATTATTCCTCCTGTTTTCAAGAGACTCCTTTCAAATTGTGTAACTCTCAAACTGGTTCACCAGATATACTAGTAAGCAGCACACCATGTGATTTACTTTGAATCTCTTTTTCATCGTAGAGATAGCCATCAAATTGGAACTTGCTATTGGAAGACCTGAAATTTTCCTGTCCCTGATTCTGATTCTGTTTGGATTTTTCCAGCTAGGTGTGTATTTTGTTACTATGTGTCATCATAAAACTGGGCACAGTGCTTAATAATATAGAAATAACATGATCTTAAAAAAAAATTGATTTGACTTATAGTTTAACTCTATTTACACAGGGCCCATATAAAAGTTAAGCAGTTGAAATGCCTAGGATAATTAAATGGGAATTAATAAAGTAATTTATTTAATACAGGCTTTGCTACTTTCTTAACCACTTTTTTGAAGATTTTAGCATTAATGTGATCATGTATGTTTCACTGGCTTTCCAGAAAACATACAGTCTGACATGGGTTCCAAGTAAGGTTGTAGGGTAATGAGCTTTTATCTTTATGGTTTTTTACCTTTGGTTCACTGTGAAGTACTTTGAGGCTAATTTATGTTACATACCTCTGATAATGAATCATATTGACTAGGCTAGGGCAGTGATTTTCAACCGGTGTGCTGCAAGAATTTTTAAAACATGCAGTACATGACTAGTCCAGTCAGGGGCAATGACCTCTTTTAAACCCTTAGATTGCCAAGTAAAAAAAATGACAACAACCAACACAACAATAGCTGTCCAATGTGAATGAGTCAAAATTATATCTATTTTTTGGTTGCCATTAATCCTCATGGGAGGACATTTTCCCATTGATATTTAGAGACAGACGAGAGGGAGGGAGGGAGGATGGAAGGAAGGGAGAGAGAGAGAAAAACATCGATGCGAGAGAGGCACACGGATTGGTTGCCTCCCACTTGTGCCCTGACCAACCGGGCTGGGCAACTGAAGTATGTGCCCTTGACGGGAACTGAACCTGGGACCCTTCAGTCCAATGGTCAATGCTCCAACCACTGAAAAAATATATTTTTGGTATGCTGCAGAATTTTAGTAATTAGTTTATATGTGCCATGTGATGAAAAAAGGTTGAAAATTGCTGGTCTTGGGTATGATTAAACCATTGAAAACTTAAAAATAAGAGAAAATGCTTTTAAAATAAGATTCAAGGCAGGGATAATATAAAAAGAAAGGAAGGAAAGGATTTAATCAATTCTCCTGCTGCTACAATTCAGAAAGCATAACAGATCTTTTGAAGTAGACAACCGATAATGATTGGTACTTTTTTTTTTTTTTAATGAGAGTAGTAGTCATGCTTGTAGACCAAAGAGACGGGGGGAGGGGGTGAGGGTGAGAGGAGGGGAGAGAGAGAGTGGGGGAGAGAGAGAGAGAGAGAGAGATATATATATATAGAGAGAGAGATAGAGAGAGAGATAGGGAGAGAGAGAATGAACTGATGATTGGTACTTTTTGATCGTGGCTTTAAATGGCAAAGAAGCCTAGATCAATGATCTAAAAATGTTTTTGATGTATGTATATAATACTTATGTAAACAGTAAAGTGCACAAAAACAAATTTAAAATATACAATAAAGTTGAAAAAATTTTAAATTATTTATTTAAAAAATTTATTGAATATATTATAGGGGTGACACTGGATAATAAAATTACATAGGTTTCAAGTGTTCAGTTCTAGAATGCATCATCTATATATATTTTTGTTTTTTTGTTTTAAAAAATATTTTTTTAATTGATTTTAGAGAGGAAGGGAGTGAAACATCGATGATGAGAGAGAATAATTGTTCAGCTACCTCCTGCATGCCCTCTACTGGGGAATGAGCCCTCCACCTGGGCATATGCCCTAACTGGGAATAGAACTGCGACCTCCCGGTTCTTAGATTGATGCTCAACCATTGAACCATACTGGCTGGGCTATATGTTGCTTTGTGTTCACCACTCCCAGTCAAATCTCCTTCCATCACCATTTTCTTCCCCTCTACCCTCTTCTATAAATTATTACTTTTATTTTTAAGTAATAAAGGAAGGGAGAATGGGAGAGAGAGAAACATGGATGTGAAAGAGAAACATTGGTTGTACTTGCCCTGCCTGAGGATCGAATCCACAACCTAAGTATGTGCCTTAATCAAGAATCGAAATGGGGATCTTTTGGTACATTTGGAAGATGCTCCAACTAACTGAGCCACGCCAGCCAGGGCTAAAAAGTATTGCTAATTATGATGGCTTTCATGCTGTCATTAGTGAGCATTCAAGGCATATTATACACTCGTCCTTTATTAAGATTGTTTTGGCTGGTTTCTATTGACATATACTAGGAGTAGGTGAAATACCAATGCTGCAACTTTTTGCTGTCTCTTGTGAGTTCATTATTAGTATTATCTTCATTCTACTGTTTATTTATAGGAAACTCTTTGATCCATTGCCTATTTGTGAGGGTTAGTTAAGACTAGGAATTACAAGCTATAAATCTGATTAATGAAGATAGAAAAAACATAATAAATTGCAACATGCTTATTTTAAGACCTCTTTGTATTGTGCACTTCCTACTCTTCCATATATATATTATATATATGTGCTATCATAACAATATTATATATGTTACAAAAATACACATAAAGAAAATAACTAAGATCAAAATAAATATAAATAGAAGTACTATAATTACCATGAAGCTAAACTGTAATTGGTACAAATATTACACTTTGCTCCCAAAAGGTAAAAAATATTTTAAAGCTTAATTAGAGACCAACTCACTGCAGGATTGTTAGGTAACATACTAGAGGAAATAAAAGATATATTTCTACAAAGATGTGAACTATCTGTCTCTTTTTCACTCATTCTTCTAATAGGCCACTATGAAGAGGGCCTTTAAAAATCTGCAAAGTGCTCTAACTGATATGGCGAGTAGAGCATTAGCCTTCGGACTGAAAGGTCCCGGGTTCTATTCTGTTCAAAGGCATATGCCTGGATTGCAGGCTCACTCCCCAGTCGATGATTCTCTCTCATCATTTATGTTTCTATATCTCTCCCGCTCTGGGAAAAAAAAAAATCTGGAAAGCCAAACCTCAAGGGGCTTGTTGTGCCCATAGCTAAAACCTATTTTTCAAAGGAATATCAGATCTGCCGAAACCTGTTTGGCTCAGTGGATAGAGCGTCGGCCTGCGGACTCAAGGGTCCCACGTTCGATTCCAGCCAGGAGCATGTACCTAAGCTGCAGGCACATCCCCAGTAGGGGGTGTGCGGGAGACAGCTGATCGCTGTTTCTCTCTCATCAATGTTTCTAACTCTCTATCTCTCTCCCTTCCTCTCTGTAAAAAATCAATAAAATATGTTTTTTAAAGAAAGGAATATCAAGATCTTTAGAATTTTCTTGTTTGGTTGAGGATTATTATAGTCCATCAAAACATCAAATTTACCCTCTGACTCTAGAGAAATCTTCTATCAATTGAGATTTGGCTCAGGAGCACAGAAGGAGAGCCCTAAATAGGAAAGCCAACAGATGACTCTTCTTCTAAAGAGACTAAATTGTACAATAATAGTACCTCTAGGATATGCTTTCAGGGATGAAATAAAAATCCCCTACTCTTCCCACCCCTACTACATCTTTTGTATAAAAGAGCAATAACAGTTTGGCAGAACTTCAACAACATGATGGACTAGAAATTTTCTTCCTTGATAACAGTCTTATAAATAATTCTGTTTTCAGAAATGTACACATTTTAGTCAAACACTACAGAGTTAAATTTTTCTCCCTACCCCCTTAGGCAGTGATCTAAACAGGCTTAACGGTTAGTATTTTAATGAGTTGTCATTTCCTGTCTGATAAAGATTCTCAGAGTATTTAACCACCAGTTTCCCTGGGGCCCAACCAATACTAGTGTTCTATTCATGGTGACTCAGAATGGATCTCAGACTCCTGGCCTGGTTCAACAATGATAGATTGCCATGAAAATGAAACTTTCCTCCTAAGGTAGAATGCTCTGAAGAGAGGGGAAGAAGCCAAAGGCCATCAGGCTGATTTCCATGAATGATTATTAGCCTTTTAGTCCTCAGAGATTAGAGAAAGAAAACAGGAAAAAAAGAGAAACAAACTGCTATCTAATAAACCCAGGATGATGACAAGTAAATGAACTGGTACTACTTGAAAATCAACATATCTAACCTAGTAAGAATAGGGTCCAATACTCCTTTGTGACTTGATTGAAAGAGTTATTAATTTTCGCATTTAATTGAATGGGGAATTAAAATTTTTGAGGTTTATAACAAAAATTGGTAACTGGTGTATTTTACTTGCATTTGGATCTGAAATGTAGTAGCCCACCCTAACCAAGTTCTTTTACATCTCAGGATCTTGCTTCAATAAAGTGAATTCAGAACAAAACCTATGCAATAAATAAACGACCTACGGCTTTCTCATCTATATAAGTTTGGGTTGAAAGCCTCCAGCACCATTTAAAATACATTGTGATTCAACCTCAGGATTTGAAATTTAAAACGTTTGAATTTCATTCACATCTGTGTCCCTTTCAAATGATTAAAACCTCTTTTGTACTCAAGTTGGTCCATTGTGTGCTAAAGTAGTATTATAAACACATGACACCTTCCCTTTCTTAGTGCCTGTGCAGAAGGAAGACCACTGCTTTACATAGAAACATCAGGTGTATTGTTGCCACTGCCCTACAACATATTCCTATTACAGGCATCTTTCAAAAAAAGGATTTGTAATTGTCCTTTCTCTTGAACATTTGGAATTGTTTTCTGTAAGAATCAGAATGAAGGGAAGACCTTCTTATAATTAGCAGCTACTCTATGAAATATGCTATCATTAAAGGGAAGCTTTCGAAAACAAAACCTCATTTCAGAATTTAGACTTGAGCAGGAGACAAGTAGGCATTTATGTTAATGAATGAGGCCAGAGCTAAAGGAGTAGTCTAGAAGAATCAAGTAAAAGTGACTGGCTGTCAAAATAAAATATACTAAAATATCAGACAAAATAAACTTTAAAACAAAGGCTATAACAAGAGACAAAGAAAGATCCAGCAATTCTACTTCTGAGTACTTTTCTGAAGAAAATGAAACACAAATTAAAAAAGACATTTGCACCTCTATGTTCACTGAAGTAATATTTATAATAGCCAAAATATGGAAGCAACTTAGCTGTTATTCAATAAGTGAATGGATAAAGGAGAAGTGAATACATACACATAAATACACACACATACATCCACCGAGGAATATTAGTCAGTCATGAACAAGAATGAAGTCTTGCTATTTGTAACAACATGGGTAGACCTAGAGGGTATTATGCTAAGTGAAAGAGTCAGAGAAACAAATACTTTTATCATTTCATTTATGTGTGGAATCTAAAAAAACTAAACAAATGAACAAATAAAACAAATAGAATGACACAGAAAAACAGATAGAGGGTTGGGCAGTGACTTATGTGCAAAAAGGTGAAGAGGATTAAGAGGTACAAACTTATAACATAACTAAGTTCCTAAAGTACAACATAGGAAATACAGTCAATAATATTACAATAGGAAAATATGGAACCAAGATGGCGGTATAGGTAAACACCTACACTGCTGCCTCGCACAACAATTTCAAAACTACAACTAAAAGACAGAATGGACATCATCCAGAACCACAGGAAAGCTGGCTGAGTGGAAATTCTACAACTAGAAGGAAAGAGAGGGGCTCACAGAGACCCAGAGGAGCTGCAAAAAGCTGAGGTACGGAGACGCGTGCGTGGAGAGAGCGGGTGCCGAAGTACCTGGCTGGCTTTCTCTGGCGGGAGGGAAATGGAGACTCCCAACGGCATTGAACCCCTTATCTTACAACACTAAACCCCAGATCCAGCCGAAACTCATACGGGGGGAGTTTGGACTGTGAAAAGGGAGAGGTGCATGGAAATTTAGGGGAGTCGCGAAAGGGCAGAAGTCTGGTGGTGAGCACAGCACTGTGCACAGAAGACTGACTGCCGATTGTGCCACCGGCTTTCACAAGTGGGCGGGAGACAGAACCGCCCAACTGTGCCACTTCTAACTCCACTAAATCCCAGTTTTGGGTGAAATCCTGGGGACCCAGACTCATATGGTTCCAAGCGCAGGGGAGCCGGAAAGGCAGTGGTCTAGAGGCACTGCGAGAGCTTGCGCGCACACACAGGGACCGCTCCAGCGATTACCCAGTCACGTGAGACTCGGGTGCCATGGTGGGTGGGGCCGACTAGAAGGCAAGGAGGTCCTTTAAGCCCTGAGACTCAACCCATCCCAAGCTCAACAGAGAGGCTTTTGCAGTTTTGCAAATCTGGTATCATAAGGCTGAATCCAACACAGAAGTTCTCCTGGCATAGTGAAAATACCAGAACAAGGGAAGAGATCACAAAAGAAATGGAGGAAAATAAACGACTGGATATAGAGTTCAAAACCACGCTTATAAGATTTTTCAAGAATATCCTAGAAAAGTTGGATAAAGTTAGCGAGACCCAAGAGGAGATGAAAAAGAACCAACTAAAGATGAAAAAGAACCAACTAGAGATGGAAAAGGACCAACTAGAAATTAAACATACACTGACTGAAATAAAAAATATTATACAGAGATCTAACACCAGACTAGAGGAAGGCAAGAATGAAGTCAAAAATTTGAAATACAAAGAATCAGAAAACACTCAACTGGAAAAGCAAGAAGAAAAAATAATCCAAAAATGTGAAGATTAAGTAAGGAGCCTCTGGGACAATTTTAAGAGTACTAACATCAGAATTGTGGGGGTGCCAGAAGAAGAGAGAGAGCAAGACACTGAAAACCTACTTAAAGAAATAATGACTGAAAACTTCCCACATCTGGTAAAAGAAATAGACTTACAAGTCCAGGAAGCACACAGAACCCCATATAAAAGGAACCCAAAGAGGACCACACCAAGACACATCATAATTAAAATACCAAGAGCAAAAGACAGAGAGAATATTAAAAGCAGCAAGAGAAAAACAGTTAATTAACTACAATGGAGCATCCATACGACTGTCAGCTGATTTCTCAACAGAAACGATGCAGGCCAGATGGGAATGGCAAGAAATATTCAACGTGATGAATAGCCAGAACCTACAACCAAGAATACTCTATCCAGCAAGCTATCATTCAGAATTGAAGGGCAGATAAAGAGCTTCACAGATAAAAAAAGCTAAAGGAGTTCATCAACTCCAAACCAGTATTATATGAAATGCTAAAAGGCACTCTTTTAGAAGAAGAAGAAGAAAAAGGTAAAAGATAACAAATTATGAACAACAAATACATATCTATTAACAAGGGAATCTAAAAATTCAGTGAATTAAGAATTTGATCAACAGAATAAACTGGTGAATATACTAAAATCAGGAGCACAGAAAGGGCGTGGACTGATAATTGTCAGGGGGAAAGGGGTGAAGGGTGTACAGGAAGAGACTGGACAAAAATCATACACCTATGGATGAGGTCAACGGGAGGGAGGTAAGGGTAGAGAGAGGGTGGGAAGCCAGGTGGAGGGGAGCTATGGAGGGGAAAAAAGAGAAACAAATGTAATAATCTGAATAATAAAGATTTAATTTAAAAAATAAAAATAAATCATACACCTATGGATGAGGTCAATAGGAGAAAGGTAAGGGTAGAGGAAGGGGTGGGAGCCAGGTGGAGAGGAGGTATGGAGGGGTAAAAAGAGAAACAAATGTAATAATCTGAATAATAAAGATTTAATTAAAAAAAATAAAAAATAATACAACAATAACTTTGTACGGTGACAGATGGATAGTGGATTTTCTGTGGTGATCACTTTATAAGGTGTATAAATGTGAAATCTCACTGTGTTATACACCTGAAATGAATACTGTATGTCAACTATACTTCAATAAGAAGAGCTTTATATTCCAGAAAAAAAATCAACTGATTTTAGTTATAGAAAATGACAGATTAGAGGAAGCTTTATATGGTGACAAATCACTCTGTGGCTGGCTTGAAGACCCAATAATTGTAAGAATAAATCAGCACTAGGGACTGTTAAAGGTCAAGAATAGTTTACAGAATTTTAAATTTAAGGTGACATGTCTTTTAGAGCATTCAAAGCGGTGTGATGATGAGTGGATAAAAAAGTGATAGTATTGATTGGAACTCCATGTCATTTAAGAATAATCCAATTATTTTAATTATTATTACTTAAGGTAAAAATCACTATATGTAGTAGATAACTAAGAAAAAAAATGAGTTCTGCCCTCAAAGAACTTAATCTAATAGGATTATGAGAGAAAAAGAAATATTTATACCTATAATACAAAACCAGTAGGTTTCTCACTGAAAGTAACATGAGCAGTAACCAGTTTCAATTGTGCCAGGAACATACACGAATGAATGAGAGGAGGGTGGACAGAAAGAATTCATGTTGACTCCTTCCTTATTAAATTCACAAAGCAGCCATTTGAAACGGACACTTGAGTCCAAATTTTCAACTTCAAGCAGATTACCTCTTTCTCTATCTCTGGAACAGTGGGTGCTCACTAAATGGAAATTTCCTCCCCGCCCTCCTTTTTAATATATTTTATTGATCTTTTACAGACAGGAAGGGAGAGGGATAGAAAGTCAGAAACATTGATGAGAGAGAGACATTGATCAGATGCCTCCTGCATGCCCCACAGTGGAGATGTGCCCGCAACCAAGGCACATGCCCCCGTCCGGAATCGAGCCTGGTGACACCCGCCCTTTTAAAAACTGTTTTATTTTATTGTTTTAAACATGTTTTTATTGATTTCAGAGAGAGGAAGGAAGAAGAGATAGAAACAACGATAAAGAGATATCATCAATCAAATGCCTCCTGCAAACCCTCTAGGATGATTGAGTCCATAACCTGGGCATATGCCCTGACCAGGAATTGAACCACAATCTCCTGGTTCATGGGTCAATGCTATACCATTGAGCCACACTGGCCAGGTCAACCCTTCTTTTTTTTATTCGTATTTTCTATCTCTAGCTTTTCTCTCCTAATAATGAAAAAATGAATTAATGAAGCCAACAAATATTTACAGAACACTTAACTGAGTTTGAGTTTTTAACATTCTACAGAAATGCTCTAATTATGGTTAATAGTAACCTCCTAATACAATGCTAATTTCTCATCTAATCAGTTTAACTCCAGAATTCCTCTTTAACCTTTAACTATGCTGCCTCCCAATATCAGCAACACAAATCTAGAAGAGTTAGAGTGAAAAGAGAAAATAAACTATATGACGAGGACATGAAAAAGAGAGTTTTCTACTGTTACGAAACAAAATTCAATTGAGTAAATTTTAAAGATCTTACTGGCTTTTTCTACAAGGCATGGGTCAGAGAGCATCCCATTAGCAGATAGAATGGAGCTCCGAAGAGCTGTATAAAATAAAAGAAGTCTCTTATAGGCAGAAGGAGGAGAGGACAAGGAAGCTACCAGTAAAGAGTATAAAGTCACCTTCCTTTGGGGGATAGCAGGGGTCCTTCAGACAGGTTACCTCACTAGTGCTGACCAGGTAATTACAGATTGACTGGTTTAAGATTCCACTCCTGGGAGAGGTTGAAACTGTAATTAAGTTAGGTATTAAGTCTCAGATTGTATTGTGGAGTTAACACAAGTGACTCCATTTTAGGCCTGCTGTCTGTTTTTTTTGAACACGACCTAAATCACAGAAGATTATCATGAAATCAGTGTATATAACAATCTCAGCAGCTGGGTCTTAAATGGGGTCCATGTATCCTTTTTCAGTTAATACAAATATTTGTGTTCCACACTCCCATAACTTTTCCTGATTATTCTACAATGATCAAAGTAAAAGAGAATCAAGTACATGAACCATTTTATATTTTAAAATGAAACGACAGATTTTCTTTCTGTAGAGGAAATGTCCAGGCCAACATAGGTCATTCTGACCACTTGTGGTAGAGTGAGGAGCAAGAAACAGCATTAAGATTCAAACATTAATTACTGCCCGGTTAAAATGATCTCTCTTGCCACAGGCAAGTCTGACTCTGAGGTCAAACATTAAGTTACCTCAGAAACAGGAGATAGCAAAGAAGAGCATGGAACATTCTGTATCTGATGAAAAGTCCCTGCTTCAGCCACCCCACCCTGCCCCCTTGCAAGTTCAATGATTGAGTTATGGAAACTTTCTTGTGTGGTAAAACTGGGGACTTTGTCTTCTAATAAGACACTGGCAACCTGACAATGAGCCAATGTTCTGCATATGGTTTGTTACGGGTCATACGCTTAATGTTATTTTCTGGAAATTCTCATCTCTCTTTAGTGAGAATACCGGACATGTCATCTTAATCATGATTTTGAAGTTACACTTGGTTCTCTTTAAGAAACATGTCTAGGTCTTTCTCATAAGAGAAAGTCTAAATAAAAATCAGTTTAAATCTTAATGAAAAAAAGAAGACAGCAATAAATATAATGCCTTTGAAGCTCTAAAATTTCCTGGTTCTTGGTTCTGTCCATCGACTTATTTCAATCCAGGATACCAAGGAGTGAAAAACTCCACTACATGCTTCATCTTTTTTTCAGAGCCTTCTTTCTGTCCTCCTGCCAAACATACCATAAACCAAAAACTTTTTCTCAAAGCTGTTATTTGTATTCTAGCCTCTCTCAGAATATCTGATTTGTTACATCTGTTCAGATTCCCATACATAACTAGACAAACCTCTGAATAATACAATACTTTTCCCTAAACCTAATGACACTGGCAATTATTTTCCAGAACTATCCAAGAAATAAATAGACTAATTATTACTTCTGTGGAGTATCATTTACATTAAAATTACAGTAATGTTTGGAATTTCAAATGCATAAAAGAAGCTGCAAAACTGTTATACTCCAGAGCATTTGAGATGTTGTCCCTAGGCATATGTCATCAGTTTGGCTTAAATATATTCTTACAAAAGTTAAAATGAAATAAAATAAAATTACAGTAAATTTTGAAAGTAGGGCTTACATTTTTTCTGGGACCTTAAGACTACTGCACAAAGACACACTGTACTAAAAAATCAGAAGCCAGGGGAGAAACCAAGATGGTGGCATAGATGAACACCTATGCTGCCTCACACAGTAATTTCAAAACTACAACTAAAAGACAAAACAGACATCATCCAGAACCACAGGAAAGCTGGCTGAGTAGACATTCTACAACTAGAAAGAGAGGGGTTCATGTAGTTCAGAGGAGTTGAGGTACGGAGACACACACAGAGAGTATGGGCAGCGGAATGCCTGGCTGACTTTCTCTAGTGGGAGGGAGACAGAAATTCCCGACTGCATTGAACCCCAGTTCCGGGCGAGACTCATATGGGGGGAGTTGGGACTGTCGTGAAAAGGGAGGAGTGTATGGAAACTTAGGAAGGCAGAGGTCTGAGTGCCCACACTGAGGGCTGACTGCTGATTGTGCTGCTGGATTTCTCTAGCAGGAGGAAAACAGAACACCCCACTGCACTGAACCCTAGTTTTGGGTTAGACCCTGGAAACCCAGACGCATATGGGTCCCTGGAGCGCACAAAAACTCAGAGGAGCCGGAAAAGCAGAGGTCTGGAGGCACGGGAATGCGAGTGCACAGAGAGGCCGTTAGTGATTACCGAGGGACACTGAGACCCAGGGGCTGCGTAGGACAGGGCTGATGGGAAGCCAGGGCTGTCTGCTCAGCCCTGAGACTCTGCCCCACCCAGGCTAAACACAGAGGCTTTTGTAATTTTGCAAGTCTTGTATCATAAGGTTGACTCCAGCACAGAAGTTCTCCCAGCCTAGACACAGCTGATCCTCACAACCAATTGGCTTGGAGGTCAATTCCCCCCAGTGATACCAACAACAATCAAGACTTAACTACAACAAGGCTGTACACACAGTCCACAAAGGGGTGCACCAAGAGAGTCCACCTCAGGTAACTGGGAAGGAAGAGCTACTGGGCCATATAGGACACCTACCACACAAAGCTACTCTACCAACTCAGGGAAGCAGCAAAAATGCAGAGACAAAGGAACAGATCACAAACAAAAGAAATGGAGGAAAACAAATGACTGGATATAGAGTTCAAAACCACGGTTATAAGGTTTTTCAATAATTTCCTAGAAAACATGGATAAATTTAGCAAGATCCAAGAGAAGATTAAAAAGGATGAACTAGAAATTAAACATACAGTGACTGAAATAAAAAATAGTATAAAGAGACTTAACAGCAGACTAGAGGACTGCAAGAATCAAGTCAAAGATTTGAAATACAAAGAAGCAGAAAACACTCAACTGGAAAAGAAAAAAGAAAAAAGAATCTAAAAATTGGAAGATAGTATAAGGAGTCTCTGGGACAACTTCAAGTGTACCAACATCAGAATTGTGGGGGTGCCAGAAGAAGAGAGAGAGCAAGATACTAAAAACCTATTTGAAGAAATAATAACTGAAAACTTTCCCCACCTGGTGAAAGAAATAGATTTACAAGTCCAGGAAGCACACAGAACCCCAACAAAAGGAATCCAAAGAGGACCACACCAAGACACATCATAATTAAAATACCAAGAGCAAAAGACAAAGAGAGAATATTAAAACCATCAAGCAAAAAACAGTTCATTACCTACAAGGGAGCACCCTTATGATTGTCAGCTGATTTCTCAACCAAAATTATGCAGGCCAGGCGGGAGTGGCAAGAAATATTCAAAGTGATGAGTAGCAAGAGCCTACAACCAAGATTACTCTACCCAAAAAAGCTATCATTCAGAATTGAAGGGCAGATAAAGAGCTTCACAGGTAAGAAAAAGCTAAAGGAGTTCATCACCGCCAAACCACTATTATATGAAATGCTGAAAGGTACTCTTTAAGAAGAGTAAGAAGAAGAAAAAGGTAAAGGTAAAAATTATAAGAACAAATACATATCTATCAACAAGTGAATCTAAAAATCAAGTGAATAAAAAATCTGATGAACAGAATAAACTGGTGAATATAATAGAATCCAGGGCAGAGAAAGGGAGTGGACTGACAATTCTCAGGGGGAAAGTGAGGTGGGGTGTGTGGGAAGAGACTGGACAAAAATTGTACACCTATAGATGAGGATAATGGGGGTAGGTAAGGGCAGAGGGTGGGGTAGGAGCTGGGTGGAGGGAAGCTATGGGGGGGAAAATGAACAACTGTAATAATCTGAACAAAAAAGATTTATTTAATTAAAAAATAAATACCAGAAGCCAAAAGCATACTTAGGGTAACATATTCAGCTGGCCACGACAGTTACAGTGAGACCAGGAGCCCCTTGGGGAAGGAATATTTCCTTCATTCATCAGTGTAGTATTCAAACCTGTATAAAATTAATACTAAACCTCACTGCTACAGATGTAATTGGTCAACACTAACTTTCCCTGCCACCCAGGGGAAGGTAAATAGCCTTGGACTGGCAGGCCACAGGCATGCCAGTAGTGAGATTTTGCCCAAATTTGGTCCTAGACAAAACTAAGTTATTTTAACTTATCGAAACTAAGGGTTATCTTGCTTTTATGTGCAATCTCTCCGACTTACCTTATCCGTCTGTGTTTTGATCAGACCCTTAGGCTCCTTACTATGTGCTCACCTATCTTATGCTAAGAAGTGGTCATATTTGTTCAAAACAGAAAAAACCATGAAGACATTTGAAGTATTTATCAAGAGAGAGTGGATGAATAATTACCCAATGGAACATATAACAGTCAAAATAAATAATTTTCAGAAACACAGGATGATATTAGCAATATAATAAGTGAAAAGTTCCAAAAGATTATATATGGTATGAACTTCTTTTTATGAATTAAAAAAAAACCTAAAATAAACAATTATATAAGTGAATTATTTTTAACCACTCACAGCTCATTTCCTTAATAAAAGGGAGATAAATACACATCATACATACTGCAATTAGAAGTAAACAAGAATAATAGTAATTGTATATAGAATGCTCAGAATATGTTAAAAAATAGTACCTTCAAGAATTATTTATGTGTAGGTTTACAGTTGTTTATATGAAAATAATGCAACAATTAATAAATAGTACAAAAAAAGAATTATTTATGTAATCTTTGATAAAAACTTTGTCCTGGTTGAGGCATTTTATGAATTAGAGAAGAAAGAAAAGAAATGGGTACTTTCTTTAAGGAGAATAGGCCTTCCCTAAATCTTTCCTCAAAGCACACAAAATAGTCACTTAGTAGTCTACCTTTGATCCACAGACAGTAGAAATTTTTGAAAATGAGTCATTGAGAACACAGGTAACATAAAATTTAAGAGGAAAGGCATTTTATTTTATTTTAATTTTTATTATATTTTTTCATTGATTTCAGAGAGGAAGGGAGAGGAAGGGATAGAAACACCAATGATGAGAGAGAGAATCATTGATTGGCTGCCTCCTGAACACCCCACACTGAGGATCGAACCCACAACCCACGCATGTGCCCTTCGCTGGAATCAAACTCAGAACCCTTCAATCTGCAGGCCAATGCTCTATCCACTGAGCCAAACCGGATAGGGCAAGAGAAAAGGCATTTTAAAAATCCACGTGTTCCAACATTTACAGGAAACTCACACAACCTAACAAAAGGAAGATAAACAACCCAATCAAAAATTGGCAAATGACCTAAATAGATACTTTTTGAAAGAAGACATAAGGAAGGCCAAGAGACATATGAAAACATGCTTAAAGTCACTAATCATCCGAGACATGCAAATCAAAATGACAATGCGGTACCATCTCACACCTGTCAGAATGGCAATCATCAACAAATCAACAAAAGACAAGTGCTGGCGAGGATGCGGAGAAAAAGGAGCCCTCATGCACTGCTGGTGAGAATGCAGACTAGTGCATCTACTGTAGAGGACAGTATGGAGTTTCCTCTTAAAACTAAAAATGGAACTCCCATTTGACCCAGTGATCCCACTTCTAGGAATATATCCCCAGAAACTAGAAACACCAATCAAGAAGGATATATGCATCTCTATGTTCATAGGGGTACAATTACCCTAGCTAATATTTGGAAACAGCCTAAGTTCCTATCACCAGATTAGTGGATTAAAAAACTGTGGTACATCTACACAATGGAATACTATGTTACAGGAAAAAAGAAGGAATTCTTACCACTTGCAACAGCATGGATTGAAATGGAGAGCATTATGCTAAGCAAAATAAGTCAGTCAGAGAAAGATAAGTATCATATGATCTCACTCATTTATGGAATATAATGAACAACATAAACTGTTGAACAAAAACAGATCCAGAGACAGAGAAGCATCCATTAGACCATCAAACCTCAGAGGGAAGGTAGAAGAGGGTGGGGGTAAAGGGAAGAGACCAACCAAAGGACTTGTATGCACGCATATAAACCTAACCAATGGGCACAGGGAGAGTGAGGGCATGAGAGGGAGGATGGGTGGAGCAATGGGGCGATAAGGACATATGTAACACCTTAATCAATAAAGAAAAAAAAATCCACATGCCCAACCAAGAACTTATATGCATAACCCATGGACACAGACAATAGTGTGGTGAAGGCCTTCGGGGGAGGCAAGTACAGGGTGGAGGGGGCCAATGGAGGAAAAAAGGGGGCATCTGTAATACTTTCAACAATAATGATAAATTAAAAAATTAAAAAAGCATGCCTTGAAATGTCAAATCACTGACATGAGTTTGTTTCAACTAAACTATCTAATATTTTGATATAGGACATTTCACATTTTGACTGGAAGTTGGAAAGTAGTCTCCTAAACTGGAAAAAGAAATGCTACTCAAAAAAATGTTACTCAACTCATGTTGCTTGAAAGAACAGTGGACACGGAATTAAATAACTGTGGCAGAGTTCATATTCAAATCTGGATTTGTTTTGTCCAAAGCCCATGTGCTCTTTTCATCTTCCACTCCATAGCTGTCCTTACTCTTGAGATTCACTTTTCATTCTTCCTTGCTTGGTATCTCATAATTTTATTGTAAATTTGAACTGTTTTGTCTTTTTATTTTTTTCCTTTACCACGGCAATTCATCACTTTCTTAATTAGGAGTACACAGTTTTAAAATATTCTTAAAAAGGCTGTATCCCAAACTTTCCTAGTTTAGTTTGATGATTTGTTATATCATTTAGTTTTTAACAGTGTGAAGACAGATAACAAAAAATCAAAGGAGAATGGTTCTACAGCAAGCTAAAGGCAGTATTTTGAGTTCAACTCAACAATGGGCCTAGGGGACTCACAGACTGTCTTCCTTCCCTTTTCTGAAATATGCAACTAAGCTATTTTTTTAACCTCACCCAAGGATATGTTTATTCATTGATTTTTTTTTTTTCGTGTTACAAAAAACTAACTTTAAGGTTTATTTTTGTAACTTTTTTAACCAGAGGAAACAACATATTCCTTGGGGAAAGGTGAGGGAGTAAGAAGACAGGCCCTGGGTACGAAGTATTACGACAGCACCTGGAGTTGCTAGGCCTGCCTAGGAGACACGGGCACTGCCACACCACCACAGGGGACAGCCACTGTCTGGGCTCAGCAGACCAGTTCACACGCCACACAAAGCTGCTATAGGTCCAAGTCATAAAAGTCTTCCAGCTCATCGTGAAACAAGTCCCACTCGTCTTCAGAGTCTGTCAGCTCGTCGTCCCCACCCAGTATTGCTTGATGTTCCCACTTTCTGTCTCTGTGGCTCCTCTCTACGGCCATCAGGGTACGCATGCTTGTAAAAACAGTTCCCTCCAAATGGGCAGCTCCCACGTCCTTCATCAAAATACCTGCACGCCTTGTTGCCCATTGCCTCCTTGTATTTCTGAATGAGTTTCTGCTTCTCTTCTTCCTCCTCCATCCAGTACTCACTTGGAATGACAAAGTTAGATGTGATTCGGCATTCTGGGCAGGACTTTATGATCTTGCTCTCAAATTGCTTAGCACTCCTCCACTTTCGAATACACTTGAGACAGTAGGTGTGGTTGCAGTTGGAGAGGATCCCGAAGCGGCACTCACTGGGGTTGGCTTTCTCGTAGACCACTTCCATGCAGATCCCACACACTTTGTCCTTACTGCGCTGGACGGCAAACGAGAGCTCCATGTCCTTCTCATGGGCCTCAATGCAAGATTTTATGTGCTGTGATCTCTGGGCAGCGTCCACTGGGTGTAGGACCTGCAGCCCACACATGTCACAGGAGTCTCCGTGGAGATACACGCAGTTCTCCCCGTAGCCGCACTCTCCCACTGCTGCATAGGGACAAAGCTGCTTCTTTGTGTCCACTGCCGTTGGCTCCTTCTCTGGCTCTTCCTTGGTCACTGAGCCCTGCAGGGGTGCTTCAGTGCAAGAAGGGGCAGTACGGCCACAGTAGGGCTGCCCAGGAACAAACTCAATGGCATTCACCCAGTCTTCTGAACCTGCTCCTACAGTTGCAAAGTTTGAATTTCTTGACTCAGCCTCGCCCGTATTCATTTCAACAATCGGTCCAACTACTGGTGAGAGACTTGCGGAGGCAGCAAGGGATGGTTTTGCAGTGAGACCTGTAGCAGTTGCTTCTTCCTGTTTCAATGGTTTGCTATGTTCGTATCTGCAGCGGTTTCCGTAAATACAGTACCCCTGCTGAAAATACTTGCACAGCACACCGTATGGACTGTCAGAGAGGTCATGCGAGTAGCGACAGTTATCTCCTTCCTTACAAACCCCGTGCATGAAATACCTGCAAGGCTGGAGTCTCAGAAGGAGGCAGGATGAAATGGGTACCCTCCTAGCCACGTGGAAAGTACGAAAGGATTCTAGGAACAGGAAGGCTCTATTCATTGATTTTTAATTTTATTTTTTTCTGTTAATCCTCATCGGAGGATACTTTTCCACTGGAGACTGAGCCCAAAACCCAGGCATGTGCCCTGATTGGGAAGTGAACCGTGACCTCCTGGTTCATAGGTTGAAGCTCAACCACTGAGTCATGAATGGCCTGATAAGATTTTTTTTAAAGTTACTGACTGAAGTATGATGATCAGATTAAAAGGAAAACTGGATGTATGTAGATGAGACAGGGAGCTAACTAATCTAATTCTTTTTGCAAATATATTTTATTAATTTTTTACAGAGAGGAAGGGAGAGGGATAGAGAATTAGAAACATTGATGAGAGAGAAACATCAATCAGCTGCCTCCTGCACACCTCCTACTGGGGATGTGCCCTCAACCAAGGTACATGCCCCTGACTGGAATCGAACCTGGGACCCTTCAGTCCGCAGGCCAAAGTCCTATCCACTGAGCCAAACTGGTTTCAGTCTAATCTAATTCTTTAGAAACTCCAAAGGCTGGGGAAACAAAATGTGGTAGTGGTGAGGATGTAAAAGTAACCAAGAAACTTCCTTCTATACATGTTCAGTACAGGAAAAGAATAAAAGAAGAATGGAGGATGCTGTGAGCACAGTCACTCCTACAATGTGGGTTTATGTAGAAGTTAGCTAGGTATGTGTCCTTTAGAATTTTCTCAAGGTGGAACACTACTCTCTATGAACAGAGGAAATGCCTTCATAGTATTTAAAACTAAGAAACAAGGGCATTCCTTCTTTCTTTTTGAATGCAACAAAAGGTTACTTTTAAACCACTTTATTTTTAAGGATTCAGGCAACAAAAACTAGAGTAATTAAATTTTAATGTACAAGCTACAATCCACATTTATAATCAGAACCAATGACTGGCTCCACTGAGTATGTTCTTAGGAGTATGTTTTTCCTCAATTTTATATTAAAAACTAAATAGAAAGTACTAAAAACTATTTTGATAAAACATACCATATACAGAAAAGAGAAAATATAATATACCATGTATGGTTTAAATAGCAGTAAAACTAACACTCATGAATTCACCTCAAAGTGGCCATTTTTTTAAATAGCAGAAATTTTCCTAAATGTTTTGTTTCATAAGTGGCTTTTAAGATAAAAACTTTATGCTAAAATTACATAAGGGACACTTCAAGGTAACCCTTTCCCACCATGGGTCAGTAATGCTATTAAATGAAATAAAACCTGTCTCCCGTAAACACTTAATAAAAAGTCACATATTTAAAAAGTTTCATTTAATATCTGACAGTACTCACATTCCAGTTGACAGCTAATTTTATTAACCAAACAAAATGAGTTTTTCTTTACTTTTTTATCAACGTGAACTATCCAAATTTGTAACATTACCATTTAAAGCATATGTTAAAACTAGTCTTACTTCTGTACACATGAAAGTAAAAGCTCTGGATAGAAGCCTTTAAAAATGGCCTGATTTTTCTCTAGTGCAGCGACAGATCCATAACTGACATATTTTGGTACTATTATGCCATCTTATCATGTCTTACACTAAGAAATATTAATATTTTATGTAAGGTTTATATTTAAATAAAATACACCTGTATACCTGGCTAAAAGACATAGCATTGTATTAAAGCATTATTAAACTGTAACGAAACACATGTCTTTGTGTAAAGAGAATTTCTTATTTCTTTAGAGGGGCTATAGTCTCAATCTCCAAAACTTCTTTTAAATCAAGAAGTGCATGACTTACTACATGTTTGGTTTAATCTGAGCCTCATCCTTTCCTGCTGCAGTTTAAGAAAATCTTCTTCAATTTAACAATAATAGGGCAAAAGGTATTTCCTCAAAAAGTGAAGAACTATCAGAACAATTCCATCCCAATAAAATCTTTTATACATTTCCTCTAACTCCAACAATGATACTAATATTAGTCCTTAAAGAATTACTCACCCAATGAAAGCCACCATCTGTTCCACTATGTGTTTGCTGAACGTTATTATAACAAAGATTTTCTGTAAAGAAAACACCAACTTTACTATTACAATAGTTTTTAGTATTAATAAAATATTAACTATTTCATAAAAAAACACCAATATAAATTCACAATTCTGATGAACAGTCTAAAAAAGGTGAGGTGCTGCCCCTAAATGCAATTTTTAAAATTCTTTATAAAAAATACAATTTGCTACCTACTTTGTATTTTGAAGATGGTTTTCCCTAAACACAGTTCTAGTCTTATTAGGATACGTGACCATGTCTGAGGGAAAAACATGAGTCATGAAACCGAAGGCTGGGTAGACATTCCACATGTTTTATGTATCTGAGAATGGTGTATACAACTGAAGTCATGGGTTCCCACATGGCCCCACCACTGAAATGAAAGCTGACCAGCCTGATGACAGGGTTTTAGGCTAAATCAAATCCACAGCTTCTTGAAAAGACTGTCCATCCTTCATGGAAAGTTTTTATCATGCAAATTCCATTCTCAGATCCTGAAGGAGCTTGGCTATTCAAGATTAGGGTACAAAGGCATCAAGAGATCAGTGAGTATCTGTACCAGACCTGGGTCATTTTCAATTTGGTGTTACTGAGGTAGTCTCCATTAATTAAAAAATGTTGATACCTTACTTCACAAGTAAAGATGCCGTTAGGACTAATGTGTAATAAATATTTTCAATTCAATAAGTGTTACAAAATGTACTTACTATGGATAATATTAGGTATCATTAAGAGATTTTAGGGAACAGAAAGATAAGAATACTTCAAGCCTAAAGATACTTATAAATTTTCCTATACACAGTAGAAAGATGGTAAGTCCTATGTATAGGTTTATGTATATCTAAAGATAAAACTGCAAATGCCATTGGTGGTAAAAGCAATGTGATATCAAAGTTCAGAGAAAGGGTCCTAGCAGGTCTGGCTCAGTGGATAGAATGTTGGAGTGTGGACCAAAGGGTTCAATTCCGTTAAAGGGCATGTACCTTGGTTGCAGGCTCTTCTCTGTCCTGGGCCCTGGTGGGATGTGTGCAGGAGGCAACCAATTAATGTGTTTCTCTCACATCGATATTTCTCTCTCCCTCTCTATTCCACGGGTGAGGATAAAAAAAAAAAATTCAGAGAAAGGAAAGATCACGTAAGTATAGTTAATTAACTTTAAGAAGGTGGTATTAAAGTTTAGCTTTAAATGAGTGATAATTGATTAAATGTGAGCAATTCTAGATTCTCTCTCCAAATACCTATTTAAAAAAATGCTTTAGTGTTTTGTTGTTTTTTTGTTAAATAATATAGCTTATGTAACCAAAAGGAAGAGAAGGCAAATAAAAACAATCGTTAAAAAACATCTAGCCCAGCCAGCATGGCTCAGAGGTTGAGCATCAATCTGTGAACCAGGAGGTCACAGGTCGATTTCTAGTCAGGGCACATGCCCAGGTTGCAGGCTGGATCCCCAGTGTGGAACGTGCAGGAGGCAGCTGATCAGTGATTCTCTCTCATCATTGATGTTTCTCTCTCTCTCTCTCTCTCGCTCTCTCTCTCCCCCTTCTTCTCTGAAATAAAAAAAAAATGTATTTAAAAAAATCTATTCATTATAAATCTCAGGAAAGTGCCTACTTTAGATGAAAGCTTATTAGACAATAAAGCAATGATATTTTAATTAATGTCCTAGTATTGGCAGCTGCACAGTGTAAGGAAATGAGAATAAAAAAAGTTCAGTCTTTTTTAGTGTTTGTTTATGCATCTGCTAAATGGAAAAAGATATCTATCCTATGGAAAAAGCAAGCACACAGAGAGGTCAATCTGATACAAGATATATGATGATTTAAAAAATATATATATTTTATTGATTTTTCACAGAGAGGAAGGGAGAGGGATAGAGAGTCAGAAATATCGATGAGAGAGAGACATCGATCAGCTGCCTCCTGCACGCCCACCACTGGAGATGTGCCCGCAACCAAGGTACATGCCCTTGACCGGAATCGAACCTGGGACCCTTCAGTTCGCAGGCTGACGCTCTATCCATTGAGCCAAACCGGCTTCGGCGATATATGATGATTTTATAAACAATGTTATACAAATGGCATATGAAGATTATGAAACTAACTAGACTATCATAGATCATTTAGGAGAAAAGCCTTAATATATGAAGGTCCTTCTAGTATCCATACTAAAAGCCAGTTACTTGGAACTATAAATCTTTTATTAAGAAACAGAGCTAGCCGAAACTGGTTTGGCTCAGTGGATAGAGCATCAGCCTTTGGACTGAAGGGTCCCAGGTTTGATTCTGGTCAAGGGCATGTACCTTGGATGTGGGCACATCCCCAGTAGGAGATATGCAGGAAGGAGGCAGCTGATCGATGTTTCTCTCTCATCAATGTTTCTAATTCTCTTTCTCCCTTCCTCTCTGTAAAAAATCAATAAAATATATTAAAAAAAAAGAAAAAGAATCAGAGCTAATGGTCTTCTCTCTCAGTGATCTCACCAACATAAGTTTTCCCTACTATCATTTTCTAACATTCAGAATAAGCCAATGCCCAGATAATTGCACAATTTAATTGCTTAAGAACAAATCATAACTTAAAAAAAAATATGTAACAGCTTGAAAATTCTCTGTTCTGGGCAAGAAAAAAGTGTGTCCGTAGGGGGGATTTCATCAAGTAAACAAAAGGCACAGAGCACTAACCAATCCTCTCGACCATGTGCAAAGAAGAAACAAGGGGAAGAGGAGATTAGGAAGGAAAAAAAGATATGGGTATAGGAACTACTAGTGTCAGAATGTACAAAAAATAACCTATCTGTAAAGAAGGGTCCTTCAATGGCAAGAAGAATTGTAGACAGATTCATTTATTAAACATTTATTAAGTACCTACTACATGCCAGATGCTATTGAGGCAGAATACCTCAGTGAGCCAAGAGACAAAAATCTCTACCTTCATGAAGCCTATATTCCAGCATAAGTGTGTGCAGTGGTGGGTGGGAAGGTAGAGAGGGAATAAACAATACACATGCTAAGTAAATTGTACGGTACATGAAGTATTATTATATGCGAGCATGCTGACATCACAACGTCTTCATTGTTTCTTTCTAAGGATCCCTCAACGTTTCTAAGCCAGAGGACTTCAACTTGTCTAGTGGAAGGGGAGATCCTGATTTAACACTGTTCCGTGGGCTGATATGAAATTTTTAGGGGAGGTTTAATAGATGACAAGATATCAATAAAAATAACAATATTTATCAAGGAAAGTTGTCTAATTTAAGCTGAAAGAAGAGAATCAGAAGAGGAGATAGGTTTATTATTAGATTACAGAAAAATCTGTGTTTCAAAAATAGTTATAATGTTTATATTACTTGTTAGTATTCTTACCAAAAAAAGAGAAATGTCTGTTGCCCTGAGCTATATCTGGATGTACATTAAATGACATGCCTTTAGAAAGTACATCTCTTTGATACAATGGAACATAGCAAACATACCCCATGTTCGTAGTTTAGTGAAGGAACTCAGATTCTTTCCTTTCAGAAACATGAAAGGATTTTAGTTTTCTTTTTTCCTTCCACTCAAAAACAGTGAATGAGCTTTAACTTTTTAGAATTCGATTTGAATTCCTGTGCCTTAAGCAAGTATTTTATCTTCTCTAAAACCCAGTTCCCCTATCAATGAAATATGGATAATAACTATCTCACTTGATTGTTCTGAGATAATCAATGCCAACTGCCTGGTATAGGTCCTAATAAATCCCAGGCATCAAACAATTCAGTCCTTAATCACATAAATAATTTATAGTTAAGAAGACAACGCAAAAGACTGGAAAAAAAACACTGAACTTGACGCCAAAAGACTAGTGTTCAAATTCCAGCTGTTACTCACTCTCTTAGGTACCTATTACTTATTAATCTCTGTAAGTTTGATAATTATAAAATGGGAGTAATAATTTCTTCCTCCCAGAATTAAAATAATTAAGTCAGATGACATACACTAAGTACTTTAAAGTATGAAACACTACGTAAAAAATAAGCATTATCATAACTTGAAAAAAAAACATACAACTAAAATGTTCTAAAAATAAACTATTTTCGACTACTCTCTAATGACAGCTCTGATTAGCTGCATATCCTACCACTATAGAGTACTGTCAGCATAATACATTTTACTATAATTTTTAGGTTATTACATAAAGTAGGATGTTTAAGTTTATAGATTCCTACAGAAACTGCTGTTATAAAGGGAATTAAATCTGTTGTTACTTTCAAAGGACTCCCTATAGTTAAACGCTAGCTTCTTTCCCCAGAAAGAACTGAAAAGACTACAATAAAACATTATCTTCACGTACACTGCAAAATCATTTGTTATTCACCACAATATTTTATTACTTGAAAAATCCTGTTATGATATTTTAAATCTTTATTAAAGAAACTAGCATTCCAATATTACAGAACCCATACTCATTGAACAATGTACTTAATATAAGTGGGAGGAAATATATTTTTTTAAATTTTTAATTTTTATTGTGTTACATGTATACGTATCTCCCCATTGCCTCCCCCCCGTCCACAAGCATACTCCAACTCCCCAGTGTCTGTGTTCATTGGTTATGCTTATATGCATGCATACAAGTTCTTTGGTCGATCTCTTATCTATCCGACCTCTCCTTAAACTTCCTGCTGTAACTTGACAGTCTGTTTGATGTTTTACTGCTTCTATGTCTATCCTTTTGTTCATCAGTTTATAATATTCTTTATTATCCACAAAGGAAATATTTCTTGAAGGAGGAAAAACATATCCTTGAAATTCTGAGCAATTATCATGGCAGGACAAATTCAATAACTCATCTCCAATGCCAAAATCTAATATCAGAGACTGACAGTAGAAGCAGCTGAATTTTTTCTGTTTCGTTCTCTTCTTCTAAGAACTAGAGGTGGAGAGGTATTAAGAAGAAGCATGGGGAGAGGGGTGGATGTGTTTTTAATTATTAAGGAATCATGCCAGGGCACAGACATTACTCGCTGTTCTTGCCTTTCCTTTGGTGAATGCCTCTTTGTTGCAAACCTCATTGATTAAGGTTTCTTTCCAGGTTAATTTTAGTTTATTCTGGTGAGATTTTCCCTTAGAACAGTGGTTCTCAACCTTCCTAATGCCACAACCCTTTAATACAGTTCTTTATGTTGTGGTGATCCCCAACCATAAAATTATTTTTGTCGCTACTTCATAACTGTAATTTGCTACTGCTATGAATCTTAATGTAAATATCTGTGTTTTCTGATGGTCTTAGGAGACCCTGCTAGCTGTTCGCGACCCAAAGGTTGAGAAATGCTGAAGGAAACAGTTCATATCACAGTCCTAGAAGCATATATCTATATCTTCTTAAGTTTTTTTAGTCTCTTTTCTCTCCTTTATTCATATAGTATACACTAAAAGTTTTGTTAAAAGTGTCTTTGAAGGCTTGCTGATTTTCACTTCTCTAACCACAATTCACATCTTTCTGCCTCTTCGGAGACCCTTTTCTTCCCCATTCTCCCTAACACTAACATGTATCTGCTTTTCCGTAAAGAACATTGGTATCTTGAGAGGAAGTGTTACATACAGTGTGTGAAAGAAAAGTAGAATTAGTGAAAGACAATATTATCTCAGCTAATGGTCAGTAAAGAAACATTTTTTTGGACCATGTATGTGAAAATGATATGCATTTTTCTACAGGAGAACAATGTTTTTGTTTGGTAAGTCTTGCATAAATAGTTTCACAAGGCAAAAAGTGAAACAAACTAAGAGATGAAGGAAGAAAGGTAGAAGGAAAGAAGAAAAAGAAACAAGGATAAAGATAATAAAGGGACACAACTTTCCTACAAGGAAGAACAGGGAAAAGCTGCACAAAATTCACTAACTTCTAAATGACATGGCTGAACACGGAAACAAGCTATCAACCAAAAGAAACAACCAAAATCTTAACAATTCAACCTTGGAATGAGCAAGAGAAATATGCCTTTTAATGAGCTCATCATCATTAGGTAGGGAAGAAGAAGCTACAATTACCTGAATATGCATCTTAATTATTGCTTTTCCAATTAAGGTTGCACCAAAGAAAGTCCAAAAAGGTACAAGAAAGTGTCCACATGTTATTCCAGCAAGGTCAAATAGAGGATTTGGAATCTGTAAATAAATAAGTAAATAAGTAAGTAAAATGGAACTTCCAACATACAATCCAAAAACATTTTAATTTTACCACCTACAAGTAAATCCTTAATCACAATGCAAAGAGGTATGTCCCTTGATCAGCACTAGATTGTTCAGGTGAGGCAAGTATTCTAATGTGTCCATAAACTGGGTTTCACATTCATCTCAGGTTGTTGTTCAATCCGTTTAAAGCAAATCAGCTATTCTTTTGCTTGTATTACTTATGGCTAATGTCTAATGTTTTTTCTATCACATTAGAATTAGATAAATTCCCCAGGAATTTAACACCATTCAGTAGATTGGTTGGCTATTTGGTAGCTGTTTTCTAAGGTGAGATATAAATGAGAAAAAGCCTTAGATTATTTTAGGAGTTGCTAGGTTTGAAAATCTTTTGCCTGAAATAATAATATTATCTAGAAAGTGCTCACATCTATATATACCAAATATTGTTGTAAATTCACAAATATATTTTTAGGTGGATGTACTCTTATTTCTCAACATAAAACATTCATTATTTATATTTTGTTTTATGAGAGCCCAAGGCCATGGATTGTGTGATCTATTTTAGAAAGAAAATCAAGTGGAAATACAAGAGCAATGATTCAGATATTTTGAATATTCAGTCTCAGACAAAGAAGTGATTCACAACAAATACCTTTTCTAAACATTCCCACATTTCAAGAATGCTAAAAGACAATTTCATATAAAAATGCTAAGAGACCACAAGCTATTTTGAGTGCTTCATTCATTTTTCTCCCATAGAAGTATTGTCTTTGTGGCTGTTGGCCAAACCATTGTAAATCAATTAATTTATATCATTTCATTTTTGAACTTTCAAAGAAAAGTCTAGTTGTATTTGTCACATATGTTCTTTTAAAAACAGTGCCATGACTAAATTAGAATTTAAGTATTTTTTTGTAGTAACACTTGGACTCAATGACTCAGTTTTGTTTTTAAATTCAAAGCCTTTATGCAATTTCATCTGATTTACAACCATGTAATAACAATATCATTTCACAGTCTCTCATCTGTCATTTCTTAAAAATTTTCATGTGACTCTCACAACTCTGTGAATTACAAATTTTTTAAAATATACTTTATTGATTTTTTTACAGAGAGGAAGGGAGAGGGATAGAGAGTTAGAAACATTGATCAGCTGCCTCTTGCACATCCCCCACTGTGGAGGAGCGTCCGTAGGCTAACGCTCTATCCACTGAGCCAAACCGGTTTCGACTGTGAATTACAATTTTAATAGTTTTCCTTTTTTTATCAGGCTCCAACTCACACATGAGCCTGAGGGTCCACATGTATAATCTTAAATCCTCACATGAGCCTTTGCAATGAATGTTGTATTGCTCCATTTTGAAAATGAAAACCTAGGGTTCAAAGAGAGTAACTTGATTGAGGCTACAAAGCTAGTAAAAGTCAAAACTGGTTTAGGAACCTAAGTAAGCCTCACTCTAAAGCCAATTCTTTCCACAATATCACACTACAAAATACCTATAAACTGCTCAAATAGTTAAAGGTCAATATTGTGATAAAGAGCTTCTACATGAAAAAGAAAAAAGTTTGTTTATGAAAATTTCTAATTTGCCAAGTTTAAAAGATAGTAATTCAGGCACAGATATGCTTTTGAATAGCCCTAGAATGTTGATAACAGATTAGAAATTTTGGCACTTAAATGATCCCCTTTTTGTCCATTTGCTTTGCTAAGGCTAGAAAGAGGGTTCTCAAAGATGTATTATTGTTCTTGTATATAATGGATAAAATAGCTGCTGTCAACAAAAAATAATTTTGTGAATCTTACTTTTAATGGTAGTTTTTATCATTATCAACCAGGTGCACCTAGTTATTCTGGTCAAATCCACCACTCAGCTACCAAGTGTGTATACAGGTGACCAAAGAAAACTTGGATCAAAATGCTCCATTTCAAATGTAGTTATTTCTATTATACAGAAAAGGACCAGGATAAAACACCCATCAAAGAACATCAGTTTCACAAATCTGTAATTTGAGACATTAAGTAAAACAAAAGTTTTTTTAACTTTACAGTTTACAATCAGTATTATTTTGTATTAATCAGGTAAACATAGTGGAGACATTAAATGTTTGACATAAAGAGTGTCTTAATTCATTAACTTTGCCACAGACGTTCCAATTACCTATCTAGGTGTTAGCATCACTTAAGGCAGGCTTTATACACATTTTCTTTTTAGTTAATGCTTGAAACTTTGGGAAAAGATGACTTATCTATAACTCTAGAAAGAATGAAGTCATTGTTTTTTGGTTAAATGCACTTCATTATAAATTCTCCATGGGAAGGATGGATTTTCTCTTTTGTTCTTACTGAGTCAAGACATTTCGGTCTGAAGTCATCATGGCATGATGAAATGTTTAAATGTCAATAAACAAAATATAAACATATTCACCAGAAAACAGCTCATTTGATGAGTAAGATGAATGATTAATAAAATTACATACCCGTTAAGAGTATTAGCATTATTGTTCATTCAGGCAAGTATTTTTTTTTAAAAAACTGGATCACAATATAAATCTAGCATTTTTTGGAATTTCTCACTTTAATACAATTTACTTACCGAAGCACAGGCCAAAATTCCAAAAAATCCAACCTTCTGTACTAGGTTTTGTACTGCCAGCTTAGCCCGGGAGGCAAAGTCCTATATAAAGAAGGATATCAAAACATTAATGAAAAGTCCAAGAAATAAGGAAAATTGACTGTTTATAAAGTTTATATTAAATGCCTCATGATCTGAAAGCATTGATTCATTTAATAAGATGAATTATTTTAAAATTACAGGTTGCACAGGAAAACATGCAAATAGAATCTTTTTTAAAAATATATTTTATTGATTTTTTACAGAGAGGAAGGGAGAAGGCTAGAGAGCTAGAAACACCATGAAAGAGAAACACTGATCAGCTGCCTCCTGCACACCCCCTACTGGGAATATGCTTGCAACTAAAGCACATGCCCCTGACCAGAATCGAACCCAGGACCCCTCAGTCCGCAGGCCGATGCTCCATCCACTGAACCAAACTGGTAAGGGCATGAATACAATCTTAATTACATCCTTAATAATAAACTTGTACCAGATTTCAAGACTAAACTAAAACATTGTGACTTGAATTGTTGGATCCCCTCTGGATTATCTAGGAGTGAACAAAATGCTATAAACTAACCATGAACCAACTCATTTTTTTTGGAAATACTGGTCTACTTCATTTGTCTATTTCTCTTTCCATCTGTAACTCACCAGACTTACTCCCAGATTAATACCAAAGTAAGAAATCCTAGGATTTTTCAAGATAGCCAGTATGAAGACAATGGGGCTGATCACTAGCCAGAAGATGGAAAAACAGTTATGTGGCAATAACTAAGCATTCATTACAACCAAAAGCAAACATCCTACATTTGCACAGCCTGTGCTAGTTTTTATAAAATGTTTTCGCAAACATTTTACTTGAGCCTTGCAATAATCGCAGGATATAAATAGGGCAGATTCCTCAGACTCTGAAATCAGTGGGTTTCCACCCCTTCCTCCTTTCTATTGTCATTTGTGATGCTGAAACATATATTTGGCTAGCTAATTTATTTTCACAATTTTCTTCTTCCAACATATTGATGCTACAATTATATACATGTACTAGAGGCCCAGTGCATGCACTGGTAGGGTCCCTCCAGCTGGTGGGGGTATGGAGAGCATCCTTTCCTTCCCCCGACCGGCCTCACCCTCTGGTGGAACTCCTGGACAACTCCCAGTCTAGGGGACAATTTGCATACTATGATTTTATTATATAGGATATGTTTTTCTTAAAAATGCCATTCTGATATTTGACTGTAATTCTTTTCTGATTTTGAAATGGCATATACTCCAATCACAATTTCAATGGAAAATAAATGATATGATAAAAATATTAATGTGTAAATGTATTTTAAAAGTGTTCACATCATAGAATATCTTCCTCTCTCTTTGGTTCAATGCTCTAATACACTCTAATACACAACAATCTTATAGAAAAGTCAGAATATATAAAATAGAAGGTTCCTTCATAGAATAGAAACAGGATTTAAAGTACTTCTCTAATTCACAACATAAGTTGTGTATTTCTACTTAACCACACACACACACACACACACCAAAAAGCTGTTAACAAATATGTAGAATAACCCTAGCAAATTACATTAAATATTAAAAATTTAAAAATAATAATAATACCTTCCTCCTACTTACTTATTGAGGATAGTGAGAAAGTCAAGGAATTAAATCAATAATGTATACTTATTTTAAAAGATATTATTATAACCACTTTCAAGTATATTGGCTCTCAAAATTAATCATTAACTAAATTCTACAATGCAACTTTTATAATTTTACAATTTATTTCCAAAGAGAGAATTTTTTCCTTTGGGAATTAGCCTTATTTTTTTAGTAAGTCATTTGATCAGATTTAATATTTTTAAACAACTGAATGACTGCAGTATAGGGCACTTTCCATTTTCATTCAGTTTTATTTTCTCCCCTTAAATAAACAACTTTTGCATTATGAGTGAAATATTAATTTAAAAATTTAAAATATATAATAAAATCAGCTTTCCAAAATAACATATTTTAAAACAAATGATACTTCTTTTTCTTTTGAATAATTTTTACAATCCAAATTACTAAATTTGTCATTTATAAGAAGTACTAAACAAAAACTAGTAAGGCATAATTAAATGTTTTGAGTTTTTAAAATATCAAACAATCTTATTAGATTACAAATGAGTTATAAAACTGTCATTAATATAGCCTACGAATTAAAAATATAAACTCAGGAAAATGCCTTCTTTTATAGCCTTTAATATCTTCACAACAAATCCACTCTATCAAGAGTCAAGATGGTACTCAACTGCTCAGAAAAAGTAAAAAAAAAAAAAAAAAAAAAAAAGAAGAAGGGGAGGCCAGTGGGGAAAAAGAAAAAATATATACGAATTTTATTTTAAAGACAACCTACTTATAAATATATTTTCCAAGTCAGACATATGTGGAAACATTTTTCTATCAAAGAGTTTATATACTCTTCAATATGTAAAATTATAGAAAATTAGATTTTTGCATAAAATGGTATAAAGAAGGTCAACAGTATTTAGAAGGGTTGGTGTCCTGGTTTCTTTAAAAAAGTTTGTTTTTTTTCTGATTACAGTTGACATACAATCTATTATAAGTGTCTCTTTTCTTTTTATCTTCATTTCAAGGCTTTAGAATCTTATTATGTATTTAAACCAGGTGACAATGTTAAACTTATGGTGTTTTTCTAATAGAGATACACATATACATTTAAATTTAAAAATAGTATAATTATACCAATTGGTTTCTATAAAAATGATTAAACATTATACAGATCACTTAATATACAAAATAATAAAAATATTTAAGCCTATAGAAGTTCAAGGAATCATGTCTTTTAAAAACATCCTGAAAGTAAGGAGACATTTTATTCCTTTGAGGCAGAATCTCTGTACTCAACAGAAATCAGACAAGAACATAGGAAAATAGACTCCTTGTTCTTTCAGATGCCTGGGTGCCCATCATCAATTATTCTTAACAGTGTTAAAAGAATTTTTGTTTGAGGGAAGAGTTACTCTATTCAAATAAATGAAGTAGAAACCTCTCTTAACCATTTTCTTTTTTAAAATTAATTTTTAGCTGGCATATCTTACAAGGAAAACAAATTAAGTGCCCTTTTAATGGGGAGTTTTTACTTTTTAAAAAAGTCTGAAAGTCATGTACTGAAAATGGATTTCAGAAATCTCATTAAGGGCTTAACACACACGCACACAGTGACCATGCTACTTTCAGTTCCTATAATTTATTTTCCAGGTCTTTCACAATATTCTCAGAATTAAAATTATACTTATACTTTCTTTCAACCACCCATACATATTTATTTAAATTAATGTTTTTCCTTGCCTCAAATAAACTCAGGGGATCATTGTATTAGTATTTATAAATCTAAAATATCTTACAATAGTAAAAGAACTCATGTTTAGATTTCATAGACACAGCATATTTTGTTTTTATTTTAAACTTATTTCACTTTAAAGCCATATATTCAAAAGTTACTAATATGGCTCTAGAGTTTTATTAATATATTTTTATGGAAAATATAATTGTTTTACTGTCAAAAATATCCTACATATAGTTGTAGTTTCCTGTTTGTTGCACTGTAATTTATAACTTCTTTATTTTTTTTAATAACTTGGTACTTTTTCATTATTTGCATAATTTGACAGCTCTTTCTTAACATGTTGATTTTAAAGTAATATTATCTAGGCATTAAAATATTTATATTTCCCCCTGCTTTAAAATAGAAAGAACTGTGTTGTGGGTATATGATTTGACAATAAACCCAAAAACACACACACACATCACAAACCATCAAAAAATTCCTCTTTTACTAAAGTTTAAAAGAACCATTTCAAACCAAATTTGTTATTCTTTTTAGGCCATCAAATAAGATATATAATGTAAGGAAAAGTATGTATCAATAATAAACAATAATATCTTACATAAAAAGTTTAACAAATTAGTATGGTAGGTATTCAATATTCAAATAAAATATAAAAGAAAATGAGTATTTGAGTATTTCATTTTAATGGTTTTAGAGTATTTATGGGAACAATGTAGTAAGTTTAATTTGATTACTTCCTCAATTTTTATTCTTCATTTTTAAAAAATCTGTACAACTAAAACCAAATTCCTTTAAATAGTTTCATTTCTCTGGATTCACATTTCACAATATTTACCTATTTCACAATTTAAGTTCCTGAGAAGTTAAGTTTCATTCTCTCGCTCTACCTAAATAAATAGCATGCATTTACAACTAGATATCACATATCACTTTCCATCTTTTAAAAATGAACAAAATACAAATAAATAAAATTATCTTCCCTCTCACTAATATTTATGTTTCTGAAAGTAATAATGAGAGACACTAGGAATATTTCCCAATGACTACAAAAAGACAGATGAAGAAAAGTTAAATCCTTATCACTGAGATTTAATGGATTAATAATATTAATAGTAAACACAAAAAGCTTTCAAATATAAATATTCTGCATTACTTTAGCTTCACATTTCTTTTCCCTAAGAAATAATTTATGATTAAGGGAAAAGAGAAACTATATGGCTAAGCATAATTAGGTTATAAGATATTAGTCTTTGAATCTAAAGATGTCAGATTAGAGCTAAGTACTTCAAATGGCAAGAGCATCTATTTCATTCTCATAAGTGGTCACATGAAATTTCAAGATCTCTTTAAAAAGTGACAGTAAATTCCTATACATGTTAAATGACTGCAATATTATCATAGATAAATAGGATTTGGTTAATAGTTGATGTTAGAGTTGACCTGTTACCATTAATGTAATGGTAAATTTTATGAATTATCTGTCTTCTTAACCCATGATTTTTAAAAATTATATATTTTATTGATTTTTTACAGAGAGGAAGGGAGAGGGATAGAGAGTTAGAAACATGAGAGGGAAACATCAATCAGCTGCCTCCTGCACACACCCTATTGGGGATAGGCCCACAACAAGGTACATGCTCTTGACCGAAATCGAACTTGGGACCCTTCAGTCTGCAAGCCAATGCTCTATCCACTGAACTAAACTGGTTAGGGCTTAACTCATGATTTTTAAAAGTGCTAAAATGCTCTTCTCGGGGTTGGTATTAAAAGTGGTTCCACGGCCAATATTAAAAACCACAGAGCAAATGTTGCAATAAAAGCGAAATTTATATTAAAATATATTGTATTTGTGAAGTTCTTTTGCCATCTAAAACATGTTAATATGTCCTAGTCAATTGTGTTGTGGCAAGCAAGTTAAACTCTATTAACCAGAAATGGGGTTACAACATAGTAATAATGACAGTGTTATAAGCTGTTTCAGCATCGTTGACACTCTCTCTGAAATATTAACTTGTTATTAAGACCCCAATAACCATGTAATTATTTTCTACAATGTTATCATATTCCACATAGTAAATAACAAATGAAAGGGTACAATAATTCTCATCTTCATGGAAAGTACAATGAATCATAAATCATAATCTTTAAATCTTTCTCCTCTTAAAAACAGACTAAGAGGTATCTTAATTGCAATTTTCTACCCATTATTGGAGCTCTTTATGAGTGATTTTCATATAAAAATATAGAGCATTAATTCACTCAATTCAATTGTTCATTCAATTCAGTGAAAAAATACTTTTGAAGTATATTTTGAAAAGAGTTACACGCCATCCATTTTGGACTCAAACACACTAATGAAATGAAGGAAATAAACTCTAGGATAACAAGAAAAAATAGGGACATTAAATTGATAAGATAAATTATTATGACAGTAGGAAGTAGTTAATAAATTTAAGATGCTGGATTACAAAATGCATACACATTTACCAGAAAATAGTAATCAGGACAGTGTTGTGAAACTTTTTCTGAAAATGAAATGTTTTGAGTCCAATTTATGGCATTTACATTATTAAATCAGAGATGATCACTGGAATTTAAATAAAGTAAAAATTAGGGCAAAATTCTAAAATAGTATAAATAGAATACATCACATAAACACATTTCCATAAAGCCAAGCAAAGCAATTTTATTCTGATAGTAACTTAGAGATTTGGAAATTTTAAAAAGAGAGTCTAGAGTTCTGAATTAAGATGATGACATAGGAGGATTATGAACTCACTTCCTCCCACAAACAAACTGAATATACAGCTGCAATCTCTGAAAGAAATCCAGAAACTAGCTGAGTGTTTCTAGTCTGATTCCCTGGCTTTTTGTGACTGCCCCTGAGGACATATCCCTGATAGCCTGACTCTGGTAGCCAGTGGGGCTTGTGTTCATAGGTTTAAGGGATGGTAATAAACACAGAAAGAGTTCTTAGCTATTCCTAGAGGATTCAGTGCAGAGCGAGCAAACAGCAATGCCGATAGGAGTATATTTGCATACTTTAAAATTTGCTGCCTGAAGACTGTATTTAGATGCTGAGTAATCTACTCCCCTTTGGGACACTGAAAGGTCTCAGCACACCCTCAACAATTGGGAGACACTAAAAACAAAGACAAAAGAAAAAAGACAATGACAAAGAACTGAGAGACAATCAAAGAGCTAGAGCAGAGTTGAAGGATAAGGCTCATCTCTTACAGGAGGTCACTAATGCATAGAAACCAACACAGAGTGAGTCATAGAAAATGGAAATTGAAGAAACAAAGGAAAAAGTTCCAAAGGAAAAACAAGATCAAGCCACAGATAAAGAACTTAACGAAATGAAGATAAATGATTTATCTTAGAGTTCAAAATAATAGTCACAAACATGCTCACTGAGGTCAGAAGAAGAAAGCATCAAGAGTGTGAATTTCAACGCCGAAACCAGTGTGGCTCAATGGATAGAGAGTCGGCCTGCAGACTAAAAGGGTCCCAGGTTCAATTCCGGTCAAGGGCACGTACCTTGGTGGGAGGTGTGCGGGAGGCAGCTGATCGATGTTTCTCTCTCATCAATGTTTCTAACTCTCTATCTCTCTCCCTTCCTCTCTGTAAAAAATCAATAAAATATATTAAAAAATCAATAAAATATATTAAAGAAAAAGACAAAGAGAGAATCTCAAAGGCAGCAAGAAAAACAGCATGTTATGATGCTATATATAAGGGAACCCTATAAGATGATAAGCACATTTTCAACAGAAATTTTGAAAGCCAGGAGGGAGTGGCACAAATATATTCAAAGTACTAACAGAAAATAACTTCCAACCAAAAATATTCTATCCAGCAAAGTTGCCTTTCAGAATCTAAGAAGAAATAGTTTTCCAGATAAGCAAAATCTGAAGGAGTTTAGTAACACTAAACCAGCCTTACAAGAAATATTAAAGCTGAAACAAAAGGGGACAAATTAATAATATGAAAACATATTAAAGAGAAACCAAGATGGCGGCATAGATCAATATCTGAACTGTTGCCGCACAATTTCAAAACTACAACTAAAAGACAAAAATCGACATCATCTAGCACCACAGGAAGGCTAGCTGAGTGGAAATTCTATGACTAGAAGGAAAGAGGAAAGCATACTGAGACTCACAGGAGCTGCAGAAGGCAGAGATACGTAGGGGCGAGTGGAGAGGGCTGGCAACTGAGTATGCAGCTGTCTTTCTCAATCGGGAGGGAGACAAAAGCTCCTGAAGGCTCTGAACTCCAGTTCTGGATGAGACTCTGGAGACCCACACTCATATGGGGAGAAGCTGGACTGTCCCTCCGGCAGTGGGCGAAATTTGAGGGCGGTGCTTGCAGCAATTACTGGGGGACACTGAGACCCAGGGGCCTCTTAGAACAGGGCTGACGGGAAGCCATTGCTGTTTGCTCCACCCTGAGACTTGGCCCTATCCAAGCTGAGCACAGAGGCTTTTGCATAGGAATGGCCTGGTCTTTTGAATTCTAAACTTACCTCACAAACTTCAGCTGAGTCAGAGAGACCCAGGACATCCAAAAGAAGGCCCAAGATCCCACAGTAGTTAGCATTGCTTCACAGCTGGGCCTCATCTGGGCACCTCCAAAACCCAAACAAAGAAGTGGAATCTGCATATCTCTCTGTAGTTCCTGCTGGGTGGCCTCAGACAGAGGCTAAATTAGCACCTCCTTGGAGAGCCAAGAGCCAGTGTACCCAGGCATCAAGAGTGGGACCATACAGATTACAACTCCTCAGATCCATAAGGGACACACTCAGGAGACAGGCTCAGTGAGCATCAAAGCCCCAATGAAGAAAGTCTTGTCTCATAAGAGTGTCTCAGGCACAGAAGATCTCAGCTGTGTCTACTTCTCTCGTAATAGACACAGCTGATGCTCACAGCCAATTGGCCTGGAGGTCAATTCCTCCCAGTAATACCAACAACAATAAAGAATTAACTACAACAGGCTGTACATACAGCCCACAAAGGGGTGTACCAAGAGTGTCCATCTTGGGTAACCAGGAAGGCTGGGTCACTAACACACAAAGCCACTCTACCAACTCAGGAAGCAGCCAAAATGTGGAGACAAAGAAACAGGTCACAAATGAAAGAAATGGAGGAAAACAAATGACTGGATATAGAGTTCAAAACCATGGTTATAAGGTTTTTCAAGAATTACCTAGAAAAGGCTGATAAATTTAGTGAGACACTTGAGGATATGAAAAAGGACCAACTAGAAATTAGGCATAGACTGACTAAAATAAAGAATAATATACAGAAATCCAACAGCAGACTAGAGGATCGCAAGAATCAAGTCATAGATTTGAAATACAAAGAAGCAGAAAACACCTAACCAGAAAAGCAAAAAGCAAAAAGAATCCAAAAATATGAAGATAGTATAAGGAGCCTCTGGGATAATTTCAAGCGTACCAACATCTGAATTATGGGGGTGCCAGAAGAATAGGGAGAGCAAGATACTGAAAACCTATTTGAAGAAATGACTGAAAACTTGCCTCACTTGGTGAAAGAAATAGACTTACAAGTCCAGGAAGCGCACAGAACCCCAAACAAAAGGAATCCAAAGAGGACCACACCAAGACACATCATAATTAAAATGGCAAGAGCAAAGACAAAGAGAATATTAAAAGCAGCAAGAGAAAAACAGTTAATTACCTATAGTTAGGCATCAATCAGGGGAACAGTTAGGCATTCATACGATTGCCAGCTTATTTCTCAACAGAAACTATGCAGGCCAGACAGGAGTGGCAAGAAATATTCAAAGTGATGAATAGCAAGAATCTACAACCAAGATTACTCTATCCAGGAAAGCAATAATTCAGAATCAAATGTCAGATAAAGAGCTTCACAGATAAGAAAAAGCTAAATGAGTTCATCACTGTCAAACCAGTATTATATGAAATGCTGAAAGATATTCTTTAAGAAGAGGAAGAAGAAGAAAAAGGTAAAGATAAAAATTAAGAATAACAAATACATATCCATCAACAAGTAAATCTAAAAATCAAGTGAATAAAAAATCTGATGAACAGAATAAAGTGGTGAATATAATAGAATCATGGGAATCGAAAGGGAGTAGACTGACAATTCTCAAGGGAAAAGAGGTGAAGGGGGGTGCAGGGAGAGACTGGACAAAAATCATACACCTATGGATGAGGACAAGGAGGGGGAGGTAAGAGCAGAGAGAAAGGTGGGAGCTAGATGGGGGAGGGGAGAGAAACAAATGTAATAATCTGAACAATAAAGATTTATTAAATAAAAAAAAATCCTATCTAAGAAAAGAGTAATATGCAGATTGATCATCACTTCAACATACAAAATGGCTGTCCCTATATGGTCAAAGATCCTGCCCCCATGAGGACACACGATGGCTGCCACGAGATGGCCAGCAGGGGAGGGCAGTTGGGAGGAACCAGACAAGCAGGGAGGGCAGTTGGGGCAGTCAAGCTTGCAGGAGAGGGCAGTTAGGGGTGATCATGCCAGCAGAGGAAGGAAGTTGGGGGTACCCAGGCCTGCAGGGGAGAGTAGTTGGGGGAGTCCAGGCCTGCAGGAGAGGGCAGTTAGGGGTGACCAGGCCTGCAGGGGAGGGCAGTTAGGGGTGACCATGCCTGCAGGGGTGGGCAGTTAGGGGTGACCATGCCTGCAGGAGAGGGCAGTTAGGGGCAAACAGGCTGGCAGGGGAGCAGTTAGGCATCAATCAGGCTGACAGGGGAGTGGTTCGGGGGTGATTAGGCTGGCAGGCAGAAGCAGTTAGGGGCAATTAGGAAAGCAGGCAGATGAGCAGTTGGGATCCAGCAGTTGTGGTTGTGAGAGGGATGCCCAACTGCCTGTTCCAGAGCTAAATGGGCAGTAGTTCATCCCTAAAGGGGTCCCAGATTGGAGAGGGTGCAGGCTGGGGTGAGGGACACCCTTCTACCCTGTGCATGAATTTCGTGCACTGGGCCTCTAGATAAAGTATAAATCTCACCGGTAAAGGTAAATATATAGTTAAATTCAGGACAATCTAATGTTGTGAAGGTGGTGAGTTAATCACTTATAAAGCAAGTATGAAGTATAAAAGACAAAAGAAGTAAAAATAATTATAACTACAATAATTTGTTAATGAGTACACAAGATAAAAAGATGTAAATTGTGACCCAAAACATAAAAATGTAGAGATTAAAAAGAAAATAAGTAGAGATTTATTCTTATTCAGTATGGCTCAATGGTTGAGCATTGACCTATGAACCAGGAGGTCACAGTTCAATTCCCAGTCAGGGCAGATGCCCAGATTACGGGCTTGATCCCCAGGATCCCCAGTGTGGAGCATGCAGGAGGCAGGCGATCATTGATTCTTTCTCATCATTGATTAATTTCTTTCTCTCTCTCTCCCTATTCCTTCCTCTCTAAAATCAATAAAAAATATATATATTTAAAATGTAGAGATTTATAATGCATTTGGCCTTGGATGGTTTGCTCAGTTCGTTAGAGCATCACCCCCTTATGTCAAGGTTCAATACCTGGTCAAGGCACATATAAGACTTTGGGTTGTGGGCACACAGTGCAATATATGGACCTTGTAACATAGAAATCCGTACCTGAATCCTATCTGACCCTATTAACCAATGTCACCCCAGTAAATATAATTTTTAAAAAAATGGGCAGAGGATCTGAGTAGGTATTTTTGCAAAGAAGAGACATACATATGGCCAACAGGTACACAGAAAAGTGCTCACCATCAGTAATCAACAAAGGAAATACAATGAGATATCACCTCACAATTGTTAGAACAGCTACCATTAAAAAGACAAGAGATAATAAGTGTTGGTGAGTATGTGAAGAAAGGAGAACCTCTGGTGCGCTGTTCGCAAAAATATAAAATAACAACCACCATATGATCCAGCCATTCCATGTCTGGGTATTGATCCAAAGGAAACAAAACAACTTTAAAAAATAATTAACATATGTCCCAAGTTTATTGCAGCATTATTTACAATAGCCAAGACATAGAAACACCTAAGTATCCCTTGATGGAGAAATGGACAAAGAAAATGTGGGATACAGTGATATATCACACACACAGAGTAATATTATTCAGCTATAAAAATAGAGAATTCTGTGCTCTTGGTGCTGCTTGTGTGCTCGTTTGGTGCAGACCTGGTACCTCTTTTGTGAAGCGGCAGCTGAGGAGACTCCGGCGCTCTCCATGGCCGACAAAAAGCCCAAGGAAGGAGTCAAGACTGAGAACAACAATCAGATGAATTTGAAGGTGGCGGGGCAGGATGGTTCTGTGGTTCAGTTTAAGATTAAGAGGCATACACCATTTAGTAACCTAATGAAAACCTATTGTGAACGACAGTTGGAAATGGAGGATGAAGATACAATTGATGTGTTCCAGCAGCAGACAGGAGGTGTCTACTAAATAGGGAACCTGCTACTTTACTCCAGAACTCTGTTCCTCCAGAACAAGAAGATAGTCTCAATTAGAAAACTGCAATTTGGTTTCAACACATTTGACGACTACAGTATAGTTTTCTCTATTCTTTAATTTTCCCCTTTCCCATGCCTTTATTGTACATAGAGTAACTGATGTATGTATACAAGCATTTGCACTTTTTTTTAACTGAATGGCCAATGGTATGTTTTGATCTACATCAAACAGAGATGGGATGGGGAAAAATACTGGTTCTGTGAAAACACTCCCTTTCTCCATTAGCAACATGCTCATTAAGCTCTTATCTTTATATTCCAGTAAGTTATTTTGCTCTCACAGTTTAACAACAACAGAACATAAAAATTCTTGCATACCTTGTTGATTGGAGAATTTTTTAAAAATATATTTTATTGATTTTCCACAAAGAGGAAGAGAGAGGGATAGAGAGCTAGAAACATTGATGAGAGAGAAACATCGATCAGCTGCCTCCTGCACACTCCCTACTGGGGATGTGCCCGCAACCAAGGTATATGCCCTTGACCGGAATCGAACCTGGGACCCCTCAGTCCACTGAGCCAAACTGGTTAGGGCTGATTGGAGAATTTTAATGTTTTTCATTTATCATTGTAAAACCAAGGACAATTTTATAACTTTTTTGTACGCAGCTGTTAAATGTAGGGCAATCTGTCTTTAAGGAGGGATAAATTACTCTTAAAAAAAAAAATGAATCCTTGATAGTTTTCCATTTAGTCAAGTGTCTTGTTGTTTAAATAAACTTCTTAAGAAAAAAAAAAAAACAATCCTGACATTTGCAATAACATGGATGAACCTTGAGGGTATTATGAGAAGTAAAATAAGTCAGAAAGAGAAAGACAAATACATGATCTCACTTATACTAGTTTATGGAATCTTAAAAAAATCCAAACCCAAAGTAATAGACACAGAGAACAGATTGTTGGTTGCCAGTGGAAGGGGTTGGGAATGGGTAAAACAGGCAAAGTTGGTAAAAATGTACACACTTCTAGTAATAAGACAAATAAGTGTTAGGGATGTAATGTATAATATGTTGACTACAATTAACAACACTGTATTGTATATTTGCAAGTTGTTAAGAGAGTAGATCTTAAAAGTTCTCATCACAAGAAAAATTATAACTGTGTGGTTATGGACGTTAACAAAACTTACCATGGTAATTATTTTGCAATACATATGTATGTCAAATCATTATGTTGTACATCTAAAACTGATACAATGTTCTATGTCAGTTATATCTAAATTTTTAAAATTTAGTAGTTAAAAAAAACACAAGAAACTAACGATACAACTGGTTCACAGATGTGGCAAAAATCAAATATGAGAAATCTGTATACTCCAATGTGTAATAAGCAAAAGTTGATCTGTCTTTTTCAGACTCCAGCTAGTATATTAACTTTTTAGAGTTCAAGATAAAGATTGTAGGCCCTGGCTGTGCAGTTCAGTTAGTTAGAGTCTCATCTTGATATACCCTGGTTGTGGGTTTGATCCCCAGTCAGGGCATATACAAGAAACAACCAATGAATGCATAAATAAATGGAACAACAAACTGATGTTGCTCTCTCTCTAAAATTAAGTTAAAAAAATTACTGCAAAAGAATATGGATTCTCTAGGTAGAATGATTGCTTGCTTTTGTCACTGTCTAAAAATGGGACTATGATTTTCTTTTCTGTGGGGTACAGAAAAATAAAGGCCTCAAAGTCATTAACCTAACAGTGATTGTGCCTATAGTAGGTTCTATGGCATTTCCTCTACATTAACACTTTCAAAAATCCTCCTATATAATAAAAGAGTAATATGCAAATTGACCATACCTCTGCTACACCCATAAGCCATGCCCACCAGCTAATCAGAGTGAGTATGCAAATTAACAAAACCAAGATGGCTACCACCACAGAGAGAGCAGGAGGGAGGCCTGGGTTGCCCCTAGCGACAGAGGAAGCCAAGCACCCAGGCCTCCGCTTAAGGCAACAAAGTTTCCATGGCTGCCTCCAAAGAGCTAGGTTTGGGTTGTCCCTAGCGATGGAGGAAGCCAAGTGCCCAGGCCCCCACTTAAGGTAACAAAGTTTCAATGGCTGTGCAGCAGAAGACTTGGTTCTGCTCCAAGTTACAAAGTTTCAATTGTAGAAGATAAATAAATCCCAGAGACTAGGGCCTCTGCTTGGGTCACCAGTGGGCCTTGGCCGGCCTGCAAACTACCACAGATCCCTTGCCCAGGCCACCCAACGCCCCAAAGGAACACCCAACCTGATCCAGGACACCCTTCAGGGCAAACCAGCTGGTCCCCAGCCATGCACCAGCCTCTATCCTAACTGTAATAAAAGAGTAATATACAGATTGACCATCATTCCAATATACAAGATGACTGCCCCCATGTGGTCAAAAGATCCTGTCCCCATGGGGACACAAGATAGCCACTACAAGATGGCCAGCAGGAAGGGCAGTTGGCAGGGACCAGGCCTGCAAGGGAGGGCAGCTGGGAGGGACCAGGCCTGCAAGGGAGGACAGTTGGGGGTGACCAGGCCGGCAGAGGAGAGAAATTGAAGGTGACTGGGCCTGTAGGGAAGGGCAGTCAGGGGGACCCAAGCCTACAGGGGAGGGCAGTTAGGGGTGACCAGGCCTGCAGGGGAGGGCAGTTAGAGGCAAACAGGCTGGCAGGGGAGCAGTTAGGCATCAATCAGGCTGGCAAGAGAGTGGTTAGGGGGTGATCAGGCTGACAGGCAGAAGCAGTTAGAGGCAATTAGGAAGGCAGGCAGGTGAGCAGTTGGGAGCCAGCAGTCCTGGATTGAGAGAGGGATGTCCAACTGCCCTCAAGGGGTCCCATATTGGAGAGGGAGCAGGCTGGGCTGAAGGACACCCCCCCCCCCAATGAATTTTATGCACGGGGCCTCTAGTCATGTAATAATGATCAGTAGGGTTTTTCACATAAAACTATACATAAGGAATATATATGATTTGGGAATAACACACATTTCAGAAAGTTGTGCTCAAAATATGAGGGTCAAAATCAGGATTAAACGGATGTCTGCATTTACTGATGTACTAGTTATCAAATTTACTCTGCAGGGATGAGACAGTAAAAGTATTCTTTTAACTGAGGCATGACGGATATACAGTAAGGTACACATATCTAAAATATACATCTTGATGAAACTTTCAATGAGCACACCCATATAACTACCACTAAGATCCAGATATAGAACATTACCAGAACTCCAGAAACCCCACTGGTGGCACTCCTAGTAATTACTCCTTACCCCAAAATAAACACTATCATTGACTTGTATTACACTGATGTAGCTTGCCTATTTTTGAACTTTACATAAATGGAATTAAATAGTCAGTCTTCTTTTATGTCTGCCTTCTATAGCTCTACATTGTGTCCATGTGATTACATGTAGCAATTATGAATTTCTTGCTGTTGCTGTATAATATTCCATTGTATGAATATACCGTACTTTATCTACTGTTGGTGAACATTAGGACTGTTTTGACTTTGGAGCTAATATGTATAATGCTGCTATGAAATTTTTGTACAAATCTTTTGGCACATCTCCGTGTTGCACATAAATTTTCTAATGGAATTGCTATATTATAGGGTATGTGTATGTTTAACTTTAATAGATAGTTCCAATATCAAAAGTGGTTGTAATAGTTGACAATTAATAATCTCAATTGAAAAAAAAATCTAAAGAATTTTTCTCTGCTACAGATGGTTCTAATGATTGTGTTTGTGGTAAATAGCAGTTCTGATAATTCAAATGAAGACTAAATAAATCCAAACATATAAACAAGAGGAAAAGCAAAGCTTTAAGTATTTTAAATGCTGAGTCATGACAAAACTATATATACATTTTTTGTTCACAGAATCATAAAAGACAAAATTAGAATCTTTTCCCCAAACTAGAATTCTTATTTAAAAGCTAATAAATTCAACCAAATAAAGTTGGTAAACTATTACATGCAAGGTAATAAAAATACAGAGATAAGGACACAGTGGTACAATCATTTATTCAACAAATGTTTATCAAGAGTTTATACATGAGGGAGAAACCAAGATGGGGGCATAGGTGAACACCTAAAGTGCTGCCTCACACAACAATTTCAAAACTACAACTAAAAGACAGAACGAACACCATTCAGAACCACAGGAAGGCTGGTTGAGTGGAAATTCCACAACTAGAAGGAAAGAGAGGGGCACACGGAGACTCAGAGGAGCTGCAAAAAGCTGAAGTATGGAGATGCGCACCTGGAGAGGATGGGTGGCTGAGTGCCTGGCTGGCTTTCTCTAGCGGGAGGGAGACGGAAACTCCTGACTGCCCTGAACCCCAGTTCCGACTGCAATGAACTTCAGTTCTGGGCGAGACTCATACGGGGGAAGTCTGGACTGTCGTGAAAAGGGAAGAGTGCACGGAACCTCAGGGGAGCTGTGAAAGGCAGAGGTCTAAAGATGTGTGTGTGAGTGCATGCAGAGAGGACTGACTGCTGAGTGTGCCGCTGGCTTTCTCTAACGGGAGGAAGATGGAACCTCCTGATTGCACTGAACTTCAGTTTCGAATGAACTGAACCCCAGTTTCTGGCGAGACTCTGGGGACCTAGACTCATATGGGGGGAGTCTGGAGGCACGCATGCAAGTATGCACAGAGAGGACTGCAGCGATTATCAAGGAACACTGAGATCCAGGGACCCCATAAGGCAGGGCTGACAGGAAGCCAAGGCTCTCCGTTCAGCCCTGAGACTCCGCCCCATCCAAGCTGAGCACAGAGGCATTTGCAATTTTGCAAGTCTTGTCTCATAAGGCTGTCTCCAGCACAGAAGTTCTCCTAGCATAGACACAACTGATCCTCACAGCCAATTGGCTTGGAGGTCAATTCTCTCCAGTGATACCAACAACAATCAAGACTTAACTACAACAAGGCTGCATACACAGTCCATAAGGGAGTGCACCAAGAGTGTCCACTTCAGGTAACTGGGGAGGCTGGCCCCTGGGCCAAAGAGGACACTTAGCACACAAAGCTACTCTACCAACTTAGGAAAGCAGTGAAAATGCAGAGAAAGAGAAATAGATCATAAACGAAAGAAATGGAGGAAAACAAATGACTGGATATAGAGTTCAATACCACGGTTATAAGGTTTTTCAATAATTTCCTAGAAAACATGGATAAATTTAGCGAGATCCAAGAGGAGATGAAAAAGGACCAACTAGAAATTACACATACACTGACTGAAAATAAAAAATACTATACAGAGACCTAACAGCAGACTAGAGGAATGCAAGAATCAAGTCAAGGATTTGAAATACAAAGAAGCAGAAAACACTCCACTGGAAAAGCAAAATGAAAAAAGAATCCAAAAATTGGAAAATAGTATAAGGAGCCTCTGTGACAACTTCAAGTGTACCAACATCAGAATTATGGGAGTGACAGAAGAAGAGAGAGAGCAAGATACTGAAAACCTATTTAAAGAAATAATGACCGAAAACTTCCCCACATGTTGAAAGAAATAGACTTACAAGTCTAGGAAGCAACCAGAACCCCAAAGAAAAGAAATCCAAAGAGGACCACACCAAGACACATCGTAATTAAAATACCAGGAGCAAAAGACAAAGAGAGAATATTAAAAGCAGCAAGTGAGAAAACAGTTTATTACCTACAAGGGAATACCCATATGACTGTCAGCTGATTTCTCAACAGAAACTATGCAGGCCAGATGAGAGTGGCAAGAAATATTCAAAGAGATGAATAGCAAGAACTTACAACCAAATTTAAAATTTTGCAAAGCTATCATTCAGAATTGAAGATCAGATAAAGAGCTTCACAGATAAGAAAAAGCTAAAGGAGTTAATCAACACCAAATCAGTATTATATGAAATGCTGAAAGGTACTCTTTTAGAAAAAGAAGAAAAAAAAGGTAAAGATAAAAATTATGAACAATAAATACATATCTATCAACAAGTGAATTTAAAAATAAAGTGAATAAAACTTCTGATGAACAGAATAAACTGGTGAATATAACACAAGTCTCATGGGGAAAGGGCAAGAAGAGACTGGACAAAAATCGTACAGATATGGATGAGGATAGTGGTTGGAAGGTAAGGGCAGAGGGTTGGGAGAGAACCAGGTGGAGGGGAGCTATGGTGGAAAAAAAAAAGAGGAACAACTGTAATAATCTGAACAATAAAGATTTATTAAATTAAAAACAAGGAGTTTATACATGCCAAACACTACCATATGAGCAGGAGTACAACACTGAGTCAAACTGATAACAACCTGGACCTCACACAGCTCACATTTTATTGGGAGAAAAAAAATCTATAGAATGGATGGGAAGAGATGGTGTAATTTTAAATAAGATGGTCATATAAGGCCTGATAGAAAAGTTGACAATTGATTGAAATCCTAAAGGAGGTGACGGAATAAGTCAGGCTAAGAATTTAGTGAAAGCGAGTTTCAGCAAGTTTATTCCATTGAGAGAGAAATAAATAATCCAGGGTGTGTATATGGATGGTGGGTTGCAACTGTTAAAGAGAAGGAGAAAGAGATGATGAACAACTCATGAAAACTACAATGCAAGGAAGAAAATGAAAAATAAAAAAGACGAAACATTCTTACAGATACAATATAAACACCAATCTACAGAGTTCTTGGATATCAAAATGATGGAGTACCGAATGCACTGTCTTCAAACTTCCCTGAGCCAGTTTCTTATCTTTTCTATAAGACTAGAGGCCCGGTGCACAAAATTCGTGCATGGGGGTGGGGGTGTCCCTCAGCCCAGCCTGCACTCTCTCTAATTTGGGACCTCAAGAGGGATGTCTGACTGCCCTTTAGGCCCGATCCTACTGGGACATCCCTCTCACAATCCAGGACTGCTGGCTCCCAACTGCTCTCCTGCCTGCTTTCTGATTGCCCCTAATCGCTTCTGCCTGCCAGCCTGATCATCCCATAACCACTTCCCTGCCAGCCTGATTGATGCCTAGCTGATTCCCTGTCTATTTTGCCCCTAACTACCCTCCCCTGCATGCATGGTCAACCTAACTGCCCTCTCCTGAAAGCCTGGTCACCCCTAACTGCCCCCTCTGCAGGCCTGGTCCCTCCCAACTGCCCTCCCCTGCTGGCCTGATTGCCAGCAACTGCTCTCCCTTGCAGGCCTGGTTCCTCCCAACTGCCTTCCCCTGCTGGCCATCTTGTGACCACATGGGAGCAGCCATCTTGTGTGTTGGAGTAATGGTTAATTTGCATATTACTCATTTATTAGATAGGATGGTGATAATAATACCTATCACCATGACCAGTAAAAGACAAAACTGATTATGGGACAAACTTGTTTAGAGTGAAGTTATATTACTAACTGTCAAAGATGAAGAAGCCTGAGAGCCAATGGAATAAAGTATCTTGTCAAAATTCCTGATCAGACACGATGAGATCAGTTTTAATGCAATCTCACAACTCGGGGGATGATAGGTTTTTGTTTGTTTTTAATATAAAAATAGCAACCTTTTAATATTGAGAAGGAAACAGGAAGGAGGGAAGAAAGGAAATGCATTAAGAATGGAAAATTTATCAAATCTGCTTTGTAGTACCACCAACTGGTTTATTAAACTCTCCATCACAAGAAGGTAGAGAGAAATAGCTGAGATTACTAAACTTGAATGCTAGTTTTATATTTTAATCACAGTTTACATTCAATACTATTTTGTATTAGATTCAGGTATACAGCATCATGGTCAGATAATCATACTTTACAAAGTATTCCTGAATTTTATTTCTTAACATATTCTTGTCTCAAGAAAATTTTTTAGTTATTTAGACTTGTAATGGTTATCTCACTACTAATTTTAAAACTCACGAATAACCTATTAAACATAAAATATTTATTTGGTAGAAAGAAAGAAAGAAAGAAAGAAAGAAAGGAAGGAAGGAAGGAAGGAAGGAAGGAAGGAAGGAAGGAGAGAGACATGGAAGAAATAAGGTTTTCAGAAGCCTTTTTAAGGCTGACCATCAGTATTTGTTAACATTTTCAGATTAAAAAAAAATAAGAAGAAGAAGTATTTTTGGAAGTTCAGATAAGCATACAGTACTATCTTCTTCCTTTTCATAGTCCAGCCAAATTAAAATTAAAGGCCAAGTAACCAGCATTAAAACTGGCCAGTATCTGCTGCTTCCTTTTTCCTCTTTCCATCTCTCTCCCCATTGGAAAGAAACCTAATAGTAATTCTTAGGCAGGCAGGCAGGCATCTACTCCTATCAGTGCCTGCCTAGCCGCTACTTGAAAATGAGATGACTCTGTAGCCCAAGAACAACAGTGCTCTAGACACTCAGGGAAAATGTCTGAGTATGCAAGATTTATTAGAAATGACACATACAAGTAATAAAATTTCCTTTTCTTCTCTTTTTCCTGTCTGAAGTCAGTTATCTCCTCATGTGATCTGCTCTTGTCTCACCAGAAAAGGCTTTTACCAAAATCTCAGTTGGGTAGGGAGTGGAGGGGAAATCAACCCCAATTTTTAGTACTTTATAACAGATTGTATTTTAGTTACAAGTAAGTAATAAGTAACATTTATTTCCAGATTCAGACTGGAATCTAAAAAACAAAAAGCATATGATAATTTGCTGTGTATGTGACACAACAAAAATAGTGCAAAGCTTTGCAAACTAAGTCAGTATGGAATTTATAAAACTGTCCGGGACAGGAAACTTAAGAGACTGAAAACAAAGGCTAAAGATAAATGGGGATCTTCTCTATTATGAGAAATGTGAGTAGTGGACTTCTTTCCCAGGACAGAACCAGTTCTGCTTAATAGATTTATAAATAGCCCTGGAAAAAGGAGCAGAGAGTTGAAGTTCCAAATCTACAGTTAAAATGAGAAGTGCCAAATTTATGATAATAAATTGGCAGGTAAATTTCAATGTGGACAAGAGTAAGATAACACATTTAGGGGAAATGTATTTAAATATAAAATAATGAGTTATAAAGTTTTGAGATATGAACAAAGAAAAAGGAAATGGAAGCAGTCTCCCAAGTAAATAGCTTATTGAAGTAAACAACTTATTAAAAACATTAGCAAATCAGAACTGTAGTTGTAGAAATCTGAAAAACATGAGTATAGTAGTTGCCCTGGAAAATGATGTGCAGTTTTTTAAAAAAAATATATTTTATTGATTTTTTACAGAGAGGAAGAGAGAGGTAGAGAGAGCCAGAAACATCGATGAGAGAGTCATCGATTAGCCGCCTCCTGCACGCCCCCTACTGGGGATGTGCCCGCAACTAAGGTATATGCCCTTGACTGGAATCGAACCTGGGACCTTTCAGTCCGCAGTCTGACGCTCTATCCACTGAGCCAAACCGGTTCTGGCGATGTGCAGTTTTGATAACTTCATGGTAGGACGGATATAGAAGAATTAGATAAACACTTCTGAAAAAAATATTCAAGTACTCTAAGTGCTTGGGGCTGTTAGATATAAAAAGTAAATTGTCACTGAAACCGGTTTGGCTCAGTGGATAGAGCGTTGGATCCCAGGTTTGATTCTGGTTAAGGGCACGTACCTTGGTTGTGGGCACATCCCCAGTAGGGGGTGTGCAGGAGGCAGCTGATCGATGTTTCTCTCTCATCGATGTTTCTAACTCTCTCTCTTCCTCTCTGGAAAAAAAAAAATCAATAAAATAATTTAAAAAAAAGTAAATGGTCACATTCTCTAGAGTGGGTAAAAGGCAATTAACTGAAATTGTAGAGTTATAAAAAGATGAAAGGGGAACTGGTAAAAAATCTTACAAGAATGAGAGATAAAATTAAGCAAATGGAAGCACTGCTTTAAATAATAGGCTATGAATTTTATGAAGTTGTTATCTCAAGAAGTAATAAAAATACAAATGTTTACAAGTTTAGATAAATTGCTGCAGATTTATATCGAGGGAAAGGGACAAGGAATCTAGGATATATGTCTACTTTTGAGGGAAGCACTGGATTAATTATCACGCCCTCTTCCTGATCCACTACATAGTGCTTTAGTTTAAAAGCATGACAGCTCGCCCTGGTGTAATTCAGTGACTAGAGGATGGGCCAGAGCACTGAAGGATCTCAAGTTCGATTCCTAGTCAAAAACAGGTACCTGGGTTGCAGGTTTGATTCCTGCCCTGGTGGGAGGCAACTAATCATTGTTGTCCCTTTCACATTGCTGTTTCTTTCTTTCTCCAACCCCCTATCCCAAATCAATGGGAAAAATATCCTCCAGTAACGACCACCACCAACAAAAACACAACAGAAGAAAACAAACAAAAACATGACAGGTTATGTTTTACCTTGTAAAGATCAAGACAGAAAAATGGGAAGAACACTCTACCAAGATAAATTTCATTAAATATTCAGCAAGAGAACTACAGATTTATTATTACAAACCACACATTAATTTCTATCTAATTAGAAACAAAAACTTCTGTAATATGAAATGAGCATAATGGTAATCCTGACATCCATGGCTTATAAGAAACTCTGGTCTTGGGGCCAGGAGCCTGGGAGCACGCAGCAGTTATAAGAGAATGTGGGTTTATATTTAGTGTGTTAACTGATTTGCAAACTCATCAGCAAAATCACAGCATACATGTCTGTCGGTCCAAGTTTCAATGAAAGAGCCCTTTCTAAAGGCATTTTACAAAAGGTGTTTGAAACATAAACCTGAAAAAAAAATCTTTAAATTAGTTTAACAAAGGTAACCTAATCCTTTCCTGCTGCTTATTTTTTTTCCATATCTGTAAGCAGGTGTGCAAGTGAAAAGAAAAAAGCAGACATAAACGAAAACTATATTCTACCCAATGCCAAAGCAAACTAGTAAAAAAAACAACATTTATTATTTACTGAGCTTTGTTAAAGGCCAAGCTATATTAACCTCTTTTTCCCCCCTTCATCTTAAAATCATCTAATTTCAATTAGAATGGCCTCATTGAAATAATTTTTTCTATTTTAATTTGATCACTGAGAGTTAGTGAGCATTGCTAGAATATAAACAACTTTAAACTTCCATAACTTTGTATTCTTTTCTGTGAGGAATAACTAAATAAAAAATTTCCCCATGTTCTTTCATCTAAATTTATTTTGTTACAAAAAAAAAATGAAGCAAATAAAAATTATTTTTAGAAAAACAATTATTTTTAGGAGGTTGGATTTAAAAGTATTCATTAAATTTATTTATATTTTTAAAAAGTATTTTTATTGACTTCAGAAAGGAGGGAGAGGGAGAAGGTACTAGAAACATCAATAATGAGAGAAAATCACCGATCAGCTGCCTCCTGCATGCCCCCTACTGGGGATTGAGCCTGCAACCCAGGCATATGCCCTGACCAGGAATCGAATAATGACCTCCTGGTTCATAGGTCAATGCTCAACCACTGAGCCAGGCCAGGGCCATTAAATTAATTATTTAAATAAAAGTCTGTCGAGATGAATACAGAAATGCACAATTCAGGATTGTACAATGAATAAATAATTTCCTAGAGACCATTTAATAGCTTGCATCAAGTTATAGTTCTCTGTCCTGTTCAGTTAGTTACTATATAAGAATGGGTTAAAGAAATAGAGAAGAGCCAGAAAACGAAGAAAGATAAAAAGTCTGGGAGAGGGGTGGTGAAGAGTTTATTTATTTATTTTTTAAATTATTGATTGATATGAGAGAGAGAGAGAGAGAGAGAGAGAGAGAGAGAGAGAGAGAGAAAGAGAGACGGAGGAAGGGAGGAAAGGAGAACAAGTGGGAGAGGGAGAGAGAGAAATTTGTTGTTCAACTTATTTGTGCATTCATTGGTTGATTCTTATATGTCCCCAGATGGGAGATTGAATCTGCAGCCTTGGTGTATGGGAATGATGCTCAAACCAGTTGAGCCACCTGGCCAGGGAAAAGAGTTTAAATAAAGTAAAAGTTTCCTGAGAAAGCAAATAAAATGAGGCACTAAGAATTCCACCATAGCCCTAATTGGTTTGGCTCAGTGGATAGAGAGTCGGCCTGCGGACTAAAGGGTCCCAGGTTCGATTCCAGTCAAGGGCATGTACCTTGGTTGTGGGCACATCCCCAGTAGGGAGTGTGCAGGAGGCAGCTGATCGATGTTTCTCTCTTATCGATGTTTCTAACTCTCTATCCCTCTCTTTCTCTCTGTAAAAAAAAATAAAAAAAAATCTTTTTTTTAAAAAAAAGAATTCCACCACGAATCATGCTGAGTGTGTTTAGAGATTACAAATGTGTGTTATGTGTGACAGAGAGCACTCTAACTCCTGGCGCCCTATGAATAAGTGACATCCCCAATGTCCTGTCCTTAGCAGACAGCCCTGTTCAGCTCTGGCAGACACATGCCTATTGCTTCTTTTATGGACTACAACTACAGAATTACTTTAAATGCTACCTTGTCTTGTGGAACCAAATGCAAGTAAGTGACTTTCATGTACCAAAGCAACTCTGCTAGTCAGTCGCAATATCCTGCAACAAAATCCTTCAAGAGAGACCACTGAAAATTGCTTAATCCTGATGGTACTTTGTGGTAAAATCATGAGCCAGCTCAAAAGAAGAAAAGGCCTGCCTTTTCAAAAACTAAATGTTGTTGGGTGTGGTTGGATGATTCTGAAAAGAGAAACTACAATAAGCCTTGGCCTTTAAATGATAAAAAAAAAAAAAAAAGGGTTTTAGGTGTCTCTGATGCTCATTAAGGCAACGTTTATCAGTTAACCCTTTGCAAACAAGCAAGAGATCACGAGAGCAAGAAGCTTTTCTGTGGAACTCCTGACACAACACAAACCATAGCAAAGCTTAATGCAAACCCTCTAGAGTCCACGTTGACAAATTCTTTAACAAGCCCTGTGGTTACAGGGAAGCTGGTTTCACTCTGACTCACTCCTACTCAAATAGTTTACTGGAAATGAAGGGGAGGGGGAATTTTCAGAGAAGTCATGTGATGGCCAGACAAACCACAGCCAGCAAAGGTTCAACAGAGTAAAAAACAGGTCCCAGCAACAACTGACACCCAGAATGTTCAAATGGCCCTAAATGATATGAGAATGAGTCCTGGTGGGTTTTAGATCATCCACACCAGGGATTCTTTCATAAATCTCTGTATGTAAAGGAACAGAAACTTCACAAGGGGAAAAACCAGCAGGCACTGACATGGTGTGGGCAGCTACAAACACTTCATAGGAAAATGTGCTTAACAGAGAATAGCATCAAAGGAACGTTAAAGCACTTAAGTGAGTGTATAAATAATCATTATTAAATGCTTTCCCATAGTCTCTAAACTCAAATGATCAAACAGATATTCTATCATCAAAAGAATGCCAAAAGAACCTTTAATTATCCCTATGTATGAGGGGGATATTCACTAGGTAATGCATAAAAAGAAAACTGGCCATAAGAATGAGAACTACCATTGCAATGAACAAACTTTATTTTGATGTTATGTGTTTCATTAATAAAAGAATGTAAATAACTTGAAATTTCTAAGTAGAATGAAAATTCTATTAAGCTAATAAAAGTTTTGTGGCCTTAAATATATTTAACACAAATTAGTAAGCGAAAAGTTATTAGTATTTAAACTTAATTGAGATTTAGCTTCAATAAATCAGACAAGTGGCAAGTTTTAATTATTATTTATTTTTTTAGCCGTCACCTGAGGTTATGTTTTCTTTAAAAAATATTTTTTTATTGATTTCAGAGAGAAAGAGACAAAAACATAAAATGATGAGAGAGGATCATTGATCAGCTGCCTCCTGCATGCCATCTACTGAGGATCGAGCCCACAACCCAGGCATGTGCCCCTGACTGGAATCGAACAGGGTAGGTACCCTTCAGTCCACAGGCCAACACTCTACCCAATAAGCCAAACTGGCCAGGGCTGAGAGTATGTTTGTATTAATTTTTAGAGAGAGAGAGAGAAATGTCCATGTGAGAAACATATGTTGGTTATTTCCTGATGTGCCCCTTCTGGGAATCAAACCTATAACCTCAGTATGGGCCCTGATGGGAAATTGAACCGGCAACTTTTTGTGTACGGAACGACGCTCCAATCAACTTCAGGGAACAAGTTTTAATTAATTTAAATACCGCAGCCCTAAACAAAAGCTAAAAAATATTCCCTTAAAATAAAATTAAACTCAGAAACTATAAAATAGCCTTTGAGGAAATACTTAACAGACTCATGAATTATATATACTCAAGAGAAAGACTAGCAAGTCAATATAAATATGGAAGAAAAAAAATTGCATTCTTTAAAAAAATTAAGTTCTAAGAAATTTTAATTTCTGACTTAATTCTCATTTTCTATATTGATAGGAATAATATTAATCAAAACAGCATTGGCCCTGGCCAGTGTGGCTCAGTTGGTTGAGCATCCTCCCATGCACCAAAAGATCAATGGTTTGATTCCCGTTTAGGTTTGAGTCACATGTCCAGGTTGCCTAGTTCTATCCTCGAAGAGGGGGTGCAGGACACAGCCGGTTATTTTTCTTCTCTCTTCTTCTCTTTCTAAAAATAATTTTTAAAAATATTAAAACCGGCATGATACTGTCACCAGAAAGGGGATCTGGCCCTTAGTGGGTCTGCCTAGGGCCAGCTGGTAGTGTGTGGGTTCTTGAGTTCATGCAACAAAACTTCACATCACGAGTCCAGGTGAAGTTTAGAGGATGCTTATTAAAGCTGGGGACAGTGGAACAAGAAATGGCTGGTGAAATCAGCCTAGGCTGGTCTGCTTTGGCTCACTAAGAAGTAAGAAAAAAGGGGATGCTGGGGATAGGATCAGGGGTTTTGCACAGGACAACCTGACACTGCCCATTGCTGCCCTGCTTGTAAGCCTTGTAGGGTCCCTTAGAGTTTAGGAGATATATGCCTGTGGGGGAAGAAGAGGGAAAAAAAAGGCAGGCGTGCTCCTGGGAGAACATATTCACCAATGATACATATGATAAGGGATTAATATCCAAAATTTACTAGTACAAGGAACTTATGAAACTCAAGACTGAAACAAACAATCCAATTTAAAAAATGGGCAAGGACATAAATAGACACCTCTCCAAAGCAGATATACAGATGGCCAAGAGACATATGAAAAAAAGAAAATGCTCAACGTCTCTAATCATCAGAGAGATGCAAATTAAAACCACAATGAAGATCACTTCACACTCCTCAGAATGGCCATTATCAATAAATCAAAAAACAAGTGCTGGGGAGGATGTGGAGAAAAGGAGACCCTCCTGCACTATTGGTGGTAATGCAGAGAAGTGGAGCCAATGAGGAAAGCAGCATGGAATTCCCTAAAAAAATTAAAATGGAACTGCCTTGGGCCCAGTGATTCCATTTCTGGGAATATCCAGGGAAACCAGAAACACTAATTCGAAAGAATACATGCATGCCTATGTTAACTGCAGCATTATTTACAATAGCCAAGATTTGGAAACAGCCCAAGTGTCCATCAGTAGATGAGTGGATAAAAAAGCTGTGGTACATTTATACAATATAATCTATCTGGCTGTAAAAAAGAAGGAAATCTTACTTTTTGTGACAGCATAGATAACCTGGAGAGTATTATGCGATGTGAAATAAGTCAGTCAGAGAAAGACAAATACCATACGACTTCACTTACTGGTATATATGGAATCTAATGACAAAACAAACTAACAAACTAAATAGAAACAGACTGAGAGCTGTCAGAGGGGAGGAGAGTTGGGGGGCGAGGGGAGCTGGTTGAAAAAAGTGAAGGGATTAACAAAAACCAAACTTATAGGCACAGACAACAATATGGTGATTACCAGAGGGAAAGATAAGTGGAGGAGTTAGAAGAGGGTAAAGAAGGAATAAACGATGATGGAAGATCTGACTTGGGGTGGTGAACACACAGTTCAATATACAGATGATATATCATAGAATAATACACCTGAAACCTATATACATCAACGTCAACTCAATAAATTCAATTAAAAAATCCAGAAACTATAAAATAGCCTTTGAGAAAATAGTTAACAGCCTCATGAATTATACTCAAAAGAAAACAAATTAGTCAATACAAATATAGAAGAACAACTTACATTTTCTAAGCTTTCAAAAAAAATTTTTTATCCTCATTTGAGACATCGGTCAGTTGACTCCCATATGTGACCCCAACTGGGAATCAAACCAAAACCTAGGAATGTGCTCTGACCAAAATGGAACTCAAAACCTGTGTACCAAGTTGGAGATACAGGATGACACTCCAACCAACTGAGCCATCTGGCCAGGGCTCAATTTCTTAATTTACTTAATTCTTAAATTCCTATATTGATAGAAATAGTAAGAAACAGTTTCACACAGTGAGCAACCTACCATTTTGTAAAAATAGAATCCAAGTAGCGAAGTCACTTGGACAGAGAGCATTTAGGAAAACACACTTATTCAAATCATAATTTTCCAAGTAAATATGTACGACATTCTTACTCTATTGTGTAAGCTTTAAACACAAAAAACCACAGTCACCTCCATGATCCCACTCCCCATTACTTCAATACTGGCTGCCATAATCTTTTAAGATACATCAAGCAAATAAATTATTTTTCAAACTTTTTGTTCCTAATGCCTTTAATTTTTCCTTTCCTTTAGTGATGCACTTAAAGAATAAACAAGTTATTATAGGAACCTTCATTTATTTCTAAAGTATAGAATTTTACCAATGTTGTTTTACTGGATATGAATTAAAAATTATGTCATTTGTGTATAATGTCTTCTAATTTATCTTTTTTTAAAATATATATATTTTATTGATTTTTTACAGAGACGAAGGGAGAGGGATAGAAAGTCAGAAATATCGATGAGAAAGAGACATCGATCAGTCTCCTCCTGCATGCCCCACACTGAAGATGTGCCCGCAAGCAAGGTCCATGCCCCCGACCGGAATGAACCTGGGACCCTTCAGTCTGCAGGCCGACACTCTATCCACTGAGCCAAACCGGTCTCGGCTCTAATTTATCTTTAATGCTTGCTCTAAGATGACTATTAAACTAAAAGATGCAAACTACTAAATCTTCTTAAAAATTTTTCTTATTGATTTTAGAAAGGAAGAGAGAGGGAAAGAGAAACATCAGTGATGAGAGAGAATCATTGATTGGCTGCCTCCTGCATGCCCCCTACTGGGGATCAAGCCCACAACCCAGGCATGTGACCTTGACTGGAATCAAACCCAGGACCCTTCAGTCCACAGGCAGACACTCTATCTCCTGACCCAAACTAGCCAGGGCTTCTTGGCTTTTAATTTTATCTTTATTGTTGAAAATCTTAGAGATGTCCCCTTTGTTTTTTTCCTCCATTGATCCCTTCCACTCAATCTTTCTTCTTAATGACTAGAAATCTCAATAATTTCTATATTCACTATACTTTTACATTTTATTTCACAATAGAGTAATATGAAGTAAACATATTTCATGTAATGCTACATTTTCTCTCTTATTTGATATTTCTGAGTTTATTCCAAGTATCTACTTGTGCAAGACCAGACAGGCATTGTTGAAAATGCACACACTTTTTCGGCCTCCCCTTAAAGAGCTTACAGACGCCTGGGAGAGATAAATTCATAGTTTTAAAATAAGGTAGCAAGTGGTAAGTACAAAAGAAAGATAAAGGAAGAGACAATTTCCAGGGATTGGGAAGACTTTTGAACAGCCAAGTTCTATAACCAGAGGTAGTTTTCAGGAAAAAAGAAAAGGAAGAAAAAGACTAGTTAAGAGGAGACCTATTAGGAAGTCACTGGAAATGTTCAGGGACCTAGTAATTAAGATCTGAACCAGGAGTGGGAAGAGAAAGGAGAAGACATTTCACATCCACATAGAATCTCTTTCTCTCTCCCCAAAATCAATAAAAACATATCCTTGGATGAGGATTAAAAAATAAAAAGAATGACTAGATAAGGGAGGTAAGGACAGAGTCCGATGACCTAACTGTTACAAATGATGCTAGCATTGCTGAAAGTCATAGGAAACTACATTCATTCATGTCTACCTCCCACAGACATCAAGTGAAAACATGACAGAAAGCCAAGAGCAAAAGGACGTCAGCTTGGTGGAAAAATACTGCCTAATCTCGATACTGAGCTCATGAAAATAAATTAGGAAGCAAAAGGAATCAGAATTTAAATAAATGTATTAATCTGCCCCTTCCAAATATCTATAGTACAAAATCCAACTATCAGTCAATGTTGGAATTTAAGCAAATACTTAGCTTTAAAATTGTTACCTAGTAACAACTTCCTGGTAAAAGCTTACACCCTTTATCCTAGTTGAAAAGCACATGGTAAAGCAATGAAAGCCAAGTATTTTTTTTTCCACTCTTCCTGCTGATAAACTTATTCTACCAAAGGAATAAAAAACACATTTTCTACCTAAGTCTCAGGCGATCTTAAAATTCAAATACCCATTCATAATTAATCATTTTACTTACTTTGCTATTTTAGGTACTGCTACCTTCCTCTGTATTTTATTGCTCCCATCAAATTAGAGATTTACAGAATACATGTATCTATGAGGAAATTCCAACACCAAAGTTAGGTTAACTTTTGGGTCTTTGTGAAAACTGATTATTGTAAGAACTTTTACATCACAATCAATAATATATAACTAAAAAGATGTCCGTAAGCCTGGCCAGCATGGCTCAGTGTTTGAGCACCAATCTATGAGCCAGGTGGTCACAGTTCAATTCCCGGGGTCAGGGCACATGCTGGGTTGTGGGCTCAATCCCCAGTGTAGGACATGCAGGAGGCAGCCAATCAATGATTCTCTCTCCTTGTTGATGTTTCTATCTCTCTCTCCCTCTCCCTTCTTTTCTGAAATGAATAAAAAAAATATTTTTAAAAAGATGTCAGTAAAATTATAGCTTACAAATAAATAAAAACCTAATAGCTTTAAAAATACTATCAATAACTATTTATAAAGGTATAATATGCAATTTATAACAATAAAATGTAAGTCAAAACTAAATTAAATTACTGGTAAAACAATGATGGAATATACAATAGCTAAATAATTTAAAAAGAGAAAGTTAGGTCCCTATATTATATGGTAGGTAGAATATTGTAATAGATTAAAGATTTAACAATCTATATATATAAAAGCCAAGCAATCAGAATGACAGAACAACCAGTTGTTATGATGTGTACTGCGGCAGCCAATTGCCCCTGATTGGTTCTCCCACCCCCATAGGGAACGGAGCCAGCCGGCCAACTTCACGCATCCCCTGCCTCCTGCCACCTGGCTCTGATCAGGGCCAGCCAGACCCTACCAATGCGCAAATTCGTGCACCGGGCCTCTAGTAAAAAGAATTAAGTAATAAAATTACTAAAAGAAAATAGAGCTAAATATTTACTACATAATTGTAAGGGTTCAGGAAGATAATTTTAGGGATTATTCTAAAAGAAAAAGTCTAAGATATTGATATTAAAAAATATAAATTTCTCTATTCTAAAAATAAAACAAAGCACAATAAACAACATGAGGAAAATGTTGACAGCATATGACAAAAGAGATCTCCTTAAAAATGTCAATTAATAAGAAAATTAAAAATATACTAAATATAAAAAATTGATAAATGAACCAATTAATGTTTTTCTTTTTTTGTTTATCTGTATTTTCAACATTTTATACAAGAAACATACTTTGTAATAAAAACCAAAGATATAGAAAATATTTGATGGCACTGAAAAATGTTCACAGTAAGACTTTATATTTAAAACAAATCACAGAACAATAAATAGAATATGACTCACTGTTATAAATATTTATAGAAAAAAAGACTGAAGAATGGAGGGATTAATTTTAAGTAGATATATTTACAGTTGTCTACAATGAGCTGTGTCACTTAATAATAAGAGCACAATCTTAAAAATCAGTATCAAATGTCTATTATAAAAAGTGGGGTAGGGGGACTTGAGCCTAATAGTATGGTATGATCCTAGTTTTTATTTTAAAAAGTTATAAATGCAAAGAAAAGAGCTTAGAATTAGAGGATCATTATCCTACTTTGTGGATTAGGTGTGTGGGTTTTCACTTTTAACTTTTAATACTTCTAGAATACTTAATCTCATTATTACAAACACTTACGTAATTTAAAAGATGAAAATCTGGAAAATATAACAGAAGCAAAGAGTCTAAGATTAAAAGAATTTTTTAACAATACCTGATTTTAAAAAAAATTACAAAAAATTCTCTGAAACTGTTAATACATTTACTAGAGGCCAGATGCATGAAATTCTTGCATGGGTAGAGTCTCTAGACCTGGCCAATGATCAGGGCTGATTGGGGCCTTCCTGTGTTCCATGCCACCCCCTGGTGGTCAGCATATGTCATAGTGAGCAATAGAACTCCTGTCTCCTGGTCAAACTCCCACAGGGACACTTTTATATATATATATTTGCATTGTGAAAACCTTAAAAACAAAACAAAACAAAAATGATCACAGCAGTGTATCAAAAAAGCTGAAGTATAATAGATCTTGTTTGGATATAGTAATAGCCCACAATGTTAGCAAGAGCAAATAAAACCAAAAAGCTTATTTTGTCAAGCCATAGCAAGGAACTCTACTTTGAATAAACAATTAAAACATTAATATTCTCTGAGATCATTTTTAATATGGAAAACTGGCAACAGTCCCTTCCTCTATTATTTTTCCTTGAAATATAGAAAATAGAAACATGAACTGTCTCTTTGATGAAACTAGCATTAATTATACATGAGAACCTGCAGTGGAAGATATGGAAGAGAAGCAAAGTGATTTGTACTACTGAACTCCAAAAAAAATCTTCAGCAGAACTGCAGAAGAGACTGGGATAAGGCTGAAAACATGGAGACTGTATAAAAATGAGACTCCCAGGTTCAACTCCTACTTAGCACAGCCAACTTCCTTCCCTAGCCCCATGGAAGACATCAAGTAATATCTAGGGATAAGGTATAGTCTCTAGATAAAGTGAACCAAAGGCTCTGGGCTCAGAACATGTGTATGCAGCATCCACAGAATGATCACCAAGTAGGGTAAGTGAAAACTGACATAGTCCCGTAAATGGAGAACTCTAACTCCCATTCTACAGCCTCACTTCAGAATGTCAGCTGCAAAAATACCCAGAGGAAAGATCTACAGGAACTAATACACAGAGGTTTTAATAAATAAGGAAGCCTGACCCTCCTACTCCTTGCCTCCACACAGCTTCTATTTAGCTTTTATGTGCCTTATCCTTACATATAAACCAAAGAACAAGAATCACCAGGCTTTGAGGAAAGCTTCTGAGTTCTGGTTCTAACTCTACTTCTAAGCTCGTAAATATAGGGAGGTAACATCTTCCAGATTTGCCATTTTCCATAAAATTAAAAGGGTACATTTTCCATGTTACTTCAGAGTAAATAGAGGGTCAAATCTGGAATTTAAAAAGCATTAAAAATACTTAATAGTTGTCTGAATTAGAAATAATTTTTAGCCTTACTAGAAGCATCATGATGTGAGAGAGGCAGAATATGTTTTGACAGATAAGGTAAAGTAGACACCAGGACACTTTACCACACAGAGCAGATATTCATAGCTCTGATTAATTTGCTTTATATTTAGATACTAGAGGCCAGTGCATGGATTCGTGCACCCGTGGGGTGTCTTGGCGTGGCTTGTGGGGACTGGGCTGAAACTGGCAGTCCAACGCCACCTGCTGCACCTGCCTGCTGCTCCCACTCATCCCAATTCTGCTGCATCTGCCCTAGGCTTGCGCCCAGTCAGTCCTGACTGGGAGAGGCTCGTGTCACTGTGGTGGGTGCCAGCTGCGAGCCCTGAGTCTGGCGCTCCTGTGTTGAGTGTCTGCCCCCCAGTAGTCAGTGTGCATCATAACGACCAGTTAACCGGTTGCTTAGGCTTTCATATATATAGATTCTATAGTCATATTTGAAAATTTGTTTTCACTTAAAAACTATAACTCTTCTTGGTTGATTTTCCACTTAAAACTTTTTTTTTAAAAAGTCCACCTATCATTAAAATAAGTTTCCACAGTTATGGCAACGGTTTCTTGGATCTCAGATTCCACTGAGAAGAAACTGAACTCAGTCCTCCTCAAAATAATTGTGTGCACTTATGTGGACATACATACTTAAAAACACGTTACATCAAAATAATTTTTCAAACAACTTCAGAGATAAATGAACAAATCTGGGCAGAGAAATGTATTTTATATATAGTCTTTCAATTATCTTTCTTTTGTGTCCTTTTATTTACATCTATTTTGATTTCTGTTGTCATCCGTAAGATAGAGACTGAGTTAATAATATTCTTAGAGCTGAAACCGGTTTGTTTCAGTGGATAGAGCGTTGGACTGCAGACTGAAAGATCCCAGGTTCGATTCCGGTCAAGGGCATGTGCATTGGTTGTGGGCACATCCCCAGTAGGGGGTGTGCAGGAGGCAGCTGATCGATGTCTCTCTCTCATCGATGTTTCTAACTTTCTATCCCTCTCCCTTCCTCTCTGTGAAAAATCAATAAAATATATTTGAAAAAAAAATTCTTAGAAATTTTCCTGAAAAGACTAAAATACCTATTTTGTAACATTAAAATACAGGTTGATATATGGTTTGCATTCAAATGTAAAAAGCTTTTTCCTTGCTCACTGATAAAGGATAACTTTATCTGAACTGTTCTTTTTTATTGGGAAATTCCAAATAATTTCATCTAAACATGGTAAACTATGTTGATCTTACTTTCAAAATATTATTTTGGAAGTTCTACTATTTTGGAGTCAGCATCTTTGTCCCTCTTATTTATTCAATGGTCTGCTTAGTAAAACAGCAGATCCTTGAATATCGTTTCCCTCAAAATTGTTTGATTATTTGTCATTTTGTTAAAGTTGTAGACCTTGTAGACCTAATGACTATGTTAAATGAGAACTTACTATACTTACAAACACATAACAAAGAATGTTTCAACTCCTTAATTTCATTGACAACATGAAAGTATCCTGATTTTCTGACAAGATGTTTTAGCTGAGTCTGAATTGTCTTGTTGACGCTTCCTATACTTCCCTATTCTAAAATCAAGATGATAATCACTTGTATATTTCATCTTTTCTGAATGTTCTATCCAAAACCATGTATAATTTTGTTTTCACACTGGCAGTCTTCTTCAAAGAATCTATTAACAATTTCACCTTAATCACAAACTCTTTAGGGATAATTAAAGTATTCTATTTATTCTCCTCGCCCGCCCCCCCCCCCCCCACACCTCCTTCTTACTTGCGCAGCCTCTGCATGTTCCAGCATCTCTTCGAATTCCTGATACTCTTCATCATCTGGTTCAGCACCTGAGAGTCGAGCTGCTCTGGCCATGAAATATGGAGGCAACTCTCCAATTGCTGTACCGACACCCTATGTCAAAAACCAAAACAATCACTTAAGATTCTGTTCTCAACACAGTGACACTAAACACATCAAATTTATATTTTTTGATATCATCAAAAGCATATTAAGATGTAGGCATAAGTGAGAAAACCACACACTAGTACATAACTAGGAGGAATCCTGGCCCCCCCATACTGACCAAGGCAATGCCAGGTAAGACTCTATACATAAAACTGTCAGACAATCTGACGTATTAGACACGAAATTAATGTTAGTTCTCTTGCATATCTACTTATATTCTACTTTTGTATAATCCTCACAAAAGGATATGTTTTTTAAATTGATTTTTAGACAGAGAGGAAAGGAGGGAGGATAAGGAGGGAGGGAAAGAAACATCATCAGTTGCCTTTCATTAAGTTCCTTGAATGGGGATGACATCTGTAACAACTTCCTGGTGTATGGGATAAAGCTCCAACCAACCCAGCCTGAGCTCTACTTATACTCTATTATTTTTGTCATTTCTCCCCCTTTTAAAATATTCAAATGATTTTGTAATAAGCATTCACTGATATAGCTATTAGACAAATATTTTCTAGGAAATCTGATATTTAGAATGTTGCTTTAATCCCAACAAAACTTTTTAGTGTAATGTTAAAATTTTTTAACAAACTGTGGTCAGAAAGCCCCTTGAAAACAACATTAGGATGGGTAAATTTTAACCACAGGAAAAATGTTTATATTTCCTTAGGACATTGAGTGAGTCATGTTTTAGTGTCTTTGTAGATTCTTGTTTTTGAAGATAATTTTTTTTCCAACCAACTCAACTATAAGGATAAAAACAAAGGTAAAAGAATCAGGAACTTGGTTTGAACTTACATGGCTCAAATACAGCAAAGGTAATACTGCAAGAGGCATATAGCCTCCAGGAAAATTCTCAACTTTGAGCCATCCTTCTCTGTCCTGAGTCAGAGTGAATGAAAAATACATGTGCTAGTTCTAAGAAGCAACTTTAGGCCTTTCTGTTTGCTCTGTTCTCTGGCTATACCTACAAATGCCTTGAAAAGAATCCTCAAGGTACATAATCAAATTCAAAGATTTTGTGTCCACAGTGCTACATTTCAATGTGTAGAATCAATGATCCAAGTGAAACTGCAATATCCGCATGTGAGTCAAGAGTTCTGAAGCAAGAATAAGGCTATAGTTAATTACAAAACAGAGAGAAGGAAGAAGAAACATATATAGAGAAGGATAAAGGAACAAAATAAACCATACTTTACTAAACAGGAAAAGTTAAAGTTAGTCAACTTTGGAGTGTATTAGTAGGCCAACTTACTATTTTAAAAACTGGTAACAAAGAGAAAGATCAATTATTTATACTATCTTACCAATATGAAAGATATCTCAGGGAAATTAAATTGCTGATAAGGAGAAGTTTCTCTTTATAAAGTATTTCAATCAATAACTAAAGAAAAATGATATAATTGGGATATCCGTATTTTATAACCCCTAATAAAATAATGAACATTTAGTAATAGTGCTAATATAACACACAACAAAGACAACCAGACACTACTGTACATCGTGACAGAAATACACAAGGCTCTAAAGTATATTCTGCCAGAAAGAAAATTTTTTCAAGCCTCTCAATCTAACTATCAACTCACAGGATATAGGAAACATAGAAACATACTTAAATTATACCAACTGGAATACAATCAGTAAAATCAGGGCTGTGGGAAACTGCACTTGACAAACAATCCAGTTTCAATAACAAATAAATTTGAAAAGAAAAGAAATAAACACAACCAAAAAATTTTGAATACTAACTGTTCAACTAATTTGAAGAGTCTATTCCTAATTTCTCTTACGTGTTTTTTTAAAGTTCTATAGTTGATATATTTACAGATGAAATGTGACATGTTATCTAAGATATGATTCAAGATAACTGAGAGCAGAATGAAGAGGGGTATATATAACATAGTATTAGCCAGGAGTTAATATTAGCTGAAGTTGGGGAACAGTATTTTTATTTAATAATGTAATTCTATGTACTTAAATTTTTTTCCATAATGAAAAGTAGAAAGAAAAGTTAACTGCTCTATTTTATTTAAAACATGAACTCCTAAAACTTAAGTCAAATGTTAAATTGTTCTAAAAGCAATCATATGACTCAAACTCATGACAAGTTTCCTTAATGTTAAAAAGTAATAATCAATTGAAATGAAATAAAGAGCTACATGTTTTATACTTAATTGACCACACATTACACACACACACACACACACACAAACACACACGTTTTAAAAAAATGTGTTTTTATTGAGTTTGGAGAGGGGAAGTCAGAGGGAGAGAGAGAAACATCAATGATGAGAGAGAATCATTGATCTGCAGCCTCTTGCACGCCCCCTCCTGGGGATTGAGCCTGTAACCTGGGCATGTGCCCAGAATGGAAATCAACTGGTGACATCTTGGTTCATGGGTCAACACTCAACCACTAAGCTACCTCAGCTGGACTCACTCTCTCTTGATAGCGACCTCGATGCACAAGGTTTAAATATTAGTAAAGTTCAATTAATCAATTTTACTTTTGTTACCTAACCTTTTGGTGTTACATTTATGAAATGACTGCCATTCTGGCCAGCATGTCTCAGTGGTTGAGTGTTGATCTAGGAACCCAGAGGTCATGGTTGTAAGCTAGATCCCCAGTGTGGGGGGTGCAGGAGGCAGCCAATCAGTGATTCCTTCTCATCATTAATGTTTCTACCTCTCTCTCTTTCTCCCTTCCTCTATGAAATCAATAAAAAAAATATTTAAAAAAAGAAATGACTGCCAAATTCAAAACCATGCAGATTTTTCTCTATATTTTCTTCAAAGAGTTTTATAATTTTAGCTCTTAAGTTTATGTATATGATGCATTTTGAGTTAATTTTTATATATGGTATAAGGTAATGGTCCAATTTTATTTTTTTGCCTGTGGATATTCAGTTTTACCAGCACCCTTTGTTGAAAGGACTGTCCTTATAAATGTTGAGAACAAAGAGAACAAATTTAGACAACTTGATATGTGCTACATTTTTCACATGACCGAAGATAGTTGTCAAAAAAGGTAATATGAAAAGCAAACAAACATTCAGCCAATTAGTCAGTATTTATTTATTATTTTTTAAAATACTTTTTTCATTAATTTTTAGAGAGAGAGGAAGGGAAAGGGAGAAACATCGATGCGAAAGTGGAACACTGATCAGCTGCCTCTTGGACACCCCACTCTGGCGATTGAGCCCTAAACCAGGGCATGTGTCCTGACCAGGAATTGAACCAGCAACCTTCTGATGTACAGGATGACACCTAGTAACTGAGCCACAATAGCTAGAGCACTCAGTATTTGTTCACATTCTTGTATACGTGCAAAGTCTAATGCTGAGTGCTGTAGGGGTAATAAATTTAATGCACAATCTGTATTTTTTAGGAGCTTAAAATTTATTTGGGGAAGTAAGCCACTGTACGAACCAAGTTGACTAATTTAAGGCATGAATGAAAAGTCAGGCCAAATGAGCACTTCAGACAATGTGCATTGTGGGAGTTTGCAAGAGACAGTTAGCACTGCCAGCTGGGATGGAAGCTTTCTTTATTGGCATTGGTGTTAATCCAGCTACATAAATCATTTTTGAAAGAACAAAAGAAAAATAGAAAACTAAAGTCTATATACATAGCCCCTTTCTAGCATGTTCCAAGTATCTCCTGTTATTTTAATAAAAATTTCATCAAAAGACTAATGTGGTCAAATTAAAAAAACACAGGCAACTAGGACAATGAATCTGTTTCCAGTGCTTATGAAAGAGTAACAGGAAACATGACTTTTCCTGTCTTTCATATTCAGCAAGTCCAATGTATGGCATTTCCCTTATAATTTTTAAAAAATACAACATAATTGCTACCACATAAATGTCTTTGAAAACTCTGCCTCTTCTGTGGGTATAGTATTCATATTCCTCTTTAGTCAAGATTTTTGTGATCTGTTCCACAATTTTTATTTGGTAAGAAACTGTTAGTGAAAAAGTTATAGGTAATATATAGCTTAATAAATGCAAATGATGAATTAAAAATAATTGAAATAGTAATAGGAATTTTTAAAAAAATATTCTTTATTGACTTTTTACAGAGAGGAAGGGAGAGAGATAGAGAATTAGAATCATCGATGAGAAACATCGATCAGCTGCCTCCTGCACACCTCCTACTGGGGATGTGCCCACAACCAGGGCACATGCCCTTGACCAGAATCGAACCTGGGACCCCTCAGTCCACAGGCCAACACTCCATCCACTGAGCCATGTTTGGGCAGTAATAGGAAGTTTTGAGCAAATGAACTATTCCTCAATGATAGACATCTGAATAAATTTAAGCACATAAAAAGAGTATTTTGTATGGGTTAAAATACATTTTGCCACTGAACATGTAGTCCAAAAACTTCACAAAATATACTGAAGCAAATGATAAAAAGAAAACATCAATACAGCTGAAACTAAGATCACAATATACAACCATAGAGTCTGATGCCTCCACTACAATAACGATTGGTTTATGAAGAAATGTTTCACCCTACTTTAGTATTATAACAATTAAGAGAATAAAATAAGTCCTCTAAGAATAAACACCAAGTATTTAAATTTAGGAGACAGACATAACATTTACCAATCTGAGGCTAATATATAAGCAACCGATGTGTGTTTATCAAATATATAAACATTCGTGCAATTTTACAAAGTAGTATAGTTGCATCATCCATACTCCTTGACCCTGCTATTGTCCACTTGGCATCAATTAACTTCAGATAAATATAAGAACAGATATCTTACCCACATGCAGGCCTCAATCCTAACTTTTGAGATTATGCTCCACAAAGAAACGGATCCTTCAATGCCCTCTTCATCTGGACAAATAATCTGATCAGGATAGGGTGGTTCAGGGAAATTAACTGAATTGCATTCGTAAGCAGCTAATGTAACTGAAGCTATATGTGGACCCTGTAAAGCAAATATGAGAAAGCTAGTTAGAAATATTAATGAAAAGGGAATCAATATAAGTGTTCTTTTAACAGTACTTTAATTGCTATATATTAATAGAAAAACCTTAGCTTTAAAAGAACAAGAATCTATTTAACTAAACATTTAATGAGACTGATGGTAATTTGAAAAACTTCTTCCCAAAAGTTCCTCCTGGCTTGCTTTAAAAAAAAAAAATCAGATTTATTGATAATGTACATATAGTAAGTTACTTTTCTGGGTCTATATTAAATGAGTTTTGACTAATATATTCATCTATACAATAATGAATCAAGATTTAAACCTTTCCAGCATTGCAAAAAAGTTCCTTTGTGCCCTCTTTTAGTCAATTTCCCTCCCCAACATTAGTCCCTAGAAACCATATCATTTCTGGCTTGGTTCTGATTTTGTTTATCCATATTTTCATTTGTAGGTTACATTCCCTTTGATAAAAACTTCCTGGGCTGCTATTCTTTCAGGCATAATTTGAGAATATCACTTTATGTCCTTATAAACAGTTGGTGAAGTAACTACCTCATTTATATTTTAATAATATAGATTAAAATGGTTAATAATGCAATAAATCCTTAATCAAGGGTTCCCCAATACACATGTATGCTGAGGTGAGGTTTCTGAATAAGAATCAAGTAGGGAGTTTGTTAAAAATATAACTTCCTATTTGCTGGCATAAGCTCAGTGGTTGAATGTAAACCTATGAACCAGTAGGTCATGACTCGATTCCTGGTCAGTGCATGCTAGTATGCTTGGGTTGGATGCTTGATCCCCAGTAGAGGATGTTCAGGAGGCAACCAATCAATGATTCTCTCACCATTGATGTTTCTATTTCTCTCTCGCTCTCCCTTCTTCTCTGAAATCAATTAACAAACAAACAAACAAACAAACAAAAACGAAACAATAGGTAGGAGTGGGAACCTCATGCTAATAATGAAGTTCCTTTAGAGTTTTAAACAGGTTATGTTCTAATAGGCCAAGTTTAGGAATCATTGGGAAAATAGTAAATTAAGGCTTTGAAAATAAGCAACGTCGGACTAATCACTTAAATTTCTAGGCTTCAGTTTACTCTTCTGCAAGGCAAGAGAATTAGGCTCATTTTATGGTTTTATTCAGCTCTAAAAACTTCAAATATAATCAAATATGTCAATAAAATCCATTGCTAATTTCCTAAGTTCTCATGAAGTATAAGACCCAAAAGTTGTATATTCTTAACATGTTGCTCTAATACGCAGAGTGTAAGTATTTACTTTAAAGCAGAAGAATAACTTTAGAGCCAGATGTTCTGGTTTACGCTCTGGCGTCTGCCACTTACCTTCTGAATCTTGCTTTCCTCATCTATAAAATGGGAATAATAAAATATCTCAGGATCTACATTCTGGGGATGTAAGATTTAAATTAGTCAATTCATATAAAGTGTTCATCCTAGAACAGGGATGGGCATATAGTAAACCCTCAAAAAGTACCAGCCATTAGGTGTTATGAAGAAAAATACTGTATTTGTAGAATTATATATACACTAGAGGCCTGGTGCATGAAATTTGTGCACAGGGCAGTGGGTTGGGGGGATGTGTCCTTCAGCCCAGCCTGCTCCTTCTCAAATCTGGGACCCCTTAAGGAATGTCTGACTGCCCGTTTACATCCCTCTCACAATCCAGGATTACTGGCTCCCAACTGCTTGCCTGCCTGCCTTCCTGATTGCCCCAAATGCTTCTGCCTGCCAGTCTGATCACCCCCTAACCACTCCCCTGACAGCCTGATTGATGCCTAACTGCTCCCTTGCCAGTCTGTTTCATCTAACTGTTCTCCCTTGTGGGCCTGGTCACCCCTAAGTGCCCTCCCCTGCAGAGCCGGTCACCCCCAACTTCCCTCCTCTGCTGGCCTGGTCACCCTTAACTGCCCTCCCCTGCAGGCTTGATCACACCCAACTTCCCTCCCTTGCAGGCCTGGTCCCTCCCACCTGCCCTTCCCTGCTGGCTTGATTGCCCCCAACTGCCCTCCCTTGAAGGTCTGGTCCCTCTCAACTGCCTTCCCCTGCTGCCCATCTTGTGTCCCCATAGGGTTAGGATCTTTTGACCACATGGGGGTAGTCATCTTGTGTGTTGGAGTGATGGTCAATCTGCATATTACTCTTTTATTAGATAGGATAGAGGCCTGCTGCATGGGTGGGGGCCAGCTGGTTTGCCCTGAAGGGTGTCCTGGATCAGGGTGGGTATTCCCTTGGGGCGTGGGGTGGCCTGAGCAAGGGGCCTGTGGTGTTTGCAGGCCAGCCACGCCCCACAGCGACCCAAGCAGAGGCCCTGTTAGCTGGATTTATTTATCTTCTACAATTGAAAATTTGTAGCCTGGAGCAGAGCCAAGCCTTCTGCTCACACAACCATTGAAACTTTGTTACCTTAAGCGGAGGCCTGCTGGCCAAGGTGTGCGGAAAGCTTGGCTTCCTCCATTGTCAGGGGCAACCCAAGCCTCCCTCCTGCTCTCTCTGTGGCTGTAGCCATCTTGGTTGTATTAATTTGCATACTCACTCATTCTGATTGGCTGGCGGGCATGGCTTGTGGGTGTAATGGAGGTACAGTCAATTTGCATATTACTCGTTTATTAGATAGGATATGCACATGTATGTATATCTAAATATACATACAATAAGGGGTCTCTGTATATAAGGGGTCTCTGTGGGTCAAAGACTGCATAAGATCCAGTGAAGAAATTAGACACTAAAGAACTCCTATTGCTATCAAGATGAAAGGTTATATAAAACAAAAATTTTTGTTGCATGTTAATGTGAAAAAAGATATTTATAAATCTAAGCTACATTTCTCCTTAAATGAAATGAGTATTTTTGTTCAAATAAAATCTAAGAAATAAAGTTCTACTCTTAGCACTGAATCAATTAGTTATTAGTTTTTTCTGAACCTATGTGAAGAATTCTTTAGTTGGTTCCTCTTTTTCTTGAGTTTTTATTCCTAGAAATCCATAAATAGTAATATTTAGGTTTTAAAAGTAATTATAGTATGTTTTTTAAAAAGAATGCTTTTGAGTATTCAGGTCTTAACAAATGTTATTAGCCACGAAATCTACAACTGCTCCTTTGAATACTATGTGCATAAGAGATTTCACAAATGGGGGAAAAAAGACTATTTTATAAGCCTATAAACAACATAACAAGTTTAGTTTGGGGAATTCAGAATCACTGAATAATCAGTAAAAAAATTCTCACTGTATACTTATAGCTAAGTATTAGATATAATTTAAGAAAAAATTGTAACTTCCACCTTTATTGTTTAAAAACACAAAAGAGAAATGTTATATAAGTAAAACAGAAAAAAATTCAAGTTTGTCCATGATATCTCTATACAACTGTCCCCTGTAGATTATAGAAACAGTCTACCTCTGAGTTCTAGAAATGACAAAAAAAAATTAAACTTTCCTAGGAGATAAAATAATGAGATTTCTGTGTCTAAAAAGGGAAATTTTCAGCAATGTGATGAGAATTTTTTCCCCTAAAGAAAGGACAGTTCATTCACACAACTAACCTGATATATACTTTCCATAACCACACTAGTAACTCATGATTACTCAGTGTTAGAGGCAGATGTGGTGGTTCCCAGACAAAATGAACACAAATAAATTAGCTTCTTGTCTTTTGTTCATTCTCAAGAGTCCATTTAGCCTATACCTGACATTTTAGTTCCTAAATATAGCTGACTTTACTGAAATATTAGTTACATAAGAAAAACAAAAACTAAAAAGGAAACAATCTTTTTTATTAGAAGCATTTAAAAAGTAATACATATTCAAACTACCTTTAAGTGTATTTTCTAAAACCTATAAGTCTTATTACTATGTATCAAATATAAAAGAATCACATTTTAACCATACTAAATGGAGAAACATAGGAACAAACAAACAGCTATAGTGTAAGAAGAAAAGATACTTGGACAGAACCATCATAAAAATAACACAATGTTACAGTTTTTATGGGAGCATGCAGGTATTCGTATGTATTGGCTACAGATCCTGGGCTGTGGCTGAGGGTTTTCCACCTCAGATCATGAAGTAACTGGTACAGACTTTTATTCCTACAGCAAACAACTAGAAAACTGGACAAAAATATATGGAACACTTCTTTTTAGACACTGCACCACAGGACTTCTGGCTGCTGAGAGAAGTGATACAAATGAGGATAATCTATGATGACCCTGGCTCTTGATTTGTAGACACACCTTGACAGTAAAATCTACAGTCCCAAAAGGAGGAGCCCATGCACAGCATGGTAGTCTTGCTAAGATGAGGCAAGAAATGGAATCCTATATAATAAAGAGCTAATATACAAAGTAGACCAAACAGCAGAATGCCCGTCAGACAACCTTCCGGATGAGGCAGGGGCTGCAAGGGCAGAGGCAGCGAGGCTGCGAGGGCCCTGGCTATGTGCTGAGCCCCTTGTATGAATTTTGTGCATTGGGCTTCTAGTATATAAAAAAGAACAAAATGGAACTTCTAGAGCTAAAAGTATAATATCTGAATAGAAAAATTCATGAGACAGATCATCAACTGCAGAAGAAAATATAAAGAACTTGAAAACAAGGAAATAGAAAGCATTCAAACAGAGAGTGAAGGCTATGAAAGAAATTAATCTCTATAACCTATAAATAATACTAAACAGTCTAACATACATATGATTGAAATCCTAGAGAGGAAAAGGTGTGTGTTTGTGTGGGAGAGTTATTTGCAAAACATAAATAAATAAATAAATACTTGAAGAAATAGTCAACTGTTTTCAAGATTTGATGAAAAACTTCAATTTATCAGCTCATTGATTTAAAATAACCAATTAGTCAGGATCAAGAGAAAGAAAATCAAACATATCAAATTGCTAAAAATTATGATCATGTCATATTAAATTGCTAGAACTCAGTAATAATCAGAAAATCTTAAAGCAATCATAGCGGATAAAAATAACACACTATCTATAGGAAAATATAGATAAGACTTACCAGACATAATTTAAATCAAAATACAATGGGAAAATTTCTCTAAAATATTTAAAGGAAAACAACACCTGTCAATTTAGAATCCATGGAAAATATATTTCAAAAATAAAGATGAAATAAAAACATTTTCAGAAAAAAAAGAAAAAAGAATTTGTTCCAGTAGATCTGTAGTATATGTTAAAAGAAATTCTCAGAAGAAAAGTGATACCAGGTGGAAACTTTAATGTACACAAAGGAGTAAAGAGCACTGAAAATATAGAAGACACTTTCTCATTTTAAAATCTCTTTAAAAAATAACTAGTTGTTTAGAGCAAAAAAGATGACATATGTAAAAGTAAAATATATAACAAGAGCATAACGTATGGGACAGATAAAAGGAGTATACTATTGTAAGGTGGTTACATTATATATACTACTTTAAAAAATGCTCAAGCCAAAGAAGATAGGAAAAGAAGAATTAAAAAATAAGTGGGAGAAACATTCTGAGGATAGACTTAAACCCATCCATACTGGTAACTACATTAACTATAATATACCAAATGCACAAATAAAAAGCAGAGAGTGTTAGACTGGATTAAAAATCAAGATCACAGTACATTCTGTGTATAACATGTTAAACACCTAGACCCAAAAGTACACTAAATAAATGAAAAAGATAAACTACTTTAAAATAATCACAAAAAGACAAGAGTGACTACATTAATATCAGATAAAGTAGACTTCAGGATAGGGAAGTACTAGAGATGAATAAAAACATTTCATAATGATAAAGGGCTAATTCTCAGGAAAACAAAACAATTCCAAATGTGGAGGTATCCTTTAACAGACTATCAAAATATATTAAGCAAAAACTGACAAATCTGCCGAAACCGGTTTGGCTCAGTGGATAGAGAGGGTCGGTCTGTGGAATGAAGGGTCCCAGGTTCGATTCCGGTCAGGGGCATATACCTTGGTTGTGGGCACGTCCCCAGTAGGCAGCTAATCGATGTTTCTCTCTCCTCAGTGTCTGGCTCTCTATCCCTCTCCCTTCCTCTCTGTGAAAAATCAATTGAAAACAAACAAACAAAAAACCTGACAAATCTGAAAGGAGAAATAAACAATCCTACAATTATAGTTGGGAATTATCAACGTCCTTCTCTTTTTAGTTGATAGAACAAGTAAGCTAACAACCAGTATGGATACAAAAGACTTGAACAATATAAAACACTCCACTCAGCATTAGCTAAATATTCTTTTCAGCAAGAATAGACCATATGCTGGAGTGTGAAATGAGTCTCAGCTCATTTAAAAGAATATGTCATGTGGCAAGGTAAACATCAATACAAGGAGTACTTAAGAAAAAATGGCAAGTAGAGGTCCTCAAAGATTAATTTTTCCATGTAAGGACTATGTCCTTTCATCTTTGTGGTGGTAATAAAAGGAAGTCAAACGGCTATATACAGCCCAGACTGTTATTCCTCAAGCACAGGAAACTATAAATTCCCTAGCTAGCAACAAGGTCACAAGTAACATTCACTGATTGCACAGAGCTCCTGAGAGGTCCTAATGACTGTCAATGGAGGTTTCCTTTACGAGTAGTGATAAGGAGGTTGAACTTTATGATTGTGATGAGATATTATACTCTCATCAGAGTGACAGGTTTTAGGGCCCATTATTGGGAGTGGGAGTAATTCAGTATAGTCATTCTAAGTGAAGTCAACTCAACAAGATTGTTTCAGTTATTTGTGACATATTGAACATCTGGTTTTGCTTCAGTTCAAAGCCTTATGTATCCAGTCTCATGAGCTGTATTACATTATATTTTCCAAAGTTTTCATAATGAAATAATTCTGCCTGTCCAGGATAAAAGATGTAGTACTTGGCCAGGCAAGACTATGTCTGGGTGAGAGCAAATCCATAGTTAGACCAGGGATAAGATTTCTAATAAGAGCAGATATAGGTATTGGTGAAAAAAAGTATTTTAACTTGAAAAAATTATATTTAGTAAAATGACAAATTATTATGTGGATTGCTGCTTCACAAAAAAATAAGTGTTTTCTGTCTTTTGAACTTTACTGTAGGGCCCTTTCTTCCAGAGACATTTCTTAACAAGTAAAAACTTAAAATGGTCATATCAGTTCATTATGAGCCTGAGTTAGCCAAGCCTCATTATCAATCAAGATGAAGAATATGATATCACATTAAGAGTATAGTATATATATATATATATATGTGTGTGTGTGTGTGTGTGTGTGTGTGTGTTTTTATAAGGAAGATGAGAAGATGAACAGGTAGGCAGACAGACAAATAGACAGACATTCTTCTACCCTAGACAGCTCTCAGAACTGATAAAACATTCTTAAAAACTGGAGTTGTTTGCATAACATCTGTAATGTCAATTCATAACCTAATCCATCATCCATAGAGAGAAGTCAAGTGAGATCCCAAAGGCAAAATTTCCAATTAGTTTTGTCTGGAAAGTTTAGGGCAAAGGTAATAACATCAAGAATCCTCTGCTGATTCACTGGGAAAACATTTGTTTGCCACACTCCTTCACTGAAGGAACAAAAGGAGTCAGTGGTTAGTCTGGAATGTGATTCATTAGGAATATCTTGGTGATAAATGAAACATGACAAATGGTTATGTGCATGACTTGCAAAACCTTTGTTTTCTTTAAGTCCTACTTTAGAAATGCTTTTGCAAACAGGAATTCTACTGGAATTCTCTTAATTTTTGCTTTCTCATTATAATCAGAAAACTTACCTAAAGTTATGGTGTACAGCAAATTCTAAAAGGCTAGAGAATAAACTATTGGCTCCAAATGGGCTCTGAGAAGTTCAACTAGTGTTTATATTCTTTTTGTGACAAAAGTTTCAAGTTTACAAATTAAGCCTGTAGTCCCTCTCTATAAAATGCAGAACAGTATATCAAAGCAGTAATCTGGGCATTAGCTAATGTGGGTTATTTCCTGAAACTGTTAGTAACTTACTTTATGTAATCTGATTTCTCTTTACATTCCTTATTTGATCAGAAGTCTAACAATAATAATTGTGATTATAATGCCTACACAACCTAGATAACAGGGCAAGAATCCATGATATTACATAGTAAAAGTATTATGATAAATATCAAATTGCTAATCAAAACAAAAATCATTCATGCTCCAAATTACAAAGACCTGTCTTTGAAGTCATTTTTATTATATGAATCAATCCATAAATAAAGACATTTCACTTTTCTAAACCTAAGCTATATTTTTTGGAGGGGGGGGCAATTCAGAGAAGAAGTAAGAGGGAGAGATAGAAACATCAATGATAAGAGAGAATCATTGATCGGCTGCCTCCTGCACACCCCTTACTGGGGATCAAGCCTGAAACCCAGGCATGTGCCCTTGACAGGAATCGTACCTAGTACCATTCAGTTCACAGACTGACGTTCTATCCATTGATGCAAACCAGCTAGGGCAACCTAAGCAACTTTTGATCATAAAGTTGATTTAAGTGTTCAGGAGAAAGGGACTACATACTTACATCAGAGTTTTTAAAAAGGCTATCTATTGTTTAAAATATAAACCCAACAGAACAGATTTTAGCTAAACTGTACCTTCTTAGCTTTGATTTAAGCACACATTAATAAATAGTGACTTAAAGGCAGGAAGGTATCCAGTCTGTGCATACCCTCTTTGTTTGGTAAAAACCCAGCCCCACGTCCTGGAGACCTTGGTTTCTTCTTTGATGTGGTGATGCTCATAAGAATTAATACGTGAGTCATTCCTTGGGAAAAGACAGGGTGAAGAGCAGATCATGCACTCATCAAAAAGGGCAAACAAACCTTTTCTAAGAAGGGCCTGTTGGCCTTCCGGGAAGAGCCCTGAGTCACTGCCTACTTACAGACAGAGTCATTATACCTCTACAGAGCAATATCAAGTCACACCAGAATCTTACTTTTGGCAATCTCTTCCCTTTTGTGTCTTACAGAGGCACAGACAGTTGAACAATGAAACAACAATCAGAAGTCAAGCAGAAAGAGTTAAAGAGGTTGGCTAACAATTTTTTAAAAAAATGTTTATATCACCCAGGCATTAAACAACTACAATATTTCTCTTACTTAAACTACCACACTCTTTCGTTTCAATTCATAGATATGCATTTTCCAAATAACAATTGCTTTAGGCAGTCAATAGCCATGAGTCAAAAAGTATAGTAAATATCTTTCCTAAGAAAAAAACAGCTTTATAATCCTATACTAGAGGCCTGGTGCACGGATTTGTGGGGTCCTTTGGCCTGGCCTGTGGGGATCGGCCGAAACTGGCTCTCCAATATCCCCCAAAGGGTCCTGGATTGCAAGAGGGCGCAAGCCAGGCCAAGGGACCCCACTGATGCACAACTGAGGTTGAGGAGGAACTGAGAGAGGGCTCCAGGGCATGTCCGGTCCATCTCGCCCAGTCCTGATCGGCTGGACCCCAGCAGCAAGCTAACCTACCAGTCAGAGCCTCTGCCCCCTGGTGGTCAGTGCGAATCATAGTGACTGGTCGAACAGTTGAACAAGGGTCAGACACTTAACAGATTAGTCTTTTATTATATAGAATAATAAAAGGCTAATAAGCAAATTGACCGAACAGCGAAATGACTGGTTCTCATGATGCGCACTGACCACCATGGGGCAGACACTTAACATAGGAGCCGCCCCCTGGTGGTCAATGCACTCCCATAGGGAAAGCATGGCTCAGCCAGAAGCCGGGCTCATGGCTAGCAAGCACAGTGGTAGTGGCAGGAGCCTCTCCTGCCTCCGCAGCAGCACTAAGGATGTCCAACTGACAGCTCCTGGACTGCGAGAGGGTGCAGGCTGGACTGAGGGACCCTCCCTCCTCCCCCTCCCCCCACTACTATAAAGTACTATATCCATACTATACAGTAAAGAAACAGGGTACTCTATAAATACTCGATAGCAATCAAGATGTCAGATTTTTTAAATGTACAATTTTTACCACATAGTTTAGTAATGAAATAATCCTAAACTTTAAAGCAGAAACTGCCTCTGAATCCTACACAAGGGAAAATATCTCACAACTTTTTTGTATTTATTTTAAAAGAGCCAAAAATGTTTTCTCTTAAAAGGGTCATATTGAACAATGTGACCCTTTTATCTGTATCATTCAGATAGTAATGCCTTCATGTTACAGCTGCTAAGAAAAACCGATTTATTCTACAATGTAATTAAATAGTCCTAATACTTTGCTACACCCCAGCTGCATGTTGATAGTTCAACTCTATATTTTGAAACAAAATCCCTCCCCTATGGTTCAAATAGAAGCCAAAGACAAAAGTTATCTGTAAAATATATTTAACCTTTTATCTATAGCTTAATATTTGGGTGCCTTTTAAAATTATAAAATGACTGTTGACAGTTTTTGTTCTTAGAGTTCTTTGTCTATGATTTGGCCTTATTTGAAAGAAATATAGGCTTTGTTAAGCCTTTCTTCAGGAAACTGCTCCACCTGGTGTCAAAAACTGTTCATACATCACATTATTTGGGACTTGTTAATGCTTGCAGAATTCATTCTCTTTGTTATTATTAAATGGACCAAACTTTATAAATCATCAATTGCACATAGAGCTTACAAATGGCTCTTTAATTGTCTGCTTGTCTTGTAATTTGATGAATAATATACACGCCTATAGGGAGAATGTCTGAGATACATTTCCCATTATCAAGTACCACAGTTCCTGTGTGTGTTTTTTTTGTTAACCTGGTTATTTACAGAATTATGAGTCATGTTTTTCTTTTTCTTTTTAAACATATATTTTTATTGATTTTTTACAGAGAGGAAGGGAGAGGGATAGAGAATTAGAAACATTGATGAGAGAGACATCGATCAGTCGCCTCCTGCACGCCCCCTACTGGGGATGTGCCCACAACCAAGATACATGCCCTTGACCAGAATCGAACCTGGGACCCTTCAGTCCGCAGGCTCTATCCACTGAGCCTAATCGGTTTTGGCTGAGTCATGTTTTTCTAGTACTAAAAATAATTCTAAGGTAGATAGTGAAATAATCCTATAACTTCTCCCAACTATTAATAACAATCTAAACTTAATCCATAAATTATTTCTCAAAAGGATTGCAATGTTATAACAATCTGTATGTAATAAATGCACATATCAATAGTTAAAATACATACGTGGGGGGGAGCTCTGAGTAGAGATGAGCAAAATGGGGACATCTATAATAGTGTAAACAGTAAAAATAAAGAAAAAACCCCCATAAAATTATAACTAAATCTTGCTATCAGGCAGCTCATTTGGAAAAATTCTTACAATTTACTTTTCCATGTAAAGTGTTTCTTTCCCTTGATGGTTTTCTATACCATTCAAGCACCTGCAGTAGTTTTTTCTAAAATTATAGTCTCTTCTAAAACATCATGTTAAGTCTAACATTATTACTCAGAGAAGAGTAATGAACAGATCTAATGCACATGCCTTGTATACTAACTAGTAAGTCCTTGGAAAGTGACTAGTTCACTGATTCCCAAGCTCAACATTCTGCTTCTGGTGTACTACTGTGGTCCCACAAAGGAAAAAGGATTAGCAAATTACAGCTTGCAGATCAAGCCCAGTCTGCTTCCATTTTTTGTGACTATAGGTTGCCCTGAAAATGATCACATTCCATTACACACTGTTTTTGGATGCTTTCTCATTACATTGACAGATTTGAGGAGTTTCGAGAGAGACTGTATGGCCTGCAAAGCCTAAGGTATTTATTATCTGGTCCTTAACAGAAAATGTGCTGCCCCTGGGCTTTCTAGCACTGGGTCAGACCACTATTAAGGTGGAAATTTGGACTCATCCAAACAGAGAGATGCATTGAGAAAAACAGTAGTCATTTTTCCTTCATTAACTTATTGTTTTACTCTAAGCATAAGTTCCTCTAGTAAATAAGCATTCCTAGATCACCTGTGTTCTGCATCTTCTGAGAGGAAACCTATTACCATAGTTGCTAAGACTAAAATAAAATTCTTAATAGATTTCTAGAAATTAAATCCAAGAAAAGTGCTTAGAAAGTACAATCTTAAAAAGTCTGTCAACCACAGAAGCCTTCTTTTGTATCTGATCAACTTATAAAACACATAAGTAAATGAATGAAATCAGTAACTTGGTCTACTTGCTAGATAAGATTTGCTCATGAAATAGACATCAAAGAAACAAAAAGATGACTGCATCAAAAATAAAATCAAAAGATAAAAAGCAGTTTACAAATGCTACTTCATTTCTAATTTTACATCCCTCTCGACCACCCCCACCCCATCAGCAAATCCAGTCCCAAAGGATTCCAGTCCCGAAGGATGGAGTCTAGCCCCCGAAGAACTAATCCCAGTCTGAACAGAAGAACCCAGTCATGAAGGGAGAAGCCTAGCGCAGAGCCCAGCCCAGACTGAACAGCCGAACCCGGTCCTGAAGCTGGAAGCTTGGTCCAGAAGAGCCTAGCCCAGACCCCAACAGGGCGGAGCCACGCCCAGAACCAAACATCCAAAACCAGTCGGGAAGGGCAGGGCCTAGCTTCTAAGAGCAGAGCAGGGACCCCAACAGCTGTAGCCAGTCCTGAGGGCAGAATCTACCCCCCACAGAGCCCCCCTCCATCCAGCCTAGCTTGTAAGAGCCAAGACTAGCTCCTAAGCAATACCTATTCTTCCGGCAGGCCCAAGGAAGCCAGCCTCAGTGTGTCACAGTGATTTGCACAGGTGATTTCCTTGAGAGTCAGCTGTCTCCTAGGCCAAGTATTCTAATTGGTTATTTAATAAGGAGTCTTTCCTTATATCAAAATATAACACACTTTACAGATACACTATCTATCGTACAGATACATTGGAAATCATAAGCATGTTGCTATACATTAAATAAAAAATACAAATCACATTTTAAATCATTCCTTGTACTGATTTATCCAAATTAACATAAATTGAAAGCAAAGAGCATATTAAAATACTGTTTATAACACCAGAAGTAGATATAGTTTTATTTGCTGGGAAAATTCAAAAGAGGTGTTAGCCCTCCTGGATGACTTGATGGTTGAGCACCAACCTATGAACCAGGAAGTCAGGGTTTAATTTAACTCCTGGTCAGGACACATGTCCAGGTTGTGGGCTCGATCCCCAGTGAGGGGCATGCAGGAGACAGCCGATCAATGATTCTCTCTTATCATAGATGTTTCTATGTTTCTCTCTCTTCCTTTCTCTTTGAAATAAATTTAAATATATATAAAAGAGGATGCTCTATGCAATATATAGGGTGGGACAAAGGTAGGATGTTTTTATTTCCTCCAGATTTAAGATTTAAGCCCCAGCTCCTTCCCTCTAGGAATGATGTATATATAGATCACCCTTATGTTTAATGTGTGGTACCTTAGGGTTCTCATCCAAAGCCTGCGGGTTTACCAGGATATATCCTTGGCCAGACTCACTTTTCTGCATTTTCTCTTTAACAAGATATTAACCTTGTCATTATTCATTCTTTTCTCATCTTTATGATGTCTTTAAACAGATGTTTTTAAATTTTATCGCCCTTTTTATGATACTTTCACAAGAGAGTTGATCCAAATTGCCTAGTCTATCATCACTGGAAACGAAAATGATCAGTGATTTAAACTATGCTATGACATAGTGCTACATTAAAATCAACTGTGGGAAATGTTGCTAATAATTATTTTAAAAATGTTTCAATTTTTTTAGAGAGGAAGCAAGGACATAACGAAACATTATTGAGAAAGAGAGAAAAATTGAGTGGCTGCCTCCTGCAGGATCCCATACTGGGGAATGAGCCAAAAACCCAGGCATTTGCCCTGATGGGAATCGCACCAGTGACCTCTTGGTGCACAGGATTGATGCTCAACTAGCTGAGCCACACTAATAAGAGCACTTATGTTCTTAAGAATAACAGCTAAAGCATATAAATTAAAAATGGTTGCTTTTTAAAAAACAAAAGCAGAGTAAAAATAATGATAATATAATAATAGCAGCTACAATTTATTGAGTATCTTACTAGCCACTGAGCTGAAAAGTGCAAATATGTTATTTCATTTAATCCACAAACAGCCTTAAAATAGGTATTATTCCATTTAAAATAGGAATAATACCTATTTTAAATTCCATTTAAAATAGGTATTATTCCATTTAAAATAGGTATTATTCCATTTATTCATTGAATAAAATGAAGTTTAAAAATTAATAAATTTGCCAAATATCATCATCTATATATATAAGCCATGTGACCCTTAGGACTGAACAACGGGAATGACTGGTCGACCAGTCGCTATGATGCACATGACCACCAGGGAAAAGACACTCATAGCTGCCCCCTGGTGGTCAGTGCATTCCCACAGGCAACCTCCTATGGTCCACCCCCTCGTGCCCTCCCCCCCACCTCGCCAGCTGGCCCCCATCGGCCCTCGCTTCTGGGTTGGGGTTTCGTACATAGCAGAGCAGCTCCCTTGCTGCGATCTATTGAAAGTTAGCCCTCAGCACAAGGGTTTATATTGCTCTCATCTTCTCCCTTCCCTGGGGGCATCCACCCACTGTGATGGCAGCAAGGGAAGCAAGGGCGGAGGTGGGAAACTACACGGTGGTGCGCCCAGGCTGGGACAGGGAACTAGGGGTGGTTGGTGGCGGATGTGGCCTCTTTACCAGGAAGGCCGAGGGCCAGAGCCCTCCTTGGGGCCAGCGGTCAACCTCTCACAGTCCCTTCCCTGGCTGGCCAACTTCCTGTGGTCACCCCCCACCCTGTGCACAAATTTGTACACTAGGCCTCTAGTTAGAAATAATTTGGCTAAGCATTCAAACTCAGTTGTTTAACTCTGAATATACCCTATTTATCTCCCATGACAGGAATGAAAGATTTTAGTCCCATAACAAAATCACCTTCAATATATTGCACATTCTTAAATATTAAAGAAAAAGATGGAATTATGCCATTATATTTAAAACTGGGCATGCCTCAAAAGTATGTCCTACAGCTGTGGTTGGCAAACTGCAGGTCACGAACCTCATGTGGCTCTTTGACCCCTTGAGTGTGGTCTTCCACAAAATACCACAGCCTGGGCAAGTCTATTTTGAAGAAGTGGTGGTAGAAGAAGTTTAAGTTTAAAAAATTTGGCTCTTGGAGAAACCAAGATGGCGGCATAGGGGAACACCTAAACTGCTGCCTTGCATAACAACTAAAAGACAAAACGGACATCATCCAGAACCATAGGAAAGCTGGCTGAGTGGAAATTCTACAACTAGAAGGAAAGAGAGAAGCTCACGGAGACTCAGAGGAGCTGCAAAAAGCTGAAGTACGGAGACACACATGTAGAGAGAATGGGTGGAGGAGTGCCTGGCTGGCTTCCTCTAGTGCAGTGGTTCTCAACCTTCCTAAGGCCGCGACCCTTGCATACAGTTCCTCATGTGGTGGTGACCCTCAACCATGAAATTTTGCTACTGTTATGCATCGTGATGTAAATATCTGCATTTTCCGATGGTCTTAGGAGACCCCTGTGAAAGGGTCGTTCGACCCCCAAAGGGGTCGCGACCCACAGGTTGAGAACCGCTGCTCTAGTGGAGAGAGATGGAAACTCCCGACTGCACTGAAACCCAGTTCTGATTGCACTGAATATCAGTTCCGGGTGAGACTCATATGGGGGGAGAGTCTGGACTGTCGTGAAAAGGGAAGAGTGCAAAGAAACTTAGGGAAGCCATGAAAGGCAGAGGTCTGAGTGCGCACACAGAGGGCTGACTGCTGATTGTGCCATGGCTTTCTCTAGCGAGAGGAAGACAGAAACCCCCAAATGCACTGAACTCCAATTCCGACTGCACAGAACCCTAGTTTTGGGTGAGACCCTGGAAACCCAGACTCATACAAGTCCCTGGAGTGCACGGAAACTCAGAAGAACCAGAAAGGCAAAAATCTGGAGGCAAGTGTGCAAAGAGGGCTGCAGCGATTACTGAGGGATACTGAGACAGAGGGGCCACGTAGGATAGGACTGAAAGGAAGCCAGTGCTGATGGGAAGCCAAGGCTTTCTGCTCAGCCCTGAGACTCTGCCCCATTCAAGCTGCATATAGAGGCTTTTGCAATTTTGCAAGTCTTGTATCATAAGGCTGACTCCAGCACAGAACTTCTCCCAGCCTAGACACAGCTGATCCTCACAACCAATTGGCTTGGAAGTCAATTCCCCCCAGTGATACCAACAACAATCAAGACTTAGCTACAACAAGGCTGTACACACAGTCCAAAATGGAGTGCACCAAGAGAGTCCACCTCAAGGATATATGAAAAAGGACCAACTAGAGATGAAAAAGGACCAACTAGAAATTAAACACTGAGTGAAATAAAAAATATTATACAGAAACATAACAGCAGACTAGAGGAACACAAGAATCAAGTCAAAGATTCAGAAAACACTCAATTGGAAAAGAAAAAAGAAAAAAGAATCCAAAAATGTGAAAAGAGTGTAAGGAGCCTCTGGGACAACTTCAAGCATACCAACATCAGAATTTTGGGGGTGCCAGATGAAGAGAGAGAGCAAGATACAAAAAAACCTATTTGAAGAAATAATGACTGAAAACTTCCCCCACCTGGTGAAAGAAATAGACTTACAAGTCCAGGAAGCTCAGAGGAACCACAAACAAATGGAATCCAAAGAGGACCACACCAAGACACATCATAATTAAAATATCAAGAGCAAAAGACAAAGAGAGAATATTAAAAGCAGCAAGAGAAAAATAGTAATTACCTACAAGGGGGGACCCATACGATAGTTAGCTGATTTCTCAACAGAAACTATGCAGGCCAGATGGGAGTGGCAAAAAATATTCAAAGTGATTAATAGCAAGAACTTACAACCAAGATTACTCTACCCAGCCAAGCTATCATTCCGAATTGAAGGTCAGATAGAGAGCTTCACAGATAAGAAAAAGCTAAAGGAGTTCATCAACACCAAACCAGTATTATATGAAATGCTGAAAGGTATTCTTTAAGAAGAGGAAGAAGAAAAAAAAGGTAAAGATAAAAATTATGAAGAACAAATACATATCTATCAATAAGTGAATCTAAAAAATGAAGTGAATTAAAAAGCTGATGAACAGAATAAACTGTTGAATATAATAGAATCAGGGCATAGAAAGAGAGTAGACTGAGAAGTCTCAGGGGAAAGGGTAAGGGGGGTGCAGGGAGAGACTGGACAAAAATCATACACCTATGGATGAGGACAATGGGGTAGCATAAAGGCAAAGGGAGGGGTGGGAGCCGGGTGGAGGGGAGCTATGGGGGGAAAAAAGAGGAACAATTGTAATAATCAAACAATAAAGATTTATTAAATAAATAAATAAATAAATAATTTGGTTCTTATAAGAAATTTCAATTGTTGTACTGTTGATATTTGGCTCTGTTGACTGAGTTTGCGGACTACTGTCCTACATGTAAACATGTCAAAATGGAAAAAAAGGCTGACTCTGTTAAAGTAATGAATGCATATGGAAACCTATTAAGAAAATTACTTTCACTCACATACATTTACTGGTATTCATAGGCATAAATAGAGATAAATAGAATATCCCTCTAATATAAGTAGAATTTTTGAAGGGTTTCATCTTCATCCAGAATAGAACCTGCAAATATAGTAGTGTTTTGGTAATATGAGCAATGCCACCTAGTGGCAGCCAAATACAGACAACTTAGAAAAAAAGTTCTAAGAATGGCTGGTTAACCTTTATGGGTTAGAGAAACTATATGTCCTTTTTGCCAGAAAAATGGATGTTTGCAAACACACACAGCAATATTTACAGTATTTTAGGGAATTAAAAGACCTCCTGAAGTCCATTTGTTGACCATGAAAACTAATTTGAAAGAATATATGCACCCCTATGTTCATTGCAGCTTATTTCCAACTAGTAGCCCTGTGCGCAACTCCGGAGGAGCTGAGAGGACTGGGCACCACCATCTTTGTGATGGAGTGATGGTTAATTTGCATATTATCATTTTATTAGATAAGATAGCCAAAATATGCAAGCAATCCAAGTATCCATCAGCAAATGAGTGGGGAAAAAGCTGTGGTATATAGTATTTGGCCATAAAAAAAAATGAAATCTTATAATAGCATAAATGGACCTAAAGGATATTATGCTAAGTGAAGTTAAATTGGACAAAGACAAATACCGTATGATTTCACTTGTATGTGGAATCTAAAGAATAAAATAAAATAGAAAGAGACTCATAGATAAAAGAGAACAGACTGATGGTTGCCAGAGGAAAGAGTTTGGGGGTCTGGATGAAAAAGATGAAGGGATAAAGAAGTACAAATTGTAGTAACAGAATAATCAGATAGATACAAATTACAGCATAGGGAATACAGTCAATATTATCATAACTATGTCTGGGAACAGGTAGGTAATTGAAATACTGGGAGTACCACTTTGTAAAGTATATGACTGTCTAACCACTATACTGCACACCTGAAACTAAAATAGAATAAATAAAACTATTTATTGCTAAACTTAAAAATCAAAACAACTTCCCATTTTAAAGGCAGATATATAGGTATCTAACACTTTCAGCATTTAGTTGTATTCTCCTAACATGGTCACTTGTTTTTCTAACTGGAACTTAAACTCAAAAATGTATAACATGAGAATGTTAACATCATATCTCCCTAAGTAAAGATTATGTAATGCCTCATAAACAAGAGAAGGTATACAGCAGGTCCTCAGGTTACACTGGAGATCCATTCCTATGGCGCGTGAGGTAATGCCATTTTTGCCATAAGTCAGAACCCACCTACATAAGCACCTACGTCAATCACATGGAGCACATTCACAGCAGTAATGAAGTGAAAGAGTAAAAAAATTTAAAAGATAACAATTCCTGACCTTTACTTGTGGTAAATAAATAATAAAAAACATAAAGCAAATATGCACATACATTGAAATGATAGAACTTTTTTTTTAAAATAAATAAATGGAAGATGGCGATGCAACCATAAAACGACCTACATTGAGTCCGAAGTAACCCGAGGACTGTCTGTAATTAGAACTTTCCAAACACAATCACATTTCATAAATATAAAACAAAAGGAGTAGTTGACTAGCTGGTGCGGCTCAGTGGTTGAGTGTAGAGCTATGAACCTGGAGGTCACAGTTCAATTTCCGATCAGGGCATAGGCCTGGGTTGCAGGCTCAAATCCTAGTGGGGGACATGCAGGAGTCAGCTGATCAATGATTCTTTCTCATTATTATTATTTTTATTTTTTAAAATATATAATAAATCTTTATTGTTCAGATTATTACAATTGTTCCTCCTTTTTCCCCCCCAAAGCGTCCCTCCCACCTCTGCCCTTACCTCCCCCATTGTCCTCATCCCTAGGTGTATGATTTTTGTCCAGTCTCTCCCTGCATCCCCCTCATCTCTTTCCCCCTGAGAATTACCCTCTCTATGCCCCTGATTCTATTATATTCACAAGTTTTTTCTGTTCATCAGATTTTCAATTCACTTGATTTTTTAAATTTACTTATTGATAGATATGTATTTGTTCATAATTTTTACCTTTACCTTTTTTTTTTTCTTCTCTTCTTAAAGAATACCTTTCAGCATTTCATATAATACTGGTCTGGTGCTGATGAACTCCTTTAGTTTTTTCTTATCTGTGAAGCTCTTTATCTGACCTTCAATTCGGAATGATAGCTTTGCTGGGTAGAGTAATCTTGGTTGTAGGGTCTTGCTATTCATCACTTTGAATATTTCTTGCCACTCCCATCTGGTCTGCAGTTTCTGATGAGAAATCAGCTAACAATCGTATGGGTGCTCCCTTGTAGGTAATGAACCGTTTTTCTCTTGCTGCTTTTAATATTCTCTCTTTGTCTTTTGCTCTTGGTATTTTAATTATGATGTGTCTTGGTGTGGTCCTCTTTGGATTCCTTTTGTTTGGGGTTCTGTGTACTTCCTGGACTTGTAAGTCTATTTCTTTCACCAGGTGGGGGAAGTTTTCAGTCATTATTTCTTCAAATAAGTTTTCAGTATCTTGCTCTCTCTCTTCTTCCGGCACCCCCATAATTCTGATGTTGGTACGCTTGAAGTTGTCCCAGAGGCTCTTTACACTCTCTTCACATTTTTGGATTCTTTTTTTCATTTTGTTTTTCCAGTTGCGTGCTTTCTGCTTCTTTGTATTTCAAATCTTTGACTTTCTGCTGAAAGTGTTAGATACCTATATATCTGCTTTTAAAATGCGCCATGCCTCGGTGCTAGTATTGTGCAGGAGTGGTTTCAAGAATAAAAAATAAATAAATATTTTTTATTTCAGTTAGTGTATGTTTAATTTCTAGTTGGTCCTTTTTCATCTTCTCTTGGGTCTCACTAAATTTATCTATCTTTTCTAGTGAATTCTTGAAAAACCTTATAACCGTGGTTTTGAACTCTATATCCAGTCATTTGTTTTCCTCTATTTCTTTCCTTTGTAACCTGTTTGTCTCCACGTTTTCACTATGCTGGGAAAACTTCTGTGCTGGAATCAGCCTTATGATGCAAGACTTGCAAAACTGCAAAAGCCTCTCTGTTCAGCTTGGGTGGGGTGGAGTTTCAGGGCTGAACAGAGAGAGCCTTGGCTTCCAGTCAGCCCCGCCCTAAGCAGCCCCTGGGTCTCAAGTGTCTCTCAGTAATCATTGCAGCCCTTTGCACACGTTCCTCCAAACCTCTGCCTTTATGGTTCCCTTGCGCTTTGGAACCCATCTGAGACTGGGTCCCCAGGGTCTTTCCCAAAACTGAGGTTCAATGCAGTGAGAAGTGGCACATTTGGGAGGCTCTGTCTCCCGTCCACTAGAGGAAAGCCAGGGGCACAATCAGCAGTCCATCATCTGTGAACATTGGTGTGTGCGCCGATTTCTGCCTTTTCGCGGCTCCCCTAAATTTCCGTGCACTCTTCCCTTTTCACAGTCCAGACTCCCCCCCATATGAGTCTCGCCCGGAGCTGGGGTTTAATGCAGTAGGATAAGGGGTTCAGTGCTGTCGCGAGTCTCTGTTTCCCTCCCACCAGAGGAAGCCAGCTAGGCACATAGCCGCCCGCTCTCTCCACGTGCGCATCTCTGTACCTCAGCTTTCTGCAGCTCCTCTGAATCTCCGTGACCCCTCTCTTTCCTTCTAGTGGTAGAATTTCCACTTAGTCAACTTTCTTGTGGTTCTGGATGATGTCCGTTCTGTCTTTTAGTTGTAGTTTTGAAACTGTTGTGCTAGGCAGCAGTTTAGATGTTCACCTATGCAGCCATCTTGCTTTCTCTATTCTCTCTCATTATTGATGTTTCTCTCTCTCTTCCTCTCTGAAATTAATAAATATACACTGAGTGGCCATATCATTATGACCACCTGATATTTATAGGTAAATTAGCTGTACACTGCATTGTATGGGATATGGAAGCCAAAGGCCTGTTCGAACACCTTTGCTGTCTGCAGTTACCAAGATAAAACATCTCCAATTTGCACAGGAACACAAGGATTGGACAGTCAAACATTGGAAAAAAGCCCAATGAATCATGTTTCCAGTTGCATCATGCAGATGGCAGAGTGAGAATTTCACAGCAACAGCATGAAAACATGCACCCCGCATGCATGAGTAAACCCTTCAAGCTGGTGGGGGCAGTGTTATGGTTTGGGGCATGTTTTCCAGGAATGATTTGGGCCCTTCAATTTTTGTGTAACAACATCTGAATAGCACAATCTACCTAAGTATAGTTGCTGATCAAATTCATCCTACCATGTTGATGGTGTATCCCAATGGAGATGGCTTCGTCCAACAAGACAATGCGCCATGCCACGGTGCTAGTATTGGGCAGGAGTGGTTTCAAGAACATGAGGGAGACTTTACCTTGCTTAGGTGGTCCCCACAATCACCATATCTCAATCCAATTAAGCATTTGTGGGACAAAGTTAAAAGAGCCATCAGGCAGCTGGTTCCACAACCATCAAATCTCACAGAACTGAACAGTACATGGTGTCATCAGGCATGGTGTCAGATTCCTTGCATCACCGTTCAACATCTCATGGAATCAATGCCAAGAATCGCCGCAGTATTGAAGGCAAAAGGTAGCCCAACGAAGTACTGATGACATAATAATCTGGCCACTCAGTGTATATTTGACAAAATGTTAACCTTCTATCATCAAGAAAGTGTTTTTACAATCTAACCAGAGATTATTTGGAATGACTTATTAAATAACAACACAGATCAAGTTTTTAAACCTTTATTTGATTCTCCCTTCCCTCTGGTTTCCTGGCTATTTTTCTCTATTCTATAACTGCCAAAGTCTATACTAGTACTTACTGATAAAATTTTTTATTACACATTTGCTATTAACTACCTTGGCTCTTGGGAGAGCTACATCAAATAATTTAAGTAAAGTACTGAGCAGAGAGCACAGAAAATTCAATAAATGTTAACTAGCCTATTAGTCAGTAAAGGCTATAACAAACAACCCCCAAATCTCAGTAGCTTACTCTACATATCCACCACAAAGGGAATAGGTTAGCAAAGGGAATCTGCTCATCACAGTCAAAGACTCAGGCTCCATCTTGACACAATATGTAGGTGAAAAAGAATGTGACAAACCTTGAACCTTCATCAATTTTATAAAGAACAACTGTAAAAAACCTGTAGCTAACATAATATTTGATGGTGAGAAATTACAGGCTTTTCCACTAAGACTGGGAACAGGCAGGATGGCTCCTCATAACTCCTATTCAACATCATACTGGAAGATCTAGCTAATACAGTAAGATAGGAAAAGGGAATGAAAGGGTATACAGAGTGAGAAAGAAGAAATAAAGGTATCTTTATTTGCAGATGAAATGATTTATCTGTGTAAAATATTCTAAAGAATTCATTTTTAAAAAAGTCCTGAAACTATTAAATAATTACAGCAAGGTTGCAGAATACAAGGATAATACACAAAATCCAACTGCTTTCCTATAATACTAGCAATTAATATACACAATCCACAAATTATGTCTCTAAGTATTTACCCAAAAAAGTAGAAAACAGAAAAACTTGCACAACTAATGTTTATATCAGCTTTATTAATAATTACCATACCTGGAAGTAACTATGATTTCCTTCAATAAGGAAATGGATAAATAAACGGTGGTGGCAAACCCAGAAAATGGAATATTATTCAGTGATTAAAAAAATAAAAATCAGAGCCTGGCTGGCTTGACACAGTGGTTGGGCATTGATTGACCTATGAACCAGGAGGTCACATTTCAATTCCTGGTCAGGGCACATGCTTGGGTTGTGGGCTTGATCCCTAGGGGCCGATGTATAGGAGGCAGCCAATCAATAATTCTCTCTCATCAGTGATGTTTCTCTCTCTCTCTCTCTCTCTCTCTCTCTTTCTTCTTCTCTGAAATCAATAAAAACATTAAAAAAAGGTCAGGTATCAAGCCATGAAAAGAAATAGAGGAGCTTTAAATGTAAATTGTTAAGTGAGAGAAATCAGGCAAAAGAAGATATATACTGAATAATTCCAACTATATGACATTCTGGAAAAGCCAAAATTTACCAGTAAAAGGAAGAACAGTTGCTAAGGATTCATGGGTGAGGGGGCAGGAATAGAGTAAGAATAAATATGTGGAGTATAGGGTATTTTTAGAGCAGTGAAACTCTTTTGTATGGTACTGGAATGGCTGTTATATATATATAACATTATGCATTTGTCAAAACTCACAGAACTTTGCTGAAACCGGTTTGGCTCAGTGGATAGAGCGTCGGCCTGCGGACTGAAAGGTCCCAGGTTCGATTCTGGTCAAGGGCATGTACATTGGTTGCAGGGACATTGGTGCAGGAGGCAGCTGATCAATGTCTCTTTCTCTCATCAATGTTTCTAACTTTCTATCTCTCTCCCTTCCTCTCTGTGAAAAATCAAAAAAATATATTTAAAAAAACAACACAAAAACTCACAGAACTTTAAAATACAGGGTGAACGCTAATGTAAACAATGAGCTATAGTTAATAATGTGTCAATATTCATTCCTCAATTGTAATAAAGGTACCACACTAAAGCAAGATGTGAATAATAGGGGAAACTACTATTAAATGGTTGTACACCTGAAACTAATGTTATGTCACTTGTACTGCAATTTTTTAAAAAGAAATTTGAGCCAGGCTGGTATGGCTCAATAACTGAGCCTCGATCTATGAATCAGGAGGTCATGGTTCAATTCCAGTCAGGGCACATGCCCAAGTTGTAGGCTTGATTCCCAGTGGGGGCCATGCAGGAGGCAGCCAATCAGGGACTCTCATCATTAATGTTTCTATCTCTAACTCCTTCCATCCCTTCCTCTCCGAAATCAATTAAAATATTTAGAAAAACAGAAATTTGAAAAATAGGGAAAACTGTGTGTGTGTGTGTGTGTGTGTGTGTGTGTGTGTGTGTGTGTGTGTGTAAAAGTATATGGGCACTCTCTGTCCTTTCTGCTCAATTTTTCTCTAAACCTAAAACTGCTCTCAAAGAATAAAGTCTATTCATTAATAAAAAACAAAAACAAAAACAAAAAAACAGTATTCTTAGTCCTTTACAAATTTTCCTTTTTGCTCTATCCAACACTGGCATCTGCAACCCACCTGGGTCAGGTGAAGATTTAATTTACCTCGCAATATAATTATGATATCCCTTTAAATTTCACTTTTCAGATACTTATAATAGGCACTTAATAAATAACTGAACACATAACTGTTTCTATTCAATTAATAATATCAATATCTACTTACTTAGATAAAAAAAACCAACTTATTTTTGACTCCTTCTTCTCCCATACTAAAGGATGACATCTCTGTACCAATAAAATTTCTCTAAAATTTGACCTATTTGATTACAATGCCACTGCCATTTCAACTACTCTTGAAATATTAAAAGTTTTATGCCCTCTTTTATTTTCATTCAGCCTGATTTCTCTCTGAAAATTCTTTTTTGGAAATACTCCTTCCTCGCCATACTTTTTGCCATATCCATGGAAGCATGTGTTTCTCAGAAGGATTATTGTAACTATTCATCTTCTCTCCTATCTTCAATCTATCTCCCAATATAAAGCCAGAATTATACATTCATAAAATTTTACTTTTATTTAATTTTAGGACATTTAAAATAATTCTAAATAATTCTATTTACTCAAAACAAAAATGAAATTTACCTAATGTGAAAAAAGTGGACTGATCGACCCTGGACCCCAGTTCATTATCAGCAGTGATAATCTACAAAGCTTTTATATAGCTTTATTAGAATACAACACAGTTTCAAGTGTTCCTTGACTGTAACTTCATACTTACTGAATAAGAATAATATGTTATTTTATGAAGGTTTTGTTTCTCATGGATATTTATTCGAACTTATTGTACACTTTATAAGCTTCATTAAAATCCCTTTTAAGGTACAGCAGAATCTGCTATCTGGGTTACTTTTTAGATACGTTCAAATTAACCAAATGCTACAAATGAGTTCCTTAATCTGGGTTACCCTAGGAAACTCAGAAGGCAGGTCTAGAAAAGAATAGAAAGGTAACTTGTATCCTGTAATTCCTTCCTTTTTTCCTCTGTCTTGACCTCTAGAGTAGCATTATACTTCTAAAAATGTAGTATTAACGAAACACTCATATGGGTTACTTCCCTAGGATTTATATCTCTATTTCGAATAAAATCAGCAAGCAATCATGAAGAGAATTCTAAAATTCCAGGTTTTAAACTCCCATAACCTGAAGAAGTTTTGAATTACAGATTAATTCTCAAATAATTCTTCAGACCATTATTAACTCAGCAGCCTTCAAAACAATTCCTTAATACTTTTCATGCCTGCTTCAGAAATGAATCCATGAAGCATAGACTGGAAGCGTTTGAGCCTTTTCAGCAGTCTGTACTGCTGTGACAACTTTCCACCTGTTTCCCCCCAATCAAGATCAAGCTGTTTTCAAATGTGGAATTGCTGTGAATGTATCCAAGGACAAGAATAGAGTGAAACAAGAGAGGCATCCAGGGCACAAAATTTAATGAGGCACTCACTCATCAATCCACACTTAGACATGCCCTGAAAGTGCCTATTAAATTATGTGCCCTAGATGTCTTGCTCGTCACCCTCTGGTCCAGGCTCTGCTATTATTCCAGTTTATTTGTCAATGTTCAAAGAAAACCCATTTTTTAAATCTAATTTCAACTAAGTAAAAAAAAAAATACTTTTTAGGAGTGACTCATTTTATACTCAGGTTCAAAAGGATTTAAGAAAGCATTTAGTAATACATATATAATGCTTCATCAACTACATTCAATAAGAATGTCAAAATATCGATTCAGGTGTGTACATAGTGTTTGAGGGTGTGAGAGAAGACATTGTTTCTCACTGGCTGATTAACAGAAAAAGTAAATTGTGCAAATTAATCCTAAGCCTTACATAGAATTTTGTACATTTAAATAACTTCAATTCTTAAAACGATAATTGCATAACTAAAAAAAAACATTATTCCCAAATCTGGAAGGCAAAAAACATTTCCTGGCTAAATTAATTTAAAGAAATAGTAGCATTTGGATAAGGACACCAAAGAGAGGTTCCCCCCATTCTCTTCTTTATTCCTCCTTCTATTTTTAAACCGTCAACCCAAAAGGAGAAACAAAACAGAATTCTAAATAAAACTCAAAGCACTAATTTGAGGATTAGAATGTTTATAAGACACAAAGATAATTAAGTTAAAATCTTGGAATTTTAATGTCTGAAGTAAAAATACCAATAAAAATATAAATTTTTCTAATCTTGTTTATTAAAAGTTATTCTTACCAGATAAAGCAGAAAGGTGTGCAGTCCTGTTCCAAGCCCAACAGAAGACAAAATCCCTAAGCCTATCCAGTAGGCATACAAAAGAAACTGCTTCTCTATACGCTGCACATACTGAAAAACAAAAGGGTCAAGATGAAAAACAAAACCAGCATTTGTAAACAAAAATAACTACAATCAAAATAAGATAAACCAACCAAATAGGTTTCCAACTGAAAGAAGCTATTATAAAAACTCTTTGAAGGGAATTACTAATTCCTTTAATAGATAGCAGAGGTGTCAAAAAAAATCCATCTTATTGGAGTAAAACTCGTTTCTAGACCCTTCAAATCCTACTATTGCAGTAATATTTATAGGAAAAATGTTAGTTACGAATAAGATAAATATAAGAATAAAAATTTTCAAGATATTTAGAAGTTACAAAAACTTTAAGAAAGCATGATAATATATATACAGTGGTAAGAGAGGGGCAGTTATTTTCATAATATTCATGAATAGGATACTATATTAATATTTACCCAAGTAAAAAAATGAGAATTTTTTTTGTATATTTAAGATCAAGAAGCTTTTCAAACAGGAGCAAAATGAAGTCTCCTGGGATATGGATGGATTTGTTGGAAGAATGCCAAAATATAGTCTAGATTCTCACACTGGCAAATAAATTCATCAAGCTAGTTCCCTGCAAATTCTAATAGCACACAGATTTCTGTAAAAAAAATAATATATATATATTTTAAAATATATTTTATTGATTTTTTTACAGAGAGGGAGAGGGATAGAGAGTTAGAAACATCGATGAGAGACATCGATCAGCCGCTTCCTGCACGCCCCCTACTGGGGATGTGCTCGCAACCAGGATACATGTCCTTGACCAGAATCAAACCTGGGACTTTTCAGTCTGCAGGCCAATGCTCTATCCACTGAGCCAAACCAGTTTTGGCTCTGTAAAATATTTTTAATGTATTTAAAATTACAAAAACTTTTGTTTTGTTTTGTTTTGTTTTTCAAATATATTTTATTGATTTTTTACAGAGAGGAAGGGAGAGAGATAGAAAGTCAGAAACATCGATGAGAGAGAGACATCGATCAGCCGCCTCCTGGGCAACCCACTGTGGAGATGTGCCCGCAAGCAAGGTACATGCCCCCAACCGGAATCGAACCTGGGACCTTTCAGTCCGCAAGCAGACGCTCTATCCACTGAGCCAAACCAATTTTGGCTCTGTAAAATATTTTTAATGTATTTAAAATTATAAAAACTTTTCTGAGATTAGAGGTAAATTGCTTTAAAATATGAAATATCACTTTAGAACCATATCCTATTCCAATACACTAATGTTTTGCTTTTTAATGAAAGTTATTAACAAAATGTCCTACTTTCCCTTCAGTCATATTGTACTTTACTATAGGCAAATGAGTTACCATATATATATAAAACCTAAACTTCAACCTAGGATGATTATATCTGTTTGGGTGGAATCACAGGAATGTGTTAAAGAAAATATAAGACTTTGATAGTGAGTAAATATCATGCTGCTTTGAATAAATACCGTCAGGAAAGTTACATTTAAAACCTTGAAGCTAAAACGAGATGATATATATTAAATGTAAATGCTGAGCAGCCATGAATTGCCACAAGAGTATTTTAAATATGTGGCCTTAAAAGTACCAATTAAAAAACCAATTATGAGATAAAAACAAACAAATAAACTTAATGTTAAGGGTAGAAATTCTAGGATATCCACAACAATCCCACTTTGAAACTGGGATTAGCAAAGGTTCAAGAAGAGAAGCAGAGCTGCTGAACCTCTTACCTGTTGATGTGCTCCTTCCACATAATACGTAGCTATAAGCACAGCAAGCAGCAGTAAACAAGACACCACAATGTTTTGACGATGCCATAATCTTAAAAACACATTTAAAAAAATAAAATATCTCAGTTTCATTTTCAAGTTTCAGCATTCTCAAGATAATTTCTTGTTGAAGCACTTAGGTTATTTAGCTAACTTACAGAATCAATTCTTTCTGTGATAAGCTCTTTTGTCCTTAAACACTATGGTCTCTTGGAGTACAGAAGGAGGTCAAGGGAAGATTCATGGATACAGAATTCAATTTCTTTCCCTTATCCAAATACTGATCTTGTTTACACCAGACTTCTAATTGGAAGAAGTATTCTATATTATAAAAGGCTAACATGCAAATAGACTGAAAAGCAGAACAACCAAACAACTGGTCACTATGACGTGCGCTGACCACCAGAGGGCGCGTGCAGAACATGGTGGGCATTGGCAGTAGTTGGCAGAGCACAGAACATGGCAGGTGTCGGCCATAGCAGGATGGTGGAGCAGGTAAGCAAGGGCGCCAGATCAAGGCAGGGTGCCAGTTGCTGTCATAGGGGGGTGAGCCTCTGGTGGTTACCGAAAATTCTTTGCTCCCATGTGCCATGGTCCTGCCGGCACTCACCCACTGCCAGCACCAGAGCCACTGCTCGAACTCACTGCTGGTGCCCAGCACTGGCCCCAATTGCTCAGCAACATCAGCAGGTGTGAGTAGTGGCTGTCAGCCCCAATCACCTCTCAGCACTTCTCCAGCTCCCCCTGCTCCTGAGGGGCGATCGGGGTGGCAGTCACCACTCACACTTGCTTACAATGCAGAGCAATTGGGGCCAGTGCCAACAGCGGGTGCGAGAAGGGCCGGTGTTATCAGCGCATGGGAGTGGCAGTGGTGGGAACCGGTCTGGCGGCAGACAGGAGACCAGGACCATGGTGAGAGGCGCCTGGCGGGGATATGAAGGATGGGCCAAGACCTGCTCCTGTGCCCACCACAACCTTGCGGCCCAAAGTTTCTTTCAAGGTGCAGAAATTCGTGCACTGAGCCCCTAGTTATAATATAAAGAGTACTGGCCTTCAAGTCAGAAGACTTGAATCAGAATCTGAAGTCCCTTAAATAAGACACTTAACCAATCTAATTCTGTTTCTCACTTAAAAAATAATAATAATCATACACTTGTTTTACCTTCTTTATGGAGATGCTTTAAGCTTCAAATGAACTAAAAAATGTTATAAAATGTTTTATAAACTGTAAGTACAATAAAAATATAGAATAATATTACAGATAATAACTTGGAAAGGCAAACCAAAAAATGATAAGGCATGTCAAAGTTCAACTTGCTCTTTATGATACTTGAAATAGGGCGTAGATGCACTAAATTTATAGATAAAATACATTTTCTTTCTCATTGGTTCAAACTATCAGTAATAGTACCATGTACCCTGAACCTTGTCCTACTACAGAATAAGTGTATCCAATGTACATAGGTCTTTCTTCTGAAGGTAAAGCCAGAAGAAGAAAAAAAATCTCCTTTTCAGGATTCTGCTTTGCATAAAAGATGCAACATGAGACAGTGGTCAACTGTAAATAATCCAGTGAACAAATAACAGCATGTTCTCTTAACCTATTTTTCTTCAAACTATAGAAAGGAAAATAAACACATTCCCATAACATTCTAAATTTAATTAATTCCCTTGTTACAGCAGGTGGCAAGGAGTAGGAGATTGCTGAAGATTTCTAAAATTACTAAGTAAGGTTTATGTAAAAGGTAATGGAAGACTCTTTACTTTGAGGTCCAGTCCTTCAAGATTACTAGGATTTCCAAAGAAAAATACTGCAAGGTAATGAGTGGCTGTCTCCATAGGACAATATTCTGCCTTTCTTCCCGCTCCCTCTTCTTCTTTTCATTCATTGAAGAGGGGTCTGAAAAACATGAGTGCAGAAATTAAACAAATTGCTCGCTTTTCCCAATCACTTTCAAAATTTATCCCACATTTGAAGGACTGCATATAAACCTCAAAAAAACAACAAAACAAAACAAACAATGTGATTCACACTGTGACAATGGGCTGGTTTCTGCTCTATGCAATTATTGTCAGCATATAAATTTCTCTTTTATACTGGAATACAAAATTAACCCACTTCTATAAAGGGCAAGTTAGCATTACTTTATAGGCCTTGACCCATAATTACTATGAAGAGTAAAAAATAAGTAACTAGTATTATATAAAATATATAAGAACCTTGCATTATTATACAGAATATCATTTTATTAACAAGATAATAGATTTATTTCTAATTTTTTCTAATGAAAAGAATATTACTTAAACCTGTAGATCTTCTCCCTCCAAACCAATAATTAATAAATTGGTATTCTGGTTTGTGAATTTGGTTAGAATAATTCCATACTTTACCTGTAAAGTTTCCATTATATTGTTCCTTGTTCATTGCTACACGTCTCTGGTCACAATTTTTTCCATTCTCTGCCATTTCATAGATCAATAACTCTTGAGGAGCTAAGAAAGCAAAATAAAATCCAGTGATACATGACATAATTCTGCTTTGCTCCTAAATAAAACTGAATACAGAAAATAAAACTGAATACAGAAACATGGGAGTAACACCACACATGCTATCTGAACAACGTGCTTACTGTTTTTGTACTAGGGTAAAGTTAGATCATACCGGTGGGGCCCTAATCTCATAGTACTGGTTAATTTATAAGAGCATCATCCTGATATAGCAAGGTTGTGGGTTCCATCCCCAGTCAGAGCACATACAAGAATCGATCAATAAATGCATAAATAAGTAGAACACAAATCAATATTTCTCTCAAAAAAAAATCAATAAAAAAATATAAAGAGGTAAGAAGACACCAGATACCTCTCTCTCTGCATGCACACAGCGGAAAGGATGAGTACACAAGAAAACAGCTGTGTCAGTCCCTCAATTTTTGACCTCCAGACTCCAGAACTTCAGGGAAATAAATTTCTGTTGTTTAATTCAACTAGTTGATGGTATTCTCTAATGGTAGCCCTAGCAGACTAATATAAGGCTGATTAGTACAAACAAGGGAAACCAGATCACAGGAGATTAATATTTTTCTTGGTAATATTAATAAATTGGTATTCTGGTTTGTGAATTTGGTCAGAATAATTTCATCCTTTGGAATCCATTGAGATATATGCTTATTGCTTCATATTTATAAACTAAAAAGCTGAGAATCAGACACTGAAATGTGAGATCTATACCTAGATCTGCTGGCTACACTTAACTGTGTAAGCCAGACCATCTTTTATCCAGGAAACACCCTAAGTACTTTACTACATGTGTCTTCAAATGGCAACAGAGACTACAGGTTATGTTCATCTTACCCATTATCATTTTCATCATCATAAAAGGACCAATTTTATAGGGCAGTAGTCTGCAAATTTCGGCTCGCGAACCACATGCGGCTCTTTGGCCCTTTGAGTGTGGCTCTTACAAAAAATACCACGGCCTGGGCAAGTCTATTTTGAAGAAGTGGCGTCAGAAGAAGTTTAAAAAATTTGGCTCTCAAAAGAAATTTCAATCGTTGCACTGTTGATATTTGGCTCTGTTGACTGAGTTTGCCCACCACTGTTATAGGGAAACAGGAAAACTTGGTTCCACAAAGCTGCCAGTATGTCTTGGTTGATTTGAGGCCACAGCAGGGCAAACAATCTTTGGACTAGGTACTTCATCTGTATTCCACATACTAGGACCAAATGCATTCTACCCTATTCTAATTCCGTTCTCCTTCTCAACTGAAAGTAGTTTTACTTCTTGGAGCTAAAAAGAATCCTATCACCATCACATATATACTAAACTACTTGGGGAAGTAATTTAAGCCTTTGCATTTGACTTCATTTGTAAAATGTCCACGTCATTCTTAAATGGTGTGTGTGTGTTTTGATTTGGGGGACTCTCAGTGATTTAGTCATCTACTTCTAGAGAAATTATACATAATTGTCCTGCACAATGAATGGCACATACCAGGCACTTAATATGAGTTTATCTACGTTCTTTTAATGAAATGTCACAATTTTCCATATTTCCACACCGTATATGAGCCATATAACTGGTTTCCACAGAAGCATCCACATAAGCAGAAAAATCTTAGTTTGTTATGTTGGATAACAAAAATGAATTATTTAGCATCAATCCAAACATTTTGAAAAGAACTAAAAGGACAATTTGTTAAAAAATTATTATGGGGTAAAAGGGCTCTAGCCTATCTATGTAGCTAGAGTAAGATGAAGCAATCATTTTCAAGGAGAGCCACTTTTCAGTAGCATTCATTTTGGAAATCTGAAAAGAACAATATCAGTCAGACTCCTGCATGTGGGAATAAATCCAAAGTATTCCTAGCCTATTTAAAGGATTGAAATATCCTCAAACAGGAATCTAGCATATCTTCCTGATATCAGTGGAGTTTACTTTGTACTGACAGTATTATAATATTAATTTTAATGGCATGTACTGAGATTAAGTTGTTGAAATAAACTCTATAGGTCTGTGGATAGGATGAGAAGACAGAAATAGGAAAGAAGCATAACTCAAACATTAAATATCATTTTCATTGTGAAGATATATCAAAAGAAATGCTTTAAATAAAAGGCTGTAACTTGCAGATTTTAAACACAGCTGAAGCATTCAAAAGAAAAGGTTGATTTTAAAATATGTGCAGAGTGGGGTGTTATTTGTTTCTGGAAGAAATCCTTAGAAAATAGTGCTAAAATCAGCTCACAAACGTTCTCTGTAGGCTGTATATCCAGTGCTAAGACTATAATACTCCATTCATTTTAAACATTAGCTACATTTGTAATGCAAAAACAATGTGAAACTAAATTACTGAGTTTCTCAAAGCAACACAAAAACCATTTAAAAGTAAAATGAAAACAGCAACTCCCCCAGTAATGTAAGAATTACTGGAGAATTTAATAAGACGAAAAGGGGGAGGGGGGACGAAGATGGCGGCATAGGTGAACACCTAAAGTGCTGCCTCGCACAATAGTTTCAAAACTACAACTAAAAGAGAACGGACATCATTCAGAACCACAGGAAAGCTGGCTGAGTGGAAATTCTATAACTAGAAGGAAAGAGAGGGGCTCACGGAGACTCAGAGGAGCTGCAAAAAGCTGAGGTACGAAAACGTGCACGTGGAGAGAGCGGGCAGTGGAGAGCCTGGCTGGCTTCCTCTGGCGGGGGGAGAGAGACGGACACTCCCAAAGGCACTGAACCCCTTATCCTAGGGCACTGAACCCCAGTTCTGGGTGAGACTTATACAGGGGGAGTCTGGACTGTGAAAAGGGAGGAGTGTAAAGAAATTTAGGGGAGCCGCGAAAGAGCAGAGGTCTGGGTGTGCGCACACCACTGCATGCAGAAGACGGACTGCTGATTGTGCCACTGGCTTTCTCTAGTGGGCAGAGACAGAGCCTCCCAACTGCACCACTTCTAACTCTACTGAACCCGTTTCAGGCAAGACCCTGGGGACCCAGACTCATACACAACCCAGAGCGCAAGGGAACCAGAAAGGCAGAGGTCTAGAGACACACACTCACATGTGCACAGAGATGGCTGCAGCGATTACCGAGAGACATGTGAGACACAGGGGCTGCTTAGGGCGAGGCTGACTGGAAACCAAGGCATTCTGCTAAGCCCTGAGACTCCACCCCATCTAAGCTCAACAGAGAGGCTTTTGTAGTTTTTACAAGTCTTGTATCATAAGGCTGACTCCAGCACAGAAGTTCTCCCAGCATAATGAAAATGCGGAGACAAAGGGATAGATCACACACACAAAAAAGAAATGGAGGAAAACAAATGACTGGATATAGAGTTCAAAACCAGTCATAAGGTTTTTCAAGAATTTCCTAGAAAAGATGGATAAATTTAGTAAGACACAAGAGGAGATGAAAAAGTATCAACTAGAAATTAAACATACACTGACTGAAATAAAAAATATTATACAGAGACCTGACAGCAGACTAGAGGAACGCCAGAATCAACTCAAAGATTTGAAATACAAAGAAGCAGAAAACACTCAACTGGAAAAGCAAGAAGAAAAAAATAATCCAAAAATGTGAAGAGTGTGTAAGGAGCCTCTGGGACAACTTCAAGCATACCAACAACAGAATTATGGGGGTGCCAGGAGAAGAGAGAGAGCGAGATACTAAAAACTTATTTGAAGAAATAATGACTGAAAACTTCCCACATCTGGTCAAAGAAATAGACTTAAAAATCCAGGAAGTACACAGAACCCCAAACAAAAGGAATCTAAAGAAGACCACACCAAGACACATCATAATTAAAATACCAAGAGCAAAAGACAAAGAGAGAATATCAAAAGCAGCAAGAGAGAAACAGTTTATTACCTACAAGGGAGCACCCATACAATTGTCAGCTGATTTCTCAACAGAAACTATGCAGGCCAGAAGAAAATGGCAAGAAATATTCAAAGTGATGAATAGCAAGAACCTACAACCAAGATTACTCTACCCAGCAAAGCTATCATTCAGAATTGAAGGTCAGATAAAGAGCTTCACAGATAAGAAAAAGCTAACGGAGTTCATCAACACCAAACAGGTATTATATGAAATGCTGAAAGGTATTCTTTAAGAAGAGGAAGAGGAAGAAAAAGGTAAAGGTAAAAATTATGAACAACAAATACATATCTATCAACAAGTGAATCTAAAAATCAAGTGAACTGAAAATCTGATGAACAGAATAAACTGGTGATATAATAGAATCAGGGGCATAGAAAAGGAGTGGACTGACAATTCTCAGGGGAAAAGGGTAAGGGGGGTGCAGGGAGAGACTGGACAAAAATCATGGATTTTTGGATGAGGACCATGCTGGGGGAGATTAGGTAGAGGGAGGGGTGGGAGCCGGGTGGAGGGGAGTTATGGGTGGAAAAAAGAGAAACAAATGTAATAATCTCAACCATAAAGATGTATTAAAAAAAAAAGATGAAAAGGAAAAGCAAATAAGTTGAGTGAAATTCCTGATTCTAATTTTCTGGGCCAGTGTTTTAAAATAAAATGAACATACTTCCTCTTAAAAAAATAATCTATCCAAATGACTTTTATTTTCTAACAACGATATTAAGGTAGCTTTTCCAATAAAACACACTGTTTTTCATAAAAGGCAGCCATCTTGAATATTATACTTTTCTTGTTTTCAGAAGTGTGTATCTTTAACTGGCTTATTTAGTACATTCAGTCACAGACTACTCCAAAATAAGCTGTAGATTTCCTTAAAACTATTAAGATTAAGAAACTGCAATTTATTCTTAGAAACTTAACAAATAATCTAGGTGAAGAGTAATATATCTTGATTAGTGAGGCTTTGATAGAGCATGCCACCTGTGCAGGGATATAAAGCCAAAGATAATTCAATCACCCTGCACAACATCAGAATGACTATCAGATCATCTGACTCTGAGTGCCAGATCATATCTAGCATATGGTTGTTACAGTTTAAGAATGTGTTCTTGGGAAAATTCATTATTTGAAGGAGAATATATGAAAAAATTCTTTGAATCATTTTGAGCTTTCAAAATCTTGGAGAATTTGACAAATTAAAACTCCAAGTTAGGATATAATTTAAAAGCATTCAAAGTCTAAATAAATCTCCTAATAATGGCTTAGCAGCTTATAATGGTATACATTTCTGGCCTAGACTGTTCCTTAACTTAATTGTGAAGTGAAGTATAAAATACATTAAACTCATTACAATCTTCTACTTGTTGAAAACGGCTACTGCTTCAGATCTAATTTTTTTTTGAGTTGTCCTGTTGTATTTTTGTTTGTTTTTTAATTTCTTTATTGATTAAGGTGTTACATATGTGTTCTTATTTCCCCATTATCCCCACCTCTCCCTCACTCATGCCCTCACCCCCGTTGTCTGTTCCAGATCTAATGTTTAACTAGATAAAATTTTAAGTAAAAACCCAACGTTTTAAAAGATACAACCTGAAAGGCATTTTGGAAACTCCATTTTTGAGAGTCTGACAGATTTAGGAGGTTTCTTCATCTCCCACCTTCAATATGTACAATATCATTTTGTGTTTCTTTGTGTAAAAACATATTTTACTTTCATGGGGAAAAAGAATAACTTGTAAAAGTACCACTTGAAAAATCCCATTTCTCATTTTCTCTCAGTATTCTTCTAAATGTTCATTCAGTTATTCATAACCAATACAAGCTAAGCAACAACACTGTCACTAAAGAAATGGGGGTGGAATAAGAGTAAGGTCAAGAATTAGAATTTGAGATAAAATAGCCAATTTACCAGGAGTACCAGTTAAATGGATTTTTTTCAATAAATGGAGTTACACATCTGTTGATATATGTGATTTGATATGTATGCTATTTTGTTGTATTGACAGCAAGCTTCAAAACTTCATATGTCAAATTTTCTGAAGGTGTTAACATCATAGATATTTTTATGCTTACAAATGTCGAATTTCATGCCAAAAACAGAGCATCACTTTATTTTGAAGAAAAGTGCTGCTGAAAGTTATTGTATACTATGGGAACTGATAGTGAACATGCTCCATCTCAAGATACTTGTGAACACTGGTTTAAATGCTTTAAAAGTTATGATTTCGACGTGAAACACAAAGAACGTCCAGGTCAAATGTAAAAGTTTGAAGACCAACATTTACAAGCATTATTGGATGAAGATGCCTGTCAAACTCAAAAACAAATTGCAGGAAGATTAAATGTTGCTCAGCAAACAATTTCCGATTGTTTACAAGCAATGAGAGATTTTAATGGAGAAAAATGGGTGCCACATCAACTGAATGAAAGACAAATGGAAAACCCAATAGTCATAAGTAAAATGTTCCTTCAATGGCATGAAAGTATTTTTTGCATCAAATTGTGACTGGCAATGAAAAGTGGATTTATTTTGAGAATCCCAAATGCACAAAATCATGGGTTGATCCAAGTCAAATTGCTTTAGAAAGAAGACAATGCTCTGCGTTTGGTGAGGTCAGGAAGGTGTGGTGTATTATGAGCTTCTAAAACCAGGTGAAACCATTCATACTGATCACTACTGACAACAAATAATCAATTTGAACCATGCTTTTATTGTAAAATGACAGAATGGGCCAGAAGACATGGCAAAATACTTTTGCTTCATGATAACACACCATCACACATTTCAAAACCAGTTAAAGACACGTTTAAAAAATCTTGTCTGGAAAGTATTAACTCAACCGCTGTATTCACCGGACCCTGCTCCTTCAGATTATTCCAATTGATGGCACATAAACTTTCTGAGTAGCACTTCAAAACATACAAAGAAGTGGAAAATTGGGTCTCTGAATAGTTTGCCTCAAAACAAGAAAAGTTCTATTAGGACGGTATCCACAAATTACCTGGAAGATGAGGGGAATGTGTAGCTAGCGATGGACATTACTTTGAATAAAGCACTTTTGATGTTTCTCTTGAAATTATCGTGTTTTCTTTGATTACAAAATCCACATTATTAACCAGTACAGCTAGTTGAATTAATAGTAAGCAAAAGCCAAAACCGGTTTGGCTCAGTGGTTAGAGCGTTGGCCTGCAGACTGAAAGGTCCCAGGTTCGATTCTGGTCAAGGGCATGTACCTTGGTTGTGGGCACATCCCCAGTCTGGGGTGTGCAGGAGGCAGCTGATCTATGTTTTTTTCTCTCATCGATGTTTCTAATTCTCTGTCCCTGTCCCTTCCTCTCTGTAAAAAAATCAATAAAATATATTTAAAAAAAAATAGTAAGCAATAAATGAAGAGTTTACTACTAAATCTAAATGCTAGAAAAAAACAATTCTAAAGAATATTCTATAAGTAGAAAGCAATGATTCCCCCAAATTGGCTGATATAAGAAATGTAAAAAAAATAAAACAGTAAATATGAAGGAATATAAAAACAAATACTGTATAAAATAAGAGGAGTATCTAATTTGTGCTAATATTTTTTTTAAGTGTAATTTGGACAATAGTATACAAATCAGGAGAGAAAGATTCAAGTTAAAGTTTACTAAAGTTGGGGATCATCAAAAAAATACTTGACAAAAACAAGTCCAAATAGACCATATATACCAATAATCAAAACAAACATAAACAGATTAAATTTCTCACTTTAAAAATATCCCAGCCTGGCCAGTGTTGCTCAAAGGCTGAGTGTCTACCTATGAACCAGGAAACCAGGAAGTCACAGTTCAAGTCCTGGTCAGGGCACATGCCTGGGTTGTGGGCTCTATTCCCAGAACCCAGATGATGCGCAGAAGGCAGATGATCAATGATGCTCTCTCATCACTGATGTTTCTATCTCCCTCTCCCACCTTCTCTAAAATAAAAACATATTTATAAGTAAATAAAAAATTGTGAGTTGTATTTTTTAAAAATATATTTTATTGATTTTTTACAGAGAGGAAGGGAAAGGGAGAGTTAGAAACATCGATGAAAGAGAGATATCGATCAGCTGCCTCCTGCATGCCCCCTACTGGGGATGTGCCCACAACCAAGATACATGCCTGTGACCAGAATCGAACCTGGGACCCCCTTCAGTCCGCAGGCCGATGCTCTATCCACTGAGCCAAACCGGTTTCGGCACGAGTTGTATTTTTTAATCCTCACTGGAGGATGTGTTTTTATTGATTTTTATTTATCTATTTAAAAGTTGTATTTTGGCAAGCTGTATTTTTAATCCTTACCTGAGGATATACGTATGTATGTATGTATTTTATCCATTACATTTTGCGGTATAACAACTTAGCTCCAAAATTTTGTGGTTTAAGAGAATCATGTAATATTTCTCATGATTCTGTGAATTAGGATGAGCAGTTTGGTATAGGCTAGCTTGGCTTTGCAGCTAGGCAGGTTTCAGCTGGGATGCCTTGTCTTTGCTCCACATGGTCCCCTCTGCTTCATTAGATTAACCTGGCCTTTTTTCACAGGGGCTGAAAGTTCCAAAGAGCAGTAAGAGAAGACAAGTCCCAATGTGCAAGTGTTTTCCAAGTCTGTGCTATATAGCTGATTTTAGTTGAAGCTAATCTGCCATCTATATAAGAACTCTGGGCTATGACTCTGGAACCAGAAAAGCACTAGGTTATCTGCCTCTTGGCACCTGGTGGTTCCCCTTCCTTTAGCTTAAACACATTCCTTTTCCCGAAGGTAAACTCACTACTTTCAGCTGAAAACACAGAGTCTGGGAGGTGGAAGAAACGAAGGATATCCATGTCATCTTGCTGCCACCCAAGACGCCATTGATATGTAAGTTCTCTTAATAAACTCTTAATGTAATGATGGAGTTATCAGCCTCTGTCTCTGGTCTTTCTGACGGAGAAATTTTATGTAGCAAAGCCTCTGTTTGTGCCACACTTGCTAATATCGCCTTGGCCAAAGCAAGCCTCATTGCCAGATAGCGTCGAGAGGTTGAATAACAAACTAGAAGTAAAATCATCTTGCAAAGAGGTAAACATACAGTGAGAAGAATTTGTGATGGTTCTGCAATCTAACACTCAATTTTACAATCCATCACTGCATTCTTTACATGCATTAGGTGGCAAACGTTAGTAAGAGTAACAATAGCAATGCGTGAAAAACGATTTGTAGAGTTGAATATTGTCATACTCTTGCTAGCAATTTTATAGCTAGGTATATAGCCAATAGAACCTCTTGCACATGTGAAATATCACATGTACAATGATATTTTTAGCAACACTGTCTTAAAAGCAAAAGTTATAAATAATTCAAATGTCCATTGCAAGGAAAACAGATAAATTGGGTTAGTGTTACATAATGAAATAGTATACAGCAGTGAGAATAAAATTTTCATTTACTTATTTAACAAATATATACTGTGTGCCAGGCATAGTTTAAGATACTAGAAACAGCAGTCAACAGAAAACAGAAAAAAGTCATATCATATAAGTGCAATAGTGAAAAATAAAAAAGTTTGGTATGTGTTCAAATGTATGTGGGTGTGTGTATAATTTTTAACAAGAGGGATAAGAAGTTTTCTCTGAGAATTTGACATTAGAGAAGAGCCATAAAAAATATGGGAAAGGGCACTGAAGAGAAAAAGAAGTACAAAGTCTTTGAGGTAAGAGTCTACTGGCAAGTTTCACTTACCAATAGATATGAAAGTTACTGATAAGTTAAAATATTTCAATTTCAAAAATTAGTTTTGTAGCCTGTCATTGTGGCTAAGTGATTGAGCATCGACCTAAAGAACAAGGAGGTCACAGTTCAATTCCTGGTTGGGACACATGCCTGGATTGTGGACTTGGTCCCCACTAGGGACCTGTAGGAGGAAGCTGATTAATGATTCTCTTTCATCATTGAAGTTTCTATCTCTCTTTCCTTCACCCTTCCTCTCAGAAATCAATAAAAAACATATTTTTAAAAATTGATATAACAAGAGAAACCAAGATGGCGGCAAAGGTGAACACCTGACTTGCTGCCTCACACAACTTCAAAACTACAGCTAAAAGGCAGAATGGACATCATCCAGAACCACAGAAAAGCTGGCTGAGGGGAAATTCTACAACTAGAAGGAAAGAGAGGGTTCACGGAGACTCAGAGCAGATGAAAAAAGCTGAGGTACTGAAACACGCGCGTGGAGAGGACGGGTGGCGAAGTGCCTGGCTGGCTTCCCCTTGCAGGAGAGAGATGGAAACTCCCGACTGCACTGAACCCCAGTTCCGGGAGAGACTCATACAGGCGGAGTCTAGACTGTCAGGAAAAGGAAGGAGTACACGGAAATCTGGGTGAGCTGCAAAAGGAAGACGTCTGGAGGGGCATGCCAGTGTGCGCAGAGTGGACTAATTGCTGATTGTGTCACTGGCTTTCTCTAGCAGAAGGAAGACAGAACCTCCCAACTGCGCTGAAATCCAGCTCTGACTGAACTGAACCCCAGTTTCGGGTGAGACCCTGGAAGCCAAGGTTCCCTGGAGTTCAGGGGAGCCGGAAAAGCAGAAGTCTGAAGGCGTACAAACTTGAGTGAGCACAGAGAGGGCTGCAGTGATTACCAAGGGACACTGAGACCCAGGGGCCACGTAGGGCAGGGCTGACGGGAAGCCAAGGCTGTCTGCTCAGCCCTGAGACTCCACCCCATCCAAGCTGAACACAAAGACTTTTGCAATTTTGCAAGTCTTGTATCATAAGGCTGACTCCAGCACAGAAGTTCTCCCAGCCTAGACACAGCTGATCTTCACAACCAATTGGCTTGGAGGTTAATTCTCCCCAGTGATACCAACAACAATCAAGACTTAATTATAACAACGCTGTACACACAGGCCACAAAGGGGTGCACCAAGAGAGTCTACCTCAGGTAACTGGGGAGGAGGAGCTACTGAGTCATATAGGACACCTAGCACACAAAGCTACTCTATCAACGCAGGGAGGCAGCAAAAATTCAGAGACAAATGAACAGATCACAAACGAAAGAAATGGAGGAAAACAAATGACTGGATATAGAGTTCAAAACCTGTCATAAGGTTTTTCAAGAATTTCCTAGAAAAGATGGATAAATTTAGTAAGACACAAGAGGAGATGAAAAAGTATCAACTAGAAATTAAACATACACTGACTGAAATAAAAAATATTATACAGAGACCTGATAGCAGACTAGAGGAACGCCAGAATCAACTCAATGATTTGAAATACAAAGAAGCAGAAAACACTCAACTGGAAAAGCAAGAAGAAAAAAATAATCCAAAAATGTGAAGAGTGTGTAAGGAGCCTCTGGGACAACTTCAAGCATACCAACATCAGAATTATGGGGGTGCCAGAAGAAGAGAGAGAGCAAGATACTGAAAACTTATTTGAAGAAATAATGACTGAAAACTTCCCACATCTGGTGAAAGAAATAGACTTACAAGTCCAGGAAGCACACAGAACCCCATTTAAAAGGAATCCAAAGAGGACCACACCAAGACACATCATAATTAAAATACCAAGAGCAAAAGACAAAGAGAGAATATCAAAAGCAGCAGGAGAAAAATAGTTAATTACTACAAGGGAGCACCCATACAATTGTCAGCTGATTTCTCAACAGAAACTATACAGGCCAGAAGAAAATGGCAAGAAATATTCAAAGTGATGAATAGCAAGAACTTACAAATAAGATTACTCTACCCAGCAAAGCTATCATTCAGAATTGAAGGTCAGATAAAGAGCTTCACAGATAAGAAAAAGCTGAAGGAGTTCATCAACACCAAACCAGTAGTATATGAAATGCTGAAAGGTACTCTTTAAGAAGAGGAAGAAGAAAAAAAAGGTAAAGTTAAAAATTATGAATAACAAATACATATCTATCAACAAGTGAATCTAAAAATGAAGTGAATTAAAAATTTGATCAACAGAATAAACTGGTGAACATAATAGAATCAGGGGCATAGAAAAGGTGTGGACTGACAATTCTCAGGGGGGAAGGGCTGAGGGAGGTGCAGAGAGAGACTGGACAAAAATCATACATCTCTGGATGAGGACAATGTGGAGGAGGTAAGGGCAGAGGGAGGGGTGGAAGTGGTGTGGAGGGGAGCTATGGGGGAAAAAAGAGTAACAATTGTAATAGTCTGAACAATAAAGATTAAATCAAAAAAATTTTTAAAAATTGGAATAGCAGAGATCCTAGTGATATCTATTGGTTATCCTATCTAATAAAAGAGTAATATGCAAATTGACAATCACTCCAACACACAAAATGGCTGTACCCACGTGGTCAAAGACGGCTGCACTCATGTGGACATAAGATGGCCAGCATGAGAAGGATTTTGGGAGGGACCAGGCCTGCAGGGAAGGGCAGTTAGGGGTGACCAGGTCGGCAGAGGATGGAAGTTGGGAGCATCTGCCCCTGCCTCGGTGGGCAGTTAGGGGCAAACAGGCTGGCAGGGGAGTGGTTAGAGTTATCATGCTGGCAGGCAGAAGTGGTTAGGAGCAATTAGGAAGGCAGGCAGGCGAGCAGTTGGGAGCCAGCAGTCTTGGATTGTGAGAGGGATCCCAGATTGGAGAGGGTGCAGGCTGGGCTGAGGGACAAACCCCACTCCCTGTGCATGAATTTCGCGCACAGGTCCTCTAGTCTATATATATATAAAAGGCTGTGCCCGTCTGTCCAACTGGTAGCCATGATGCACACTGATGCTCAACACAGGAGCTGCCATGACACACACTGGCCATACCATGGACCTGGCGCTGACAAGCCAATTCAGCTTCCCCCAAGTAGGACACAGGCGCCGCCACCACCATGGAGCGACACCCTACCAAATCACAGCTGACCCTGCCAAGACCCCATGGTGCAAAATGCGCCCCACAGCCCAGCCTAGCCCAGCCCAGAAACAGTTGCTGTGGGCGCCAGATAATGACATCATGTAGCAATGCCTGGCTTCCTCTCTCTATTGATTAGCCTCCTTGGAGATCTGTCACCCAGGAACCCAACTTGCTTTATAGCCAGGTGCAAACACTTTACAATTTAACCAAATGTTTGTAAAGCCTCATTTCATTTGGTCCTCACAGAAGTCCTGGAGTAGGTAAATAGGAGACTTGGTAGAATCCTATTTCCTTTTCATCAGCCAGAAAATGGAGATTAAGAAAGTTTAGAAACTGAACCCGACTGAAAAGAAGTTAAGAAATGGTGGAACTTGGAAAATGACTTCAGAGATTAAAAATCACGACAGAGTAGGAGTATGCTGCATGGACATGCTCCCAGGAAAAAGCTGGAAATACAACTGAAATATAGAAAGTCTTCCTGAATAATCAACGGAAAACTCACAGGAGAGAACCCTGAATATCGAAGGACTGAAGGTGGAGACCACATAGAGACTGGTAGGAGTGGCAGAGGCCAGAAAGGGCTGGCTGGGCACCCACAGATGGTAACTGAAGTCCCAGAGAGATATCTCAGCTGTGTGTTGGGGGGAGGGGTTCACGGGGTACAGTGCCACTGAGAACTCTGGGATCTAATCCTGAAACTGGGTTCCCCAGCAGAGAACCAAACTGAGGAGGGTAACTACTTAACATCTAGCTGTGAAAAGCAGTAGGGTGCTCTCTGCCAGGGAGTGGCAGTTGCAAGTTTGAGCACACTCTTGAAAGGGCCAACACACAAAAATTCCCTGAGGAGCTATACACTTTGTGCACTGCAGAGGGAGAGTGAAGTGGACTAGAGCTGTAAGAGCAGAACCCAGGCCTGATAGAGTTCAGAAGGCCTACACCTTAAGTTTCCTGGGTATGAGTCAATCCATCATACAGCTGAGGACATCCTTCCCACATAGACATCTGCGTTGCCTGGGGTGGTGGGGGAAGACAGTTGACACAATCTATTGGAAAACACCTTGCCCTGAGACCATTTAAGGGATTAAAAGTAGCAATTAGCCTCCAAGGAGAAGCAACTGCCCCACCCTGTTGAAAAAATTCTCACTACACCTGAGGACAATTGCCTGAGGGCAATTCAAGTTAGACTCTTATTAGTCTGTAGACAGAGGCACTCTCTGGAGGCTTCGAGTCTTTGCCTGACCCAATTAGTCAGAAACAGCTTTTAACACTGTCCCGCACTAAAGATTGAGAGGTGTGGAGGATCTACCTAATACATAGTCACAAACCCAGACAGACAATCAAAATGAAGAAACAAAGAACCCCCAAGTGAAAGAACTAGAGAATTCTCCATAAGAAGAGATAAATGAAGCAGAGATTAGAAATTTATCTGAAACAGAGTTCAGAGTAATGATGATAAAAATGCTCAACAGTATGAAAAAAAATATATAGTAACTATGAAAAAAGAACAGTCTGAGATAAAGAATGACATAACACAAATAAAGAACACATTGGAAGGAATACAGAGCAGATTAGGGGAAGCTGAGGATCGAATCAGTGAATTAAAAGACAAAGTTGAAAATATCACTCTGAGAACCAAAAAGAAAAAACAGGAGGACAGCTTAAGGGAGCTGTGGGACAATACAACCCATAACAATAGTAGGTGTGCCAGAAGAGGCAGAAAGGGAGAAAGAAACAGAGAAGGTGTTTGAAGAAATAATGGTAGAAAATTTCCTTAACCTGGTAAAGGAAAAAGTCACACAAGGTCAGAAGGTACAGAGAACCCCAAACAATAAGAATCCGAACAGACCCATGCCCAGACACATCATAATTAAAATGCTAAAAATTAAAGGACAAAGAGGGAGTCTTAAAGGCAGCAAGAGAAAAGAAAACGGTTATCTACAAAGGAGTTCCCATAAGGCTGACACCTGATTTCTCATCAGAAATTCTATAGGCCAGAAGGGAATGGCATGAAGTCTCAGGGTAATGGAAAGCAAGGATCTGAGATCAAGATTATTATATTCAGCCGAGACCGGTTTGGCTCAGTGGATAGAGTGTTGGCTTGCGGACTGAAAGATCCCAGGTTCAATTCCGGTTGGGGGCATGTACCTTGCTTGCGGGCACATCTCCACTGTGGGGTGTGTAGGAGGCGGCTGAATGATGTCTCTCTCTCATCGATGTTTCTGACTTTCTGTCTCCCTTCCTCTCTGTAAAAAATCAATAAAATATATATATTTTTAAAAAGATTACTATATTCAGCAAGGCTATCATTCAAAAGAGAGAGTCAAATAAAGAGCTTCCCAGACAAAAAAAAAAAAGGCTAAAAGAGTTCATCACCACCAAGCCAGCGTTATAAGAAATGCTAAAGGGATTGCTCTAAGGGATTGCTAAGAAGAAACAGAAAGAGAAACCTAGTCATACAGAATTAAAATGGTTCAATAATGACCCTAAATGTAAATGGTATAAATGCTTCAATCAAAAGGTGTAGGGTTGTTGAATGAATATAAAAACATTCTACAAGAGACCCACCTCAAAATAAGACACACACACAGGATGAAAGTGAAGAAATGGGAAAAAAAAAGCTGGAGTAGCAATACTCATATCCAATGAAATAGACTTTAAAAGCATCATGCTAAGCGAAATAACCCAGTCGGAGAAAGATAAATATCATATGATCTCACTCATTTGTGTTATATAATGAACAACATAAACTGATGAACAAAAATAGACCCAGATGAAAAAAAAAATGTATATTACAATATATTAGAAGTAATCCTGTTATTTACAGGTTTTTAATATTTCCTACAACTTTTGTGATATCCTACTATGTTAGTAGTTTTGGTTATATGATTATACTTAAAATCCTTTTATTCTTATAGTATTAATATTTATTGCATGTAATATTATTATATGTAAGATCATTTTTCTTGAGTAATTGGTGTTTATTGCAACATTATCTTTTTAAAAAAATATTTTATTAATTTTTTTATAGAGAGGAAGGAAGAGGCATAGAGAGTTAGAAATATCAATCAGCTGCCTCCTGTACACCCCCTACTGGGGTACATGCCCTTGACCAGGATCGAACATGGAACCCTTCAGTCTGAACCAAACCAGTTAGGGCTATGCAACATTATCTTATTTAAAATAGTTTTTCTTGAGATATGAATGTTTATTGCATGTAACATTATTATATTTTAAATTGTTTTTCTTAAAATAAAATAAAAAACACTGAAAAAAAAGTAAGAAAATGACTTCAGGTTTTCTCACTGAGCAGAATATAGTCAAACACTGCTATAGTTAAATATTTTAACTTTTGTTCTCCCTGTGTGATCTACAATAATAATCTGCTTTGTGTTGATATTTACTGTTGTGTTGCTGACAATTACCTGAAAGAGAAGTTGAGGTGCTTCACTGGGCTGGAAAATCAGAAAACAGGTCTAATTAAAAAAGTTTATTTACATTTATAAAAGGCTTAAGTTGACTCTTGCATGCGTATACATATAAAGCTCTCGCTGGTGCCAATCGCATGCATATGTTTCTATCTGTCATTGTTAATCGTGAGTTTGGGTGACACTTCTATTATAGAGAAAGAGCGAATAATTAAAATATTTCTTCTAATTATTTTCCTTTCAAAGTGCATGAATCCATGCACCAGGACACTAGTTTAGTATAAATTAAATAATATTCCTCTGCAAACAGAAGCAGAGCTAAAATCTCCTACTCAGTAGATCTTCAAAACTTAAAAGGGGCAGGAGAACCTTGTTTACTCTCTTGATTACATGGCTTTTGCAATGTGGGGACTTGAAAGTTTTTGGAAGAAAACATACTCAACAGTAAGTGAAGAAGTGGCTAGTCAGATCAACAAATTTAACTTTATTTGTCTTTATTCTGAAGCATATTTTTAAATGAGTTTGAATAAGGGTTTCTTTTTTTTTTTTAGAATATATTTTATTGATTTTTCACAGAGAGGAAGGGAGAGGGAGAGTTAGAAACATTGATGAGAGACAGACATTGATCAGCCGCCTCCTGCACATCCCCTACTGGGGATGCATCCACAACCAAGATAAATGCCCTTGACTAGAATCGAACCTGGGACGCTTCAGTCTGCAGGCTGACGCTCTATCCACTGAGCTAAAGCGGTTTTGGCGAGCTGAACATTTCTTAAAAGAATTATAAAGAACCCTGGCTGACTCAGTTGGTTGGAGGGTTGTCCTACCAAAAAGGTTGCAGGTTCCATCCCCAATCAGGGTACATACAGAAATCAGCCAATGAGTGCATGAATGGGTAGAACAACAAGTCAATGTTTCTGTCTCTCTAAAATAAATTTTAAAAATGTTTTATTACACTGTGTTTATTTTCTCACTTCTATATTTATGTTTTTCTTTATCAGGTACCCGAATAAAGTATCTGTTTGTCTTTATTTCCCACTGTTTTCCCCAGAACCTGGGACACAAAGTATTTTGTTCACTGATTGGATGAATGAACAGATATGGCAACAGAAGTCACTGTAACATGATCTTTCCATGCAAAGAAAGTAAGTGCTGGAAGACACTCTTAAACATCAAATCCCCAAATTTCAATTCTCAAATTCCATGTTATGGCTTATACAGATAATGTGGCGATAGGGAAAAATTCTCCTTCTCTCCTCTGTTTTTTTTTTGTTTTTTTTTTGGCTGACTGAATAATCAAATTAACACTAGACAGACTTAAAAGAGAAAAATCAAATTTAATTTCATGGGCTCAGAAAGCCCACATACCTCAGAAAGGCAGAGTCCCCACATACATAAAAGGTTTGGAGACAGAAAAGCAAAATGAGGTATATATGAAATTCTGAGTTTGAGATGACAAAAGTAAGGCATGTTGGGGCATGAGTGTCACCTGCAAGATGGTTACAGCAGATATTCAGTAATTGGTAGTTTGCCCTGCCATATATATAGGTCAAAAGAGGTTATTTCTGATAATCTCCTATTATGGGCAAGGCCTCTCATTCAAATTCTTCTAGGTAGTTAAGTGGGACGAGGTGGCAGAAGTTTCTCGATCCTGCAGGGTCTCAGTTACCTTTAGCTTAAAATGATCTGCATACCACAAAGGCACACTGTGCGTTGACTCATTCTGAATCCCTACAATGTAAACTGTTAACAGTAATACAAAGGTTCAGAAAATGACCTACAAGAATGCCTTATTTTGTTAAGAATCCCACATGTTGTAAAACATTCACAAAATGAAATTGCATACATTTATTTATTGACACTTCATTAATAATGAGCAAACAATAATCAAGTAAGCAGCGCCATAAGGATCTGCTTTCAGAAGAGGATTGGGAAAGGGTTCTTAGCAACTGCTCAGTAGGCCACATGGTTGGGAAAGAGTTCTTAGCAACTGCCCAGTAGGCTACATGATGATGACGCTGATGATAATAATCATGGGTAACTGAATGCCAGGCACTATTCTAAATGCTTTACTTAAATGTATTTATAGATTAACCCTAACAAGAAAGGTACTGACTACACTATCAAGGAGGAAATTGAGATTGCAAGAGGCTAAGTAACTAGCCCGAGTATTGCACAGTAGTAGAGCTGGAATTTGAACCAAAGGTAATTTAGCTTCATAGCCTTGACTCTTATCACTATCCACCTGGTCTTTTTAGAAAAATTTGTAAAGACCAAGGTTATTATTATTAATGAACCTGAAGAACAAGAGAAAATACCACAAAGATATGTACTTCTGGAATACTGCTGACAAACTCCATAGCAATTATAGTTACACCAGCTGATACAGGATTACTCAATAGGTTGCTCTTGCTTAACTTAAAAATACCTTAAGCTTTAAGCATCATCTTTTATCTAATACAGAAAAGTATCACCTATTCAAAATTCCAAAACCTTCAAGAAGTATATTTTTAAATGAGTTTGAATAAGGGTTTACGTAACACATAATATCAATTCAGCACATTCTACAAAAAGTTGCTTTCCCAGACAAAATAAGGAGTTTCTTCAAGCAAAAATTCCTTAAAAGTTTACTTCCAAAATATTTGCAAGTCTCTGAAACAGATTTTTAACTAACACAACAACAAACAAGTTATCAATTCAATTCATTCAGTGTGTTTGCGTCTCTAATCTGGAGTTTAAGCGAGACCAACAAAGAACATGTGTGCAAAAAACAGCAGTGATAATAAGTTCCTGGCCCCACGATCTCCAAGAAAGGGGAGAGACTAAACAGGTTTTGTGCAATCAATGGAAGCAAAAGAGTTTCCAACAAGAGACAAAGAATTAACTCTTCTTCAGTGGTTATTTATCGAGAATGAAATAATTACAGAAATGACTCCACAGATTAAGAAATAATCTATAATAAAAGAGTAATATGCTAATTAGACCAGGAGATATTCTGAAGACCTTCCAGACGTCCTTCTGGACAAAGCCATGGTGGCAGGACTGAGGCAGAGGTGGTTAGGGATAATCAGGCCAGCGGGGGGTGGAAGGGTGAGGGGTGGGGAGCAGTTGGGGGCAAGCAGGCCAGAGGGAGGGCAGCTGGGGTGAGCAGGTTGGAGAGGGGGAGCAGTTGGGGACGAGCAGGCCATCAGGGAGTGAGGGGGTCATTGGGGAGGAGCAGGTGGCAGGGGGGGGCAGTTGGGGGCAATCAATCCAGCAGGGGCAGGCAGTTAGGGGTGATCAGACCAGAAGGGGGGGGGCAATTGGGGTTGATCAGGCTGGCAGGCATAGTGGTTAGGGGTGATCAGGCAGGCAGGCAGTTAGGAGCCAGCGATCCTGGATTGTGAGAAGAATGTCCGACTGCCGGACATCCCCTGGGGGGGTCCCAGATCGGAGAAGGTACAGGCCGGGCTGAAGGACACCCACTAACCCATGCACAAATTTTTCGTACTGGGCCATTAGTCTATATATATAAAAGGCTAATATGCAAAGTGTCCCCTTGGGAGTTCGACCAGGAGACCTGGAGTTTGATCCCTTGCTGTAATGTGCTCTAACCATCAGTGGGCAGCGCAGAATGAAGGAAGGGAGGCCGTGGCCAACAGCCAAGTAGCCAGGGAAAGGAGGCCCTGGCCAACAGCCAAGTAGCCAGGGAAGGGAGGCCCTGACCAGTAGCTGGCTGCCAGGAGAGGGAGGCCCCAGCTGGCATCTGGTAGCCTGAGAAGGAAGGCCCCAGCCAGCAGCCGGAAGGCCCCAATTGGCTCTGGCCAGGTCTAGGGACCCTACCCATGCACAGGTTTCATGCACCATGCCTCTAGTATAACAGAATGATGAAATCACAAACAGCTTAGAGAAATTTTTTAGCAGGAGCAAAGCAATTAATACAGCTTCTCATATGTATTAGCAACATTCAGTGAGTGAGACATGTGTTACAAAGATCCTCTGTCTTTTCCACTTGCCAGAAAGAAGACACCTTGATACCTAATACTAACAAAGCATGAACTCAGAATAACTGTTCTGAAGAACAGAACTAATTTTCTTTCCTTATAACATTCCACTGAAAATCTTGCCAACCAGAGTGTTTTTTTCATAGAATTTACAAGATTAAAGGGGGAAGGAGGGATGTATACACACACATATATATCTCTTTACTACATAAATCATTTTCATGCAAATCAGGAAATACTACCAAACCATATAAAGATGTCTAGAGATAACTGAGCAGAACAGAAAGAACACTTGGGATCTCATTTCCAGTTCAGGTTCTAGCACTGCAGTTTGCCGACCACGGACCTAAGCCATAGGACCTCAGGCGAGCCAATTTTGATTGTTTCTGGGCCTCAATTTTCTTCTATTAAATGAGAAAAATCTAACTATATGTTCACAGAGATTGCTTCTACTTCTAAATACTGCATTCAATAGGTATTTAATTATATATAAGCACAAAAACCTGTTTCCTCTGCACTTGTAAATTCTTAAGTAATAATGTATGATGACCAAAAAAGATCAGACTTAGACTCTCAAATACAAAGCTATACTCATTTTCCGGTCACCTACTTATTAAGGTGACTAACTCAATGGATTACAGTATCTAATTATTCCTGGCTAGCTTTTATTGTGTTCAAAAGTAGGGCAAAGATCATCTCAGAGAAATGTATGATAATATTTTCTAATAAATACTATACAACGTAATACACCAAATTTTGAAAAGATGCAGAGGAACAGTATTCTGCACTGGACATGTCCAGATTTCAGAGTAAAAGGTCAATATCACTATATTTTCACTTACATAGTGATTTCATATTTACTATCTCAATCATTGTGACATTTCTATGAAATAAAATGAGTAGCACTTTTACCAACCAGCTCAGAAGGTTAGGTAATCTGTCAACTTTCACTCAATAAATGTTGGAGCCCAGATTTCAATCCAGGTCTTTGACTTAAATTTTGATGATATTTTACAATTCTAAAAAGTGGTTATTCAAGCCAAAGGCAGGAAGAAGATGGAAAGTGAGAAAATGTGGGTAATCAGTTCCTTGATAACTGAATTGAACAAAAAGAATATGAGGCCAGCCCTGGCCGGTTGGTTGGGGCATCCTCCTGCACACCCATACACAGGTTTTGGGCTCCATGTCCCGAGGGGGTATGTATGGGAGGCAATTGAAGTTTCTCTATCATATCCGATGTTTCTTTCTCTCTCTCACACACACAAATCAATTTAAATAAGAAGAAAAAAATATAAGATCAGTGTTTGCTAGTTATAAAGTCAATACACAAATGTACTAGCTATTAAAAAGAACGACAACCTCTAATTTATATAACTCCACATCTCAACAACCTTGTCACCTCGTTTCAGACAAGTGTGAAAAAATTATTTAAAAAATAAGAACAAGTTATATAGTAAACAACACGTCTGAATTTTGTTCAAAAGCGTACGCTTCTAAACAGCTTGGTCACCAGCAGGGAAGATAAGATCTCATTTACTCTAAAGTCCTAGAAACCGGGGAAGGAGTAAGAGGTGGGTGCTCTACAGAAGCTTAGAACAGCTTGCAAATCAGAGGCGCTCAAGGCAAACGGTGGGGGGGCCAGTGTGTGGATTCAGAGTACCGGTGGCCAACCATGGAGAGGTGTCCCAGATAACCTGGCTACCGCCAGTCACACACCCAGAGGCAGGAGCACCCGAACACACTGCTGGAAGTCGAAATCTCGGTGCCCCAGGTCTGCATGGTGTAAGTGGGAGAGCTCCGGGAGACACTGGGCTCTGAGGAAAGTCTCGGGCTTCCGTCCCCCATTCCCCGGACTCGTTTACCTACCCGCTCTGACCCCGGCTTCTCCGGATCTCCGGATCCTCAAAGCGGCACCTGACCGGCTCTCACACCCGCCGCAGGGCTCCGGCAAAACCGGAACTGGGTTACGTCACGTCCGGTCCGTGTTCCCCCGGGAAGACCGTCTCCTGAAGAGAAACGTTCCCACTCCTTTCGGCAACCTGGGCTGATGGTCGCAGGATTGCGGTTCGGGACCTGTGGGCGGAGCGAAGAAGGATGACGGTTCTCTTCGCAGCTCTTGATCCGGAACTTGTTGTCCAGGAGCCGCGGAAGAGGTACCTCGTGCGGTCGAAGCGTGCTCGCTCCTCAGAAGCGAAGAGCCTGAAGACGCGAGCGAGGCGAGGAGAAGCGCATTAGGTAGGTCGGCGAGGGAGGGGATGTCGTCTCCATCCTCCCTCCAGCTGGGATGTTTCTTCCCACCTCTTTCCGTAGTCCGCACCCCCACCCTTTCATCTTCGTAAACTGCCTTCCGCCCCATAGCTGCTGGAGCCACTGCTGCTCCTGTTCTGCTAGCCATCCTTTGGAAGAAGGGACCGAGATGCGAGGGAGGAGGGGAAGGGCCCAGGATTTGCGCTTCCCAGACAAAGCCCCCATTCAGGCAGCATCCATGTGCTCGCTCCGAATGTGAGGGGAGACCGAGCAGCTCTGCTGAGTTTTTATTGAACACCCCATCGTATCGAGTTGTTGAGCCCTACGAGGGGGAAGAAGAAGAAAAAAAGATTTCTAAGCATGTGATCGAAAATTGGGTTCCTAGACATAATGGCTAGAGAAATATTTCGTTAAAATATTAAAGTAGACGCCAGAGACTATGACCCACCGGCGGAGTTATGTGTAAGTGCTACAGCAGCTGGGCAGAATAAATAGTTAAGCCTGGGGTTGATAAGTATTTTAGAACTGCGCCTTAAGGAGTAAAAAATGTTTTTGTTTGTGTATTAAGTGAAGAAAAATAATTGCAGGGGAAGATTGCTGCTTGAAGGGTCCTAGTAATTTAGTGTGGCTGGATAGTACAGGAAGTAGCAGGATCGTAGATTAGGAGGATAAAGTAGGTTGTAACCAAATTGGGTAGCGCTGTGAATTCGTGCAAAGCTATTTGTTTTATTCTTTAGGCGTTTATCCAGTGATTTTTGAGCAGGGAAGTTAGACTCAGGTTTGCGTTTTAAGATCATAATTCTACTGGCAGATGGACTAGGATGAACTAGGGCACGAGTGAAGCCAATGTGGCAAGATTAGAGGTAGTGGAGTTAATTTTAGAGGCGTTTGGCCAAGAGAAAATTGGGGCAGGGCTTAGATAAGGAGATGGTTTAAGACAGATCATCAGTTCAACAAGTTTTAGTGACTGGTTGGTAGGACAGAAGAGAAAAAGTCCCGAGTTACTTAGAAATGAAGAATACAGAAAAAGGAAGTTTGAGAGGGAAGGGAAGATGCTGAGTTCAGTTTAGAGTACTTCACAGACATTAAGTGGTGAAATCTAGCAGAAGCTAGAAATTCAAGTTTGGAGCTCAAGAAAGGCTTTAGGGGTCTTCAGCATACGATGACTTGGGAATAAAGCTGTGAAGATGAGCTTTGTATTATGACTTTGATATTGAATACATTCTAATACTGCTTAGTTATGTTACTGTGGATAAGTAGCTTCTCTGATTCTTATCTTTAAAACGAGGCTAATATTTTCATAGCAACAATAATGGAAGTAAAAGGTTTAGCATGTTATTCAACATATAGTAATAGGTCTTTTTTCTGTACAGGGTGGGGCAAAAGTAGGTTTACAGTTGGTCATATGGAAAATAATAAAATAATTAATAAATAATACAAGAATAAACTATCTTGTGTATTCACAACTGTAAACCTACTTTCTCTGGATAGTACCTGATTTTGATATATGAGATATTTGGTTACTTTGCAACCTATAAATCAGAGCAGAGAATCTAATTGTTCATTTTAGAGTCTAGACGTTAGATTATCAGAGAGAAGTCCCAATGTGGGTTCTAATAATTTATTTTTCTGGCTGCAAAGACATCTAGAATCATTCAGCCCTATGTCTGCACAGCCCTCTTACCTTATTAGGCACACCAGTTAAAGAGGACTGAAACCATGTGTGATCCTTTGACCTCTAGCCACTCCATCACTAACTCTTTTTTGAACCGTTTCCTCAGGAATTTTAGTCTTTTCTTCCCTCTACTTTTTCCAGTGGCCTCATCCACTTTCATCACTTTGATTACCTCAGTTGTATGTTCAAGTTCTCTTAAATCTGTATTTCTAGCCTGGGCTTATCTTCTGACCACTAAATGATGTACACTATCTGAAAGGAGAGAACCCTATGAAGTATTTTGTAAGTAGAAATGGATGGTATATAAAGTAAAGAAGCAATTCCTGTTAATTTATATGGAAAAATTTGAGTGTTCCAAGCCCTAGAAAATAATCTACCAAGTCATACCAAATAATACGAGAAACCTAAAATACTTGCACAGTAAAAGCAGTGCTACGCTTACTCTGGGTGCATGCTGCCTCTATATTGAATCACTGAAAAACAGTGAACACTTTTTGCTTTCTGCTTTTTTTTTTTTTTTTTTTTTGTAAACTGGAAAATCTCCTTCGGATTTCTAAAAAAAAAAAGTACTAATGTAGGTTTTTCACAAAGGCAAGTGATGTAATATGGATTTTCAAAATGTGGGAAATACCTCTATCTTTTTTATTTGCTATCTTTGACCAGGATGTCTTTTGGTCAAATGAAATGTAATATATAATTTAAAACTGATATCAGTATCTTTTACTTTCAAATGTGAATTTGTACATGTTAAAAGTTAATTTTGTAGTATATGAATCGTATCTCATAAAGTTTAATATCTCTTTCCCCTGCACTATCCTTATAATATTTGATAAAACTATATAATTTACCTATAAAATTTTGAAGCATCAGTGTCTAAATTTTAACATGAGAATAAAAAGAAAATTTATGATAAAATATGTATTTCCAGGATTTGTGCCACAAAATAATATGAATCCAATAACCAAATGTAGACTGGTGTTTTATTGGTGACTCAGATACCATGAACAGCTTTGCTAGGGTAACAAGAATTAATTTTAAGATAAAAAAGGATAAAGGATAATATCCCTTTGTTTTTATATAATGCACTCTGGTAAATTCACTGTAAAATGCAAAAAATATTTTGTATGTAAAATGAAATTGAGTTCATCTTGTTTATTCAGTTTTGCACTTATAATAATGTCCAATGGGACAAATCTTCACTTGTAAGACTTACAGCATTCAGTGCTCAGGTCTAGTAAATGTTAGCAAGGCACCTCACTCCAGACTCATTACATAGACAACCAGGAACTTGTTTGAGGGGCTGGTACTATCCCACATTGCATTATGAAGACACTATTTAATAAGCACTGTATTCCAGAAAAGCGGGTGGGGGAGTTATTCTTGGTTTCTTTAGACCCCTTGGGCATCTTGGTAAACAAGACTGAGAAGCAAGAGATTGGTTGTAGCCAAGAACAAGAGAGATACTTCTTACATTAAGATTCAAAATGACTTAAATTGCTTCATCTGTAATGTTGAAATTTTTTCTAGTACTGAGAAGATAAGTAGTACACACATAAGATCCAAAGTATATTGTACTTTTTTTCCGGGTGACCTCATAATTTTAAAAATATTGTTGCTTATATACTTTCAAGGTATTTGATAAGCCTATAACTTTTCACTGCTTTGTAGTGATAACCTTTTTCCTTTCCTTTAAGATGCTCTCCAAATCCTTGGTAATGGAATATTTGGCTCATCCTGGTGCACTCAGTGTGGCTGCTGGAGTAGCTTGTGGCATGTGCCTGGGCTGGGGCCTCCGTGTACGCTTTGGGATGATCCCCAAAAGCTCAGTGAATGAGACAGACAAAGAAACCAGAACTGAAGCAAGCATCTTAGGAGAGAGTGGGGAGTACAAAATGATTCTTGTGGTTCGAAATGACTTAAAGATGGGAAAAGGGAAAGTGGCTGCCCAGTGTTCTCATGCTGCTGTTTCTGCCTACAAACAAATTCAAAGGAAAAACCCCGAATTGCTCAAACAATGGGAATACTGTGGCCAGCCCAAAGTGGTGGTGAAAGCCCCCGATGAAGAAACTCTGATTGCATTACTGACCCACGCGAAGATGCTGGGACTGACTGTAAGTTTAATCCAAGATGCTGGACGTACTCAGATTGCACCAGGTTCTCAAACTGTTCTGGGAATTGGGCCAGGACCAGCAGACCTAATCGACAAAGTCACCGGTCACCTAAAACTTTACTAGATGGAATTTTGTATCATGATTGTCTCACCACAAGTGTTTGAAACTGTCAAATTCTAACAATAAAAGCTGAGTTTCTTCCCTCAATTTAAGTGTTCTTGAGGTGAAAATCTGTTCCCATGTTCTTCTGTCATGTACACAGTTACACAGTTATCTTGGGCTAAAAAGAAAAAAAAAGTTGGTTAAATTGTCCTAGTGGTTTAAGTCCTGAAATAAAAAATATTTGAGAGAAACAGGTCATAACAAAATTGGATTACAAGTGGGGCAACAGCATTGCCTATGCAGGGTTAGGCCCCTCTGCGTGTTAACAGCTCCTCTTCCCCAAGACTCTTGCTGTCACCATTAGAGAGGACCAAGGGTTCAAGGGTCGTCACGTTGGATGCACGTTCTTTCCTACCACAACTTTCTGGATGACTGAGCACCTACTTTATTAATAGATGTATAGCCACCCATAAAAGGCTTTAGACTCTAACCTGCTGGATTTTTAAAATTTATGTCTCAAAGTTGAGGTTTAATAGCATTGCTATAACCCTCTGTGGCCAGAAGTTCTCAGCAGTGGCTCTAGATCATAGACTATAAAGACTGCTTTACTTCCCCACTTTCCTAACAGTGAAGGCATTGAAACTTGTAAAGTTACTTATATGGACCTGAAAGGTGGTAATGGGCACATGTAGGAACTTATGGTCACTGTGAAGTGAAAGTAGTGCGTCATCACAAATTCTCATTGTTTACCTAGGACTTAAGGAATCAGATTAATTCAATTATTTATGGGCATCTTTATTTCCCTTTTGATCTTTATACAATTAACATGACATAATTCCAGTATCACTATACCAGCTTCTCAACTCCCAAAGTTATACAGCTTCTACCCTTTTTGCAATGTATTCTTGCAAAAAGCCCCTTTTATGAGAGCCTTTTAGGAGGATCCTGGCAGTATTTCTAAATTTAGTATATCCCTAAGAATTACGATGCCAGGGAGAATTTTGATAGCAAGCGCATGTTAAGTAGCTCCAACTCTCCATGTTAACTTCAAAAATTAGTATTAATTAGCAGTTAACTTCAACATAAGCAGCATGATAGCAAAACTAAGGTATAAGTTCAAAGGAGTTTGCAAGCAGCCTTAAATGTTACAATATTTGGTCAGTTTTATACCATTTACACTGGCATATTACAGCAAGGAGAAACTGCAACTGTGAATGATGCCACAGTAGCAACTGTTTCTAAAGAGAATGTTTATACTACTAGATTCAAAAGTGATGCAACAGAGAGTAATTGATTTGAAGAGAACTCAATCCTAAATGCATGGTTCTGGCTCAGTTAATTTCTGAGGCTTCCCTCAGACTGTTGGTTCCACATTCAAAGAATTGCATTTTCCACAGAATGGCCTGCTGTGGCTGATTCAAGTAATTGTAATAAGTCATGACAATCTACTAGGATGAATTGTATGCAAATTCTGATGATATATTTTGTTCTCTAGTTCACCTGTACTTATTTAATAGGATTCATAATCTTAAAGTATGGACAGAGCCCATGGGTTCTCGAATAACTTTCAGGGCGTTAAAACTATTTTTGTAATATTAACACATTATTTTTCTTTTACACTCTGTGTAAAATTGCTGGCACCTTTCACAAATTAAGGCAGTGGCATCTACCTGTACAAATAGTTTTCACTGCCCTCCCAACAATAAAAAAAAAAAATTCACTTAATGCCCTGGATGAAGCACTAACAATATTATTAAATTTGACCCTTAACTATTTGTCTTAATATTCTGTGTAGCATTAAACACTTCTGGGGCACATCGAAATATGACAAAAATACTTGTGAGGCTGAGTGGTGAGCTGAGCTAGCTGCTTTTATCATGGAAAACTTTTACTGACAAGAACCACCAACAAACTGGTTATCCAGATCTGAATGTTTGGTAGGAATCTCCTCATAAAAAACAATTGAAAGGATGTAGGAAAACTTCTATCTGCCTCTCATCCAAGCTTCCCCAAACTTAAGACTTTTCTGGTTAAGATCAGTGTTCCTCACAAATATCTTATAATATATAATGTGTCAACATTTAGAAGAACTATATAACATAGTAAATCTGTCTTCCACATAACCAATGCATGAGGGTACAAATCATGCATGGGTAAAAGATCCATTCAAAGTAAAGATAGACCAATGGATTTTAATGTAACAGTATAAAAAGTTCACTTTTATAATTTTAGATTCCACATTTCAACTAAATCCAAGTATCTTAAAAAGGCTATTAAAATACTTCCCTAGTTACAAATCTGTGAGATCATACTTTCTTCATGTACTTCAACAAAAACAACATACAACAGATTGAATATAGAAGCAGATGAGAATCCAGCAGTCTTCTGTTAAGACAAACTCTGAAGAAAGTTATAAAAAATAGTACAATGCCAGCCACTCATCACTTGACCTTTGTTTTGGGAAATATAGTTAATTTATAATTCTTTATGTTAACATGGAATGAGTTTATTACTATTACATTTAAATGGATAATTTAAAAAATTTGTTTTAACTACTAATACAGTAAATATCAATAAATGCAACCCCATATGAACTTTGGGACCTTCAATGATTTAAGAGTATGAAAGAATCCTAAAGAAAAAGTTTGAGAACCACTAGAGTGAGAATGTCTGCATGACTAAGTCAATTTACAGTGAAGTTAAGTGGCCCTACTCAGAGATCACCAGTTAGTCTCCTGCTATTATACTGCCTATGTTGAAATAGTTGTCAACAAATATCACAAGTTTTATACAAAGGTTGTATTTGGATATTAGGAAAGATCACTGAAAGCATGCTTACCTTCTGAAAAGTTTCCCAGTAATGTCTCCCCTTCCTCTATCCTGTTTCAGTTACATTGAAAGTGCTAAGGACTCTTAATACCCTTGGTTAATTGTTTTTAATCCCTTCTCCAAGACCATCATTCAGAGTCATATTAGGAAATCCCTTTAAATACAGTTTATTACCAATTCATTCTACTATTATTGAACAACACTTACTACTGTCTAATCTTGAGCTAGTAATTTTGTGATTTAAACACAGTCCTGCAAAGAATTCTGTTAATTACTCAGGGAACACGCTCAGAAGTTCATCTTGTTCAGGATTTGAACCCAAGTCAAAGCAGTTTCTCTTTTTACTATAATCCATTATAGATGGCTTAAGTGGCAACTCAGTATTACAGCACAAGACTTTTGTTGTTCATAAAAAAAAAGTTTAAAGTATGCTTTAAGGAAACCTTAACAGAAGTATTTTAATTTGTTTCTATTAGAGAAGGGAAGGAAAAGAGAGAATAGAGGTCTAGAACACATGTTGAGGCTCACTAGGACCATGACTATTCTCTCAATTTTCATAATAATGAAAAAATGGAGCAGAGATCCAGCAGAAACGAAAGTTCAGCCAGATCCTGAATAGCAAGATGTCTTCACTAGGACAAACAAAAAAAGGGTGATTTTCCAGCTAATACTGTAATTTCCTAAAGGAAAATAGGGTGGGAATTAAAGATAGGGAACGAAGAGGTTCTAAGTAAAAAAAAAGAAAAAGAAGAAGACCCTTCTATTGGCAATACAAGGCTACACAGGGGTCTCTCTAACTCTACTGATGATTAATAGTGAAATGAACTTAAAGTAACATTCTTGGCCATCAGCCAAGAGCTGGATTCAAACACTGGTTTAAAAGAACCACCTTAAACTACCCATAATTTGGGGACTCTTACAATTTCATGGTGATGAACAACATGTTTCTATATATTTATATCAAGTTAATATAATTTCACATCCATGACCTTGTTCATTGAAATAAAATGCTTAGATAAAACTTAAAAGTGCCACTTGGTTAATATGATGGATAGTTGAAATGAAGCCCATTATAGTGTGCCTTATGTTATAATGTGATAAGTGTTTTCACATGTCCCGCTCCTCATTCCATTTCTGCTCTCATACCTCCCTACCCTTGGAATCCAATATGGAATTACCAAAACCATGGTTCTTTTGGTTTAACTTTGAGAGGTATTTAATTAAAACTGACATTCTACATGTTATTTCCACAGTCCAGTAATTTATTTTAAATTTGAGTATTTTCAAATTCCACAAACAAAACTGAAGAACAGCAATATTTTGTTTGAATTCTCTCTTCTGTACACTCAGTGATCTAAAACACCACAATATCCAACATACACAAACCTCAGGGAAGGGTTAGTAAATACACAGATTGGAATCATGGTGCTCTTTGTTCTTGAATGGAATGGTCCCACAGAAAAAGCACAGGATACAGCACAACATAAGGGCACCTGTTACATATGGAGTGAGCAAAAACACACTAGCATTTTCTATATGCGTAATCAGGAAACCTGCATAGGTTAGAGGGCCTCTTATGCTCATTGAAAAGTCAGGCAAGTTGTCTGTAATGCATTTTCCCAATACTTTGGAGAGCACTGTAGTCCAGTGTAGGATGTGCTGATTATGATTAGTGTTGTCTTTGTTGCATTGACAGTCTCGCATGGTCACATACCAATATTTTTGCTTTAGCTTTTCTTTGAATAAAAGAGATTTAAATGCATTTAGACAATACATATTGTAAGCTGTTTACATACACTAAATTTAAGAGCTTCAATATTAGAGTTTTTCTTTAAACACTACAGAGTGCAAATCAGGTTCTTCACAACAGATTGAATATTAGGCAGTTCTTCAAAGAACAAAAGGGAAGAAAAAAAGCCCAGATGAATAAAACATTGAAACTATTCCCCTTTGAAAATAAATTCTAAAATGATGCGGAATGTGAAATAAGCTTTTAACATAGGTGATCCAAGTTTATAGTTAGAAATAAAACGCAGTCCTTCATGAAATAAAGGTTACAAGAACATGTGCCTGTTTTTCCTCTGTTATAAATTGAGAAGTGGGTAGAGACGATGTTTCAGTACGAAAATAGGCGACTACAGGATCAGCTTTCCGTTTCACATGCTGTACCCAAAGCCAGGCTGTGGCTGCCCATAGGGTGGTGCAGTATAACCATAGCCAAAAGGTGCCTGGGGAGGGACTGCAACACTGGGTCCTGCTGTCAGCATCAACTGGGGCTGACCTAAAGATGGAAAACAAAAAGGAGTAGGGGCGGGGCAAGGAGGCAGTAAAAATTGTTAGCATTGTAGGACTATCACACTCTAATCTCCCCTCCTCTAGTAGCATAATCACAACTTTGAGTTTTGGGAAGCACTTTCGACTGCCACAATTTTGGCATGACAGTCACCCTAAGAAGGGTCCTGCCTATAAAGCCAACAAACAGTGCAGAGCTAAGGGTCAGAACTGTGACAGTAATTATGTTACTTCATATCACCTAAAGCAATATGCACATGCATGCTTGACATCAGGCAAGACATCTACTTAATAAGCCTTTTTACAACATGGTGTTTGCACATTATATTTGATGACAATATAATTAGCACAGGAAAACAATTGTTTAATAGACATGGTTTTAACATAACTGAAATTTTAAAGTTATATTTAAATTTCAGATTTAAGCACGTCTACATAATGAAACTGAATGCATTTTGAGTAAAGAATCTAGAATTAATTTAGAAAAAGCAATTAAAAATAGCAAGACATATTAAAATATATATTAGGTATGAAATACATTAGCGCATACAACCTCTTTGATATATTCTGTTGCCCCTTTTAGGAAGTTTAAATAGTTGTTGACCACATACAAAAAATGATCCATAGAGAAGCTGGCTTACTTAGAGGGAAAAGACATGTAACACCTCTTCCCAACTGCCACAAAAGGACTCAATCTCCCACTAGAATGAAATCCTAGAGCAAGATTTCTGCCAGCACAAGCGACCTCATGTCTCCCCTTTTTGTGACTAACCAATAAAATTGTCTGTAGTGGACAAATTCTTTTTGGAAACTAGCAGTTTCTAAAAATCACTTCTAACCTTGATATTGACATTGTCTTGAATCTTCAATCCCACTGTCAACTGCCTATAAGCCCTATCCATTTAAACACCCTAAAGGCAAACCAAATTGAGTAGGTGCCCCCAAATTATTACACTCATTCTGTTTTGGTTCCTACTGTGTTTCCTATCTCAACTATGTGAAACATCTTGCCCCCATCTCTAACAATCTATTTAAAGTTTATCTTTTCCAACTTTGTCAAAATTACCTTGATCCTCTAAATCCCCAAAGTCCTTTTTATTTATAATATAAAGGAGGTAATATCATAATAGATTTGAATATTATAATTTCCTTTAGCAGGAGATACAATGGTTAAAATTTTTTGTCTAGCCCTGACTGGTTTGGCTCAGTGGATAGAGTGTTGGCCTGCGGACTCAAGGTCCCAGGATCGATTCCAGTCAAGGTCATGTACCTTGGCACATCCCCCACTAGGGGGGATGCAGGAGGCAGCTGATTGATGTTTCTCTCTCATTGATGTTTCTAACTTTCTATTCCTCTTCTTTCCTCTATGTAAAAAATCAATAAAATATATTAAAAAAAATTTTTTTTGTCTAAAGGACACTGTAACCTATACTCTTCAAATTCATTGAGCAAATGAATCTGTTCACCAAGAGTGAAATGAAAAAGGTAGTTCAGATGTAAATGTGTAAGAAGAAATTAAATTGCCTTAAATATTAACTGAGAGTTTGAAGATCCTATCTCTCTAGAAAGTTCTTAAACTCTATTCAGGTTCTCTGCCCCAGTTAGAATTTAAATAGAGGATGTATTCTTTATGTAAAGCAGGGGTAGGGAATGTCTGGCTCCCGGGCCATATAGGCCCTTAAAATAATTTAGTCTGGCCCTACCAAGGCAATTACAGGTAAGACTAGAAATTCAATAAATCTAGGAGATTTTTTCATAACAACATAAATTTATATTAAGTGAATTATATTAAACAAATGATGTTATAAATACCAAAATGGCCCTGGCAGAAAAAATGGTTCCCCATCCCTGATTCTAAAGCATTCTAAAGATAGCCTTGGCACTTCTGAAAATTGAATTCACCAATAATTCTTCTTCAGTAATTTATGAATAAGCAAATCAACCAATTACCAATCAATAGAAAAACTGAGGTTATGATCGTAAGATTTTTGAGATTGTCTTTGCATTTAAGATTACCTGAGGGGATAAAATGCCTGCTTTGAGACTGGGGGGTGGGGTGGAATAACAGTAGAGAGAATTATTTCTTTACTCAGTGAGCCTTTTGCATTTTAGAAGCTTATTATATTTCTATTTTGAGGTAGAATCCCTAAAGAATGAAACATTTATATCTATTATTATTTCTGTAAAGTTAAAAAGAGCTAGAGATTACCATAAACAATAGGTTGCGTCTCTGTAGCTTGTTCTTCTTCTTTTCTCAGTGATTCTGAAGCATCTAATTTATCCACCTGGAGAAAAACAGGTAATGTTAATTAGCACCTCAAAAGTATTATAAACCTAGGTTTATGGCAGAAAGTGGAAAAGCCTTAGTTTATTAAATTTTGTCAAAATAAAAAGACTAGAAAGAACATTCTCAGGCCCCCTCAAATTCAATGGCAATGTTCATACTTCAGTCAAGGTGATTTTCAGCACTGTCATTATAAACCCTCCGGAAGGAGGGATTTATAAATGCCATTAAAGCGCACGCCAGGCTAAAACTGGGCATGCTAGGTTGCAGCCAGCCTGAGGGAGGGAGATAATGAGAAGGAACCACTTTTACAAATGAAGATTAAAGCCTATCTAAGATAATAATGAACTCATGACTTGGCAAGACTTCGTCCCCAAAGGAAATGGTACTCAAAAAAAGTAAAATGAATCTAATGACTGGACAAATACTTATGCAGAATAAGCTACCTTTTGCCCAGTGTGCACAGTTTCTGCTGATACTTATTATAGGTACAAACTGAAGTTTAAGACTCAAGTGGCTCCATATCTGATTATTTTAATATAAAGACAGGCTGCATGTTTTTATGCTCTATTTTCTAAGAAATAGCCCTTTAAGTTTTTTTTTTGCTTTAATTAAGCCAGAGTAAATGGCTATTATAAGCTAGCTACTCTAAATAAATGTAGATACTATCTGACAGAAATAAGACTGTAGAGGAATCCATATATATTAATGAAAGGAGGTAGAATATATAGGTCCTTCCACTAACTAGTTGTGTGACCTTGGCAAACCACTGCACTGACCCTCAAAAAATGTCCTTGTCTATATGAGGACAGTTGAACAAGATAATCTATAAAGTGCCTTCTAGGACTAACATGATTTGATTCTGTAATTCTGTGAAGAATTAGGAAGAAGTCATTAGGACACTAGGATTAGGGAATCTCCACTGCACAACTTTCACTTTCCTTTTGAACTATGTACTATATCTGTCTTTTAAACTATATTTAAAAGACATAACTAAAATTATACTTAAAGTAAAACTAAAATTATACTTAAAGTAAAACTACACTTCAAATCTCAAAGTTATTGCTACTAGTGGTTTTCAAAGTCATAAATGTGCAGTGAGATGGGGGCAGAGTTCAAAAAGAAACTTATTAAATGTTCCTCAAAAAGGCAAATTGTGGGGAAAAAAATCACTCACAAAAAAAGACATGCAAACATCAGTGAAAGAGCAATAAAGACTGCTAAAAAGGTTAGAGCAGCCCCTGATTTCTTTTTGAAACTATTTAAAATGGTGTCTTGGAGTCCTCAGGCCACTAAGATTAGGATAGTACTTCATACGTGTACTAATTTTTTATTATTAAATATCATAAATGTGGGTCTAATCCATCCTCCTATGTCAAGGAACAAAATATGAGAAAAGTAAGCTGAGGCAGACTCTAGACACCTTTAGATAAAATGTGGTTTCCCCATCCTAGGAAACTGGGTTAATTTGCTTTTGCATACTCTTTCCTGTTTTATACCCTAAGTGTTCATCTGTTATAAATTACCCAACGTCAAATTAAAGACTACTATCGAGTATAAGTACCATGAAAAATACCTACAGTTTGGTTTGCAAACTTACAACAAAAATTATTACAGCTGTATACTTTAAAGTATGGTATGTGCCACCAAGGGTCAGATGGTGTTCTGCTAACCTAAACAGTATCCAAGCTAAAGAGGTTGTGCAAAAAAATACATGGATGAGTGTACATTAATAACTTCTAAAAAAGAAGAAAAATTAAACAACAAAAACCCACCACTGCATAACACATTTCCAGACTTTCAAGGGAAAGAATCTAAAGTGAACACATGTTTAAAAGTTAATGTCTGAGTCAGATTTTGGAAACAGAGACCTATTACAGAAGTACATGTTAGACTTAGAAGAACTAGCAATATCACAATGCCCAGGCACAGACATAGGCAGGCTGGGCATAGGGGGAAAAAACACACAAAAAAATAAGAACTATGAAGGAATAGCACCAAGCTAAGCAAAAAAATTTTGATTTTTCTATATAATAGGACAGCCTCTGGCACAGCAACATCCAATTTTTTATTCCATAGACCCAATTTAGATTGCTCAAAAAAGAAAAAGCAGAGAAGGCTGTTACGAACACAAGCTTTTGTTAAGAGCTGTAACAAAAGTTTCTGATCCTTGGATTTAAAAAGAAAAATTTCAGGTAAGCATGTCACTGAGTTCCACCTATACTATTGAAAATTCACTGTAATGTAAAAGGCTTTTCCACAGAGACTGCAATATGCTGCAGAGAAAAGTTAACATGCAGTCAGTTATTTTGGTGTATGTGTGCATGAAAAAAAGGCAAAAGTACTGAAGCAAGAAGTGAGATCTGAAGATGACTGTTGCTATACAGGCTCTCAAGAAACACACACAGCCCACAGCAATGCTTTAAGAGTTTCAAAAGTAGTATGATGTAATTGCAATGACTGTTGTACATGCTTGATTTAAAACAATGCATAACACTGCAGTTCAATTACCTGTTTTTCACACACACGCTTTCTAACTGCCTTGCTTACTAGCTGCTGAAGGGCCTCACACAATGCATTTTACTCAGGTTTGCCCTAAGTTCCAATGGTGACTCCAGTTTGGTTCAACATAATTCCAAGGCATTGTCCCCTACCCAAATTCGTTCAAATTTGTTTCAACTCTTTTATCTTCCCACCCTTTTCGTACCACAATTTGATATCAAACATAAGCTTGTACATTGGTTTCATTTATACTGGGATGGTGACAAGCCAATTCAGAAAGCAGCAACCAAAAGGTGCCTAAATTTACCATGGATAAGCCAAAAGATGAATAAGAGAGCAAACTTGAGGTGGCTTCAGAGGTGTGCCTTATTACAAAACGTAGAAGTTAATATTGCTTTGTTATATATAGAAATAATCCATGTTGCTTAGCAGCAATTAGAGCAAGCTACTCTCATAATTAAAAAAGTTTTGAGTCCTCTTGAAAATGGACTAGCACCATAAGAACTGGACACCTGGAGAAACATGAGGAAAGTCTCTTCGGAAGCAGCTAGTATCTCTTGTATCTACTTTCAGCAAAAAATTAGTAAGAATCAAGAGATCAGAAACTGGATCACAGTCCTTCAATACCAAAAAAAATCCCAAAAAGCCTTTTAGGGCATGTATATACAGATATAAATTCAGCGACTGTCAGGCAAGCTCACAAAATAAAACCAGAGGCTGTTTAAATTTATTTAGAGTATTAAGAAAATCCTATTATGGTCCAGATACCCTGACAGGGAAGAGAAATTTCCTGAAACTTTAAAATTAATATGGAAACTCACCATGCTCAGTTTTTAATAATATATTTAAGAGAGACTGTGAACCAACTACTGATTAGCCTCCTGCCCTTCCTAAAGCCTATTAGCTGATTAGTACCAAACATCTACTAACGTCCTACAACTCTATTATAGTTATGTTTCAAGGGACTTGCAGAGGCTTTAGTGAAAATTTATTGGGGGGGAAAAAGCAGCAGCAGCAGTGTAGAAAAGGAAGGAAAAAATCATGCAAATTCCTTAGACTTAGTCCTCCAGACTTAAAGATGGAAAAGAATCAACTTTCACCTTTTCCTTTATTGCATCAACCTGCAAAGGAATTCAGAAGGTGCAGCTTAGAAAAAAATCAAATTCCATATTGAGCATAAAAAGGTAGAATCAGCAACAAAGGTTTAGGGGAGAAACATCTAACCACTAAAAAAGGTATGAGAAAAGTGAAAATAAAGGGCATACTGTAAGCAAAATTTAGAATTTATATATATTTTTAACTTCAGAGCTTATTGCAGAAGAATTTATGCTAGAGTCAGTGTGAAAGAAAGCAGCTTAATTGCTAGTAAAACTTATCGCACTTCGGTTAACAGCAGCTTAGAGCCAGGTCTCACAGTTGGCATTATGCATAAGAAAAGAATTCTCAACTATGGCTAAAATACCCTGGATTTATACACAGAAAGTGTTAATTCTTAAAATATTATTACTGAACACAATGGTATCTACTTATATGGTAACCTAAGAAAATACTCAGTATACTGGGGACTGTTAGTAGTACTATTTTTCCCCCTTTAAAAAGGCATGCTGAAGAGATCAGATGTGAAATGGATTTTAATAAGCATGTTTTCTCTAATGAAATGGATCCTTTAGGATCATTTTTAAATGTCTGACAGCAAAAAAGCTATTAACTGTTGAAGAGAGGGTGAATAAAAATATCTAACATCAAAACAGGACACTAAGACAAATAAGTGACTTTTATAAGATTATATCCCCAGTTTGTTCAATGCAGTTTTAGGAAACGTGTCATTACTTGTTAATCTCCTATGATATTTTAAAATTAGGGGTTAAACTATCAAAATATTGAGATGATTAACAGGATGTTAAGAATATAGGTGTAGCTTCCCCAAGGGAAACAGGCATTCATATTAAAGTTAAGAACCAATCAGTAAAGAGAATCTATACTACTATTTCTAGATATCTGAATTGTAAGAACTGATCTAAGGAAGATAGTTTGAAAAAATATTTTAATCAAATGTTTAAAAAAAACTAACATAAAATGTAGAAGTAATACTATTCATCCTCAGAAATACACTGAGGATAAACATTCTGGGAAGTTATGATTTGAGTTTCCTTTTCCATGCAATGTCATTTGTCCAAAATTAAAAATTTATGGAGAACAGGAATATTTTTGATCAATTAAATAACTTTCTTTTACTAGAGAAAAAACATTGGGAAAAAATAAGTCTGCACATGGAATTTTATATATTCAAGATAATTAGTTCTGGATATACCCAGAGGAGCCATTACCTTTGTCAAATATTCCTTCATGACCTGGATGAAATAGGGCATGGCAAAATCCATGATATTGTGCCTCCAGGCAGTTTCCAGGACAACATCTGGCCTTAAAAGATCATAACAGGTAAAGAGACAAGCTCCAAAGCACTCTCTTTTTTCTTCCTGCAAAAACCACTGTAGGAGTTCTTCAGCCAACTCAGTATCTTTAGATTCAGAGGCATACTGCATTGCATCCTATTCAAATGGATGAAAGTCAAACATTAAACTCAAATATACTAAAACTAGTAAATCAAGCAATACAATGGGGGAGAGTAGCAGTTATATAATTTAAAGATTTGTTGATAGACAGATAAGCATTCTTATTTTTTTTTTGAGGGCTTTGAAATAAAAATAAGATAGTCCTAAAATTAAGAAATTCACTTATGATATCCTCAAATGGGGGCTTAAAGGTAATTTTCATATTCATAAGCTAATACTTTTAAAGACCATAATCACTTGTAGTATACCACATTAGGGTTAACACAGATCATCCAGTAGTTGGTTTAATGGCCCTGTCCCCACCAACTTCATCCACCTTGTACAGACTATCTTTCTTGCACAGCTCTACACTCTGTTTCCAGCGATTGTTGCCTTTGAAGAGATAAGCAGCAATTCTTCTGAACTCAATGAGTTCATGTTTTTCCAAACGCTGAGCAAGTGAGATATTGTCAAAGTTGTCGTAAGCATCTATTGATGTTCGCAGAGCCTTAAAAAAAAGACAAGCCATCCAAATTCCAAATCAGTGTTCCATTTTAGTTTTAAGTTCCATCATTTTTCATCAATGAGCCATTATGTACACAACTCATTGTATATGACATGATCAATTTATGATATGTATGTATGATGATGACCAGTGAACCGTTATTAAAATATGTCAGCCTAAACTCAAGCATCAAACCACAAAGTTGTAATCTAATAAACAAGCATCAAGGTTTTTCAATATAATTATGTAACAAAGACCTCGAAAATACTGTAAAATTTCTAACGGTGCAATTTTCTCCAAGGTTTTTCATTATCAAGGACTAATATGAATGGTTATGAAATTTGGGAAATTTATAATTTGAAGGCTAAGATTTCATGCTTTGAGGAAACTCCTGATACAACTCAACATGATAGTCAGTCATATAGAGGGGCATGGAATCTGAGCCTAAAAGAAAAAAGAGCCCACTGAATCTTAACTGTTAATTAATTTTGTTCTTATGAAACAAATTCTAATATGGTATTGGGCAAGAAAAGCAGTGAATAAATATAGTTAATACCAAGTAAGTTTTAAGGATTAGTTAAGAGATCAAAGACTTTTCAACCCTATCTATAATCTAGATGTTTAGGGATAAAGTAACCATATTTTTTTCTAAAGAGATAAGATCTAAGCAAAATTCTGCAAACTTGGCACTTTATTAGGGGGAAGTCAAATTTATCAATCCTGAACACCTCATTAAATTTAAATCGTAGGTGTACAAATACCTACTGTTTAAAATTCTAAGGATAATGGCCTCTTTTTGTTTTTTAACTGCAAAACATACCAATTTTACAACCTAATTATAACCCAAGTTTTGAGAATATATGCAAGAATCAAAAGGTTTTACCTGATAATCTTCTTCTGTAATAAAGAGGTTGTTCAGTGATTCATTCACAGACTTATTGTTGTGGTTCTGAACTGAACGCAAATATGGTTTCACCAGTGGTAGCTGTTTAACCTTTAAAATGAAGAGTTTGTTACAAATGTAGCACATGGTTAAAGTTCCATGGACAAAAGTTATTTAAGTATGTCTTAGATCCTTGTTATATTTTGAAATTTTAAAAATAATTACCTTGCTGAAATAATTGACTGCACGAGTATGATCCAACCGTGGAGACAGCACCATCAGCAAATCATTTAACAACAGAGGCTTGAATTCTAAGTAGAACTGTATTGCTCTGTAGTATAATTCCACATTGGCAACCTAAAATGAGAAAAATCCATACATAAGTCAAGAGTTACTTCCTAGTGAGTTTACTCATTCTGAAGCCTTTGTTTTGTCCTCTGAAGAAGGTACATACCTTGGTAATGATATCTTTGAACTGCCCTTCTTTCCATGCATCAGTGGGATGATTCATCATGGTAATTATGGCATTATCATATTCTTCATATTTGTCATACAAAAACACCAATTCTGCCCAAAGATGAGCTTGTTCTGCAGCTCTTAGCACCTATGTAAGAAAGATTTAATTGTTTTAGATATGAGTCTTTAATTCTACCTAGTAGTCCAAAAAGGGATATTTTAAAATATTAGTTTTAGCGATAGAGTTGCCTCCCAATATTAAAGGCTGATTACCTTAGGTATATTCACTCTGGACCAGAACAGCTCCAAGTGCTCCCTCATTTTCTGTGGCTTAAATTTAGAATAAAGAATGGCTAATTCGGTGAACATCCCCATATGAGCTCGCTCAAGTCCCAGAGCTGCTTCCAACATAGTTATCAGTTCTTCAAAATATCCACGATCCTGAATAAGGAAGACAGTAAATTAAAGGTATGACTATCTGTGGCAAAAGATCTCAATTAATATGAAAGACTCCTGTTCATTACCTGATAGTAGTTAATAAGTTCCTCTAATTCATCTGCATGTACTACAATATGGAGCCCACACATCTGAGCAAGGCGGAATTCTTTCCCATCTACACAGGCAAAGCAGACCTACAATAAAAATTTCAAATATGTGAATTCAAATGTAAAGATGGCTGGTTAATTCAATTCACAGTTTAAAGAGCATTTCTAAATAGCATCTTAATTCTTCACTCAAACAGGTGCTGAGATTACCTCTTTCCATGTTCGGGTACTGTTTGCTTTCCTAGCTCCATCAACAGCTGCCTGATATTCACCCAGGTGAACCAGGGTAGATGCCAAGCGTCCAAAATTAGAAACATTATTGTACAACAACTTAGCAGCATCATACATTTTTTCATCATAACAACGGTCACCAACCTGTAAAAAAAAAGGACAATCCATTTTCAGCAAGCCTAAATTCAATCCTTTCTCCAAAGTTGCAACTCAATGTAATAGTGAAAAACAATATTTTTCCCGTAAGATATTTTTTCCTTTGAAATCTTCAGCTGTGATGTGTTGATCCTACTAAGCTAATGACATTGCTCAACTACTTATTTTAACATTTTTAAAAATATATATATGAATAAGAAACCTACTTGTTGGATATGAGCATTATTTGGCCCATTGATGAATTCTTCTAACTCTGCAAGGCGGTTTGTTTTAGCCAGTGCGAATATCAATTCTGTCTCCACATAGGACTCACGAGCCTTCTTACGGGCCATCTGCAAGTACTTTACCAGTTCTTCCCAGTTTCCTAGGTATAGGAAAAAAAAAGTAATACAAGCACTGACATCTTTTAATATCTAAAGCAATTAAATCTTTCTTTCATAGGTGCTAAGAGCTGCAGAACAAGCTCATCTTTGGGCAGAATTGGTGTTTTTATATGACAGATAACACAAGCACTGTTTATCTTTACACCTAAATAAATGACAACTACTATTAATTTCCCTTTAAGGAAAACATTATAGACAATAACAAATATAAACAGGGAGATACATCTATAATAGCAAAACTTCTATTATACTTCTGTATTATCACTAATGAAATAAATACTGGACATCCCATTTCCCTTAGAGCTGTAAGGTTAGAGCTCAATCAGAATTTTATGAAAATTCAAAACAGAAAATTAATCTTTCCCATGAACCTTGCAAATTCACAAAATGCAGCTTCTCTTTATCTGGACTAAAATAGAGGGCTATGTGTTTTTCAAAGGTAACCCTGAAGTATTTAATTCCTACTTAATTCAGAGTACACAATTTATCTTAATGCTTAGCTTAATCAGGACTTAGGTACATTTTATGAGGTCACAAATACATAATAGTTAAGAAGTCGCACCGCTAGTATTGGCAGCCTGAACAACTTCCATGTAGGATGAAGGATCATCTGCTTTGATGTAAGAGTCAATGGCTTCTTTCACCATTCCTTTCTGCAACTGGGCTTTTGCAAGCTGACTCCAGACCGCAGGTTCATTGCAGCGTTCAGCAAATTCATATGCCCGATCCAAGTTCCCAATATGTTCAATTAAAACCTAAGCAAACGATTTTTGAATTAGTGTTACAGTAAAATGAATCTTACCACACAGCAATTACACTGAAATGGCTAGAATTTTATTGCTCTCCTATGACATAGCAATTGGTTATGTTCATCCTCAAAGGATAATATATATATTGAATCATGATAAATAATTTCATTTAATATATAAACTTAGGTAACCTGAAAGTATATTTACCTGCACTGCAGAAGTATTGACATCAAATTTTCGGAAAATGGCAAATGCTTCTTCAAAGAGCTCATTGCTGATGGCGATATTGGCAATATCTGGAGCATCGTAATTATCCAGGCGGTTAATATACTCCATAACACGGGTACGATCAGCCTTGATTGCAGTGAGGATTAGGAGGTTTTGCAGATTCCTTTAAGATAAAGAAAGATTTAAACACAATATTTTAATAGCTCATTAGTTCTAAAGAATAAGCACTGTGGCTATTCTAGTAGAGTCTCAGGAGGTAGGGTGAGAAGAGGAGGGTATTAAAGAGTGAGAATTTAGACAATATACTCAAATATTTGTCTCTTTGTTCCTTCCCAAACTGACAGGCCATAATGAAAGACTGAATATAAATAGCCAATGGAACCTTCTGAGAGTATAGTATACCTGTGTTCACTGAATACAGAGTTATCAAGAACAATTTTCTCCAGCAGTTCAATAAGTTCATTAGGAAGGTCTGCAGTCATAAAAGCCTTGACAGTTACTGACACTTCTTCAGGATCCTGAGTCTCAGACAAGGCTGTCTGCACAACCTACAGAGGATACACAGAAAATAAGTTCTGAGAATAAAAGTGATTTTTGAAGATATGATCTAATAAAACTAAGTTGGCTTTTCAGTAGAAAACTTGAAATAGGAAAAAAAAATGGAGGAAAAATACCTTTAAATTTACCAAAGGTCTTCTTCACACACAAATTCATGTATAACTATATCATATGTACTTCCATTCTCCTGAAAAATTACCCTAATTGTATAATTTCAATCTTTTCCTTCATTAAAAACATTACTCATAATAATCACTCCCAATTATCACTTTAATGGCTACATATAATTCAACTACATAGATATAGCATTATACACTCAATAATTCCTCTGTTTTCGGCTATTTTCAGTATTTTTTTTTTTTTCTGGGAAGATTTGTATCTACTTAAAAATTTTCCTTAGAAATGCTTCCTAAAAGAGGAATGAAAAAATAATAGCTTGCATTCTCGTCCATATTTATACTTCCACAAGAATTTAAGAACCATTATAATAACCTTTAATTTTTAGGTTTTAAAATTTTTTTCAATATTATATAGTTATAACCCCACATCTCTTTTGCAGTTTTATGCTCACTAGGGAGAGATTTAACATTTACCCTCCTTGGTCTTTTGTATTTTTTCTATTATCAATTCTCATTCTTATATTGTCTTAAATCAACTTAGTCAATTCTCAGTTATCAATAACAGCAATTCTTATTTTATTAAATGTTTAATTTGCTATTTTTCTTTTAACTATGATGAATTGAGAGTTTTATATAATTAATCACTTTTGGGATGTATTCTCTTTTAACATTTATTATATATATATATATATTTTTTTAAATAATTAAATGTTTAAAATGTTTCTTTTTACTGCCTTCTCTCATAGTTAAATATGATCCATGTGTATTATGTGAGAAAAGAAAAGGTTTTACTCATAGTTAAAAGATGAGCCTTAATCCCATTTGTCAACTTTACCTGGTCAATTAGAGGTCTCCTATAAGGATTGCTTTCTAGCAGTACACTGCCCCACAATTCTGGATCCTTCCGGCGTACCAGATAGCGGGAAAGACTTTTGAAGAGAGAATTCTCATTGCAAACCTAAATAAGATATTAAAGATTAAAGATTAATTTCAAGATAAGAAGTAGACATTTTATAACTTTACTTTTAAAAGTTATTTCCTGCCAAAACTGGTTTGGCTCAGTGGATAGAGCGTCGGCCTGAGGACTGAAAGGTCCCAGGTTCGATTCCGGTCAAGGGCATGTACCTTGGCTGTGGGCACATCCCCAGTAAGGGGTGTGCAGGAGGCAGCTGATCGATGTTTCTAGTTCTCTATTCCTCTCCCTTCCTCTCTGTAAAAAAATCAATAAAATATATTTTTAAAAAAATAAAGTTATTTCCTATCATTTAAACCAATTATTGTTTTCTAGGATAAAAAAATACACTATTTTTACATACAATCTTGAAGCAATTACAAGCAAGTATTCTACTCTACTGGTTTGTCTATTTATGCACCAGTATTGCGTGTTTTAATTATAGAGGCTTTGTAATGTGCTTTAATAGCTGGTAGGTCTAGTTCACCTTTATAGCTTTCTTTTCAGTGTTTTACAAGCTAGTCTTATATTTATTTTTCCATGTGTACATGCATATATATATGTTCATGTGTATATGAATGTATGAATATACATACATGCATGTATTTCCTAGCTCTAATCACTGAAGCAAATACAAATACACCTAACAGCCCAGATCTGAGTTTTTTAATCCTCACCCAAAGGACATACTTAGAGAGAGGGAGAGGAGACTGGGGGAAGTGTTGAAAGAGGGAGAGAGAAACATAAATTGGTTGCCTTCTGTATGTGGCCCGACCAAGGATCAACCACAACTCAGGTACGTGCCCTAACTAGGAATCCAAGCGGCAACCTTTTGGTGCATAAGACAACACTCAAACAACTGAGCCACACCAGCCAAGCCAGATCTGAGGTCTGAATAGCATTTCCCACTAAAAAGCATATGAGTTCTCTTGGAAAATGGCAGATTCCAGGGCCAGGAGGGTACAAAAATGAGTGTGATGTAACTTGTTGTGCTAAAAAATAAGGATGGGCTTGAAGAATGATGAGACCATAAGACAAAGCCCCAGGAGGCAGGCTGCAGAGGTTTTTATCAGCCAAAACTGGGACATTTTGAGAATCAAAACAATAGTGGTGGATTATAACCTACTGAATCAAACAGGGATTCATGAGTACATGAAAATATGAGTGCTGACTAATAAATGTGGAGAGTGTGCTAGACTTGGAAAATTGTCCTTTTGCAGCCAACAAATTAAGAATGGTTTATGAAGAAATCAATAGATTCTAAACTGGCACAGAAGAGGGACACACAACATTTGTATAGTTTTAAGTGTTTCCTTGCTGACTTAAGATCTGCAAGAGGAAATATAATAATTATACAGGAAAGAAATTGACAACAATAAAAAGTGCCTCCACAAATGAAGGACAAAAGAATGCCTTCAGCATATAACAGCATGAGAAAGACAAAACATCACTTAAGCAATATTCTGGATGGAAAATATACAATCTAAAGTTAATTGTGAGGAGCCATCAGGGAAACTCAAATGAATAAGATTCTCTTACACTGTGAATGTACAAAATGCCACTGAATTTTTCACTTTCAAATGATTAACATTATGTAAATTTCACTGCAGTAAAAAGTTACAAGTAGAAAAAGACTACATTTATAATGATGTATTAAAAAAGACAAAGAAAGGCTGAAGAATTATCTCATTAGAAGAGACTAAAGTATATGACAACTATATGCAGTATGTAATCCTAGACGGGAAAGAAAAACTGTTGTAAGAAACATTATTTGGTCAATTGACAAAACTGGCATAAATTTTAAGAAATATTTAAATTGACTGCAGTTGGTTTCTATAATGTGTTTATGAAAGAGAACATCCTTAATCTTAGGAAATACACTCTGCATAGGTACAAGGCCAAGATGCATGCAACTTTATCTTATGTTTAAAAGATGTATGCATGTGCATAAACCATGGACACAAACAATGGTGCGGTGAATGCCTGCAGTGGTATGGAAACCAGATGGAGAGGGAGTAATGGGGAACAAATAGGGGACATCTGTAACACTCTCAATAACAGAGATAAATTTAAAAATTTTTTACCAAGGGGCAGATGGTGGTGGGGGGAATGTATGCATTCTGTGTATGTGTATGAGAATGTATAAGAACACAAATGATAAAACTAGTGCAGTTAACATATTACTAAATGAAAACAGATTTGATCTACCATTTTGGCCACTTTAAATTCACAATTATTGGCAAACAAAAAATTTTAAAATCATGTCTTCCAAACATTCTCTGTCTTAACTACTTAAAACTACTCTGAAACTCTCAAAATTCACTAACCTAACATTGTATAACACACTAGAAGCCTGGGGCACAACATTCATGCACTGAGGGAACAGGGTTATCCCTCAGCCCGGCCTACACCTTCTCAGTCTGGGACCCCTGAGGGGATGTTCACCAGCTGGCACTCAAGACATCCCTCTCCCAGTCGGGACCCCTCACTCCTTACCGCCCGCCTCCAGGGGAGTGCACTGACTACTAGGGGGAAGCTTCTGCATTGAGCATCTTCCCCCTGATGGTCATTGAGTGACATAGCGAACAGCTGTTCAGTCAATTTGCATATTAAATAAAATGCAGCCTTCCTTCTACACATTCAGCTAGCAGTACTCACATTAATAAGTTCCAGGTCACACTGGCCACGCTCATAAGCAACACAAGCCAGATGTGGATCTCTCTTCTCACAATATTTTCCAACAACACGACTGTCATAATAAGGATTTTCACGAAGAAATCTCTCTGGGTTGTTATTACTATCTATGTAGATTTTGGCTAACGCATTGTGAGTAGCAGGCTCCTCACAGCCCTCATGAATCCTAGCTTCTAGCCAAGGCAGAAGCAGTTTCAACCTAATAAAAACAAACAAAAAATTACACATGCACACATACTGTATTATAAATAACAAACTCTTGACATGCTATATAAATAATGTGCTTTTTAATACATTATTTTGTATTCTCAATAACCCTTTATAAATTGGGAAATAGGACTCTGAAGTGGTTAAATGATTTGCCCAAGATTATATAGAAGGTATATAAGGCTATCTTTATGTTCTCCCAAACCTACCTGTTATATATCTAGATAGGATATAGAAAGAAGAGATTGTAGATTCATAAACTGTTGTTGTTGTTTTTTAATACATTTTTATTGATTTCAGAGAGGAAGGACAAGAAAGATAGAATCATTGATTGGCTGCCTCCTGCACCCCACCCCGCCCCGCCCCACCAGGATCAAACCTGCAACCCAAGCCTGTGCCCTTGACTAGAATCGAACCTGGGTCCCTTTAGTCCGCAGGGTGACGCTCTATCCACCAAGTCAAACCGGCTAGGGCTAAACTGTTCTTTTTTATACTGGACAAAAATATCTAGATTTTGGACAGATTTTGTTTAGGAGTGGGCTGGGACATGGTATGAGAAAACAGGCCAGGTTTCTTTCAATTTTAACACAATTAACATATATTACCTACAGCCAGAGGAGGCAGCATCCTAAATACACACTAGCAACAAAATGTAATATCTTTAGAAGCTCTGGGCTTAATAATTCTAGCAGTTGTATGATCACTCCATCTGAGGTCATGGTTTCACTAAGCCTGTGATCGGCAAACTGCGGCTCGTGAACCACATGTGGCTCTTTGGCCCCCTGGGTGTGGCTCTTCCACAAAATACCACGGCCTGGGTGAGTCTATTTTGAAGAAGTGGCATTAGAAGAAGTTTAAGTTTAAAAAATTTGGCTCTCAAAGGAAATTTCAATCATTGTACTGTTGATATTTGGCTCTGTTGACAAATGAATTTGCAGACCACTGCACTAAGCTATAGTTTATGTTTCAATGGGTTAAATATCAAAAGCACCCAGAGAAAGAGCAGTAGGCCATTATTTTGGCTATCAAATTCATGTAAATACTTACATTACCATGTTCTCCTCATAATTAATATTAATATTCAAATTAAAAAACACACTACACAATTTAACCCAGAGTTAATAGGGAACTTTTCTCATTATTCTTAGAATAATTTATTTAAGAACTAGTTAGCAAATACAGTGTCACACTAACCTAAAAGAGGCTTTTCACATATTTTACATTAAAAGCATATACAAGTCAAAGCAAGTAGCTCTAATTATAAATATGCAAAACAAGTGATTAGCCAGGTTAAAAGTTTTTTTGTATGATAGCTGCAATGTTTCATAAAACAGTTTTTCTTTAAATCAACACTACAGCCGAAACCGGATTGGTTCAGTGGATAGAGCATCGGCCTGCGGACTGAAGGGTCCCAGGTTCTATTTGGTCAAGGGCATGTACCTTGGTTGCGGGCACATCCCCCGTAGGGAACATGCAAGAGGCAGCTGATTGATGTTTCTCTCTCATCGATGTTTCTAGCTCTCTATCCCTCTCCCTTCCTCTCTGTGGAAAATCAATAAAATATATTAAAAAAAAAACAATCAATCAATCAACGCTACAGTTAGTTTATCACTTCTAAATTGGTTGTTTCCAGGTAATTATGGTTCATTTATTTCTGAGTAGCTTTTCAACACTGACAGGTATATTTTTATCCATTGCCAGGCTGAGAGAGACTTATTTATCCCGGTTATGAAAGTTAAATAATACTACACCTGTTTCTTTTTTCAACCTCAGCAACAAGCTCATCAGTAGAAAATTGACCTCTTACAACAAGAATCAAGTTTTTAATGACATCTTCAGAGCAATCAACATCAAGTAATCCTCCAATAACCACAGGAAGTCGACTTGGATTCACCTAAGGGTTAAAAAAATTTGAAGAATGTCTATTTAATATGATAAACAAAAATGAGCTTTACAAAATAAAACATTTCCCCTGCTTTTAAGCTCAGTTTTAAAATTCAATAATAAACAGTCTAACTTTGCAACTAGACCAAGGAATTTAGCAGGAAGCCTGGCTTGGTTAATTAATTAACTCAGCATTACTCCAAAGGATAAATTAAGTCCAAAAATGCTAAAAGTCACAGGATTTTTCACACATTAAGTCCACTATAGCAAAACTGTCTTTCTGTTTTTAGAGTTGGAAGGTACAGTTTTTTATATCTATATTTAAGATGCTTTTAAAACTGTGCTTTGGAGTCTATAGCCTCTACACAGATACTTCAGGTGCTACCAAGTAAGTAGGGCATTGGCCATCCAACTTTTTCAAGCTACAGCAGTTCCGATCTGTTTATATACTTGGCATGCAAGTAAAATTTTAATCAAGGATGGATTTGGGCAGGAAAACATTCTGAGAGCCACTATAGCTTCAAAAGGGTGAAGATTTCCAGAGTGAAATAATAAAATCTACAATAAGATATAATTTTTAAGTTATCTAAGTATTACTTACCTTTTGTACATATATCTCTATATACTTTTGAAGATTATTTCTATATAAGTACAGCACCAAATCATGGACAAAGTCAAATCGATCACACACAATGATGAGTGGTAACTGATCTGTTAGCTTTGCTTCCTATAGGGGGGAGGGGGAGAGAGAGAAGAGAATGAAAAGAAACCTTAATTTTCTCCTTCTGTGAGATATCAAATCTATGTAAAATATGAGAATCTCTGTTTTATACTGGTGGGAGAGGATCATATAAACTTGGCTGTTCTCCTAAAGAAATTCCCCAATTGCTGGAGAGAGTGTATCATCTTCAGTAATTTTTTATCAATCAATACTTAGATCCATAGCAAAATACCAGGTCCTTCTCACACATACCCTTGATCAAAAAAACAACAAATTAAGATTAGAGAGCCACCACTGGCATTTGGGATATAAAACCATCACAGCAGGACTTTCATTAATGATTAATAAAATAGAATTATTTAAGACCAATAGTCACATTGTCAAAATGATGACATAAATGGCTTGTACTTGTTTAAAACTAATGACTTTTTTCACCCCTCCCTAATTCCATTCTATATGGCCAGCATCTAACATTCTGTTACAATAAAGCCTACAAGCAGCAGCATGATGGTCACAGTCATGAATTAAACACACCACATGTTGCTATAATAAGAAAAAAGTTAAGAAAAATAAAGCATGTAAAGAAAGACATCTTTAAATTACCTACTGCTTTTACCATTACAAATACCAAGCTATAATCCTACTTTATAGATTGACATATATGTTACAGACAGGAGGTAAGACCTGTATTGGGCATTTACCTGAAACATGTCCTGTTACATTCCACAGACATAAGGTAAAGCACAAAAAACAACAGTTTCCATCAGGAATTCATTTACACACAGTGAAACATTGCTCAATATATGATCTATGAAAATCTGCTAAGGAAGTAGAACTAAGTAGAATAGGACTTCCCCCAATGACAGCCACTAAGAACACTATTTGCAAGGTTAGAACAAAATAGTACCTAAGTCTAGAACATATCAGTCACCCAATCCTATATAATGAGAGGAATATGCTAATTATTCATTATGCCCCAAAGCATAACGACCACCAGTGTAAGGACCAGATCAAGGATCTGCAGAAGGGTGGGGCAGCGAACTACAAGAGGGCTGCAGAGAGCTACAGGATGGAGCAGGGCAGCAAGCTATTGGGGGGGGGGGGGCGCCTTGCCGGGGGCACGCTACAGGAGGGTGGGGCAGCGGGCAGAGAGCTGAAGGAGGGTGGCAGTGACCTACTGGCACACAAATTTGTGTGCAGGGCTACTAGTTATAAATAATTTGAAGATTAGTCTATGGAGTGTTCAAAGAACAAAAAACTAAATCTGGGAGTCATGAGAAATCCTGAAAAAAAGGTCAAAAAGGTATGTATGGGTTTGGATTTATGATGGGCCTGTACTCCTGAGTCTTTCATAGTGCCCCATGCCAGAGCTAACTGTGGCCTTGAATTATTGCCTAACCTCTGCCCCTAGGCTGCAGGCACTGAAGCAGGTTACACAGAAAAAGGAGGGGGGAGGTAGTGGGGGGAGGGGAGGAAAAGGAAAGACTATAAATCTGCAGTGGAAGTCAGCTGCAGATTTTTCACACATTAAGGAAAGTCTAAAGCAGGGGTGGGGAACATCTGGCTCTTGGGCCATATAAGACCTGAGAAATCATTTAGTCTGGCCCTGCCAGAGTTAATTAAATGTTTGGCCTACTTATGTAAAGATTTCAATAAGCCAAGTTTTTCCTATTAAATAAACATCAAAAAGTTAATGAGTCATACTAATCTTATTTATCCTGTTTAATATAAATATAAAATCTTATGTACTTTTATTTTATCATTTAGGGAGAAAACACACTTGCAAGTAATCTAAGATTACTTAAGGCATTCTGTTCTCATGTTTGTTTAAATTTTCTGCTGGCAAAGACAAACTATACTTTATCTACGCACCCCACCCCCCCACCAAAAAAAAGCAAACACTTAAGATTGAAAAAATAGCCGAAACTGGTTTGGCTCAGTGGATAGAGCGTCGGTCTGGGGACTGAAATGTCCCGGGTTCGATTCCAGTCAAGGGCACATACATTGGTTGCGGGCACATCCCCAGTAGGAGGCATGCAGGAGGCGGCTGATCAATGTCTCTCTCTCATCAATGTTTCTAACTTTCTATCCCTCTCCCTTCCTCTTTGTGAAAAATCAATAAAATATATTTTTAAAAAAAGATTGAAAAAATAGGCAAAAATTAGAATGGATACTTCCTTGATTGCCTAAATTTGGACATGATTTCATACATATAAGTAATGCCATTAATATTTCAAATTATCTAAAAGTTACCCTCTAGCTATTATGGTCAAAAATTTTAAGATAAAAATTAAAATTATATAAACATTCAAGGTTGTCATAAACATGAAGTTATTCATTTAACTAATAATTACTGAGTACCCAGGTACCAGACACTGTACTTATGCACTGGAGAAGTATCAGGGAACAAAGTAAGCATTCCCTTAAAGGACTTACATTTTAGTGGGAAGAGACAATACTGTTAAGTATTATTTTAAAAAAGCAGAATACGGGGGAGGCAAGGATAGGCTAGGGTCATCTGAGACATCCTTTCTCATGATATCTGATGAATAATCTTAAAGAATGTTAGGACTTAGGTTATGAAGGTCAAAGGAAAGCAGAAAGAGGTACAAGCAAAACCCTGGGGCAGAATAGAGCTTAGGGAGGAGTTCCAGAAATAGCAAGCAGGTCAGTGTAGGTCAAGCAAAACCAGGAAAGGAAAATTGACAGAAGATTAAAGGTAGCAAGAAGCAGATCATGGATCTGGAGAACAGTTCCATGCTTTTTATGGAGATCTATAATTCCACAAAAATTTAGGGCATGAGCCAAATGATGCTAATATCATTGTTTCTTTCTGCAAACAGGTTACTGTACATGGGAAACCATATTCTATCTTCGTATTTCTGGTGGCTAGCATATTATTGGCATTGGAATGTTCAAGATCAGATTCAGAGAAGTATTTTTCTTATTACCACAGAGTTTACATACACCAGTCAATTATCATACAGCTAGTACCTCCAAAGCTTAATAACAGTGATAGTGAGATGCAGCTACCATACTACTGGTCAGTAAGGTGGAAGTAAAATGCTTTAGTTTGTTAATTCTCACTACTAGGATGAAAGGCTGGATACAATAGTAGCATCTTAGTATTGAGTTCCTATCTCAGATTATTTAAAGATAAGACACCAGGTTTACCTCTAACTCAGACTAGAATTAAAATTCCTTCAAGGAGTCAGAAATAACTTAAAACCAAAAAGAAACAAACTTTGAATTATTGTATTTCAGATGTAGGCTGACACTACCTTATTTCCAAAGCCCACCAACACAGCTTATTTACAACTGTTATAACCTGAACACTTATGGCCTATGAAGGTAGTTGAGAAAAACAACTTGTGGTTGAAGAAACCAAGGCTGAGTTAATTTACTTGAGGTAACAGTTCAACATATACTGAATGAACAAACAATATAGTTAATAACAGAAAGAAATGGAATTTGAACCAGGGTTGACTGATTCAAAAGCCTGTAATATCCATATCCATGCCTCTCCTCTCTCAGGTTTGCACCCAATTTACAAATGTGGAATGGGAATCCTCGTCTAATTACATCTCATGGGCTAAGCAACTTAAGACTGCACCATTCTAGTATCCAGGTAAGTTTTTTGAAGTTTAAGAACAAAATAATTTAGTCCTGCTTTACAAATATATATATATATTTCATAAGTCAAATATTAACACCCAATTCTAAAGAAATTATGACTGAAGCATAAAAGCTGTGGCTTAATAAAAAATAAAAAGAAATCAGTTTAAGAATCTGGTAGTATTTTTAAAAAAGGAAACAGTACTGACAATCAAATGAGGAACTGAATCAGTGTTAAGAGGTACACCAGCCAAGCATAAAGCATCAATCTTTTTATTTCGAGTTTTTTTTTTGACACCAGAATGTCTTGTGTTCAAACACAAGACATACTAGCCAGACCACTCAGACTATTTATAATGGTTAAGACATTAAATTATCAAGCTATATATTTTGGGGAAAGTTTATTTTTTTAATCTATAATATAGGGTTACTTCAGCTTTTCGACTATCTCAGTACACTGAAACTCCTAAGGTTTAGGGGTATTTAATCTAGAGCCCAGTCAGCTAATACAACTGTAGATTAAAAATGCTGGAAAAAAAAAAATGCTGACAGTATAAGTGTAGGAAAAGTCCATTTTTTTTCTACTGAATTATGCATTAAATACTTTCTTTTTAGTTTCCATCTAAAATTCTTCCAAAAGACAAAAAAAATGTTTAAAAATTTTATATTCAGTTCTGGAGTCATTTCATATATATAAATAAATGTTTAGGGGGATAAACTGAATGTTCTATAGTTTTCCTGAATTTTAGAGGCAAATAACAACTTTAAAGTTTTATTTTCCTGTAAAAGTAACTAGTAGGAATGAAAATAAAGGTAAAATTAAGTTAAACTTTAAACAAAATTAACTGCCCTTAGGTATATTTTAAAGAGCTAAGAATCTTTAAACCATTACTCTTTACTTCAACATAGGCAGTTCTTACTTCTCTAGAACTAAATTCCTGTGTCACAAATCTGAGGTTTTTTACTCTTACTCTCAATTTATAAATTATACATGATTAATATTTAGTTTCTAGAGTCAGACTAATTTGATGACAGAAATAAACCTGTTATGCATGCAGTAGAGACTCCTTAAAATGACACTGGGGGCAAAATGATTTTAATATTCAAAAGAAGATTCAATGATATTCTAAAATGACACCAAACGTCTAAAACCATTTTCAAAGTGAAAGAAAGAACATTTCTTTAAGATAGTGCAATTTTTTTCTTCTTTTAAATAGATGGGGTCATTCTTAAGTATTACTTACCAATTTCCTTCCCTATTTCAAGGGAAACCACAAAGTATTAAATTTGGAAGAAATAATTCAGCACACAATTTCAGATTAAGAATTTTACATTTAGGGGAACTTTTTTTTTTTTTTTAAACTAACCAAACCCTTGCAGAACTGCTGATCTTCAACCCAACCAGAAAACTGCATTACTCAAAATCACTTACCTTGAGAAAATTCTTGACTCGTTCAGGATCATAGCAGTTGCTTTCTCGGCAGATTCTTTCTACTTCTTTGATCTGCCCAGTCTTGCAAGCTGCCTGAATATATTTAAAGTGCACATCTGGGTCCTGACTAAAGTTAACAATGGATCCCAGAAAATAAAAGAGACCTTAAAAAACAGATAATTGAAATTAAGTACAGGTGCACATTTGAGAATAACAGAAATGTATAATATTTAAGTAATTAAACAACATGTTATTTCAATTATATTTCAATTTTACAAAAAATATAAAACACATACACAATACTCCCAAATAAAAACTGATTGGTCAAAAAACTCCATAAGAATATGAATTAATCTAGTAATTAGTTCAATAAAGGGATTTGCACCTTAATCTTGAAAAACAAAACAAAACAAAAAATTCAGATTGGTCGTGACGCACAGGTTGAGAACCGCTAGCAGGGTCACCTTAAGACCATCAGAAAACACAGATATTGACATTACGATTTATAACAATAGCAAAATTACAGTTATAAAGTAGGAATGAAAATAAAAAAAATTTTATGGTTGGGGGTCACCACAATATGAGGAACTGTATTAAAGGGTCGAGGCATTAGAAAGGTTGAGTACCACTGGTCTAGAGCAATACTAAAAAAAGAGGAAGAAAAGGTAAATGGACCAGTTTAGCTAATGAGCCCAAGAGTCACCAACAGTGATTGTTACATTAGTATTCATTACAGCAGTGGTTTTCAATTGGGGGTGATTTTCTTCCCAGGAGACATTTGGCAATGTCTGGAGATATTTTTGTGTCATAACTGGTGGCACTAACCACACTGGCATCTAGTGAATAGAAGCCAGAGATGTTGCTAAGAATCCTGCACACACCCCGCCCACCAACAAGTTATCCAGCCCAAAAGGTCTGAGATGCTGAAATTATGCAAACCAGCTGTATATAATGACAAGTCACAAAATATCCTTGGTTAGAAACATCTGCCATTATAAGAGTCAGACAACATAGCATGAAAATATATTATACCTGATCACTAGTCACTAGTATTTTTGTTTTACACAATTATTACAAAGCCAATATGTATATATTTGTATCTTAAAATTCTGCTTTTATTTCACCTATAAAATATCCAAGGAATCTTGTTCAATGCATATCCCTAGAATCTAACATAAAAGATACTCGACAACATTTATTGCATGATAAAACTTAAAATTGTCCCATAAAATTAAGCTTGTGGAGACAGAATTTCTAATAGCCTCTGAACATAATAATAGCCTTCTTGGTTATCTTAATTAAAAAACAACTCAGAAATTCCTAATTACCTTCAAAACTTTTGAAAGATTCAAACAGTTCAATCAGAGACTGAGTTGACAGTTGTTCATGATACTTAGAAGCCACTTGAACACAGATCTGCAGATTTTGGCGAATATTGGCAGACAGCATGGCCCTGAGGCATTCTAGAGAGTCTTCTACTGATAAGGATCCAAAGTAATTCACTAACCACTAGAGGACAAAATAAATAAATAAGCAAGTACATAAATGAAATAAAACTGAACCTAATGGTGATATGTAATTATCATCATTCAGTACCACAAACACATTTCAGTACACCATTTAATCCTATCTAAGACCATCTCTTAGGTAAGAAAATGAAATACCTCAGGGTTAAGAAGATGGGTGTGAACAACTGCACGCTTAATATCATATAAATCAGTGAAGTGTTCTAATGCACGTTGCAGTAGGCCAGCCTTTTCACACAGCTGAGCAATGTGAGCCCGGTCATAATGTGTGAACATCTGATTCCCTAGAATAGCATCCGCAACCTATAAAACCACAAACAGGATAAGTTTACTTTACCAGTCTATTTATATCAGTTATTCTATATCCAGATTACATATAAAGATCCAATATCTAATTGATAAAGAGGAGAAAATACAAAGTACTGTTAAAGTATGAACCCATATACCTGAGGTGCGTGCATAAGGTTCATCTCAAGCAACCTAGTCTGTAAAGGACCTTCAGATGGGCGATTATTCTTCAGGGCATCAAGCAAGAATGCAGTACACTGCTGAATTAGATTGTATTCCATAAAGACATCCACAATCTACAAAAAGATTTAAAGAATATTGTCTGAGATGTTTAAAAATGGCTTTATGATACTGTTGATAATATGTAAATGGAAGGAAATAAAACATTATCTCATTTGTTTTACATATAAAAACTGCCAGACCTAACAAACCACAGATTTCAAAAATGTTATTTGGATAGCATAACTTCATAATTAATTTAAAAACAAATTTCTAGGCCCTAGCCAGTCTGGCTCAGTGGATAGAGAGAGCATCAGCCTGCAGACTGAAGGGTCCTTGATTCAATTCTGGTCAGAGGCACATGCCTGTGTTGTGGGCTTGATCCCCAGTGGAGGGGTGAAGGGTGGGAGGGGGAGGTGGTGCAAGAGGTGGCCAATCAATGATTCTCATCATTAATATTTCTCTCTCTCCCCCTTTTAAGAAAATAAATAAATTTTTGGCCCTGGACAGGTAGCTCATTTGGTTAGAGCATCATCCCAATATGCCAAGGTTGTGGGTTTGATTCCTAATCAGGGCACATATATCAATCAGCACAGTAAGTTGAATAAATTGATGTATCTCTGTTTCTGTGTGTCTCTCTCTCTCAAATCAATTTTTAAAAGAAGGAAGCTCTGGCCTGTGTGTTCAGTAATTAGAATGTTGGTCACAGGTTTGATTCCCAGTCAAGGGCATGTACCTGGGTTATGGGTTTGCGCCTCACCCTGTCGGGGCGAGTGTGGGAGGCAATCAGTAGATGTGTCTCTGTGACATCTATGTCACAGAGACATTGATGTCTCCCTCTTCCCTTTTCTCTGGTAAGTAATGAAAACAATATTCTTGGGTGAGGGTTAAAAAAGATAAGAACTATTTTTGTTTTGTGGAGTTACTTTTAATTCTAATAAAAACAACTATTATTCCCATACATTTTTCATATATTTACATATACATCTCTAAACAAGAAGTCCATTTTGTTTGTTTTTAAACTGTATATATAGTCCTTGCCAGGTAGCTCAGTTGGTTGGAATGTCATCCTGAGCACCAAAAGGGTTACAGGTTTGATTCCCAGTCAGGGAACATGCCTGGCTTGTGGGTTCCATCCCCAGTCAGGGTGCATATGGGAGGCAACCAATCAGTGTTTCTCACATTAATGTTTCTCTCTCTCTCTCAAATCGATGAAAGCATATCCCTATGGTGAGGATTTAAAAAAAACCCTGAATACAGATAGTACCATACTGTCCATTCTTCTGCAACTTGCTTTTTTTTGGTCTATGTAGATAAGACAAAGCTCTAATTTCTAGAAATTAAATGGTTAAACCATTCATTTCCAAATTGTTTAAACTCAAATCTCCCCAATTCTGTATTTACATCAACTTCTACAAATACATTTTCATTTCTATACCTGTGTGATATCAGCAAGAGGTTCTTCATCCTGAACTAACATTTGAGCAAACTGCTGTCCCTGATCTGGACTGATACGCATGACATTTCTCAGCAGAAAGATCCAGTCTGGAGTGTATCCAACCTACAAATAGATAAAAAGTTTAAATCCCACCACAAAGTTTCCTTTTTATATAATTTAAAGGCTTTTTTTTTCTGCAACAGAATCTAACTAATATAGAACTAGTGATGAAAGTACAAATTCAGTTTTAATTTAAGATATTCAGTTTCACCTTGGTTTATATTAGGCAAATAGATGCCTTAGTGATAACATCTGATTAAATAGCTATAAATGTTTATAATTGGCTTCTTCATTTTTGATGAATGACCATTTAAAAAAGTTTGTTCTAACAGATTAAGCATGTAGTAAGCTATTTAAGAATAACTCTCCATTTTTTTTAATGAGTGTAATTCTATAACTGGGACTAAACTAGGGCTTTTATTCTTTTCCCAGTAACTAAAAATTTAAGAAAATTCACTATTAAAGCCACTTAAGAATTTCTACAGGCTAATTTCTCTTTAATGTTTTAATGAATTTTTTGTTGAGAATTTGTTTCATTGAACTCACTTTTTTAGCATACAAAACAATCTTCTGAACTTGACCAGTTTCTGCAAAGCACTGAATGACTTTATTTGGGACATTAGCCCTTAGGTACACACTAAGTGCCAGTGTAGGGTCCACAGATTTCACAAGGTCACCTAGTTCTTCAGAACATTCCAGCTATCCAAAGGAAAAAGAGATTGGTTAGTAATTCCTAAGTTGTTTTATAAATGAGCTGTTGACACTACTTACACTATAAATAATATGAAACACTTAGTTACTCAATTGTCCCAGAATATATTACAAGTATTCAGGGGTTGTAGTTAGTAAAGACTCTTGATTATGTATTCACAGCAATGTCTCAGAATTTTCACACATCCTACTTAAAAAAAAAAAAAAAGCCCAATAAGATTTCATACATATAGATATTACCAAATGCCTTGTTAGAAATGTAAATACTTAAAAAGAAAAATCTTGTACTATTAAGAATATTCAGATATCTGACCGACATGGCCCAATTTTTTCAAAATAATGTAACTTTAGGTGTAATGTTATCAAATGAAAAATTGATACTAATTACCAGTTGAGGCTTACCATAAGGACCATTATTAAAATTACAGTATAATTTTTGTATGTCTGAAAAACCTAAGCTCCATTATCTTCTTGGCTTTTGGATTTAAGGTTATAAAGCAGGACACTCTAATTTCACAAGGTCAAACAGAAAAAAACTTTGAATTTTTAGGTGGTAGACAAGTAGATTCCCTTCTCTATACATTCAACCTGCCTTAGCCAGCAATCTAGTCTGGGAAGTAGTTTCCCTAAAAGAGCATTGCTTTAAATATTAGAGTTGATTTTCTACTTTTAATGACTATGTGACTATGTCAGAAAATAGCCTTTATCATTGATCTTCAGTATGGAGAAGTTGTATTGAAGTATATCTCTTAACTAAACACACTAATTAATGAATAGTTGACCAATATCCCTTTTACTACAAATAGATCCCACATGACCATTCATACAAAAAGGTAATAATATCCAGAAAGCTTTCACACTGTTATATAGGTCAACTCAGTTACCTTGGCTATCACCATTCTCCTTTAACTTAAACAATTAAGATGGACCTCAAATACTCGTTATTGTGGCTATTAATTATTCTTCGGCAGAGGCTCCTATCCAAGCATCCTAACTCTGAAGTACTATTCACTAGTATCCTATAAGACTGCCAGATGCTGGGTTAAGAAACAAGGACTTAGAATTAGTCATGTAAAAATACTATCAACATACACTAACACTGAAAGGTATAACAACATTAAGTTATTCACCTCTCAGAGTGCTTTAAATAGTACCTCCTCATTCTTGAAATAGCATAAGAAATGGCAATTCAATATTGCCACTTTATCGAAAAAGGCTTTTTTATGTTGGTATGGAAAGAACAAAAACACTGATGGATTCTTCAAACTTGCTAATTGCCTTGCAAATAAGCAACATTTTTCATAATGTGCTCTAGAAAACAAAATGCTATTAGATGCTCTATGTGAAAAGAAATCAGTTAAGTATGAATGAATGAATATAAAAAACACAGAGAAATCCTGCAGTAAAGAAAGCTGGTTAACGTTTTTTAAAGGTTCATATTTAAATAAATTTCAAGAAACTGAGTTAAATATTTTCCCATGTAATGCTAATTTACATACTGTGAAATCTCTCTGGGAATTTTTATCACTGCTAATTAGCCCTGCTGTCTTATTAACATATCTATGGTCCAACATTTTATATAACATGTTTCCTTTCCTTCTCACACTCAAACATAGTTACTAGTAACAAATACCAACATTGTGATGATACTTGGGAATTTTTCAAAGAAAAGATATATTTGTAGGATTGAAACTACTATACATATTAAATGTGAGAAGTGAAAGATAGTAATATATTCCTTATATCCAAATGAATGTTACATATGTTGACAAATATGAATACATACTGAAATGTCTCACACTAAGCTTTTCCTGAGGCATAAGGATAGCAATTTGCTCCTAGGTTAATGGTTCTAACCACCCAGCACAAATTCTGATTCCATTTATAATACTAAACCTCCACATGTTATAAAAATAAGTTTATGCATCTCATACAATGTCTATTCTTATTCTATTCCTACAAGCATTAAAAATAGATACAGATATTTTGGGGCAGCCCTAAGACAATCAAAGCAAAAGTATGTTAACTGAAGTTAATATACCTTATCTTCTTTTAACCATTTCTCCAAAAGCTGTTTCCGTCCTTGCTGAAGAACAGGCCTACACAGTTCTAAGGATTCATATTTGTTTAGCTGGCCTTGGTCCAAAAGTATGCCAAAATATTGAAGTAGAGGAGAAGTTTGACCTGGCTGGGCTGGGACACTCTGGAATCGACGGATAGTGTCTGGGGTACGGAGGATTCCCTTTAAGAAACAAATGGTAAAGACTCGGTTTAAAAGAGATCCAACATCACACTAATAACTCAATGGGTCTCTTAAGTCCATTATAAAAGCATGATTCTACCTACTAAGACCAAATTTCAAATCTTCAATATGTTCAGTAATAATGATTCAGTCAACATCTGTTCACATCCCTGGCCAGGTGTAATAAGGTTATTCAGAATCAGAAACATACCACCCTAATTACAATGCCAATGTGTAACAGAGTAAGTATAAAGTAGTTACAGCTAGCTATTATTCCAGGTTCATGTTAGGTGCAAATTTCCTAATAGTGTTCAGGATATAAGGTGTTAATTCATTCAATATAATTAAAGGTAATGAGAAAAAAACTCAGCTCAATTTCAGACAACTCTTTTTACCATAAATGTAATAGGATCTGTTCAATTCTTCAACTTGGATATAAAATCAGTACTACCACACCGTGTACCCTGTAGACCCATCTCTTGTTTGAAAAGAACAGACCCATGGACACCCCTTCTTCCAGCCCCAACCACGCTCTAACCTCTTTTCCAGCTGCAACCTTTGGAGGCATCTTCTCAGCCATCCTCTGCCTTCAGGACCAGCCAACACCTTTTTTTGAGCTTAGCTCCTTATTGTTGATAAACCATGAGCTCCAAGATTTGTCAAAATTGTTCCACAGAGATGGAAGCCACTGTCAATCGCCTGGTTAACCTTCATCTGTGAGCCTCCCACACCTACCTCTCTTCTGGGCTTCTATTTCAAATGTGAAGATGTGGCTCTGGAAGGCATGGGCCACTTTTTCCATGAGTTGGCTGAGAAGTGGAGGGCACCAAGTGTCTCTTGAAGATGCAAAGCCAGCAGTGCCCATGCCTTCTTCCAGGACACGTAAGAGATGTCACAGGATGAGTGTGGTAAAACCACGGTCCTGGAGAAGAACCTGAACCAGGCCCTATTGGATCTGCATGCCCTGGATTCGGCCCACACAGACACCCATATCTTGGTGACTTCTTATAGAGCCACTTCCTAGATGAGGAGGTGAAATTCATCAAGGTGAATGACCACCTGAATAACCTCTGAAAGCTGGCTGGCCCCTAAACTGAGCTAAGTTCACCTTCTAGCATGACTAGGAGCCTCTGCAGCCCAGTGGCCTCCGTGGGACCCCCTGGTATCTCTGTGGTGTCAGGGCTTCTGCCTGAGCCTCTCCCCGAAGCTCTAGGCAGCTTTTTAACCACCCTGAAAGCCCTCTCTCAAGCTGTGGACCAAATGGAAACAAAGCTTTACACAGGGGGAAAACACTGATAACTATCACTGACAAGGTCAAACAGTATTACAACTAAGTAACTAAACATCATTACATCTACATAAACCTTAGCTTGCTAGATCTACTTATCTTTCTAACATTCTTAGTTTTAAAAAGCTAACCAAAACTAGAGGACAGAAGAATAATTAACCAAATCTAAAGGCACAAACAAGGAACTCAATCTACCACAGAAAGAATGCAACTTAAAGAAGACTAGTTTCTCCATGAAGAGCTGGCTCCATTCCTAACAGTAGAAATAAAGCATGTATGAACATTAATCCAATCATGGCAACTTACCTTGGGTGCATTAGCAGCCACCTTTGCTGCCTCTGAGTAATTTCCCTGGGCAAAAAGAGCATTAAATTTCCGGGCAAAGAGTTCTTCAGCACCAGCTAAGTTGTTACGTACAGCCATTCTCAGAGCCAAATCAGGATTTTGTAGGACATTGGTGATATAAGGAATTATGTTTTCTTCTTCCACACATACTGATAGAACCTGCAATTTAAAGAGTAATGAATAGTTGAAATGTGTTCATTTGGATATCAATGATACCAAATCTGCTTAGAGCTGATTACTACTGAGTCACAAAGGTATTAAAATTGTGACAGCTGCTTTTTTGTCATAAAAATTAAAAAGAAAAAAAAAAGGCCCTAAGTGATAAAACTGAGGGTGCTATCCCCTATTTGGAGTGCCTAAAATATGGCCATTCTGTAATATAAATAGCTCCCTATTTCATACTATTTGAACTCTAATTGCTTTGCTACCATTCATTTAAATGAGCTTTGTAAGATAATTCACTATGATTTATAGATTCTTGAGGAAAGCAATCTTGAAAACCTACAGAACGTAACTGAAGAAGCTACAAAATCTAAGGCTTGCCTGGAAGAAGTTTAAGGTTTATTCCTTTTAACTCTAACATTTTTTTAAATAATGATTTTTTTAGTAATTTTCTTATTTACATTTACATCCCCACAGACCAGATTATATATTCAGTGAGGAGAAAGAATCCCTGAATCCTACTGTATAATGCAAGGCATACAATAGGTGCTTAATAAAGGTAATAATGTCATCTTGATGGCTTTTGATTTTCAACCAATAGAAATCATACACTTAATCTTTTAGGGCAGTGATTTTCAACTAGTGTGCCACAAGAATTTTTTAAACATGCAATGCCTGACTAACCTTTTCCCCTTAGACTGTCAAATAAAAAAAAAAAAAGACAACAGCCAACACAACACTAGCCATCTGGTATGGATGAATCAAAATTATACATTTTTGTTGTTGTTGTTAGATTGGCACAGAAAATTGTTGGGGAAGGGGAGGAATACAAATCAAGTACCCAGAATCAAAGTTATAAATATCAAATATATTAGTAAAATTATTCAAGATACTTTAGTTTAAGCATTATCTTAAAAACATCAGCACAGCAGTGGAAAGAAAAAGATCTCTAGCTTATCAACTTCATGATTATTAAATTGTCATTAACCTAGTACACCAAAAGGCAATTCATTCTTGATATTTTCCAGGAGAGACACATGCAACTGAATAAATGAAAGCTACTGAATTTTTAAAGTCGCCTTTGTGCCAGACAAGAACTGGTGTAGAAATACGATTAAACAAAGAAAAGCCCCTTTCCTAATGAAGAACAGTGACTAAAGCAGTTAAGCAAGCAATTGTAATTCATTGTGATAAGTGCTATGAAGAGGGCTACATAAGATGTAGGGACATAAAGCAGTTGTAGAGTTGAGGTAGGGGATGGACAAGTAAGGACAGAGTATTTGCCTCTTCATATACAACCCATTTCTTGGAAATTAACAGAACAAAGCAGAAAAAAAACTACTAATTAACTTCCTCTCCTTACTACCTGAGAAAATTACTAATTTGGAGGAAAACTAAGTCAAAACAAATAATAGTATTATTTTCAAAGTTCTAATATTTTTTTAGAAAATAAGATACTCCTGGGGTAAAATATTTTAATTACATTAAAATACTAAAAAATACAGAAAAGGGATCACTTGTTAACGGTATAAAAAGGTTTGCCAATCATGACAAACTCAGATCAGCTAATATTTTCCCCATCTAACTGGATAGCTTGCCAAGTACCCCACAATAGCTACTGTAACATATCACCTTCCCACATTAAATATTTAGTAACAGTTAGGAATAGTGATGTAGGAAAAATTCTTTTCCTTGTAGTTAATGATTTATCTTAGAGAAAACTCCTTTGAAAAGTATATAGTCTGTCAAATGTGGCCCTAATAGTTCCTTTGAAAAAGGTCACTTCTTTGACAATAAAGACACAATCCTAGGTGGCTATATGCCAGTTTCTCTCTTTGAGACAGTATTAAAGAAAGAGACTTTGTATCCTATGCTTCATATTTTTAGGTATATATTATTTTCAGACATCTAAAGTTACCATGCACTTTTAAAAAGTATTAATGGCAATAAGTATTGTTTTGTAGCTTAATTTACGTCTCAAGGTTTCCTTACTTGTCCCTTTCTGTTTACTCCAATTATTCCAGCTGTGGCTTCATGAGGTGCAGTAACAAAGATTGTTTCTCCACTGATTCTATTCATGTAGATGCAGGTACCAGTCTCAAGGTCATACAGGTGGATATAACCATACTTAGTAATCAAGAATACTACATCATGCTTTTCACTGATCTGTATAAAGAAAATCAACACTTAAGTAAAATAATGAATCCACAAACAGAAAATTTAGACCAATTCCTTTTTAGAGATGGTGAAATTCTAGAACTTTGACAAGAGATTTACATTACAGAATAAAAGCTAATATTAATGGTTTCCTCATTCTTACAGAACATTTAAAGATGGCACAAATAAGGGTCTTACATAAGACAAGAATATGAATAAAAAATGAGATAAAAAACAATGATTTAGGATAACCCAGTTTACATATTAGAGTATTACTATATCAAGTTTCTCTAATAAACTTTATTTTAAAATAACAGTAATTCTTTTAATCTCCACTTATATTATACTGACTGAATAATAATAGTTTTTGAATTAATTTTGTTAAAAGGAGAGATTTCAAAGTCCCTTTGCTCTGTTTAAAATACCTGCATTGCAACAGGAAAGTCATTTTGTGCTTCTGGAGGAAAGAAAACATCCACAGCCTTCTTTGGAAAGGGCTGGTTCCCTGTAGGTGGGGTGCCAACTTCAATGATATGTAACTGTTCAAAAGAAAATAAAATTTATAGAAACTTAGATCTTTTAGTAGTTATCATAGTAGCTTTATTTGTTGCCCCAAACTGGAAACAATAAAATGTCCTCCAATAGGTTTAATATTCATTATTAATATTTCCATGGTAGATTAATAGTATAAAGAACTCTCATGGACATTATGCTGCCTGGGGTGGAAAGCCAACCTCAAAAGGTCACATACTATATGATTCTATTTATACAGCATCTTGAGTGACAAAATTATAGAAATGGAAAGTAATTTAGTGGTTGTCAAGGGTTAGAGATGGTAAGGGAGTGGAGTACCTATAAAGAAGTAGCATGAGGGAAATCCTTGAGGTAACAGAATAGTATGTATCTTGTGACACAGAATTATACAATTATACTAATGCTAATTTATTGTTTCCTTATATACCATATATATAGCATGTAAGACATAACTATTGAGGGAAACTAGGTAAAAAACACTTGTACTGTCTTTACAGTTTCCTATGAATGTATATTATTTCAAGATAAAAACTTTAAAGTCAGTTGAAGAGCTGAAATAATCACACTACAATCTTGCTTAATTAATGGCATAAAATGGTAAATATAACCCACAAAAGATGCTTTCTCATGGTTTTCTATTATAACTTAGCATTTGGGTCCCCAAATAGAAAACTAACTGTTAAATTCTTTTCAGCCTGTATATCTACTCTAACACAGAAGGAAAGTATGCACATATGCTGAGTGAGCCGTCACCCTAATAACATAAACCTCATAAACTGGATGAAAACATTTTGGTTTAAGATGTCTGATTATTATAATTTAAGCAATCGCTATCTTAATGTTTTTAAGTAGTTACCAGGGAAAAATATGAAGACTGTAGGAGTCTAGTCTGGCAGTGAGGGCTGCAATGCTGTGTCATCCAACACTGCAGTTAGAGTAGCAGCCGAGTTCTCAGGGTTCTGGGCAGGACTTTCGGCTGCGGCTCTGGCAACTGCCCATTTTCCCTGGTTCCGCATCTTCCAAGCTTGGTCCTAAACATCCCAAGCTATTGTAAACTATCCATTATCCTTCCAGTAAATTTTCTACACTCAAAGAATCAACCAGATCTGTTTCTATTGTCTACAACTAAGAATCATAACATACAAAATACTTTCATTTGTCCAGGTGATTCCAAAGTAGAGCCAAAATTAACAAGCTCTGACTTAGGGCAATGTTACTCAAATTGTAGGCCACATTCTATCTAGTCACCTAAGTATTTAAAATGCAGAGTATGGCCAAGACCGGTCTGGTTCAGTGGATGGAGCGTCGGCCTGCGGACTGAAAGGTCCCAGGTTCGATTCCGGTCGGGGGCATGTACCTTGGTTGCAGGCACATCTCCAGTGTGGGGCGTGCAGGAGGCGGCTGATCGATGTTTCTCTCTCATCGATGTTTCTCTCTCTCTCTCTCTCCCTTCCTCTCTGTGAAAAATCAATAAAATATATTTTTTAAAATAAATAATTAAATAAATAAATAAAATAAAATGCAGAGTATGAGCTCCCTCTACTGAATCAGACTCCCTAGATATAAGTTGCCCAAATATGTACCTTACCAACCCTAATGAAGCTTATGCACAGTAGGCTGAAAACAGAATAAGGCCTTATGAAGGCAATAAAAATAAAGTCCTACAGCTGATAGAAAGAAGCTATTAAAGAACATTATTTGAGACAAGTATTACTAGAAGCAGAATTTAAACAGTCATCACAAACCTGAATGTTAGAAGCAAATTAATAAGGAAGAAGACTATTTTGAAATTAGATGATTAATTAGTAGCATAAAGACAAAGAAATTGTAAAATAATTTCCAAAGCCAAAACTTACCTTCCCTCCAGCTTGACCCCGTACTGCAAAACAAAATAACGTTGATTCTTCTGCATTTCCTTCCATCTTAAATTGTGCGAAGCTAGCTGCATGTCCTTCAATGGGCTGAGACACTTTCCTATCTACAGAATACAACTGCATAGCTCCCACCACACGATTTTGCTACAAAAGATCAGAGAGGATAAAGTTTGGGGACCCAATGAACCAATAACCCAGATTCATCAACTAGTGAAAATAATTAGAATTACTTTATCAGTTTTAAAAGGATTTACAATTCTTTTTTAAGTCTCTCAATGTAGATTTGATACCTTTTCACTTAACAGTTAGTTCTAAAGATTATCTTTTTAAAGCTTAACATGAATGTTTAAAATGTGGCCCATATACAACCATCTGTTTATGCTATCTTAAAAAATATATGTGTGTAGGAGTACTCATTCTGCAGTAAATATCCATAATAAATTCCAAATCATGTATACAGAAACTCAATATATCCACTTAACCTGCAAGTAAGACCTAAAAACACTTGGGAGGGACATACTCTGAAACTATGCCAGTATAAAGGCATTAAGCCACCTCTCTTTATTTCTTAAAAAAGAAAAAAGGTCTTCCAAATAAGTCAGATATTACATAACTGAGCACAGAAGACCTAATTTCAAAATAAAATGCATTCTAGACATATTATTCTCTAGACCTTTCTTTATTAAACACTAGAAAAAAAATGTTACCTGTGCAGATATGCCAGTCAGAAGTAACCATTTTTGCTTTGCATCTGTACGATAATTGATAATCTGGCAACCTGCAAGGCTAGAATGGCGATCAAACATTTTCACTGGCTGAGACTCTCCTTCCATACTCCAATGGTAAACTGCGTTATCCGTAACAAGAGCAACCGTATTCAAAGAGATCCATTTCCAGAAGGTGACATCATCAGTCATGGTATGGGCCTTCATTTTACTTTTCATTTCAATGTTAAATATCTGAAGAGTTTTCCCAGCTGAAACAAAAATTAAGAATTATGAATCACTAAAGAAAGTCATGCTCAGGATAAATTAATATCTAGCTAAACTAGCTCTGTAACACAATCTATAACTTCCAAACAAATGGTTCTATCAGGAGACTATTCAGTAACCAACTACAGAAGTCAAGTTGATAGAGCAGCAAGCATTGAAAAGATAGCTGAGACTGGGTAATCTACATCTACATCTGAAGCAAAAACTATATTACTCTATTAAGGACATTTTCAACAGATAGCATAAAATTCTATAGAATTCTAAACCCCAACTAAAAATGAGCCTAAAGAACAGCTTGCTTAACAATCGTGGAAAATAAGGTTGAAATCTTATTATTTATAATTAAGAAGGTTTAAACACTAACTTAGTTGTAGGTGCACAGAACAAAGCAAATATGATACAAACACATGGAAAAAATGACTACTTTTTAAAAGGCAGTCATCCCCCATTCAACTAAATCTTGTGGAAACTGCTTTTTGAAAGAGGACCTACTTCAACTCTGCCTTCACCACGAGAACATAAGAGAGATGCATGCTACATTTAATTGGTTTAAGATACAAAGGAAAAGCTACAGCAGTGGTTCTCAACCTTTCTAATGCCTCCTCCACCTTTTAATACAGTTCCTCATATTGTGGTGACCCCCAACCATAAAATTATTTTTGTTGCTACTTCATAACTGTAATTTTGTTACTGTTAATGAATCATAATGTAAATATCTATTTTCTGATGACCCACAGGTTGAGAACTGCTAGCACGGTCGCCTAAGACCATCGGAAAACACAGATATTTACATTACATAACAGTAGCAAAATTACAGTTATGAAGTAGCAACGAAAATAATTTTATGGTTGGGAATCACCACAACATGAGGAACTGTATTGAAGGGTCTCAGCATTAGAAAGGTTGAGAACAACTGTGCTAGAGGAAAGAAGAGGGAAACAAAGGAGGACAGTTTCAAATGCTGATAATGTAATACAGATAGGAACAAAGTTCAAGCTCCATCCAATGAAGACAGCAAACATTTAGTAAAAGAAGAATGAAATTTGAGTGTTAAGAGTTCACTGAATCAGATGCAAAGACTGGCATTTATAATTTGAATTCCATCACAGTCCAAAAAGTGCTTTGGTTTAAATTAATAGAGATCAAAGCCCACAGATATCACTAGGCTATCTAATCCAGATTAGTCCTTAGAGACTAAGGAAAACTCCATTCCTGAGCCACAGAGAACATGGATCCTAAAGAACAAAAATTATGAGAGTATGGGGGTGGGGAGGAGAGGAGATGGGACAGGACACAAAACATATGGCTTTGTACCATGACCCTTCTTACCACATGTGTAAGAACTTCTTCCATAAAACACAATATATAAAACACAATCAGACTTGAACAATTGTGAAAGTTATAGTCCTGTTTATAAAAAGAAACCAAGGTTTAAAACTTCCTTCAAAAGGAAGTAAGTACAGTAAAGCCTCGATAGGTTCTGTGACTTTAAGGAAAACAGTAATAAGGAAACCAATTTTACTACAGGGTAATTGATTTAAGTTAAATTCCTATGGCATCTCATCAACCTTACAACCAAATGATGTTATTCGAGGACCTGCTGCATTTGGAAATTAGTTTCCTTTTCTGCCTTCCCCAACCCCTACTTATACTTTTATTCTTTCTTTACATAAAAGCAGTTAGAGTATATGTTGTATGAGAGATTTGGGGAAAAAGGCAAGATATGACTAGTTTAACTCTATAGTGTACACATATGGGCACAAATCTATAATGCTATTATTGTACAATGCTCTAAAAATCTTTTCAATTTATTCTTTTTATAACGCAGGACAATAACTAATACAATCTAATTTAAGATAACTCACCATCTGCACACATAAGAAAGCATTAAGAAATGTGATAAGATAACAACAACATTAAAAATAGAAAAGAATTTTGAGAAAATTTAAATGATGGCCTTTTAATAAAAGTGTGAGAGCTATTTAGCAGTTGAATTTATATTCTTTAAAGAGGCTGAAGGGAAATTAATATACTAAAGTATAATATGTATTGTTTAATAGAAGCAAAAAGCTCACTACTGAAAAACACGCGGGCCTAAGTGAAAGCTGGATGGGTAATCTTTCCTTGGGGTGAGATCAACTCTAATCTTAGACATGGAATGGTGACATCTGTTTGAATATGCTCGGCCCTCTCCTTCTCCTCATTTAATCTCCAACAAGTATTACTACTAATACAAAGTATAAAAAGAAGCCTGTTTAAAAACTTCAGCACTTTTAACAACTCATCCAGAAATTACTAGGATTCTGAGCTAAAAAGAACTGGAAAAATTACCCAACCTAATCTTCTCACTTTACAAATGAATAAAGTAGACTTCCCGAATATTTCTGTCTTATCCAAAGTCAGCCTGCTAGAGATGGGCTTGGACAGAGTGCTTGTACATCACTTAGGTAACATACTATTTAGCACTGAATGGCTCTATCTACAGACTTAGATCTCCAATCATTAGCTATGTGATTTTTAAATTGTTTAATTAAAAGCTATTAACTTTAAACAAGGTCTGTTTCCTTATATAAAAATAATTGTATTTATGCCAGAAGATTATAGTAATCTTCATAAAAGTTACATATATGCTCCAAAGACTTAAAATATCTAGTATAATATTACTAGAAACTGGAACTCTTTCTACTACACCAAGAAAAAAAAAAGCAAAGAATAGGTAATTACATGCCTTTTTCAATCCAATTTGTCATCAAGCCCGCTCAGAAACTTGTTTTAAGAGTCAATTACATTCTGTCTCATAGCTCAAAGGAAAAAAACTATAGGCTCCCAGCCTGTATAAGGTTCTTTGAACCCTGTTTAAACTAATAGATTGTACAGTTCCCTGTGATGACAACTAAAAAGTTAGTATGAATAAACTCTAACACCGTGATTTCAAAGCTTTAAATACCCACCTATGTAGACACACTTGTAAATTCAAGCCATTTTTAAAACTCGGTAACTTAAGTACAAGACAAGTATAAAAAGGGTAGAGCACGAACAGCAAATTTATAATCATAACAGTTCTGCAATATTTAAATGCTAATATTAGCAAAATATGTGGTGTTATTTTTTTTCAAAGCACAGTCTTATTACACACTGTAGGCATAAATTATAAATTCATTTACTTTTTTCCAAGATCTATGATGAATAGCAAATAAGACATTTTATAGAAACATGCCAAGTAAAAGCCATGAAAATAGTTAAAATCAAATTCAGTAATAGCTTAAACTTAGTAGCTTTATTTAACCAAATCAAAATACTAAAAGAGCTCTTAATTATTGTACTTAAGTAAATTATATTTAGGAAGAGTTTTAAGAAAAAGAAACCCACAATCTTTTATACCTTTCAATGCAATTACTTTGCTAGCTGGATTCATGATGGCGCTGTCTGCTGAAATTGGTCTTCGAATTGGATTACTTGGGTCATTCATATCAATGATTACCACTTGAGCTTGCTCTCCTACTTTCTCTCTAATGCAGATGAATTTGTCTGACTCCATAGTCAGGGTACTAAAGCCAATGTTTGCTGGGTTTATACCCAGGTTCTGGAGCTAAAGGAGAAACAAACAAACATTAATAAACCATGATACAAAGTGAATTAGACAGACTTGTTATTTGTGTATTATCGTCACTACAAATCTTCATTTTACCAGTAATGCTTTAAGGTCAATAGTGAAAATCCATTACATTGATTCAAGTGAGGCAATTGATAGCCAAATAATGAACCATCTGTTCTTCCAACAAATGTGGTATTCTATTATTTTGCTATAACCTTTTAGTTTTAACTAGAGATGCATAACCTTGTGATTAGAACTAAGAGGCAGAATAAACAGTAAAGGAAAGAATTATATCTAGCTAGCCTTTATGGCTTAAGAGATTTGCTGTCGGGGGAGAATCCAAGATGGCAGCATAGGTGAGCACCTAAACTGCTGCTTCGTACAACAATTTCAAAACTACAGTTAAAAGACAGAACAGACATCATCCAGAACCACAGGAAAGCTGGCTGAGTGGAAATTCTACAACTAGAAGGAAAGAGAGGGGTTCACAGAGACCCAGAGGAGCTGCAAAAAGCTGAGGTACGGAGACGCGTGCATGGAGAGAGCGGGTGCTGGATTGCCTGGCTGGCTTCCTCTGGCAGGAGGGAGATGGGAGACTCCCAACTGCACTGAACCCCTTATTCTACGGCACTGAACCCCAGGTCCGGCCAAAACTCACAGAGGGGAAGAAGTTTGGACTGTGAAAAGGGAGAAGTACACGGAAATTCAGGGGAGCACAAAAGGGCAGAAGTCTGCAGGCGTGCACACCACTGCAGAGAGAAGACAGACTGCTGATTGTGCCACTGGCTTTCACTAGTGGGCAGGAGACAGCCTCCCAACTGCACCACTTCTAACTCGACTAAACCCGTTTCGGGCGAGACCCTGGGGACCCAGACTCATATAGTCCCGAAGCGCAGGGGAGCCAGAAAGGCAGCGGTCTAGAGGCACTGCGTGGGCAGCACACAGGGACCGCTCCAGTGATTACCCAGAGACACCTGAGACCCAGGGGCTGTGGAGGGCGGGGCCATCTAGAAGGCAAAGCAGTCTTTAAGCCCTGAGACTCCACCCCTCCCAAGCTCAACAGAGAGGCTTTTGCAGTTTTGCAAGTCTTGTATCATAAGGTTGAATCCAACACAGAAGTTCTCCCGGCATAATGAAAATGCCAAGACAAAGGAAGAGATCACAAAAAAAAGAAATGGAGGAAAACAAACGACTATAGAGTTCAAAACCATGGTTATAAGGTTTTTCAAGAATTTCCTAGAAAAGATGGATGAATTTAGCGAGAACCAAGAGGAGATGAAAAAGGACCAACTAGAAATTAAACATACATTGACTGAAATAAAAAATATTATACAGAGACCTAACAGCAGACTAGAGGAAGGCAAGAATCAAGTCAAAAATTTGAAATATAAAGAATCAGAAAACACTCAACTGGAAAAGCAAGAAGAAAAAGGAATCCAAAAATGTGAAGATAATATAAGGAGCCTCTGGGACAACTTCAAGCGTACGAACATCAGAATTGTGGGGGTGCCAGAAGAAGAGAGAGAGCAAGATAATGAAAACTTATTTGAAGAAATAATGACTGAAAACTTCCCCCACCTGCTGAAAGAAATAGACTTGCAAGTCCAGGAAGCACACAGAACCCCAAATAAAAGGAATCCAAAGAGGACCACACCAAGACATATCATAATTAAAATACCAAGAGCAAAAGACAAAGAGAGAATATTGAAAGCAGCAAGAGAAAAATAGTTCATTATCAAGGGAGCACCCATTCGATTATCAGCTGATTCCTCAACAGAAACTATGCAGGCCAGGCGGGAGTGGCAAGAAATATTGAAAATAATGAATAGCAAGAACCTACAACCAAGAATATTCTATCCAGCAAAGCTATCATTCAGAATTGAAGGTCAGATAAAGAGCTTCACAGATAAGAAAAAGCTAAAAGAGTTCATCAACACCAAACCAGTATTATATGAAATGCTGAAAGGTACTCTTTAAGAAGAGGAAGAAAAAAGTAAAAGATAAACAATTCTGAACAACAAATACATATCTATCAACAAGTGAATCTAAAAATTAAGTGAATTAAAAATTTGATAAACAGAATAAACTGGTGAATATACTAGATTCAGGAGCACAGAAAGGGAGTGGACTGAATTCTCAGGGGGAAATGGGTGACGGAGGTACAGGGAGAGACTGGACAAAAATCATACACCTATGGATGAGGTCAATGCGGGCGGAGGTAAGGGTAGAAGGAGAGGTGGGAGCCAGGTGGAGAGGAGCTATGGAGGGGGAAAAAAGAGAAACAAACGTAATAATCTGAACAATAAATATTTAATTAAAAAAAAGATTTGCAGTCATTAACATTTCTTAGTTTAAGATCTTTGAACTGTTCTCTCTCCCTTTAACACTTAGTAATTACTTGTTCACTTACATTAAACTTCAAAATCTGAAAATTAAATCACAGAATAAAAAGAAAAAATTTGCCAAGACCGGTTTGGTTCCGTGTATAGAGCTTCGGCCTGCGAACTGAAAGGTCCCGGGTTCGATTCCGGTCATGGGCATGTACCTTGGTTGCGGGCACATCCCCAGTAGGGGGCGTGCAGGAGGCGGCTGATCGATCTCTCTCTCATCGATGTTTCTGACTCTCTATCCTTCTCCCTTTCTCTCTGTGAAAAATCAATAAATTATATTAAAAAAAAAAAGAAAAAATTTAAAATTTTACAGTTTTCGATCTAAGGGAACTTAGATTAGCAAAAGCAGACAGACAAGTAAACAAAGTTACAATATTTTACAAAGTGCCAAAACAAGTGTAAGAGGGACCTTATTAAAGACCCACACCTAAGAGAATGTGTTCAAAGGAGAGCAGAGAACGCTGGACAGAAGAACAAATGCTAAAACCCAGCGATGTGAAAGTATGTTCTGCTAAAGGTACTACAAAGTACTTTTGTAACACTGGGAGTATAGACTATGAGTGTGGTAATAAGTTAAGGCTATAAAGATAAGCAAGGGCCAGATTGTTAAGCTAACCGTACTCCACAAAGAATCCTGAATTTATTTTTTAGGCAAAGGAAGCTACTTAAAGAGTTTTAACAAGGAAAATAATGGAATCAGATCTGCTGTGTGTACTTCAGAAGACATTCAAGTATTTGCTAAACAAATATAGAGGACCTAAGGATAGTAGGTCTTTAAAACCCAATTAAGGGTATAAAAACAAAGGGCACCTGTTAGAAGGAGAGCTCTACCAGAATGGGTCATTAACAAATTAAGTCCAATAAAAGGCTGCCTGAAGACTTTACCAGCCTTAGCCAGACTAGTCTCTTCCCCGACCCCCACCCAATAGTTAATAAATTCACATGGAACAAAATACAAACAAAACAAAAAAATCACAGGGGAAAAAAAATCAAGTCTTTCTTCTTCCATTGCCCCCAGATATCAATTTCCCTCCCCAGAGACCACCGCTGTCTCTACTCTCTCTGAACTGGCTAAGCCAAGTTAACTGTATTCCATCTAAATTCTTTTGTCAAATTCTTCTGCTATTAATGCTTAATTATAACCAGACTGGGATCTGAATAAGATACAATCTAAGATTAAGAGACTGAATTTTACTTTCACTCCCCTCCTCAGTGACTGCAGGCACAACCAATCATAAAGCATAGTTACAGTAACTCAGTTACTGAACACCAGGGCAAGGAGTCAAACATTTGTCTAACTATTAATACAAGCATGGTAATAAAGTAGAAGATTAACTAGCTTTACAAAGCTCTAGTATATGCTGCCATGCATGGCAAGTATACAGCTGTAAGATATATAACTTATAATAAATTAAGTTACAATAAAACTTTGTTATTAATTTTCATTTTTTCTTGAGTCTAGTTTGACTCCATTAAAAAACTGATGGAGAAAGATAAACCATAAGTGATATCCCGATACATACAGAGGGACTGTGTGGGTGTCTGTCTCGTTTTAGGAGAGCTGTATACATCTAATTCCTAAGTAGAGCGCCCTCAAACTTTTCCAAGTTTAATTGATAGATCCCTTCCCAAAAACTGGAGAAAACATTCTAGTAGTTCATGAATCTCTTATAAATACATGTCAAAGCAACATGTTATATTCTAAACTACTCTGTAAAATAAGAATTCTGTGTTTCTGTCACTACCTAAGGCAATTTTGAGCTTCAACTGTCACAACTGAAGCCCTAGTGTTTGAGAACAAGTAAAATAGTTCCCTGAATTACAGAATCTGGGTCAAACCACAAATAAATTCAGAGGATATATGAGTTTCTGAACCTGCAGCTATTTTCAGAGAATACAATAATGACATCCGAACAGCCACATTTTATCCTCTCAATTGGCAAAATGTTGCTCTTGCTGATCATGGAGGTACTCTATTTTGAGATGTGCTTGGAAGTTTCTATAATAAAACTGTTTTTAACTTCAAAGAACTTTTATTTTGCTGGTACAAAATAAGAAGAATATGGCATCAATAAATTTAGGTTAAAAAAGTGATTACTTCTTTTTAATAGTTATTACACGGATAGAGCAAATTATTCAAACTGTTCAAAAGGGTATATTCGTATACTATGAAAAGTCACCCATTCCATGTTTCTAGTTGTACCTCCCCCTCCCAGGAATTAGATACTTTTCCATCTAAGAGATAACCTATGCATATTTCCATCCAACCTATGCATATTTCCGTTCTCCCTTAAAAACAAACAAAAACACTAAAGGCACATGCACAAAAGCATACAAATTACCAATTCCTTGTTAAAGAAAACCACCCAAACATTGTAACTCATTTGGTTTCCAGACTAGATTTTGACACTGGCCTACAAGTGGTACAACTTTAGAACTGAACACTTATGCCGAGTTTAGATTCCAAAAAGCAAGTACAGATTTATTATTAATCAATCAACCAAAAACTCTAACGTGTCTTAAGAGTTACAGGTTATAAATGATATAAAAGTATTTCCTTTTCCCTCTTCCCCTCTCCCCAATTTAATTAACATGCCTGGGAATAAAAATAAGACACTAACTGCAGTCTTAGTTTCTAGTGAGAAATATCATTTCAGATTCCCCATAATCTAGACAACAAAGAAGGTTCTTCATTCAGGAAAACAATTACTATCTAAATGTATATCTTTGATTATAATATACAAGTGCCATACAGAATTAACTGTTTCTGTGGGTTGCATTAGAGCTAAAATATCTAGGTTAGGTCTCAGTTTTGCCACTTAATAGGGCACAGGCAAATCAGTTATCCCTGCATATATTTCCTCATCTGAAACATCTGAAGTGATAGCAGCTATCCCAGAGCTGTAAGGATTTAATATGAAGTACTTAGAACAATGCCTGACACATAGTAAAGGCTCAATAGATACCATGAGTACAAGCAACACAGCTCAAGGTTAGATTTTTTGTCTTTTCATGTTATTTATCTGCTTAATTCAGCTGTCCTAAACGTTGGCTGAAAACTCTGGGTGTGAATTTCTTTTTACTAGTGATAACAGATAAGTGGTCTCTGAGTGCTTGACTTACTCCGATACTGAAATACCCTTTTTTTCCTTTTTTGACAAAAAGAATTACACTTAAAAACTTCCAATTCTGCTCTTTAATTTGCCTAACTAAAGTAGGTAGAGACCAGAATCTTCAATACCATGTAACAAGTGATCCTAAGTAACCTTATTTCCATTCCTATTTTTAGGGGCATTGTGGACACAACAATATTGCTAAAGCTTTCTAACAAACATGACAAACATGTGAACAGTTCCCTCAGTGAGCAAGCTGGGATAGCTAAGACCATTGGTCGGCTCTTCCACAAAATACTACGGCCTGGGCGAGTCTATTTTGAATAAGTGGCGTTAGAAGTTTAAGTTTAAAAAATTTGGCTCTCAAAAGAAATTTCAATTGTTGTACTGTTGATATTTGGCTCTGTTGACAAATGAGTTTGCCGACCACTGGCTAAGACAAACAGATGTTTTATGGTATCTCTTTACCCTAAAGAGAAAAACAGAAGGCCTCTCTCTCTCTCTCTCTCTCTCTCACACACACACACACACACACACACACACACACACACACTCCTATACCTTTCCAAAACCAAACTTTCCCAGTATTCCTAATGTGCCCATGGACCAAAATTCCAGGTTAATTTATGCAACTAAACTTTAAGCTCAAGTAAAAGAACTTGCCTAAAGAATGAAAACCCCCCTAGCTGTTTTGGCTCAGTAGATAGAGCGTTGGCCTGTGGACTGAAGGGTCCCAGGTTCGAGTCCAGACAAGGGCACATGCCTGAGTTGTGGGCTTGAACCCGTGGGGGCGTGCAGGAGGCAGCTGATCAATAATTCTCATCATTGATGTTTCATCTCTCTATTCCTCTCCCTTCCTCTCTGAAATCAATGAAAATATATATTTTTTAAAATGTAACCATCAAAAGCATGAAAACTACCAAGACGGGTTTGGCTCAGTGGATAGAGCATCGGCCTGCGGACTGAAAGGTCCCAGGTTCGATTCCGGTTGGGGGCATGTACCTTGCTTGCGGGCACAACTCCAGTAGGGGGTGTGCAGGAGGCGGCTGATCCATGTCTCTCTCTCATTGATGTTTCTGACTTTCTATCCCTCTCCCTTCCTCTCTATAAAAAAATCAATAAAAAATATATTTCAAAAAAAAGCATGAAAACTGCTCCCATCTATGCTATTTAATATGCCTACCTAAGGTTATTGAGGTCAGAATCCTCTTACACACAAGAACAACATTTCTAGCCCTGGCCAGATAGCACAGATACACCAAGATTGTGGGCTGGATCCCCAGTGAGGGCACATATAAGAATCAACTAATGAATGCATAAATAAGTGGAAAACAAATCAATGTTTCTGTTTCTGTAATAAAAAAAGAGAGAGAATATTATCAGAACAAATGATGAAACCTGAATGAAGCCTGAGATTAGATAACAGTATTGTCAAAGTTAATTGCCTGTTTGATCATTTTAGTGTCTCTATAAGATCGTTTTGTTATTTTTACTAAATATACAATAGAGTATGTAATGGTAAAGAGGTATCACATCTACAAAGTACTTTCAAGCAATTTAGTTCAATAGTTTTTATGTATAGAGACAAAAGAAGATAAATCACATGTAGTAAAAAAAATGTTAAGAATTTAAGAATCTGGATAAAGGTTGTATATAATTCTTTATCCCATTCTAACTTTTCTGTAAATTTGAAACTCTGTAAAAAATGCTTTTTAAAAGAATCTTAAAAGATACAAATGAAAGCAACATGCAAATCTTGCTTGGATCCTGATTTAGACATAGCAGTAACATTTGAAGACAATCAGACAAATCTGAATTTGGACAGATTTTTAGATATTGAGGGGTTATTATATAAGGAAGCTTTAATGATACCATGATTATGGAAAAAAATTTCCTTATTTTCTAATGATGCATGGTGGGGTATTTAGAGGTGAAATGTCACCATGGCACAAATTTCCTTAAAAGTCTAGATAATTTGGTATATGATATATGACTCTCCTCAGTTTTATGAAGCTTACAAATTTATATTTTTAAATTTTTTTAAAGAGTAATCTTTACTCTTCTATAGGTGCAGAACTTGAGATTCAATTTTAAGAATGACTTTTATTAAGCAATTTACCTGTAGAGCAGGAAGGAAGACTACAACTTCAAAAGGCCAACATGAAAATTATTCAAAGCATGAAAAAACTCAAGCTCTGTAAGGGAGCTGTACAATGGGAGGTTTGCTACTCTGTCCAATATAAGAACCAGTGGTTACATGCAGGTATTTAATTTTGTTAATGAAATTTAAATTCAGTCCCTCAGTCATACTGGTCACATTTTCAAGTACTCAACAGCCACATGAGACTACCATACTGGAGGGCTCAGAATACAGAACATTTCCCTCACTGTACAGTTCTATTAGAGAGCACTGTTTTCAGAAGTTTTTATTGGGAGCCCAACAAGAACAAAAGAAAAACTTTAACATTAAACTCTGGCAAAATATGAAGAACAATTGATATAGAGACACAATCATACACAATTTCAGACAAGACAGGAAGAAACAAAAAAATATTGAACTTTCAGGTTTCAGAGTACAGTTATTTGCAGAAGACTGCAGGGTAGAGGGAAGGCATAAATCTGCAAAGTTCAATACTAGCAAAAGTGTCCAAGGAAAAACTTAGTATATAGGTGTCTTTTTCCTCTCAAGAAATAACTAAATATTCAAATAGCAGAGGTCCAGGGACTAAGCCAGACTGAGAATGTGCAGATGTAGTAAAATGCAATTTCTTCAAAGAACATGAGAAAAAGAAAGACTTGACTGTGCTTGGTGGACTACCACTGCCTCAATTTCTTCTAAGATGTTCATCAATATCATAAAGTTTTGGGGAAAAGAGTATACAACTGTAAGATGAATCCCCTATTTCAAAAAATGGATAGTATGGAAGAGACTGTATTAAGATCAAAGAAATATGGTAAAAATTATTACCTTCAGCAATATTAGATTCAGAAATCTACATTAAACACTCATCAGTTTTTAATGGTTTAAGCTTCGTCTTTCCTGTCTTGGTTTTGAAACTATACTTGATTTGATTATCAAAATGGCAAACACAAAAGAGAAAGCATCCATCCATGCTTAAGGAGAAGCAAAGAATGCCTAGGTGCTGCATGAAAGTCATGCAACACACAGCAAGCACTTAGAACAGTGTGGGTCACACAAGTACTCTGTATTTTAGGGATTTCTGTCCTTTTTTAGTTAAGAAGTAGGACATTCCCTGAAGGGTCCTTAGCACTGCTGCTGCTGAGCCTGGCTTCTGGCTGAGCAGAGCTGCCCCTGTGAGAGTGCACTGACCACCAGGGGGCAGACGCTCAACGCAGGAGCTGTCCTGGTGGTCAGTACACGCCAGGGGGAACTAGGGCGACCTATCATTCCACCATTTGGTCGATTTGCATGTTAGCCTTTTATTATATAGGATATATGTATTTTTTAAATATTACTTTTAAATTTTTTTTTATTTTTTATTTATTTCAGAGAGGAAAGGCGAGGGAGAGAAACATCAATGATGAGTAAGAATCATTGACCAGCTACCTCCTGCACACCCCATAATGGGGACTGAGCCTGCAATCCAGGCAATACGCCCTGACCAGGAATTGAACTGTAATCAACTGGTTCATAAGTTCACATTCAACCACTGAGTCACACTGGCCAGGCTGAATTATGAGTATATTTAACCCAAATAATAATATATTTTGACTAGCTAAAAACTCTCCGTTAACACAGTCTCTTATCTCAACAATCAATGACAATTGTGTTTATGCCTATAAACATCACATAATTAAAGGAGTAATAGGTTTGCTTTGAGCCTAATTTCATCCAGCAGTTCTTAAATTTGATCAGATAGGAATACTCATTGGAAACAGGCTTTTTTATAAGCATATCCGGGCAGTTTGCCTCCTAATGAATGACTAGTAAATGCAGCACAGAACTCATTTACTAGCTGTATCAGCTGAAAATCAAAATACATTAAAACTTGTGTTTATGCCAGCATTACTAAGAACTTATGTTTCACAATTAGTGCTTGGCTTTACACTTTACAGATCCTTCCTCCTTATTTCATCTGAATAGTTAGAATGAAAAGGAAGTATGTATGAGCTACTGTATTTCAGATGAAAGTATTCTGTAAGTGCTCTACATATAGTCCTATTTCAGTTACTTATAAAATGAGTTTTGTGTCTTGATGAAGATTTGATAGGTGCTATCACTAGAGTTAAGACGTCAACAATTTTAGAGACCTACTGATACCTGGATGTAACTCAATACAGGTATTTTTAAGTTAAGCGCTTAAAAATTTAGTTAACTTCCTATTCCAAGTATTTCACTCAGCATAATTTCCTTTAAAAGTTCCAAACACCCTCTACCTTCACTAGTATCCACCACAGTGAAAAAATATGCTGACAGAAGCTATTTCAGTAAGCCCTTCCAGGAAGCTAGCAGAATGTCACATAAAAATTGCAGTTGCTGTCTTCTACAGGAAATAAAGAAAAATGCTGAAAATGCAGCATTCCTTTAGTTCTTCTATCAACAGGATACCAGCCATTGTTTTCTGTGTGCTCCACATTTTAAGCAACAAATAAAAATACCTTTAATTCTATAGACTTCTTTATACCCCCTGTTAACCTCTGAGACAATTACTGTCTCTCAGGAGAAATCTTAACATTGGTCATTCACTCCAAATTGTTTTCTTCTTTTTATTATTACTATTGTTATTACTGCTGTGAGAGAGAAAGGAAATACAGAAGAAAAAGAGAGGGAGAAAGAAACACTGATTATTGTTCCACTTATTTATGCATTCATTGGTTGATTCTTATGTGTGTCCTGACGGGGGATTGAACCTGCAATCTTGGTATATGGGGTGGCCCTCTAACCAACTAAGCTACTTGGCCAGGGCCAAATTGTCACAGCTAGAGACAGGAACTGAAGACTATTAGCTTTGATAAACTATTATGAGAATCACCGAGAATTTTACCTACCTGCAGCCAACTACTTACTAGAAAATTTAAAAACTTTAAGACTGACTCTGGCCACGTAGCTCAGTTGTTTAGAGCATTAGCCTGATACATCAAATTTGCAGGATCGATTCACCATCAGGGCACATACAACGAATACATAAATAAGTGGTACGACAAATCAATGTCTGTCTGTCTCTTCCTCTCTCTAAAACCCGTAAGTAAATAAAAATTTCTAAAAAAGAAAACTAAGACAGGTGTGATTTTTTTTTTATCAGAAAAAAGGGTGTGCCCTGGATGCTTGCAGATCCTTCCTTCCCCACTTTTTTATTTCAGGGAGGAAGAGAAAGACAGAAACCTCAGCCCTAGCTGGTTTGGCTCAGCAGGTAGAGTGATGGCCTGTGGACTGAGCGGTCCTGGTTGGATTCTGGTCAAGGATGACTGGGTTTTGGGCTCAATGCCCAGTAAGGAACATACAGGAGGCCGTTGATTAATGATTCTCTCATCATTGATGTTTCTTTTCTATCTCCCTCTCCTTCCCTCTCTGAAATCAATAAAAGTATTTTTAAAAATTTATAAAATAATTAACTTGGAAATAGTTTTCTACTCTTCACATTTCAGAAACCATTTTATTTAAACTCTTCATAGGCATTTTTCACATTGGTGTCTTCATTAGCACTGGAAAGTCATCTCCACTCCATCAAAGTTTTTTTTTTTAATCCATTATGGTGCAATCATTGAATTTTATAACATGCCTTGAATTTCTATTTGCATATTATGAGAATCATTTTCACTTGCTTGGATTATGATCTCCAGGAATATACCCCTAAGGGATTGCTTTTTGAAGAATATTCAAAGTCAGCTCTTTGCCAAGATGAGCGTATATAAACAGTCTCTGGTTTTACTCTGCCCACTTTGGTGGCTGTTTTTTTAATTGATTTTGAGGAGACAAACAGAGAAAGGGAGGGGCGAAAGAGGAAGGGAGGGGGAGGGAGGGAGAGGGAGATAGAGAAACACTGATTTGCTGTTCCAGTCATTTATATATTCACTGGTTGATTCTCTTTTCTTTTTAATTAAAATGTTTTGATTTTAGAAAGGAAGGGGGAGAAACAATGATTTCTTGCTCTACTTCTTTATGCCTTCATTGGTTGATTCTTGTATGTGTCCTGACCAGATATCAAACTCTCACCCTTGGCATATGGGGATGATGCTCTAACCAACTAAGCTCCCGGGCCAGGGTCTCTTTGGTGTTTTTTTTGTGTTTTTTTTTAATATATTTTATTGTTTTTTTACAGAGAGGAAGAGAGAGGGATAGAGTTAGAAACATCGATGAGAAACATCCATCAGCTTCCTCCTGCACAACCCCTACTGGGGATGTGCCTGCAACCAAGGTACATGCCCTTGACCGGAATCGAACCTGGGACCTTTCAGCCCACAGGCCAACGCTCTATCCACTGAGCCAAACCGGTTTTGGCCCTTTGGTGGTTTTAAAGCCCTCTTTCTTAGATGAGCAAGCTGTTCAGAAATAGATGAAAGCAAGTCCCATTTTTCATCTACTAAGATTCCCACAGATTCAATTGATGGGGGTCATCAAAAACTGCAATGCCCAGGATCCCCAGTGTGCATCACTATGAGTTCTTCCCTACTCTACTGCAGAAATAGACTAAATAAATACAGAAAACAATAAGCAGGAAAAGAGTGGTATATAATTTTAAAATATTGACTTCTATAACTAGGTAAATGGTGGTTTTTTTCCTTTAGCATGGCACATACGTTCGTTCACCTCAACTGGATAAAGGGAAACTTCCCTCCAGCACAGAAAGTATTATTTTAATTTAATAAATAAGGTAGTTAAGAAAAGCTAAAAAGCAAAGGGTGGTTAAATATCTTGAGATATTTTCCACAATTGGACACTGCAGAATTTTAATTTTTTAATGTGATAAAATAGTTTTAATGGACTCACTTTTTTTTTCATTCAGAATAAGCTTTAAAATCTGCTTTACTTAAAGAAATGTCTTTATTTACCCAATCATTCAGAACAGGAAGTACTAATATTACTTGGAAGTCCTGCTTTCCAAGCACAATCCTACCAGTTTGTAATCACTTTCCCCTCTATGGTTATACTAGTTAAATTGAGCAAGCATGTTCTACTCCTACTTTGGTCCTCCCCAAGCACAATCATCTTCTTACAGTTCTATTCAACTTTTACATTAGTCTAAGCACAAAAGAATGCATAATACAGTAAGACAGAAAGCAGAAGCTTCCTGCTTTCACTAGTGGCTTCAGACTGGAAAACATTCATCCCCTTGTCATCAAGGAAATGTCTCTAGAAAAGCTTAAGAAGTTCAGGCTTATGAGAGGGCTTTGATAATCGTGGTTAGAAGTCAATCTGATCCTCAATCATTTTGCACAATTTTCTAGTAGAAACTTGGATAAAGTCCTTTAAAAACATCTGTTTAAGGAATAAAAAAATAAATAAATAAAATGTTGGTTCACTGGCCTCTACTTTCAAATATAAAACCAGTAGGATGTGTAAGTACATTGAAGAACACCACAGTATACACAAACTGGTATATTTTGCAGTTCAAATTATATAGATGAGGCAATGTATCACACTAAAAGAAGAGCAGGTATTGGTCTGATCACCCATAATTAGCTGTGTGACTCTACAAGTTAACAGCTATAAATTTGTTTCCTCATCTACAAAATAAGTCTAACCCTATCTGAAGGGACTATCTTGCTAATAAAATGAGATCATGAACATAAACTATTTAATAGTTCTTAGCACACATTAGGTACTCAAACAGCTATTTATTTTGATCACGTAGATTTCAGAACAATTAAGATTTGATGGATAGTTATGTCCTCTAAACTAAGACAAAATATCTTAAATTATATCTTTCATAATACAAAAGAGACACAAAATCCAAGTCTGACAGATGGGTTTTGCATAATACATCCAGATCCAAACCTCCTGCCATCCCATTGAGTTAAGAGCATTAGCCACAGGCACTTGGCAAAAGGAAAAAGGGGGAGAGCGGACAATACATAGACTGTAAACTTTGTTATGATTTACAAATTGATATTATGAAGTAGCTATAGTGTGCTGTGTATGTAAATCAATTAGAGAAATAGTCTCATTCTAATAATATAGACTAAAATATCTATCAGCTACTAACTCACTTCCCACTTAAATGAGAACATTTACTTCAATTCTTCTCTTACAGGACATATAAATAACATATTCAACATGGATATTTTCAGACATGATTTAGGTCTCTCAAATATTTCTGACCAAGGAACAGTAATTAAAAGTGTACCAATGGCACATAATGAGTACTCATGGTATATTAACACAATACTGTAAAAGTTCTTCTTTTGGGCACAGTTTTAGAGTAGTATTAATGATCAATTTTGTATAATTAATGAATGTGTTAAATTCTGCACAATATCTAACATTAGGTAACATCCATGGTTGCAATTATGTGTGGACCATCTCTGTAAACTAATCTATGCAAGCTGTAGTCTTGTTCACCATTTTGTCTTTAGGCTAACATAGTTGCTGATATGTGATAAGTGCTCAAATCTTAGGTGGATATCAAATATTTACTAACCATAAAAATCTAGGTAGGCAAATTAAATGTTCAAAGATACCTGAAAAAAATGTACTAGACACAAATTATGTATCTACCAATTAATGCTCTGAAAGTGCTACACCAAGTATTTTTCACACTATGATCTTAGACCTTCACAGTAACTTTATAACACAGTTATGCCTATTTTACAAAGATGAAGCAAGAGGTTAGTCTTAACCTGTGTTCTCTAATACTGTAACCACATTTCACAAGCCTAAGTGATAACGATCACTTGAAATATCATTATTGTGACTGAATTTATTTTAAAATTAAAATTAAAGTTACTAATGATAGATTATTTATGGAAATGTAAGTATCCTGTCTAATAAAAGAGTAATATGCAGACTGACCATCATTCCAACACACAAGATGACTGCCCCCATGTGGACACAAGATGGCCACCACACTATAGACAGCAGTGGAGGGCAGTTGGCAGGGACCAGGCCTGCCAAGGAAGGGCAGTTGGGGGTGATCAAGCCTGCAGGGGAGGACAGTTAGGGGTGACTAAACTGGCAGAGGAGGAAAGTTGGGGGTGACTGGGCCTGCAGGGAAGGGCAGTTGTGGGGGACCCAGGCCTAAAGGGGAGGGCAGTTAAGGGTGACCAGGCCTGCAGGAGAGGGCAGTTAGGGGTGACCAGGCCCACAGGGGAGGGCCGTTAGTGGTGACCAGGCCTACAGGGGAGGGCAGTTAGTGGCAAACAGGCTGGCAGGAGAGCAGTTAGGCATCAATCAGGCTGGCAGGGGAGTGGTTAGGGGGTGATCGGGCAGAAGCAGTTAGGGGCAATCAGGAAGACAGGCAAGTGAGCAGTTGGGAGCCAGCAGTCCTGGATTGTGAAAGGGCCTAATCGGGCAGTCAGACATCCCTCAAGGGGTCCCAGATTGGAGAGGGAGCAGGCTGGGCTAAAGGACACCTCCTCCCCCATACACGAATTTCATGCACCAGGCCTCTAGTGCTTGTAATAATCTGCTTTTCCAATTGCAAATTTTATGAAAGCTAAATAAGATCAAACATTTCCAATGAAAATAGGATATGACTGAGATATACTCTAAGCGTAAAATACACATCAGATATTGAAAATTCAGTACCCCCATAAAAAAAAAAGTAAAGTATCTCATTTGAAGATTTTATACTGATTATAGGTTGAAATTGTAACATTTGGGATATACTGAGTTATATAAACATACTAAAATTAATTTCATTTTTTAAAAATATAGTCACTGGAAAATGTAAAATTACATATATTGCTCTTACTATTTTTCTATTGGATAGCAATGGTCTTGACAACCCCCAAACCCCTAATCTGTCTACTATACCAAATCATTAAATACATTTTAAACCAGTAGAGAAATCATTTTTGGGGCAAAGTCCAACAACAAAAAAAGCATACCAGGATACCGCATAACTTCTCTTTAAAAATAAACAAAAAACTGATTTTTAGAGAGGCAGGGTAAGATTGATTTGTTGTTCCACTTAGTCATGCATTCATTGGTTCATTTTTTAAAATATATTTTTATTGATTTCAGAGAGGGAGAGGGAGATAGAAATGCCAATAATGAGAATCATCTATCAACTGCCCTCCGCATGTCCCTCACTGGGGATCAAGCTGCAATCTGAGCATGTGCCCTTGACTGGAATTGAACCCAGGACCCTTCAGTCCACAGGCCGATGCTCCATCCACTGAGACAAACCAGCCAGGGCCATTGGTTGATTCTTGTATATGCCTTGACTGAAAATCATAATTAAAACCTTAGCATATCGGAACAACAGTCTAATCACCTCTAATTACAGCCAGGGCTGTATAACTTCTCTTAAGGCCAACCATCCTACTTCTTTGGAATAGTTTGTGAGAAGACCTAGGTTGACATTGTGTTTGAATCTCACTTTCTTCAACTGTTTAAGAAAGATGTGGGAGATTAAGTGAAGACCTGAAAGGACCCAGCCATATTCATAGGCTACAAGAGGCTTTCACAAGTCTGCTTATCCCTCCATTCATTAGTCATTGTTCATCAACACCACTTATTCAAGGGACAGTATTCAACTAACACTTTCAAATAATAATGTTTTAATTTTAGTTTAACAAAATGTTCTACAAATAAATATGGGTGGTCAGAATAATCTTCACTCACACAAAGCACATCAGTATGGCCTGTAATTGTGCATCCAATGTCATAGTCAATAGCCTCTTGTGGCTATTTACATTCAATTAAAGAAATAAAAGTAAAACTTAACTCAAGTCCTCAATATCCCTATGTAGATAGTACTAATTTTTCATCATAGAAGAAAGTTCTACTGGACAGCAACTCTCAAAAAGCAAAAATTGTATCAGTAACAGTGACAGAAAAAAAAATCTTGTGAAATGTAATTCAGGTAATACAGGTTGAGGTTTCTGAAATCATGTATTTTATTGCACACGAAAATGAAAATGACTGAGGTTACACACACAGTTCCATGTCTTAAATTATTTCTTAGAGAGTGAAATCACAGTTACTAGAATTAGCCACCCCGCTTTAAGCTGAGTAAATTGACCAGTAGGAAAATTCTGAAAAACATGGTACATCTTAAACCTGGAAGCTATTCCCAGGGTGGACTGCAGCAAAATTCCAGGCAGTTGCCTCTTTCAGGGAGTACAGTAAAAATAAAGCGTATAGCACACTCCAATAATACTTAGCATTGTTTTCTCTCAGCAAACCAAAATAACCATAGCAAGAACTTCTACCATTCAAGGCACACCACCTTCCAGTTCTGCACGTATAGATTACAGGGAAAAGAACAGCGTTGGGAGATTTTTTAATTGCAGACTCAAGGAACCTGGGACACAGTGGGATGTGTCAGTTGGAATAAACATACTTAATGTGCCAAGAATTGATAACTGCAAGCACCATTTTATATGTATAACCTAAGCTTTTTTCCCCCAGAATGTGCAACTCTAACAATGTCTTGCTCAATTGGGCATTCATCTATTGACTGCTTTCAGCCTAAATATCCTAAAAAAGAAAAAAAAGAAAAAAACACTTCATAACTTACAATATTAACATTTATTTGCTATATAGCTCCAAACTCTAATGACAGATCCTTCAGCTAGCCAAAGTATTTACATGTAACAAAAATAAATTCATTTACAGTTCACATTTTAAAGCTTTCATAAGCTAACTCTACATTCAAGTTCCTCAATTCTTGTTCCTAATTTTTATCCTAAATATTTCAGAGTGTTTTCTGCTACTTGGCAAACTGGCAGAGACTCAGATGTCAGATCTAAAATGCCAATTAAAATAATCTACTAATTTTTTTAAAAAGAAGAGATAAAAATGAGAAGTCAGGAGATATATATCCTGGAAGAGGTTGGCTAGTGACTGGGGGCTCTGCACAATTAATCATCATCAGCTGAAGAATACAGTCACAACAGCAAGCTTAAGTTTAGACATGGCATATTACTCAAAAAAAAAAAGAGTGAAATCAAGTGTAACTGAAAAGCTGCTTTACATTCAGAACCTCAAATTATTTGAAAAGAAAATTGCTTCACTCAAGTATTTGCATAAATTCTGATTCCCTTAGAAATCAGACCCATATTAAATCTGTTTTCAATTATTGACAAGGTTGGATTCCAATCATTGGGTTTATTTAATAGTTTTTATTTCCTCATTAATAGAAATGAAAAACTATTGCCCAAACCACCACTAGTCAAGAAATGAGATTTGTTTTGGCTCAGTTGGTTGGGTATAGTCCTGCATATAGAAGGGTTGCTGGTTCAATTTCTGGTTGGGCGTATGCTTGATCCCTGGGGAGAGAAGGGGGTGTACTGGAGGGAACTAATCAATGTTGCATTCTCATAAGGATGTTTCTCTCCCCTCCTCTATAAATCAATAAAACTTTATTTTTAAGAAATGAGATTTAATAGTGGGCTATACCCTCTGTCTTATAACTAGCAATTGTACCTGCTTCTCCGTGCATAATTTTACAAATGTTTGTCTGCAAAATGATTATGTATGCATCAGATGCACTACAGCTAAGGAGCCTGTGTTTTCCTCCACACGCAAGAACATTGTTTTCCTAATCTTTCACATCCACTTACACTTCAACAGAAATAACCACAGTAATTAAAACTTATATAGATTGAGCAAAACTTCTTTGTGTCTATACTGTCACTTAACATTTTAACCTGTTATAAAATAATGTTCCATTACTTCAAAGGAGTGATCTGAAAACCACAGATGACTGAAGAAAGTGCTTTACTTAACTCATTTTTTAAATATATTTTATTGATTTTTTACAGAGAGGAAGGGAGAGGGACAGAGAGCTAGAAACATCGATGAGAGAGACACATCAATCAGGTGTCTCCCGCACAGCCCCCACTGGGGATGTGCCGGCAACCAAGATAAATGCCTTTGATCGGAATCGAACCTGGGACCTGTCAGTCCGGAGGCTGATGCTCTATCCGCTGAGCCAAACCAGTTTTGGCATTAACTCATTTTTTTTGAGTAAAGATTATTGCCCTGGCTGGGCTGCTCAGTGGGTTAGTGCAGCATCCCGATATGTCAAGGTTTCAGGTTCGATCCCCAGTCAGGGTACACACAAAAATCAACCAATGAATGAATAAACAAGTGAAACATTCGGTTTCTCTCTCTTCTTCTTCTAAAATCAATTAATAAAAATTTCTAAGAAAGATTAGTCATTACATTTGAAGACTTAGAGGAGAATAATTTATTGCTGATGTAAGCAAAGGTGATAATACCTGTAAAGAAGTATAGAATTATGTTACTGATAGCCTGGATGTTAAACCTTTTTATTAACGATAATCCTTTATGTACAAAATAACAATGGGAGAAAGTAAATAAAATTAGCCTTCAATGGTAAAAGTGTCCAAAAGGTCACTAATATTAGTGCTATGTCAAACCAGGGCATCATTCATTATGAAATTAGCTCTTCAGAAGGCTGAGCCGAGGCAGGCCTCTTTGAGGGATATTTGGGAAGAAAATTAATATGAATGTATTATTTCAGCCAAAGTGAAACCAGGATTGGTGAACCAGGAAGAATCTCAGAAAAGGCTTAATTCAGTCAAGCTCTCCAATGATCACCGGCCCGGGCCCTCCATGGGCATGCTGCCAGATGAGACGGTATGTTGCCTACAGGATAATGCACCACGGGGAAGAATTCTAGAACTTACTAAAAGGAAACCAATTACAGACCAAATAACTCTGCATATCTCACGAGAGAAGGTGAGCTCCACCCCCCCCCCCCCGCCCCAGGGCTGTGTTCAATTCCGCGCAATCCTGAGGGAGGGAGGTACTCACGCCCACAAGCACCTGCTAAACTCCGGCAGACTGTAAGGTAACCTCTGAATAACTCTTCCCTACCCTCCAGAACCCAAGGGGACCAGAGCCACCCCGCCCCAAAGAAATGCAGAAAAGGGGGAAAAAAAATGCGAGTTCCCCCAGGGACCTTGACCCCTCGCACGCTGAGACTGACACCGCCCTGAGAACCACGTTCCCCCATCCTATCCTCCTTCGGTTCCTGCCGGGTGACCTTCTGTTCCTCCTGCCTCGGGGAGAGCTGGAGGCCAGCCACCGCCATTCCTCCCCACCCCCCGGGAAAAGGTGTCTCTCTCAGCTGAGAGCCGCCAAGGGAGGGAGAAAAAAGGCTGCTCCTCCCCAACCCACCCGCCCCACAACTCCTGGGTGCGACGGGGGAAAGGGAAGAGAAAAGCAACGGGAGGTGACAGCCCTGCCCGGGCCTAGGCGACGAGCTCTCGGCTCCGGAGGAAACGCGGGAGAATCCCTCCGCCCCCACCCTGCCCAAATGAATGAACCGAATAAAAGTGGGAAGGGGGTGCAGTTAGTATGCGCAGCTCTTGCCACCCAGGAAAACAGCAAGGTGCTCGAACCCAGGACGGGCTTCGCTGCCCTTCGCACCCCGACTCCCACCGTTCCCACCCCAACCTCTCACCATTTAACCCTTTCTCCCCAAGATAGCGCCCCCGCCCTCCACCTACCTCAGACACCAATGCCCCCACCACCATCACCACCACCACCACCACCACCACCACCACCCCTCCGATAGTGCTCTCTGCTTGGGCCCAGAATCCAGCCTTTTCCTCCTGACCCCCCTCTCCACAGCCCTCACCAGCCCCGGCCGAGCCGCACCTGGAGATGCTCCTGAAAACGAATTGGCAGAATCTGGGCCATGGCGCTGTCGGGGGTATGGTCTCCTCCTGTCACTGGGGCTGCGGGGCAGTGGCTGCCCGGACTCTCCAAGGGAGAGGAGGAGAAAGGGGAGGGGGTAGGCTGGACTCAGCAAGATACTCTCCGGGGACACAGGAAACTGGCAGACAGACGAGAGCTCGGGTCGGGGGCGGAGGCTCCAGGGTCCGGGAGAGCCGCAATGGCGGAACCGGGCGCAGCGCAGACTCCGGAAACGGCTGAGCCCTGCGGATGGATCCCGGCGACAGAACTCCGCCCCAGTCGCCTCACCCCCTCCGTCTTATGTACCCCTCCACGGAGCGCCGCGGTGCAACGGGCGCAGGAATCCGGGACGCAGTGCGTTCCAGGCCTCGCTTATCGCTGCGACAGGAGGGGAACGAGGGAAAGCGGAGGGACTACTTTTTTGGACTCATCACTTTCCCCAGTCTCCTGCTGCTTTTCCCTCCCTCCTCCTCCTCCCCCCCCCACCATTTTTTTTTTTTGCATTTTGCCACATCATGCGACTAGGGGCGGACGACGTCACTTCCGTTGGCACTGTAGGTCCCACCCACGTACTTCCGGGTGCACGTGATGCTGGTCGGGAAGGTCGGCTGATTGCTCTCCCAACACGGGACGGGTTCTAGGGGGATGTAGGGTCTCCTGGGAGTGCGCTGTCTGCTGGGCCGCCTGGAGGAGTGGGGGGTACCGCTCCCTTCCCGCTGGGGGCCCTGCTTCTTTAAACCGACTCCCTCGGGAAGAGACCGTAGCGTGGGCGCGGGGCCGGCCTCCCGCCCGCCCGGTGACTCAGGAAAACGGCCTCCCGCCGCGCTCCCGGCGGCTGCGGCGCTCCTCCCCCGCCCGGGCCGGAGGGTGTCTGCTTACACCCCGCGGCGGGGCACGGGCCGCCTGGAAAGCCCTCCCTGCCCTTAGGAGCGCCCTTCCGGCGGTGGGGAAGCGGGCGCTTGGATTCTGACTGGGACCAGCCGTCTCTCCGGGAGTTCCTGAAATAGCGGGCTCGCCGGACGGCGAAGGCCATTCCTGAGGGACCTCAAGCTGGCCCGGTGGTAGCTTTTCTGAACGTTTCTGCGGACATGTTGGCGGACATGTAGTCGGGCTAGCTTAGCAATAAACGTGTCTGATGGTAAAGGATTTGAATACCATAAGTACGGGAAAGAATTAGACCGAAATTGCAGCAGGAGGAGTTTTTTGTGGGTTTTTTTTTCCACAGCAAGTCATTGATGAGTCAGATTGAAATAATTAGGTTAAGAGTTCTTCCTGGGTGTGACTGATGGACACTCTTTGGAGAAAGGGATTAAGTACTGGGGGGACCCACCTCCACTTGGCTTGCCAATCAGCAATGTTGGGGGACCTAAGCATTGAAAAGCTGGCGTGTCCGTCGTGCCTTTGAACAGCATCGACATATCTCAGGTATTCACGATCGATTAATAACCTCCCCAATACTTTCTTGCTAAAATGTGAGCTCTCATATGTCATAATAGCACACATACCATAGAAGACAAAAGAATTTCGTCCTGTGCTTTTCCCCTGCATAGGAGGTGACTGTTCCCCGTCCCCCGCCCCAAAAAAAAGGTCTTGAGGAAAAGCTCAACTATACCGTGATGATTTTTAGTGTCCTTTCCAGTTAAAACATAAACCCCTACTGAGTATACAGTAATTTTGTTTGTTAAGCAGTTTCGCCTGGAAAGTTTGCTTAATCATTTAATTGCTCTTAATGTTTTTTTCCAAAATATGTATTACACACTAAGGATAAGAGAAGACTCTGGCAGTAAGAGAGAGAATGTTCTGCAAAGAAAAGACTTGCCATCACGTCATAAAAGTGAATATTTATGTTTGGCAAAATCTCGTTTTGTTAAACCAAATACTTGAAGTTCACGTTCTGTATTCTGCAACATTTGAAATGACCTTTCTAATACCAAGTTTAATAGTAGCTGCTTTCAATCCTTTCTGGAAGTAGACACAAATCTAAATTTTAAATCGAAAGGAATTTTTTATTACAGTAAAAGCACCAGCTTAATTAAATAATCTCAGAATCTGGGATACAAGAGTTCTATCATGAACAAGCCACGGAAATTTTCTTTATTAATAACTGTTGTATTTTCAATAAAGACCTATAATTTTAAGTACATTCAGAATCCCTAAAGCAGCTGATTTTGGCTTGGAATATTTGGTGTGGAATATCTAACTAAAAGTGTGCCGAGGTTCTGTTAAAGGGACTTGCTGTGTCATCGTACACAGAAACCTAATGAATACGTTTTTCACTGAAATCATTTGAAGAGAAGAAAAATAGATTACAATATATCAGCTCATTTTGGACAGTATATCCTTCAAATAAATAAATTAAAAAATTTTTAACCATCTGTACACCATAAGCGTCTATAGACGCAAGCGGCAGACTTTTTTTAAACTTAAATTCAAAATATCGTGGCAGGTAAATTTGGTCCAGCCCGGCTGGTGTTGCTCAGTGATTGAGCATCAACCCATGCACCAATAGGTCGCCCTTTCAATTCCGGATCATGCCCAGGTGGCAAGTTGATCCCCAGTAGGGAGCATGCAGGAAGCAGCCTATCAATGTTTCTCTCATTGATATTCCTCTCTAAAAACCAATAAAAAAGTTTTGAAAATTGGTCCAGATGATAAAAATTAAACCAAACCTCTAGCTTTAGAAGATGAGTAATTTTGGCTGAGATGATGAGAGCTTTTTATGGCAGTATGCTTTTGCTAAGGGCAAAGCAGCAGGGAGGCGGGGACGGAGACTTGGTCAGTCCTTGGTTTAGAAGCCCCCTAAGGCTGTCACTGTTAAGTTACCTGAGCAGTAACTGAATTACTGTTTTAAGGCACTACCTTAAGTTAGAGAAAGATAACCTAATAAATCAGGAAACAAATGCTGGCTTATTTTTTCACTATGATAAAGTCTTAAGACTAGTGTTATAAATGTATATCACCCTGGCTTTTGGTTTCAGAAAATATTTTAGTAAGGTAGCTGTGTTTGTAAAATAAGTGATCAAGTTCTTTCCATTTGAAGCTATTTTTTAGCAGAATGTTCAATACTAGGGTGACAGCAAGCAAAAACTGCATTGGTCATATGCTATTTTGAGGAGTGCTAGTTTCTCAAAACCTATACAAGAAATCTTTACTGTGACCCTATTATATATTTTATGCCAGTAACTATCATATATACATGAATATCTCCATCAAAAATGACAACTCAGCCCTAGACGGTTTCGCTCAGTGGATAGAGCTTCAGCCTACAGACTGAAGAGTCCCAGGTTCAATTCTGTCAAGGGCACATTGCCTGAATTGCAGGCTTGATTCGAAATAAGGGTTCGTGCAGGATGCAGTCGATCAATGACTCATTAATGTTTCTATCTCCCTTTCCCTTCCTCTCTGAAATGAATAAAAATATGTTTAAAAAGAAAAGGAATGACACCTCAGAAAAACTTACTGTAGAAGATTCCTCTGTAGTTGTTCATTTTCAAGCAGCCCAGAATTAACTTGACCTTTTAAAAACGGTGTGAGCTAATTGCATTGTAAGAGCCAGCCACAAAGGCAGTTCTCAAACACTGAGATTAATTTTAAAGCAGACTTTAAACCTAACCCACTATACCTAACAAGTATTTTAAAATTCAGATTTTAATGAAACCAAACAGGATATATATACTTCAGCTTTACCCAAGTAAGATAACTGGTTTTGGACTTTAAACAACAGCTTTGAAACATCTCGATGCCCCCACCCTCCCTACCCCCTTCCCCCACCCCGACCCTCCCCCCACCCCCCGCAGGGCTGCTAAAAATCCCAGCAGGATTAAATAAAGAGCAGCACACATCAAGCACCCAGTAAGTGGGCTCAGGTATTACTCAACAGACAGTGCCCATTTTATTTGGGGCCTGTACAAAGCACCGATTATAGGCAAACTCACCCAAAAAGAAACAGGCAAGAAAACAAATTTTTTTCAGTGATTTTTAGAATGAAATGGACCTGAACTTTTACTTAATAATCATTCACTCAGGCTTGTCCTAAACCAAATTTATACAGACAAATTTTATAATGTATCATGGATGGCAATAAGATCTAATGAATCTTTATTCTGTGTCAGGATTGAGCATGTTCCAAGTCAACAGCCCTGTGGGAATATCTGGATTCCAGTCATATTATGTTTTCCAAAGGTTAAATCAGATCCCCGCAAAGGAATGAAGTGACTCAAAACAGTACCTTAAAGTCATTTCAGGAAAGTTGATTCAAATATAGTGATAGATACGGCATTCAGAAAAATTCCTGTTATAACCCTGCTGAAAAATACAGAGTCAGATGCCACATCACAACATCCTTTTCATATCCAAAAAAAAAAAAAAAAATTGAAAGAAGCTTGAAACTGAAGGGGCAATGAGAGGGTCAAAGGTATGAGAATGATCGCTATGGGCTAACTTTTTCTCCTTTCTAAATATATGTGGAATTGTCTCTTGTCACTTCCTAGAGTTTTTACTGTCTCCAACCCAAAGCAAGGCATGGCCCATAAACATGTTCTCTCAGCAGTCTTAAAATTCAACGCTAGTTCTACCAATAGCAATGTACCTACAGACTTACCACCATAGTAAACTCTTCCTCTGAACAGAATGGTTAAGGACTGATTTGGTAAACAAAATTTTAGCTAAATAATAACAGCGTTTCAGGAATGTATGGGAGGCAACCAATCAATGTTTTTCTCATATTGATGTTTCTCAAATCAATGAAAACGTATCTTTGGGTGAGCATTTTTAAAAGGGGCAGAGGGGCTCAGGTTCATCACTATGTATTTTTTGTATAGTTCTGTAAATGTAGCCTGATCTGAATATGTACCAAATTTAGGACACACTAGAAATTGTTTCTTTTTTTTTTTAAATGCCTTACCTCAATGTATCACGTGATGTAAAATGAACCAAAAATCTTATTTCTTTTTCCTGGTTGTTCTTATTCCAAATAATAATGACTTTAATGTTGTACAATATACAACCATACAGCACTATTCCATCCATAACACTAGTAATGAAATATATATAGCATTCATGAGCCTACCTCATATTTATTTAAATTTTATTTTTCTTTCCTGAGCCAATGCTGTTAGCACCTAATCTCTTCAAGTTAGATATGCCAGCCACTCAAAACTTCCATAGGGTGAAAATAAAAACCTGATAAAGGTTTACCATCTCTATATTTTCAGACTATCCTCTCTAATAAAAGAATAATAATGCAAATTGACCATACCTCTGCTACACCCACCAGCCATGTCCACCAATCAGAGCCAGTATGCAAATTAACCCAACCAAGATGGCTATGGCCAGAGTGAGCAGGAAGGAGGCTTGTGTTGCCCCTGGCAATGGAGGAAGCCAAGCTTTCGGCAAACCCTAGCCAGCTCAGGCCTCCACGTAAGGCTACAGAGTTTCAATGGCTGCCGCCTCAAAGCTAGGCTTGGGTTGCCCCTGGCAAAGGATGAAGCCAAGTTTTCTGCACACCTTGGCTGGCCCAGACCTCCACTTAAGGCAACAAAGTTTCAATGGTTGTGGGAGCAGAAAGCTTGGCTCTGCTCCAGGCTACAAAGTTTCAATTGTAGAAGATAAATAAATCACAGATACCAGGGTCTCTGCTTGGGTCACCAAGGGGCGTGGCCAGCCTGCAAACTACCAAAGGCCCCTCATCCAGGCCACCCCATGCCCCAAGGAAACACCCAACCTGATCCAGGCCACCCTTCAGGGCAAATCAGCTGGACCCCACCTGTACACCAGGCCTCTATCCTATCTAATAAAAGAGTAATATGTAGGGTGACCATCACTCCAACACACAAGATGGCTGCCCCCATGTGATCAAAAGATCCTGCCAGCAGGAAGGGCAATTGGGGGTGATCAAGCCTGAAGGGGAGGGCAGTTAGGGGTGACCAAGCCGGCAGAGGAGGGAAGTTGAGGATGACTGGGCCTGCAGGGAAGGGCAGTTGGGGGGGGACCCAGGCCTGCAGAGCAGTTAGGAGTGACCAGGCCTACAGGGGAGAGCAGTTAGTGGCAAATAGGCTGGCAGGGGAGCAGTTAGGCATCAGGCTGGCAGGGGGGTGATTAGGGGGTGATCAGGCAGGCAGAAATGGTTAGGGGCAATCAGGAAGGCAGGCAGGTGAACAGTTGGGAACCAGCAGTCCTGAACTGTGAGATGGTATCCGACTGCCCGTTTAGGCCTAATCCTATTTGGACAATCGACATCCCTCAAGGGGTCCCAGATTGGAGAGGGAGTAGGCTGTGCTGAAGGACAGCCTCTCCCTCCCCCCCGCCATGCATGAATTTTGTGCACCAGGTCTCTAGTCTTATATAATAAAGAGCTAATATGCAAATGGTCATCATCCCTTAACAGCTCACTCAACACTGGGAAAAGGAATGGGGACCAGCCAGGCACAAAAGAGCTTGCAAGAGAGAAATGGGGACTAGCCAGGCTGCGGCCCAGGAAAGGGACAATCCGCCCGCCCGTCCCATGTGCCTGTGGTTGTGGCCAGAGGGAAGCCAGTCTGGTCCTGGATGCCTGCGGCCAGCCAGAGGAAGGGAAGCCTGGGTCCTGGGTGCCTGTGACCACCCAGAGGAGGGACTCCTGGGCCACAGGTGCAGGGCAAGGCAGAAGCGGTTAGGAGCAATCAGGCCAGCAGGGGAGCAGATAGGGGAGATCAAGTCAGTAGGGGAGCAGTTAGGCGAAATCAGACAGGCAGGCAAAGGTGATTAGGGGTGATAAGGAAGGCAGGCAGAGGGGTTAGGGGTGATCAGGCAGGCAGGCAGGCAAGCAGTTAGAATCCAGCAATTTCAAACTGCAAAAGGCAGTTGGACATCCCCCAAGGGGTCCTAGAATGGAGAAGGTGCAGGCCAGGCTGAGGAAACCCCCAACCCCATAAATTTTGTGCACTGGGCCTGTAGTCTAGTTAATGTATAGGTGAGGTTACACTCCTCATTGAGGGCTTAAACACTCCATTTCTTGAGGAACAGAGGAACAGAAGGACTAAATAGAGTAGCAGGTGGGCACACAATGGCAGATTCTAAGTGTTGCACACTATAAAAGGATAATCCCAGTCCAAGCCGACTTTCATATTTTTCTATCTGCAAGAATGAGTGGCACTCAAATTATTCTTCATTTGACCTTTTAGTGTTATCCCAGGTTACTGACTAGAAACTGCAAAGTCCTAAAAAAAAAAAGTCCTTTTCCAAGTGACAATCTTCCCACGGTTTCATTTCTTTTCCCACCCACAAAAATTGTCTCCTTTTTGTTGTAGTCCAAGTCTACTTTTCCTTAAAAATTCAGTCTAAAATATACTTACCCTACTTCTTAAGCTAGTAACATTTAATGACTTTACCACCTGTTTATTTTGAAGCCTAGACTAACTTATATTGTTAACAATTACACCTGGAATGAGCACAACAATTATTTATAAAACCAGTATATACAAAAGGCACCAAGCTGGGTGCCAGGTTATACTTTGGGTTAACCCAGTGGTTGGCAAACTCATTAGTCAAGAGCCAAATATCAACAGCACGATTGAAATTTCTTTTGAGAGCCAAATTTTTTAAACTTCTTCTGACACCACTTCAGAATAGACTCGCCCAGTATTTTGTGGAAGAGCCACACTCAAGGGGCTAAAGAGCCAATGTGGCTCATGAGCCGTAGTTTGCCGACCACGGAGTTAACCCATCACATTTCCTACATTTTAGCTGAGGACCACGAAAAATCAGGTTAAGAAACATACGAAGATTTTATCTGAACAAGTAATATGATTTTCTTTGAAAATTACAAGAGATTTTTGTATTCATATTTTAAGGTTAAAGAAACAAGTAATACAGATTATTTTGAAAATCTTTGGGAGGATATATTTTACCCTACTGATTTACATTATGCTCAATCCCATTAGCTCTGCTTTGAAGAAAAAAGTAAAAACCAGAAGCATCTCAGATATTTCACGAAATTAAGGTCTTTTGTAAATTGTTTTGTAAATTGAAATTGTTTTCTTTCAAATGAAATCATTTTAATTAGAATAGGTATGTGAAAAGTTGCTCCCCTGGATTAGAGTGCAAGTGGTTAAAAAAATAAAAATAGACTATTTCTTGACGTGAAAATGATATGAAATTAAAATTTCACTGTCTATAAATAAAGTTTTATTAGAACACAACAGACATATGCATTTGTTTATGTATTTCCATGACTTCTTTTATACTACAACAGAATAGTTGCAACAAAGACTGTATGTCTCGAAAGCTTAAAATATTTACTATCTGAATTTATCAAATTCAAATGAGTATTTTATTTCCTGTATACAATTTGAATATAAGGAAAGACTTAGAATATTTAAATATGTAAGATAACATAATAATGAGGCACCAGTTTTGTTCTAGTAATAAAAGAATATTAAGAACTACAAGGCTACAGTAAGACAGGCACTTCATTACATTGCTGTTAGAAATGTAAACTGGTTCATCTATTCTGCAAAGCAGTTTAGGAACAGGCATTAGGAGAATCAAAGATCACTTTCACGCACGCTGAAAGAATTCAAACATAAGAACATAACAATTTATTCAACCATTTTGCTATATGCACTGTTCAATATTTTATTTTTAGGAACAACGGTATACATAACCTTTTTATAAATCATCAACTGATGTTAAATCTATGGGAGTTACATTTTATGAGGAACAGAGTATTTTATATAATTTCTGAGTTCCTAGGATATAAATCTAAAGGTGGTCACAGGTTAACACATTAAGCGCCCAGCCTATTTTGTCTTCCGGACGGAAAATATAGTGTTAGTCGCTGGTGACTGGCTGGGCACTTAGTGTTAAGCTCATCTTCAACTTTACTACGTATTACCAAAATTGTTCTCTAAAAAAATAACAATTTATTCTATGTCAACCCTTTTCAGGCATATTGTTGTTGCCAATCTGATGAAAAAGAATGGCATCTGTTATATTCAACTGTATTTCCCTAATTACTAGGAAGATTCAGGATCTTCTTTATTGACCATTCATGTTTCTTCTTTTATGAAATGACAGGCCGGATCCTTTGCCTAATTTTTTGTAATAACATTTGTCTTTATTTGTTTCGGTTCATTTAGTAATTGAAAGGTGAATCCTCTATATTCTTTTAAAAACAAACTTCTTCATAACCACTACATTTCCTCCAAGGCTCCTTCCACCTTCTCAACTAGACCCAGTGTTATTTCTCTCGAAGAAAGACTAAATTCCTTTTATGGACATCATTGCCACAAATATACCTTAAAGCTGTAATGATGTCACTCTCCTCCAATAAATTAATATATAACACAAAAATGTCTAAATTCCATAGTGTGGCTTTCAAAACCTTCCATAATCTGTCTTCGACCAACATTTTTAGCCTATACCTCCTATGTATGCTCTGCACCAAATAAACTGGACTATTTGCCATCTCTCTCAAATATCCCCTTAGTTTTCTAATTCTCTGTCCTGAGCTCTGCTCTCTAGCACCCATCTGTTTACCAGACATTCTTCTTCAAGGAAAGCTCTTCCTTACAATATAACAAATAAATATAGCAAAGAATTATGGGGGAATCACCATTTTGTAATCATAGAAATGATAAAACTGATTCAGGCAAGAATCACCAGTTAATGATATATCTAAAGGCTGATAATTTAAGAGGAATAGGCTATTTCAAAGTAACCCTCCTCCAAATTTACTTATTGAAGAAATAAAAACCCTAACCAAGTAATCAAAATTAATATCAAAAAGGGGCAAATATGCCTCCAAATTTGATGCCTTCAGAGAAACGCATATCAAGAAATTTTATAAAATAACTAGTCTGTATTATTTTAAAATGTCAAAAAATGTTACTTTAAAATGTTCAATGCAACAAAAGAAAAAAATTAAGATATGTAAAAGACAAAGACTAAGGACCTTTTCCAGATTAAAAGAGATAAAATATAATACTTGATTCTTGACTAAATCCTGAATTGGAAAAACATAAAGGACATTTTTAGGAGAACTAATGAAATTTGAGAATGGACTATAGATTTAAAACGTGTGCTTAACTTACCGACTGTATGCTTAATTTACAGAAATAAAAGAGCTTTTATTCTAAGAATCCACATATACCCCTATCACATCAAAGGAATGCACCAATACATATATCTGACAAGAAGAACTGATAGGACTAACATGCTGAAACACTAGAGAGCACTTAAGATGAAAATAAATTAATAATGCAGGGAATGTTCATAGAAACTGTCACTACTCACCTTACTTCAAGAACAAACACATGGATTTGGGTCCTCATGTGATTTTTCAATAAAGATTTCCAAGTCTCTAATATTGACAGAAAACTAACTGCAGAAGTGTTAGTTACCAATAAACAATTGAGATTCTTAGTTTTTACCAAAAATCCTAAGAACACACATTATACTGCCTTTTGCATTTTAAATACACTAATAGCTTTATTTAACGAACATTGAGCAACGCACTGTACTAGGAGCCATGAAAGATACAAAGATGAAAAAGACATAGTTGCTGCCCACAAAGAGCATATATTCTAGTGGTAGAAAGACAAATACACAAACAACTAGAATACAAGACAGTAAAGTGTTGAATATGGCCTGAGTGTGATATTAGCCTCAAGGTTCCAATTTGAAACACTGGTGATGTTTTGTTGGCTGCTCTGAAAATCCCATTTGAAGACAGCATAATAGATGTTTAAATGGTCCTACCCAAGCAGCTGGAGGCAAGAAAGTAGGCCAGGTAGAAGAGCTGTTTGAAAACACTGTCACAACTACATACATGATACTGATACAAATATGTAGAGACAGCTACAAAAAGAACATATATATATGTGTGTGTGTGTGTGTGTGTGTATATATATACATATATATATACACATACATATATATATATATATATATATATATATGCATATATATGTAAGTATGTATATCATCTGTCCTTTGGTTAATGGCTATAGTTACTGTTTAAAACAATATACTTTTATATATAAAGGAATTTATATAATCCCAGAAAAATCAATTTAAGATTTAATATTAATTCAACAAAGTATACTGCCATAGGCAATCTTCTTATTTACTAGTTAAGTCTTTTCTCTAAATATCTATAAAGCTTTTTAGCAATTAAACAGACATCTAAATATTGCTGGATAAAAACCTCTAATGTTCAGCCTTCTGAAGGATATGGTCACATACCTGACAGGCTAATATAATACTATTCTAATAGCAAAAGAAGGCCTTAAAGATATTTAAGGAAAATAATTTTTAATGCTTCAATGCAAACGGAATATACACTGATTACATAAAATTCAATGTTCTTTGAAAATATTTCAACAATAGCATTTGATACCAGTTAAGGCCAGCAAAATTGAAGTGAGAAAAATATCACATGTATTATCTTTCATTGGTTTCATATATCATTGCCTATGACTATGGCAACCCAATCTTCTCTGAAAATTCCATCCACTGATATTAATGAGTTTGATTTGCTTTTAGTCCATATGCTAAAAACAACTGCTGACCACTTCCTCTTGGTAGTGCTGTCTTACATAAATGGTAAAGTAGAAGCACATTTCATGGCTGCTTTTCCTACTTCCTGAATTGGAGGGTTCACTGATTAGGCTGTTCCCTTCAGTGTGTCACTGTGATCCTGGGACCTCTGCTGCTTTCTCTCAAGGAAACGAGCACGAGCATCTGATATGGATTTATCGTCATTTCTCCTTTGCATTTTCTTTAAGACTTCTTTTGATATTCCATCTGAAAATGTTAAAAATTAATCCAGTAAAACTTGAATTTGAAATTCAGTGCTAGAAAGGTTAAGAGAAAAAGATGTCCTGATTTTTCAATGTTTACGTAAAATTAAATTCTGCCCTTTCAAAAACAAAATGATAGTCTATGGCTAAAAAACAAGAGCATTGAGGCCAAAGCAGTCAGAAAAACTGACCCTATTCAAGCATTTTATACTAGTTATACACTGCAACAAAATGTCTAGTGTCTAATGTTACTTAAAAGACTATTCTATCATCTTGAGCAAATTCCTCACGATTTCATTTCTCAGTCATGTTAAATAAGGATAATATAACTTGTTCCATCAATCAGCCTCAGAAAGCTTTACTGAAATGAAAAGCTTTTTGTGTATGTGAACTAAGAATTGAGCTTTCTGTCCTAGTTCAGTACCACACTGTTTATGCCTCCCAATTAGGAGCCTAACATTTCACGGAAAAATAAAAAAGAGATTTCTGAGGAAATAACTCATAAAATTTTATAAACCAAATAAAAATAGTAAAGTACTACTGGGAAGCAATATGGCATAATAGCTAAGAGTAAGGACCATAGAATCAGGTTACTTGATTCAGAATCCAGATTCACCAATTATGAGCTATGGGATTCTTAGCAAAGTATTGTACACTCTAAGTACTTCTTCATATATAAAGTGGGAATATGTACTTAACTTAAAGTTTGTTATGAAAATTCCCCAATGGGGTAATGCAAGCTTTCAGTAGATGATAAAAACTCAATATATATTCTTATTAATAATGCTATTAGACAGAGGGGTTAAAAAAAAAGATTAACTGTAAGGAAAGAAAGAAGTCAAAATAACAAAGTTTGAGACTCATGATAATTCTTTGTTTTCTGAGTAGATAGAGCCAGAATCTAAATCCTATAACAATATTTCTGTAATTACATAAGAATTTGTACATTTATGCTTTCTGCACTATGTAACCAAAACAAGTGATATACTCACCCTTTAGATGTTTTACATTTTCCTTATTTGTCCATCTCCTTCTTGCATCTTCTCTTGCTTCACATCGGGCCACACTGCTCAAGTCATGTGCATTTAATTCATGCAACTTGGGTAACAAGTCTCTCACCCATTCATAGCGAATTGGACACACAATTCTTGCATAGACTTTGGTGGTAACTAATACTTCATGAAAAATGATCCATTCAAGTTTGGTTTCCTGTTCGTGAAGCTGTACAAAAGAACTCACTTAGGGATGATAACTCATTAAACTGCCTTATTCCACTTTAGACCAACCAAATACTATTAGCCCAAACTCTTCAGAATTAACCCCTATATGCTTCAATCAGGATACAGAGACAAACTCAATACCTTTACAACTTTATGTTATACTAAAGTCCCGGTGCACAAAATTTGTGCACAGGGGCAGAGGGGTCCCTTCAGCAAAGCTTGGACCCTCTATGATCCGGGACTCCTCAGGGGATGTCTGACTGCCAGTTTGGCTGGATCCCAGGGATCAGGCCAAAATCAGCAGTCAGATATCCCTCTCACAATCTGGGACCGCTGGCTCCTAACTGCTAACCTGCCTACCTGATCATCCCTAACTGCCCCCCCTGCCAGCCTGAGCACCCCTAACCTCCTCTGTCTGCTAGCCTGATCACTCCTAACTGCCCCCCTCTGCCAGCATGCTCTCCCCAAATTGCCCCCCCTGCTGGCCTAGTTGCCCCCAACTGCCCCCCATGCCAGCCTGGTTGCTCTCAACTGCCCTCCCCCTCAGCTGGCCTGGTCACCCCCAACTGCCTCCCCCTGCCAGCCTGGTCGCCCCACACAGTCTGCTGTTCAGTGGTTTGGTTGTCCCTCACTAACATCCCTGCCAGCCTGGTCACCCCACACAGCCTACTGTTCAGTGGTTTGGTCGTCCCTCACTAACCACCCTACCAGCCTTGGCACCCCACACAGCCTACAGTTCAGTTGTCTGTTCGGTTGTTTCGGTCATGACACTCCTGACTTTTTATATATTGGGATAGTTATATTATAAACTTAACCTCAAAGCAAAAAGTAGAAGACATCTATATATCACTTAATCCTACACCTTTACAAATTTCTTCTCTTTATTAAAAACTAGAGGCCCAGTGCACAAAATTCGTGCACTCAAAGGAAGGAGGTCCCTTAGCCTGGCCTGCACAGTTGGGCATTCTTAGCACTGCCATGGAAATGGGAGTGGCTCCCGCCACCGCCGCTGTGCTCATCAGCTATGAACCTGGCCTCTGGCTGAGTGGCACTGGTGGGCAGCTCCTGCATTGAGTGTCTGCCCCCTGGTGGTCAGTGTGCATCATAGCAACCAGTTATTCCACCATTCCGTCGATTTGCATATTAGCTTTTTATTATATAGGATAAAGTACTTACTGCTGAGGAAGGATGAATGTGAACTGGGCTTCCACGCCCATCCATTGTGCAAAATGTTCTCCCAACAGATCTAAAAACAAAACAGAAACAAAAAGAAAGGGTAAAGACACTGACAGTACAATGAAGACATCAGAGCAACCCCCTCTGTAAAAAAAGCCATGTCACTCTGCTAAGGCACTGATACCCACACTGGACAGCTGTCCTTCAGACTCCCCTACTGCCCCACTTGAGTTCCAATATCCCACTCTGAGCCACTGCAGCTTTCCCTGCACAAGTTATAATTATGAAAAGGGTCACTGTAATAGCTGATCATAATCACAGAGCTTAAATCAAATCATCAATTAAATAGTTCATTATTATAGTAAAATATACTAGCACTTCTTTACCCATCTCTCAAGCTCATATTGCTTACCTTCGAGCTACATTTTTGAAATAGCCTGCACAAAGACATCTTCGTAGTACTTCATGTTTAGGGCCTTCAAAGGTCTCTCTTGGAAAATCACTTTGCTATAGAAAGAATATAGAATATATATATATGTGTGTGTGTATATATGTATGTATATATATATATGTATACACACACACACACACACACACACACACACACACACACACTGGTACCTCACAAAATAATTTAAAATATTCTTTTATTTTGAAAAGTCCACATTTCTAAAAATTCTGTTTCTGGCTAATATAGAGTAAGAGGGACCAGATTTACCCTTCTGCTTAAAACATCCTAAATATGGACTTTCAAAATACTGTACATATTCCAAGTGATAAGGAATAATGGTCTCCAAGAAATAAAGGAAGTGTCCCAAAAAAGATGAACCCAAATAGGCCCACGCCAAGACACATCATAATTTAAATGGCAAAGGTTAAAAACAAAGAGAGAATCTTAAAAGCAGCAAGAACAAGTCAGTTACCTACAAGGGAGCTCCCATAAGACTGTCAGTTAATTTCTGAACAGAAACTTTCAGGCCAGAAGGGACTGGCATGAAATATTCAAAGTGATGAAAAGCAAGGGCCTACAACTATTTTTCCCAACAAGGCTATCATTTAAAACTGAAGGATAAAGAGCTTCCCAGACCAAAAAACAAACAAACAAACCAAAGCTAAAAGAATTCGTTACCACCAAACCAGTATTAGAAAAAATGTTAAAAAGGGTCTGGCTGGGTGGCTCAGTTGGTTGGAGTATTGTCCCATACGCCACAAGGTGGTTGCAAGTTGATTCCCAGTCAGGGCACATACTTCAGTTTTCAGTTTGATCCCAGGTTGGGGCATATACAGGAAGCAACTGATTGATGTTTCTCTCTCACATTAAGGTCTCTCTCTCTCTCTCTCTCTCTCTCTCTCACACACACACACACACACACACACACACACATCCTTGGGTGAAGATTTTTCTTTTTTAATGTTAAAGAATAAAAGGGCAATAAATACCTACCTACCAATAATCATTTTAATTAAATGTAAATGACTTAAATGCTCCAATCAAAGGACATAGGGTAATTGAATAAGAAAACAAAACCCATAATATGCTGTCTACAAGAGATCCACCTCAAAACAAAGTACACACAGAGTAAAAGTAAAAGGATGGTAAAAGATATTTCTTGCAAATGAAAATGAAAACAAAACAAAAAAAAACCAGGATAGCAATACTTAGTATGTGACAAAAGACTTTAAAAGACAAAGAATGATAGTACATAATGATTAAAGGGAGCAATACAACAAAATATAATTTTACTAACCAATGTCACCCCAATAAGTCATTAAAGATAAAATAAATAAAGTAAGGGAAATAAATGAAGTAAGCCCAACAACCACCCCAGCATAGTCCACCTTGAAAGAGATTCTGGATCAAGGTGCAAAGAAGGAAAAACCCGAGTGGAATCCTGAAAACTCCCTTAGTTAAAGAGACAGAGCTGAGAATACAGGAACACCAAAATGTCTGGAGTTCATAGGCAGAGTTCGGAGAGAAGAGACCTTTATAGAGAACTCCAGATGTGTTCAGCTGAGTACTGATTAGCACATGAATGTAAGAAAACTGACCAAGGCCAGGTAAAGGACCTAGAAGGATGAGGTTACAATGCTTGGTGCTCACACAGGGTTAGGAATGGCAGGTTATTACAAGCCAGACTAGCACATCTCATAATTTATATGGTTTTGATAACTCTGAGGGTCTTGTCCAAATGCTACTCGGGACAAAAGCAATCACCTGTTTAAGTTTCCTGATTAGGTCTCGAAGTTGAGCTTCAACACGAAATGCAGAAAATAAGCACCTCCAATGAATCCAATGTTTTTGGCACCAGGAAGCTGGAGCTCCACTGAAAAACAAAAATAAAGTTATCTTGAAAATATCTTCTATAAGTGAACGATAGTCTAACACCCTCATTTGTATTACAAAACTAAAAACTCAAAAGCAACTGTCAGCTCTTTTATGAGATCTATCCAATTACTGTAAAATCACTTTAGCCATAGCCAGTTTGGCTCAGTGGATAGAGGGTTGGCCTGTGGACTGAACGGTCCTGGGTTCAATTCTGGACAAGGGCATGTAGTTTGGTTGTAAGCTTAATCCTCAGTGTGGGCTGTGCAGGAGGCAGCCGATCGATGATGTTCCTCTCTCATCAATGTTTCTATCTCTCCCTCTTTTTCTAAAAAAAAAAAAGAAAGAAAAAGCATTTTAAAGAATTTGAAAAAACAATTAAATGTGGATACTTCTGAGTGAATTAAAAATTATTTGTAAGTGGTTATTTTATACACATATGCTTTAACAAACAGCCAATCATTTTCTCATCTAAGGTACTTATGTAGAACCAAAATTTCGTAAGATCATTTTCAGGAAAGTTTCAGGGAGAAAAAAAAAAACACACTAAATACCCTATATAATAAAAGGATAATATGCAAATTGACCCTAACAGCAGAATGACCTAGAATGACAGGTTGCTATGACGCACACTGACTACCAGGGGGAAGACACTCAACACAGGAGTTGCCTCTTGGTGGTCAGTGCACTTTTGGGATGGCTGGCCAATGCAGCAGCAGTGGTGGGAGCCTCTAATGCCTCTGCAACAGCACTAAGGCATTAAAAGCTGAGGCCCACTCCCCTGAGAGCTCCTGAGATGCCAGAGGGATGTCTGACTGCCAGCTTAGGCCTGATCCCTCAGGGAGCGGGCCTAAGCCGGCAGGTGGACATCCCCTGAGGGGTCCCAGACAGCAAGAGGGTGTAGGCCAGGCTGAGGGATCCCCCCGAGTGCACTGGGCCTCTAGTTATATAATAAATGCTTACTAAGTAACAGTCACCTGACATAGAAGAATCTCACTAATGTTCACAAAAATACCTGAAGGTCAATATCATGCTTACCAAACCTTAACTGTCTGAAGTCACATAGTAATACATATTGGAGCTGTATTTCAAAATGACATTTTCCAGTTCAGACAACTCACATACCTTGATTTGCATTGCTCAAAAATGACAGCTAAAGTTGCAAAGTCATTAAATCCTCCAGCTTTAGCTGCCAATTCTCGATGTCTCTGTTCTGCTTCCTTCTGGTACTCTGGATCAACTAAAAGACAGTTGCAGAGGCAATTTAGTTCTACTTTATATCAAGCATCCACATTCACTTTGTTTATTCAAGCTCATTAAAATCTGTCTCACCCTCTGGGTTGGAGTAAGGTAGAACTATATTACCTTTTTAAGGGGGCTCTAATTACTCCCACAACTCCTTTTTCTCTTTTAACCATACTTCGGAGATATTATCAGATATAGCAACATTATCTCTCCCAATCCATTTGCCTTTAAAATAGTTTTAATATACATATTTATTTTTAATTCACTTTTATCGTGTGTGACCCATGCTCACAGTAAAAAAAATTACATAAAAGTTCAATGTTCTCCATTTTGTTAACCACTCAAGGCTAACCACTGTTAATTATTTAATGTGTGTCCTTTAAGATATTTTCTATGCATATATAAGAATATGCATTTAGCCAAAACCAGTTTGGCTCAGTGGGTAGAGCATCGGCCTGCCGACTAAAAGGTCCTAGGTTCTATTCTGTTCAAGGGCATGTACATTGGTTGCGGGCACATCCCCAGTAGGAGACGTGCAGGAGGCGGCTGATCGATGTCTCTTTCTCATCGATGTTTCTAACTTTCTATCCCTCTCCCTTCCTCTCTGTGAAAAATCAATAAAATATATTTTTAAAAAAAGAATATGCATTTAGTGATTTATTTTAACATAAATAAGATATATGTTCAGAAACTTATTTATTTAATAACGGCTTCATGTCAGTACAGATGGAATTATTCATTCTCAAAAATAGCCACCTTGTATTCCTCAGGAATATAAGAAACATAACAAAATTTAACCAGTCCTTATTTATTCAATTCACAATTATGGACAATTAGACAGAAAGGCCAAATATGCAGAATTAAACTACAACAAACTTTTTTACTTTCCTTTTTTAACTTCATATTGAGGTATGACATGCATTCAGAAAACTGCATAGGTCTTAAGTGTACAGCTCAATGAATGTTCACAAACATTCCATACTTATGTACTCAACACACAGAATCACCAACACCCCATAAGCCCTCTTTTTGCCCTTTTTCTAATAACAATCTGTACTCCTCCACAAAGGTCCTGACTTCTAACCCCAAAGAAGGGCTTGCCCTGTTTTTAAACTTTGTATAAATATACTTTATGTGTCTTGTTTCTTTTGCTCAACATTTCATTTTTGAGACTTATTTATTATTGACTGGCTGGATCGTACTTGGGACTGATGTGCTCTCTCACCGCCCAAGTTCCCCACATAACACTTCACCCAGGCTAATTTTCCTTCAGAGTTCAACTTTACAAATTTCCCAAGGATTCTTCCTTCACTGTACCGCATTATACCACAATTCCTATTCCTTCAGTACACACATCACAACTGCATTTACCAGAGGCACCATGCTGCCTGGTTTCAGGAAGCAGCACTTGTGTAGACTACACTATGAATCTCCATAGCAATTCCTGGTATTCATAAAATACCCAGAGACGGCTCAGTATTTCCTCAGGTATAGAGGAAAGAGATCTCACTAAAGAATGCTCAGGAAGCCGAAACCGGCTTGGCTCAACACCTAGAGTGTTGGCCTGCGGATGGAAAGGTCCTAGGTTCAATTCCAGTCAAGGGCATGTATCTCGGTTGCGGGCACATCGATGTCTCTTTCTTATTGATGTTTCTAAGTCTCTATCCCTCTCCCTTCCTCTCTGTAAAAAATCAATAAAATATATTTTTTTTAAAAAAGAAAGAAGCCAAAACCGGTTTGGCTCAGTGGATAGAGTGTAGGCCCGGGGACTGAGGGGTCCCAGGTTCGATTCCAGTCAGGGGCATGTATCTTGGTTGCAGGCACATCCCCAGTGGGGGGCGTGCAGGAGACGACTTATCGATGTCTCTCTCATGGATGTTTCTGGCTCTCTATCCCTCTCCTTTCCTCTCTGTAAAAAAAATCAATAAAATATATTTAAAAAAAAAAGAAAATGCTCAGGAAGATATAAAGTCTTCCATCCTGGCCAGTGTTCTCAGTGGTTAGTGCACTGGCCTACATACCAAAGGGTCTCAAGTTAGATCACTAGTCAGGGCACGTGCAGGAGGCAACCAATTGATGTCTCTCTCTCTCTCTCTCTCCCTCTCTCTCTCTCTCTCCCCCTATCTCTATCCCTCACATCCCTCCTTCCTTCCACTCTCCAAAAATCAATGGAAAAATATCCTCAGGTGAGGAATAACAACAACAAAATATACATATATATTAAATAAAGTCTTCCATCCCAGGCTTTATGTAGCTTCCACCTGTTACCTGGGTAGCAACTGAAGACAGCAGCTAGAGACAACAGGAGAGAAGATACAGTAAACTTAGGAGTCTGTATCACACAGTTTGTACAGTCTCAGCAAGTTTATCCTCCTACTACACAAAAGTTGACTATCCATCTTTAATTAACCAGTAAACTTGTCATTTTCTTTAATTTATTTTCTTTCCCCAGATAGAATTCTATAATCAGTTTTATCTCATGCAAATAGGTAGATGCTATTGAGGCAGAAATTATAAATAAAAAGCTAAAGCAGCAAAATAAGGCTGTAGCAGCAAAACTCCCTTTGGGAAGATAATACAATATTTTTCTATATAGTTATATATCAGAAAACAAAACTATCACACAGAAAGGGTTTCAACAACAGTCCTCAGAAATGAAGTGGGAAAATAAGGCTGTAAGTATCACATACAAATAAAGAACTCTTTATTTCTAAAAATATCATAATTAAAATAAAAACTTTAAAACCAACCCCATTTTATTTTAAATTTGTTCCATTTTAAGGCTAAATTGTTTACCACCTAAAAGCCCCTCTCTCCATTGTCTGATTTCTAAAGTAATATATATAACAGCAGACACTGTAATATAGTTTACTACAGCAAAAAAGATTACTAAAAATGTTGACAGTATCATCATTTTGATATTTAAAATCTTTATTCAATGTTAGATCTAAGAATACTAGCCAGTTTTACCAATAGGTATGTAATAAATTAGGTAATCTATGATGACTAAGAACCAAGCCAGAAACAGTTGCTTAACCTTTAAAGACTATAAATGCTCTTAGAAGCAGCTGGAAAGGCAATATACACTTTGGATATAACAAGAGTCAGGCAGTCACATACTCAAAAACCAAAGATGCTTTCTGCAGCAGCTGAAGATCTTGAAATTTCAGGTTTAAAAATTAGGTCTAGGTCATATATGTATACATTTCTATAAGTTTGAATAAGAAACTGGTAGTAGTCGTTGCCTCTAAGAATCAGACTTGGGGCCATGTTCTTTTGTAGTGTTTGAATTTTTAACTATACAATATATTGGAAATGGTGGTGTTAAGAGTTAGGAAGAACCTCCCTCTCAGAGAAACATCAATTAAATTAGTCAAATTATCCAAGTCTCTGGAGATTAACTGAATCTGTGGAAGTCAGCAAGAACAGTAGGAAATATCGCATTCAAATACCTAATATAGTCATCCCCCCACAACTTTGTGTGAAGAATTAATTCTGAGGGCTTGGCAGCCTTCAAATGGTACCATTTCTCTCACCCCCGTTTCTCCTCTGTACAGAGGATCAGGCTGAACAGCTAATGAACAGGGTAACAGCTAAAGCTAGTACAGCACCCCCCACCCCCACCCCGCCCATTTCCTTACAGCTCTGTAGTGTAGATCTGTTCCAGTGAGTGTAGTGGCTGAGTGGTAGCTCTCACAACTCCCAGTTTCCTAAAGCTGTTCAGGTATTTTAGAATTAAAAAAAAACTTTTTTTGGCAACCAGTGTGTTCACAGATTCCATCTTGCTAGCCTTTGTACTGAGTGGTAACAGAAATTCCCACCACCTCCCACCCCCAGCTTCTGCTCTATGAGGATCCAGGCAGAGCAGATAGTGAAGAGCAGGTCCCCCCTAACCCCCAAAAACCTGCAAGTAAATACTAAACTCTAGTTATATAGGGTGGCTTTTCACAATAGTATAGCTTAGTTCTGAAACTACTTTTGTATATTCTAAGGACAATGGACAATTTAAATATGGACTCTGGACTAGATAATAGCACTGTATCAATATTACATTTCCTAATTTTGATAATTTGACTTTGATTCAGAATAAGAAAATGTAAATTTATAAATATATATGTATAGATGCATACACAAAGGGTAATTAGCAAATGCAGAAAAATATTAAAAACTGCTGAAATTAGGTAAAAGATATACAGTTTATTTCATATTCTTTTTTTAAAATGGATTTTTTTAGAGAAAGAGGAAGAGTGAGAGAGAGATACATCAATTTGTTGTTCCACTTATTTATCCATTCATTGGTTGATTCCTGTATGTGCCCTGACCACAGATCAAACCCACAACTTTGATATATCAGGCTAGTTCTCTAACCAACTGAGTTACCAGGCCAAGGCCTATCATATTCCTTCAATAGTTCTATAAATTCAAAACTGTATTATAAAATGTTACCCCCCAAAAAGAAGGCTAATACCAGACTGGTTTCATCCATTTAAACTCGAGGCCTGGTGCATGAAATTCATGCACGGGTGAAGTCCCTAGGCTTGGCCAGTGATCTAAGTGCAAATGTCTGGTGTGGAAGGGCAGGTCCTAGCTGACCTCTGGGCCCTGGGTAGCACCTGGGTCCCTGGGCCCCCACACACCCCCCTCCACCAGAGTCATGGTACCCGAGTCCCCACATGGAGATGTGGTGAGCATGGCTAGACACCACAGGCCAGAGCGCAATGTAGGCCTCTGGGCTGCCCAGCAGCACCGCACGAAGCCAGGGGGCAGCACTCTCTCTCCTGCCTGGCCTCGCAGATCAGCTACTGTGCGAACCCACAGGAAGCCCCACCTGCTCCTGTGGTCCCGGTGGCTGTGGCCTGGCTCACCCAGAAGATGGCGTGCTGCATGGGTGCAGGGCAGGCTCCCCACAGGCGCCCAGCACCTGAGCGTGGGGCTTACCCAGTGTGCGAGCCCTGTTATCCTGGAGGAGGTTAGCAGGGAGAAGTGAGTGTGAGCTTGGTGGACACACTGCATTCTCACGGCACCTCTGTTCCCCTCACCCCCGTCCCCAGGTAGCAGGCGAGAGGTTGCAGCCTGTTGCTGACATCCCCCTGGTGGTCAGCACATGTCATAGCAAGCAGTCAAACTCCCGGTGGAGGGGACAAATTGCATATTAGGCTTTTACTATATAGGATATTCCAACAAGGAAAAACATGTCCTTTTTCTGGCTTTACAAGACTATTAGAATTGTATCACCTTAATCCAGCCCCTGGTTTTACAAATGAAATACTGTGACCCCACTGGAAGAAAGCAAAGCTGACGTGACATACTAAGCTGTATCCCATGATGACACCCCAAGAAAAAAAAACAAGCAGAAGTTTAAAGACATAAATCCTCAAAACAATCCTCTGAGGGTATAAGAACTAAACTATCTTTTCTTTTGATGCTTGGGAAAAAAAGGTTAATGTTTTACTAATGTACTATACAACAGGGCAAAGGTTCACCATACTATCTTCCCTTACCAGTGAAAGGAAATTAACTCTCCCCACCAGGAACATCACATACTCCCTATTTTAAACAACTAAGTTAAAGGATAACAAAATGATAAAACTGTTTGTCCTCAGTTTCATGTCCAACAGGACTAGGTATATGGCAATCAAAAAATGGTCAGTGAGCCCAGCTAATGTGGCTCAGTGTTTGGGCATCGACTCATACACCAAGAAGTCTTTGGTCCGATTCTGGTCAGAGCACGTGTCTGGGTTGCAGACACAATCCCCAGTAGGGGGGAGTACAGAAGGTAGCCAATCAATGTTTCTCTGTCATTGATGTTTCTATTTCTATCTCTCTCTCTAAAATCAATAAAAGCACTTTTTTAGTGACAGTAAACACAATAAAAAAATGATGTATTATAGAACTGTACACTTGAAACTCACATAATTTTATTAACCAAAGTCACCCCTATAAATGCAATATAAATTTTTAAATAATAATAAAAATAAATAAATAAATGCTCTGAAATACTGGAGATCTAAATAAATGGAGAAATATTCCATGTACATGGGTAGGGAGATAATACTGTCAAGCTATAAGTTTTTTCCAACTTGGTTTATAGATTCAATACATCCCAATTAAAATCCTAGCAAGTTATTTTGTTAATATCAACAATCTGATTTTAAAGTTTATATACAAAGGGAAAAGACTCAAAATAGCCAAAACAGGGAAATGGTAAAGTCAGAAACTGACCCACACAAATACAATCAAACGATTTTTAACACAGGAACAGAAAAGAAGCATTTCAAGAGGAAAAAAGAGAGTCTTTTGAACAAATGGACATCCAACTCCCAGAAGATAACACAGGAGAAAATCTAGATGACTTTAGGTATGGTGATGACTTTTTAGATAAAACACCAAAGGTATGACCCATGCAAGAAATAACTGGTCAGCTGAATATCATTAATATTAAAAAATTCTGCTCTGCAAAAGATAATGTCAAGAAAACAAGATGACAAGCCAGAGACTGGGAGAATATTTTAAAAAAAAAACACCCCACATATCTGATAAAGTACGGTTCTCCAAAATATACAAATATAAAACTCAACAATAACAGGCACCTGGCCAGGTAGCTCAGTTGGTTAAGAGCATCAGCCTGATACACCAAAGTTGTGGATTTGATCCTTGGTCAGGGCACAAACATGAATCAACCAAAGAATACACAAATAAATGGAACAACAAATCAATGTTTTCTTTCTCTCTCTAAAATCAGTAAATAAACATTTTTTAAAGTCTCAACAATAAGAGAACAACCCTGCCGAGACCAGTTTGGCTCAGTGGGTAGAGCGTCAGCTTGCAGACTGAAAGGTCCCAGGTTTGATTCCGGTTGGGGGCATGTACCTTGCTTGCGGGCACATCTCCACAGTGGGGTGTGCAGCAGGCGGCTGATTGATGTCTCTCTCTCATCGATGTTTCTGACTTACTCTCTCCCTTCCTCTCTGTAAAAAATAAAATATATTTAAAATAAAAAATAAAAATAAATAAGAGAACAACCCTATTTAAAAAGACCAGAACAGCTGAAACCGGTTTGGCTCAGTGGATAGAGCATCGGCCTGCGGACTGAAAGGTCCCAGGTTCAATTCCAGTTAAGGGCATGTATCCTGGTTGTGGGCACATCCCCAGTAGGGGGCATGCAGGAGGCAGCTGATCGATGTCTCTCTCTCTCTCATTGATGTTTCTGACTCTCTATCCTTCTCTCTTCCTCTCTGTAAAAAAATCAATAAAATATATTAAAAATAAATAAATAAATAATAAATAAAAAGACCAGAACAGACACCAAAGACTATACATGGTAAATCCTATATAATAAAAGGGTAATATGCAAATAGACCGAACGACAGAACAACCAAAGCATAACATGCTAATGATATGCTAAGGATGCTCAACTGCTCGTTATGATGTGCACTGACCACTAGGGGGCAGTCAACTGGTCGACCCAGGCAATGACCACCAGGGAATAGATGCTCTGACCAGTAGGTCAGCTTTCTGTTGGTGTCCGGTCAATTGGGACTGAGCGAGATGGGCCAGACATACCCTGGAACCCCCTCGCAGTTCCTCCCCAACCTGATCATACACCTGTGGGATCCCTCAGCCTGGCCTGCGCCCTCTCTCAATCCAGGACCCCTTGGGGGATGTTGCAGAGCCTATCCCGCAGGCCATTCCACTTAGGAGGGCGCCAGACACAGGGCTCATGGCTGGTGAGTGCTGCTGCGACAGCGCAAGCCTCTCCTGATCGGGACTGATAGGAGCTACAGGCCACATTGGGCTACGGGTTTCGGCCCGATCCCTGCAGGCCGCTCAGAGGGACTCCACTCATGCACAAATTCATGCATCGGGCCTCTAGTAAGCATATAAAAAGATGGTTAACATGTCACCAGGAGGCAACAAATTAAAACAACAGTGAGATACCACTACACACCTATTAAGATAATTAAAATGATAAAAATTCAAAACACTGGTAACATCAAATACTGAAGTTATGGAGCAACAGGAATTCTCAGATTCATTGATGGTAGGAATGCAAAATAGTGTAGACCTTTAGAAGGTCTGGAAAACAGTTTAGCAGTTTCTTCTCTTTTTAAAATTTTATTACGTTTTTTACAGAGTGGAAGAGAGAGGGATAGAGAGTTAGAAACATCAATGAGAAACATTAATCAGCTGCCTCCTGCACAACCCCCACTGGGGATGTGCCCGCAACCAAGGTACATGCCCTTGACTGGAATCGAACCCAGGACCCTTCAGTCTACAGGCCGACACTCTATCCACTGAGCCAAACCGATTAGGGCCAGTTTCTTACAAATCTAAACATATTCTTATACTATTTAGCAATGAATTGAAAACCTATGCCTACACAAAAACCTGCACATAGATGTTTATAGCAGTTTTAAACTGCTATAATTGAAAGCAACCAAGATGCCCTGCAACAGGTGAATGGATAAACAAATTCCATACAATGGAATATTATTCAACAATAAAAAAGAAATGAGCTCTCATGCCATAAAAAGACATGGAGAAACCTTAAATGTACATTGCTAAGTTAAAGAAGCCAAGTTAAAGAGATAGTAAAAACATTCATGGTTGTAAGAGGTTTGGGGAAGGGATGGGATGTAGGGATGAATAGGTGGAGCACAGGAAATGTCTAGGGCAATGAAACTATTCTGTATAATACTGTAATTGAGTAGGTGTCATTACAGATTTGTCAAAACACACAAACCATACAGCACAGTGATCCCTTTAATTAATAATAATGTATCAATATTGGCTCATCAATTGTAATAAATGCACCAGAATAATGAAAGATGATAATAGGAGAAACTCTGTGTCTGTACTTTCCTTCAGTTTTTCTATAAACCTAAAACTGTTATAAAAATAAAGTCTATTAATATTTCTTTAATTTTAGAGAGGAAGAAGAAGGGAAGGAAGAAGAGGGAGAAAGAAACATAATTTGTTGTTTCACTTATTTATGCATTAATTGGTCAATTTTTATATGTACCTTGACTGGGGATCAAACCTTGGTGTATTGGAACAACACTCTAACCAACTGAGCTACTCTGCCAGAGTTAAAGTCTATTAATTAAAAGTAAACCTCTTCAATAAACTCCTTACCAGGTCTAATGAAGATATTTTCCACAGACAACATTGCTGCTATTGGAAGTAGTAGATCTTCACAGTCCAGAGAAGCAGCCTTTATTACTGCACATGTCAGATGTGGAGGGAGAGGAAATTCTACCATAGACAAACCCAATCTGGTCACATGGCCATTCCTTAATAGAAAAAAAAGTTCTTATGTCTTTCTATCTTGGGAGAGTACAAATGAAATGCTCATCATTCAGAATAAATCAGATATAATTTAGATTATTTTCAATCACCCCCATAAATTCAATTCAATTAAGAAACATGCCCTGACCAGTTTGGCTCAGTGGATAGAGCATTAGCCTGCGAACTCAGGCGTCCCAGGTTCGGTTCCTGTCAGGGGCATGTACCTTGGTTGCGGGTACATCCTCAGTGGGGGGTGTGCAGGAGGCAACTGATCGATGTTTCTCTCTCATCAATGTTTCTAACTCTCTCCCTTCCTCTCTATAAAATATCAGTAAAATATATTTAAAAAAAAAGAAAGAAACATGATACATTGTACTCATAGGTAAGAAAAACATCAAGATAATAAATTCCTTGTTGTCAAGGGTCAGTACATTCAAAATCCTAAACAATGATGCAGAATAAAGTAGTGTAATAAAAGACACAAAATGCTGTGGAAACACAGAGGATGGTCCTTAAAGTAATGGAAGTAATGAAAGGGTGATATTACCAAAACCTTCCCCATCACACAATCATGAGAACTCTGGTTCTCTTATCATTTTGATATACCCAGCATAATGCCTGGCACTGAAATAGTGTTCAGAAATTACTTGTTAAATAGTACCAATATTGAACAAAATTCGTTTTACAGTCTAATTGGTAACATCAGAATTGTGGTGAAAAAAGGCTGAGGACAATTCCTAATTTCATGTAAAACAATCCACTCAATTCAAACAAATCATTTTATATCTATAAGGAAAGTATTAAGAACCCCATTTTTAAAAAGAAATTAGTATCTGTTGTGGTGGGGTTTTGGGATAGGGGTTTTGTTTAGTTGTCTTTTTACCTGTCAATAGCATCACACTGATAAAGTTGTTTAAGGGCTTCCAAAATAAGTCTCTCATTAGGTGGATCCAAATAAGGAAACCTGTGTGTTTACATGAGATATAAAATGAGGTCCCATTTCTTGAACACAGTAAGATTTTATACAGACTTGAAACTTCCTTTAAAAGGTCTTAGCAAAAAATATATAAAAAATAAAAATATAAGGCTATTTTTAAAATACTCTCTTCTTTTTTAAGGCATTCTATGATCATAATCAGCATTCAGCAAAAGAGGAAATAAGTTTTTTTGAATCATAGTCTTTTATTAATTCAAGAAGCACCTCTTTTTGATCTCCTTAGCTGGAACACCCTTGCCATTTTTCTTTACTTATCTGAATCCTGCCCCATTCTTCACAGCCCAATGCCAACTCTATTCTGTCTGTAGTCCATAATTTTATTACAAGCTTATAAAATAATGAAGAAAAATTCATTGAAAGTGGCCAAAAATTACAAAATGTTTCATAGTACAAAATGGCTTTTGATAAAAAGGCAAGTATATCAATTAATTTTACCATATTTGCTTTATGTATCTGTATGTACCAATTACTTAATTTTTCCTGAACTCTTAAGGCAAGTTGCAAATACAATGCTTATTCATCCCCAAAATACTCAGCATGCATCCCCTGAAAATAAGGATATTCTCTTACATAACCACAATACCATTAATAAACATAGGAGAATTAATAATATTCACAAAGGATATTGTGAATAATATCCTTATTCACAATAACAGTAGCATATACCCAATCATGAATATATATGTGTGTGTGTGTGTACATCCTTTTAAATAGGAGCAATAGTTACTTGATTATACCAATCTTGTTTCTCCAAAGTAACTTAAGCTTAGTGAGAGCAAAAAACTACTTGAGTATTACCATTTCTCACAATGCATAGTACACAAAGCTAGCCAACCAAAGATGCTACAAAAAACCCTACCATTTTATCTGCAATTATGATCATTATATATCTTTCATAACAGATAAACAGCGCTTACCAAATGACCCAAATAATATCAGCATGAGGCACACTATTAAACCAAGGTTAAAATATGAGCAAGGACCTTCCTGGCATGGCTCAGTGGTTGAATGCTGAACTATAAACAAGGAGGTCACGGTTTGATTTCAGTTAGAACACATGCCTGGGTTGCATGTTTGATCCCCAGTAGGTGATGTGCAGAAGGCAGATTCTCTCTCATCATTGATGTTTCTATCTTACTCCCTCTCCCAACCTGTCTGAAATCAATTAAAACATATTTTAAAACAAATAAGAGCAAGGGGTCAAATCCTAGTAAAGCATCATAAAGAACCCTTTTGTTACTTGAACCTTGAGATACAGGGATATCTGAGCCAAATACTTTAAAAGAATTTCAGAAATAACCAGGCTCCACTCCAACAGTTTCCTTTTTTAAAAAGCTACATACCTTATAACATCATGTATGGCAAGGCACTTTAAGGTCAGAACTACAGATGTCAAACTAGTTCTCTTAATTTCAGGAATCACATGGTCAGGCATACACTGGTTCCAAAAATCTTTACTATAGATCCGAAAGCATTTTCCTGAGGAAGTCCTACCAGCTCGACCACTTCGCTGTAATGCCTCACTCCTTTAGAAGAAAGAAAAACAAAAGTCCCCAAAATGTTCAGCATGGAAGAACCTGGAGAGTATTATGCTAAGAAAAATAAGCCAGTCAGAGAAATATATACTCATGTGGAATCTAATGAACAAAATAAACTGATGAACAAAATAGATCCAGAGATATAGAAGTATGAAACATGTCAAATCTCAGAAGGCGGAGGTAGGTGGGTGGGAAGAGATCAACCAAAGAACTTGTATGCGTATGGACACAGACAATAGGTGGTGAAGGCCAGATGGGGGGGGAGGGAGGGTAGGAGATAATGGGGGGAAGATGGGGGACACATGTAATACTTTCAACAATAAAGATTTAAAAAAATGTTCTGTGTTTCCTAAGCAATTCACCTCCCACCTTGAACCAACTAGAAATTATCTAATCCACTGCTCTTTGAACAAAAAGACATGACATAGCAACTTACTTTGAAATTGGAACCACCTCCAGGATGTCCAACCCTAATCTGGGATTGTGATTTAACTGCTTCACAAAGCCACCATCTACCACATATCTAAGAAAAATAAAAACAAGTTAAGTTTCTAGAAAATAAGGAAAAGAGTTAATTTTCAACAACTATGGATTCTCCTTTTCCACCAAACTAACAACTACATGATGACTTTAATGTTAACTGTAAAATTTGGAAGTCAAGAAATTGGAGCTTCATACATTCCTGCCGGAAATGTAAAATAGTTCAGCCAATGTAATGTGGAAAAAGGTTTGAATGTTCCTCAAAATGTTAAACACAGAATTACCATCTGTCCCAGAAATCCATTCCTAAGTAAGCACCCAAAGAACTGAAAACAGAACTCAAAACATACTTGTAGATGTATGCTCACAGCAGGACTATTTGCAAGAACCGAAAGGTAGAAACAACCTAACTGTCCATGGCCCATTAAGAGATGAATAGATGCATAAATGTTGATATCTATCTATCTATCTATCTATCTATCTATCTATCTATCTATAAAAGCCTAAGCGATCATTCGACTGGTAGTTATGATGTGCACTTACCATCAGGGGGCAGATGCTCAACGCACAGGAATGGAAACATGGAACAGACTGATGAATCTCAGAAGGAAGGGGGGAGGGCGGGAAGAAATTAACCAAAGATCTTATATGCATACTAGAGGCCTGGTGCATGGATCTGTGCACCACTGGGGTCCCTCAACCTGGCTTGCTGGGATTGGGCTGAAACCGGCAGTCCAATATTTCCCAAGGGGTCCCAGATTGCAAAAGGGCACAGGCCAGGCCGAGGGACCCCACCATTGCATGAATCCATGCACCGGGCCACTAGTATATATGGCATATATACCATATTTTGAGTTACTGCTTAAAGGGTACAGGGTTTTATTTTGGGTTGATAAAAATGTTTTAAAACTAGACAGAGTTGCCCTAGTTGGTTTGCCTCAGTGGATAGAACATCAGCCTGCAGGCTGAAGGGTCCTGGGTTCGATTCCAGTCAAGGGCACATGCCCAGGTTTGGGCTCAATCCCAGTGGGGGGCATGCAGGCGGCAGCCAATCAATGATTCTCTCTCATTATTGATCAGCTGATCAATGATTCTCTCTTGTCATTGATGTTTCTATCTCTCCTACTCCCTCTCTGAAATCAATAATTTTCAAAAATAAATAAAATATTTTTTAAAAAACTATATAGTTGGTAGTTGCAATGTTGTAAATGTACTAACTACTACTTAATTGTTCAGTGTTAAATATTAATTTTATGTTATACAAATTTGAGCCCAGCTGTTGTGGTTTAGTGGTTAGCATCAACCCATGAAGCAGGAGGTCATGGTTGGATTCCCAGCTGGGGCACATACCTGGGGCACATGTGGGCTCGATCCCCAGTAAGGGATGTGCACAAGGCAGCTGATCAATGATTTTCTCTCATCATTGATGCTTCTATTTCTCTCTCCTTCTCCCTTCCTCTCTGAAATCAATAAAAAATATACTTAAGAAATAAAAAAGTGAAAAGAAATTTTATATGCACTTCCTACTCCATTTCCCTATTTATTGCAATCAGTAATTACAAAAATGATAGGTGACTACAAGTTAAGCAGGTGAGAAGGCAATTAGTGGAGGGCATAGAGAAGCAAACTCAGTGTTTTGTGATTAGTTAAGTGACTTTCTTGGCTTTAAAAGAATTTTTTAAAGTTGTACCTGATTCCATCTATTGTCAAAGATGTTGCAGAAATATTAGTGGATATGACACATTTTCTAATTCCAGGTGGAGGTGGCAAAAATATTCTCCTCTGTTGATCTAAAACATATATAAAAGGAAAATACTAATTTATAACATGCATTTTCAAACTCAAGTTTTGAAAAAGTAACTTCTTTGCATTAAAAGTTATATTCTCTTCATCTCTATCTTGAATTCAAAATATAATAGCAAAACTATTGTTCCTCACCTTTCACTGTTAAGGTTTCTAGATCCATGAACTCACAGTTTATTATTACTAAAATAAACCCTACAGCAGACACCTTTATGTAGGTCATAGCTCCCTTTGAGAATATTTTAAAACATTGTACCTCTTCTCCATTAAAAGAAAAGTATGCACACACACACACACACACAAAATTCAAATAATTCCCATCCAAGGGGTACAGATAAAGACCTCTCCTTGCCTTAAAGATTGATTAGCTAAGTAGTTTTTACTTTTTCAGTGTCTACTCAACTCATTACTACCTCTCTAAACAAGTAACACCACACTCATTTCCACTATTTACCCATTCTGAAGGGTGGGCCCCAGAAGCAATGCTTATAGAATGGTACTTGCTCTGATTTATGGCATCAAGGATAAACATCTCCCCAAATTGGGCCAATCTAATTCTCCTATGAATTTGGAAGAAGGTCCAAGAGATACTCAATTTGATTAGGCTAGTCTCTTGTAAAGAGGAAAAATAAACTTGCCCTTTGGAAAATCATTAATGAAAGTGAAGGAGAGAAATCTAGTCTAAAGAGAGAGAAAATGAATCAGACTTGAGAGTTCACAAGAGAGTATTTCTGATTTCCTGGCCTGGGTGTAAATTAAATAGATGGATTCGGCCTTTAAGATAAAATTTAAATTTTCAGGCAATCAGAAGGAAAAAGCAAATCACTTACAAGGAAGGGGGAAAAAAATCAGGCTGGCCTTAGACGCCTCCACAGCAACATTCAATGCCAGTAGACAACTGGACAACATCTACCAATTTCTAAGGCAAAGAAAGTGTGACCTAAGAACATAAAACCCAGCTAAGATGTATTTCAAGTATAAAGGCAAAAGCTGGACATTCTTAAACATAAAAGAGCATCAAAAAAAATAGTACTCAAGCCCAGCTGGCATGGCTCAGTGGTTGAGCATTGATCTATGAACCAGGAGGTCACAGTTCAATTTCCAGTCAGAACACATACCCAGGTTATCGGCTCTATCCCCAGTGTGGGGTGTGCAGGAGGCAGCCAATTAATGATTCTCTCTCATCATTGACGTTTCTATACCTCTCTTTCTCACTTCTTCCCTGAAATAAATAAAAATAATTATTTTAAAAAATAGATAATTATTTTAAAAAATAATTACAGCCGAAATGGTTTGGCTCAGTGGATAGAGCATCGGCCTTCGGACTGAAAGGTCCCAGGTTCGATTCCAGTCAAGGGCATATATCCTGATTGTGGGCACATCCCCAGGAGGGGGCGTGCAGGAGGCGACTGACTGATGTCTCTCTCTCTCATCGATATTTCTAGCTCTCTATCCCTCTCCCTTCCTCTCTGTAAAAAATCAATAAAATATATTAAAAATAAAATAATAATAATTGCCGAGACCGGTTTGGCTCAGTGGATAGAGCGTCAGCCTGCAAACTGAAAGGTCCCGGGTTCGATTCCAGTCAAGGGCATGTATCCTGGTTGCGGGCAGATCCCCAATAGGGGGCGTGCAGGAGGTGGCTGATCGATGTCTCTCATTGATGTTTCTGACTTTCTACTCCTCTCCCTTCCTCTCTGTAAAGAATCAATAAAATATATTAAAATAATAATAATTATTATTAAATAAATAATTTCATTAAAGAGCCCTTCTATTTTTAAAAAATTAACAAAAGTAAGCAAATCTAAAGTTAACCAAAAGTAACGTAGGAATGAAAAAAAGCACAGTTTAAAAAAATTGATGGTAAACACTAAATACATCTGAGTAATATAATAACAAAAATTAGAAGAGGATATAGAAGAGTAAAAGTACTTAAGTCCTCATCGGGTAAGCAAACAGATAAAACTCCAATCAAATATGTTCTGAAAGAAGATATTAACTTCACCTTAGTATTTTTCATCTTGCTAAACTTTAAAGCAAACTTTTATATAATATTATCTCATGTGGTAAAGATTAACTTGAAGTTTAATAATTTTTTCAAGTAAATTCAAGTAAAATTAAATATATATTTCAAAAAGTAGTGCCCTGGCAGAGTAGCTTAGTTGATAAGAACATCCTCCCAATATGCTATGACTACAGGTTTGATCCTAGTCAGGGCACATACAAGAATCAACCAATGAATGCATAAATAAGTGGAACAACAAATCAATGTTTTTCTCTTTCCCTTCCTCTCTCTGTAAAAAATCAATAAATAGCCCTAGCTGGTTTGGCTCAGTGGATAGAGTGTCAGCCTGCGGACTGAAGGATCCTAGGTTCGATTCCAGTCAAGAGCACATTCCTGGGTTTTGGGCTCACTCTCCAGCAGGAGGCAGCTGATCAATGATTCTCTCTCATCATTGATGTTTCTATCTTCTCTCTCTCTCCTCTGAAATCAATAAAAAAATATTTTTAAATCAATAAAAAATAAAAAATAGTACAATCTCACTTTTATTTTTTTTTAATATATTTTATTGATTTTTAACAGAGAGGAAGGGAGAGAGATAGTTAGAAACATCGGTGAGAGGGAGATCCAAGATGGCGGCATAGGTAAACACCTACACTGCTGCCTCGCACAACAATTTCAAAACTACAACTAAAAAACAGAGCGGACATCATCCAGAACCACAGGAAAGCTGGCTGATTGTAAGTTCTACAGCTAGAAGGAAAGGGAGGGGCTCACAGAAACCCAGAGGAGCTGCAAAAAACCGAGGTACAGAGACGCGCGCGTGGAGAGAGCGAGTGCCGGCGAACCTGGCTGGCTTTCTCTGGCGGGACACGGAGACTTTCAAAGGCATTGATCTCCTTATCCTACGACACTAAACCTTGACCCAGCCGAAACTCATTCAGGGGGAAGTCTGGACTGTGAAAAGGGAGAAGTGCACGGAAATTTAGGAGAGTCACAAAAGAGCAGAAGTCTGGTGGCCCGCACGGCACTGCGCTGCAGAGGACAGACTGCTGATTGTGCCGCTGGCTTTCACGAGTGGGTGGGAGACAGACCCTCCCAACTGTGCCACTTCTGATTTCACTAAGCCCCAGTTTCGGGCGAAACCCTGGGGACCCAGACTCGTGTGGTCCCGTAGCACAAGGGAGCCAGAAAGGCAGCAGTCTAGAGGCACTACGAGAGAGCCCGCAAAAGGACCGCTCCAGCCATTACCCAGTCACGTGAGACTCAGGGGCCGTGGAGGGTGGGGCCGACTGGAAGGCAAGGCGGTCCCTTAAGCCCTGAGACTCCATCCACACCAAGCTCAAGAGAGGCTTTTGCGATTTTTCAAGTCTGGTATCATAAGGCTGAATCCAACACAGAAGTTCTCCCGGCATAGTGAAAATGCCCACACAAGCGAAGGGGTCACAAACAAACGAAATGGAGGAAAACAAACGACTGGATATAGAGTTCAAAACCATGCTTATAAGGTTTTTCAAGAATATGCTAGAAAAGATGGATAAATTTATCAAGTCCCAAGAGGAGATGCAAAAGGACCAACTAGAGATGCAAAAGATCCAACTAGAGATGATAAAGGACCAAATAGAAATTAAACATACACTGACTGAAACAAAAAATATTATACAGAGACCTAACAACAGACTAGCGAAAGGCAAGGATCAAGTCAAAAATTTGAAATATAAAGAAACAGAAAACACTCAACTGGAAAAGCAAGAAGAGAAAAGAATCCAAAAATGTGAAGATAATGTAAGGAGCCTCTGGGACAGCTTCAAGCGTACCAACATCAGAATTGTGGGGGTGCCAGAAGAGAGAGAGCAAGATACTGAAAACCTATTTCAAGAAATAATGACTGAAAACTTCCCACATCTGGTAAAAGAAATAGATTTACAAGTCCAGGAAGCACACAGAACCCCATATAAAAGGAATCCAAAGAGGACCACACCAAGACACATCATCATTAAAATACCAAGAGCAAAAGACAAAGAGAATATTAAAAGCAGCAAGAGAAAAACAGTTCATTACCTACAAGGGAGCACCCATACGACTGTCAGCGGATTTCTCAACAGAAACGATGCAGGCCAGACGGGAGTGGCAAAAAATACTCAACGTGATGAATAGCAAGAACCTACAACCAAGAATACTCTATCCAGCAAAGCTATCATTCAGAATTGAAGGGCAGATAAAGAGCTTCACAGATAAGAAAAAGCTAAAGGAGTTCATCAACTCCAAACCAGTATTATATGAAATGCTGAAAGGTACTCTTTCAGAAGAGGAAGAAGAAAAAGGTAAAAGATAAAAAATTATGAACAACAGATACATATCTATCAACAAGTGAATCTAAAAATTAAGTGAATCAAAAATTTGATCAACAGAATAAACTGGTGAATATACTAGAATCAGGAGCACAGAAAGGGAGTGGACTGATAATTCTCAGGGGGAAAAGGGGGAGGCGGGTACAGGGAGTGACTGGACAAAAATCATACACCTATGGACTCATCAATTGGGGGGAAAGGTAAGGGTAGAGGGAGGGGTGGGAGCGGGGTGGAGGGGAGCTATGGAGGGGAAAAGAGAGTCAAATGTAATAATCTGAATAATAAAGATTTAATAAAAAAAAAAAAGAAACATCGATGAGAAAGAAATATCAATCAGCTGCCTCTTGCACACCTCCTACTGGGGATGTGCCCACAACCAAGCTACATGCCCTTGACTGGAATCGAACCTGGGACCCTTCAGTCCGCAGGCCATCGCTCTATCCACTGAGCCAACCCGATTTCGGCACAATCTCACTTTTAAAAACCATTTCCATTAACCTACCTACCTATTTAGTTATCCTTCTATATGTGTACAGAACACTCATACACACACTTATACACACACACACACACCTGAAAAACAGTTTTCCTAACAGTAAAGATAATTATTTCTGGATGTAGATATTTGAAGTTATTTCTTTACCTTTACCTTTGTAATTCTGTACACTGCTTAAATTCATTATAATGAAACTGTATAATTTTTCCTCAATTGAGTCACTTTTCTTTAAAGAAAACTGAGGCAAATATGCTAAGACACTAACAATGTACTAATTCTAGATAAGGGGAAATGAAATTTTTTTGTACTTTTCTATAGTTTTAAAATTTCTACAAAGGACAAAAAAGAAACATAAAAGAGTACATGTAACATAATTCCATTTTTTGTTTAAAAAAGAAAACAAACAATAAAAATAACCCTAGCCGGTTTGGCTCAATGAGTAGAGCATTGGCCTGCAAACCAAAGGGTCCTGGGTTTGATCCTGGTCAAGGGCAGATTCCTTGGTTGCAGGTTCCTTGAATCCTAGCCCTGTTGGAAGCAACCAATTGATGTGTTTCTCTCACATCAATGTTTTCTCTCATCTTTCCCTCTCTTCCACTCTCCCCAAAATCCAATGGAAAAATACCCTTGAATGAGGATAAATAAAAATTAAAAAACAATTAAAATATATTTAAATGTATAAATAAAAAGCCCAGAACAATATATCTCAGAATGTTAATGGTGATCAGTACTTAACCATGTTGGTGGGATCTAAGTTAAAGTAATCTTACTTTGCTGATTTTTTTTTTAAGTATGTATTTCTTTATAAGCCGAAGAAATATTTTTTGATTTGGGGAAGTTCCACACAGAGTAGAAATTTTATGTGAAGCTCACTAATCTTATTCCCCCATAGTTTTAATCTTAACATTTAAAGAAACTATTCTAAACAAAGCAAATTCTAATTACCTACCAAATTGAGGTAATATCTTTGTTTTGCAGGAAGAAAACTATTTGGGGATTTATGTAATAATCTAAGCAAGCAGTTTTCCTCTTTTAAAATGTTATACATTAATTCAAGGTAAAACTCCTTTCCTTTTCTTCATGTATTCTGGAAACATATACTGTTTTATCGCCCACTACTGAATAAATAACCAGTAATCAAATACAGATGTAACATGTGACATCAGGGACATCACTTAGCCTCTACTATAAAATAAAGAAGTCTGATTATGTAAGACCACATATATGTCTGTGAGTATATATGTGTGTATTTGTGTGTGTGTGTGTGTGTATGCATTTTTCTAGAGAAACAAGCAAGCTATTGGCGATCCATTATGAGCATAATAGGTTTTATGCCAGTTAACACATAGTTTAAGATATCTTTTTAAACACTCAGCCACCCTCATGACCAGCTCAGAAATAAGCAAGTATAAAATATCCACATTGTAATTTTCACTAATTCACTATATTTAGATATGGGTCATTTTTGAACACCCTTCCTACAGGACACAAGCAGGAAATCCTTCTTCCCTCTCCTCACTCTCAAGTTCAAGTTTTCTGTTCCTGAAATAAAGGAAATAATAACATGGTAACAGTGTCTTTCCCCACCATCCGAAATAGTAATAATAAAGAAAAAAAAGTGCTGTGTTGTATTAAGCAAGTTTAAAGAGAAAGCCGAAGGCCCCAGGAACCTGACTCTCTCCCTACCTTCTCTAACTCCACCTCGCCCATTACTTAGTGCCTCACCAGCTCCACTGAATGCTATTTTGCACTGTTACTAACTGCTGTAATTAAGGTTAGATATTATGCTCGTCCTACCTGGTTTGGTTCAGTGGATAGAGCATCAACCTGTGGACTCAAGGGTCCTAGGTTCAATTCCAGTCAAGGGCACATGCCTGGGTGTGGCTCAATCCCCAGTGAAGGACGTCAGGAGGCAATCAATGATTCTCTTTCACCATTGATGTTTCTATCTCTTCCTCTCCTTTCTTCTCTAATAAAAATATATTTAAAAAAAACACACTTACTATGCTCATAATGGATCACCAATAGCTCGCCCTTATAGTGCCCTTGGAACCAGGAAGGAAACTAAAATAAATACAACCCTTCAATAACGGCTCTACTCACACATAGCCCCACATGTGCACGGGCACTGGGAATTAAGGCTGAAACCAGGTTGCAGTCATGCTGGAAGGATACGAAATTAAGTCAGCATCTTACTTCAGTTGGGAATACCTGAAGGTTCCCAACAGGAGACTCACACAGTCAGAGCTGTGCTACTGGAAGATCAGCACTGCACGTAGGATGGCCAATAAAATCAGAGAAAACCGGTTAGCAGGCTATGGTAACAACTCAGAAAGGCAAACCGAGGATCCCAATTCTAACAACAATAATGAGAAAGAATGAAAGATCTAGATAAGACAAGGGTAAAGAAAACCTGCAGGAGTTGCCACCTGTTTGGATTGAATGATCTAAATAATAACGATGCACAAGACCAGAAAGCCAAGTGAAGAAACCCAGGAGGGTCTAGAACACAGGAGTGGATCTGAACGAGAGAGAGCTTTCAGGAATCATCCACAGAGAAGTAACAGGTGAATCCTCGCATCCAATTTCACCAAAACACATTTTTAAGAAAACAGCAAGCTAAGAATGAAACTAGAAAGTAGTCACATTTAGAAGGGAACAAAGACTGGAGAAAGTGGGAAGGCAAAAGCCTTAGAGAAAGATTGGTCAGGAGAACTAGATAATTAAAAAGATAGCATTTCAAAGACTTATTATTGTCTTCATAAAATCAAAATACATCATGGCCATGAAATTTGAGAAATAAAACACTAGCAACCTTTAACAGTATAAAAACTGGATTTCAGGATGCTAAACAAGAAGCAAGAACAGGTATAGAACGTTATTTTCAATATAGTAATAAGAAGGAAAGAATAGCCCTAGCTGGTTTGGCTCAGCGGATAGAGCATCAGCCTGGGGAATGAAGGCTCCCAGGTTCGATTCCAGTCAAGGGCACATGCCCAGGTTGGGGGCTTGTTCACTAGAAAGGGGTATACAGGAGGCTGCCAATTAAAGATTCTCATCACTGATGTTTTGATATCTCTCTCTTTCCTTTACTCTCCCTGAAATCAATAAAATTATATTTTTTAAAAAGAATATATTTACTTTATATGAAAAAACATAGTTAGTTAATGGTTAATAATAAAGCAACCATAATTGTTTTTAATTACCTTATCAGTCTCAAAGCAATTTTAAGAGTCATTAAATCAAATCCCCAGAAAATAATAAGAACCTTAATTATATAATAATGACCTTAAGAATTCCCTTTTAAGATGTAAAAATCTAAAAGTAGATTTCAATATTGAGAGCAAGGGTCTAATATCATCACAAAAAAAATTTTCATAATAGCATGTTGTCTATGGTTATTTAGCAATACTACAAATATTCCTGAACTTTTTAAAAATATATATTTTATTGATTTTTTACAGAGAGAAAGGGAGGACAGAGTGAGAAACATCAATGAGCTGCCTCCTGAACGCCCCCTACTGGGGATGTGCCCGAAACCAAGGTACATGCCCTTGACAAGAATTGAACCCGGCACCTTTCAGTCCGCAGGCCGACTATCCACTGAGCCAAACCGGTTTCGGCCTGAACTTTTTAATTAATATGAGAAGAATCACCTACTCAATAAAAACAAAAATACACATAAAAAACATATAAGTGTTTTTTACATTACAAGTCAATGCTAATCCCAATCAAAATCTAGGCAACTACAGTTAATTTCCCTTTAGGTTTTACAAATCAAATATCTAATAAAATAGTTTTACACAAAAAGTCTAAACCTCGCCGAAACCGGTTTGGCTCAGTGGATAGAGCATCGGTCTGCGGACTGAAAGGTCCCAGGTTCGATTCCAGTCAAGGGCATGTACCTTGCTTGTGGGCACATCTCCAGTGTGGGGCATGCAGGAGGCAGCTGATCGATGTCTCTCTCTCGTTGACGTTTCTAGCTCTCTGTCCCTCTCTCTTCCTCTCTGTAAAAAAATCAATAAAATATATTAAAAAAAAAAAGTCTAAACCTTATTTAACAACATTTATCATGAACAAGTATCAGAATAAGAGTTTGCATATGCTCTCTGAATTTACATCATTCTTGAAAAGTAGGTTAATATGTGAATACTTAGAAAATCCAGTGTTGCCCTGACCAGGTAGTCCAGTTAGTTAGAGCATCATCACCAAGGTTGCTGGTTCGATCCCTGGTCATGGCACATATAAGAATCAACCAATGAAGGAATGAATAAGTGGAACAACCAATCAATGTCTCTCTCTCTCAAAAACAAGTAAACATAAAAAATAAAAAACCCCACTGTGTTTAGTCTCAGATATATCTAGATAAGTAAGATTTGTAGAAGCTCTGTGGCCGTGGCAAATAAGGCTTGACTTATGGTGCTACTATCAAGATATAATAGACCTTATTTTGAAAAATTACCAATAATATTTTTGTTCTGGTGGGAGAAGATGAAGGTCACTCGTAATAATGCTAAGGGGCTTGGAAACTGGTTTGGCTCAGTGGATAGAGCATAGTCCTGGGGACTGAAGGGTCCCAGGTTCGATTCTGGTCAAGGGCATGTACCTTGGTTGTGGGCACATCCCCAGTGGGGGCCATGCAGGAGGCAGCTGATCGATGTTTCTAACTCTTTATCCCTCTCCCTTCCTCTCTGTAAAAAATCAATAAAATATATATTTTTTAAAAATGCTAAGGGGCATGTGGAAGACCCTTGAAAAAGACTTCAAGAAAAAAATCACTTCTCTCAAGGGATGCTGCTTCTCTTAATGTTCTGTTTCATGTTCTGTTAGTTACAAAGGTGAGCACAGTTTGTGAAAATCATTGACCTAAAAATTAACATTTAGGACTTATGTATGTACTATTATGCACATATGTGATTTTTCAATAAAATGTTTTTTAAAAATCAGTCAAATGTTCTAATGAAGAATTACCTGTTGTCATAGATCCATAACATGGCAATATTAATAAGCCATCTAGAGTGGTATCTTGAACATCATAATCATAATCAACAGACTCAGCCATCTGAAAAAGTAATTCACAACTTTTTTCTATTTCAAATTGACCTGAAATAAGGGGAGAAAACACCATCAGCAACTGAACAGCAAAATTAATTTAAGAATGAAAAAAAGGCTTTCTAAATTAAAATCAGTTTTGCAAAATAGTTATTTTAAATTTCTCATTTGATCTAAAGGAGATGAACACGTAAGTTATACCAAATCTCAACAGTAAAATAAAAAATAGAAGAAACACCAATTTCCAAGGAATTTAACTCTCTAAAGAAATAAAAATGTTTATAATCTCCTAGCCTTTCATGTTATTTAACATGGTTTCTGAGGAAGATTCAGTAAGGTTAATCATTAACATAAGGGATTCTAGGCCAGGAAATACTGCATTTAGGTGTGTTTCAAAATACCTAAGTAATCTTAAAATGGCAAAATGATTGTAGCAATGTCTCACTTCTGACATCAGTACAAGGCAAAGTAGGAGGCGAGTGATGAAATGACTCATTTCCGTTAATAGGATGCTATTACTTGAAGAATCATGTTAATCTGGGATTTTTGTCCTATAAAAAGGCTCATCTATGAGACATGGATTCCACACCTTATATACTGCTACCATATAGTATCACCCAGCCGTTCAAAGGAGAAAGGAGCATAATTAAATTAATCATTCAGATTCAAGACTGTTTAGTGTGGTAATACTTCTATATGAGATAGACTAATAAAAATATTAATGCTTTACCATTTAGTATCTTTCTACTAAAAGGTCAATGTGTTTTACATGTTCACTAATGAGACTGGCATTTTTAATGGCAGTGTAGAATTATCTTACATAAGATATAAAACCTGTAACTATTTAAATTGTCATAAAAAGCTGCAGCAACATGAGCAGTACCCAGATTTCCCAGCAAAGATAGCACTTTATCGTGGTGCCATGTGCCCTCTCATAAACAGTAATCTTAAACCTGATACTGAATGCTCACCAGTCAGGAAAACCAAGATGTCGCCAGCCATTTCATTCAAATGTATATCCATGGTCACTTTCACAATCTAAAGCAAGAAACACAAGCATAACATATTAGTGGAAATACAACCCTCGACCCCCACTTCCCCTTGTACCACAGAAAAATTAAATTTGGTTCTCAAAAGTCTTAGGAGAGGCCATTAGAATAATAGGGAACTGCCTGGCCAGGTGGCTCGGTTGGGTGGAGCATTGTCTCATGCAACAAAAGATGGGGGGTCCAATTCCCAGTCAGGAGGCAGGTGTTTCCCTCTCACATCCATGTTGCTCTCTCTCATGATTTCCCTCTCTCTAAAAACCAATAAAAAATAATAATAGCCTGGCCAGCATGTTTCAGTGGTTGAGCACTGACTTATGAACAGGGAAGTCATGATTTGATTCCTAGTCAGGGCATATGCCCAGGTTGCAGGCTCGATTCCCCATGTGGGATGTACAGAAGGCAGCTGATTAATGATTCTCTCATCATTGACGTTTCTATCTCTCTCCCATCCTCTGTGAAGTCAATAAAAATATATTTTTTAAATGATGATAATGGGGAATGAATTATCAAATTATACAATCAACTAGAATCACAGATATAAAAAAGATGCAAAGTAATACCGCTTGAATATATGCAGTATTTTCTCTGTCTCGTGGGCCGATCAAATTGCAGAATTTTTCTCTGACTGGATAAAGCCTTCCAGGTATATCAAATATTGGACAATTTCCAAAGAATGCAGAGAGCTTGGCTAATTCCATAGTTGCTGACATCACCACGACCTTTAAATGCTCCTTCCTGCTAGGAGATTTCTCCTGAAATAGCTTCTTCAATAAACCAAACAAGATGTCCTGAAAGAAAAGTAAATTTCTAAAAAGTTGCAAATATCCACTACCTCTTTTTAAATATTTTGTTTTCCTAATCAAAGAATCCCTATTTCAATCAATTAAAATGTAAGAGGATATAATCCTTTATACAGTAAAAAACTATCCCAAAGTAAATTGTCTTAACAGATAACCAATATATTAAAATACTCACTGTAGTTAGAGTTCTCTCATGGGCTTCATCCAAAATAATGACACTGAATTTGGTAAGATTTGGATCTCCCAGAATATGTTTCAATAAACATCCATCAGTCATATATTTGATTGCTGTTTCCTAATGTTTAAAACAAAGTTAACAGTAGTGACATATATAGAACAATGTAAGGGAAAAGAAAGATAGTAACAGTGGCTACTAGGAAGGCAAAGACAGTATTTTAGAGAGTCATTATGTGCCATAATTGATGACCATTCTCATTAGGAACCATATGTAAATCAAGGATTATTTTGTATCTGGTATAAAATTAAGAAACCCCAAGAGAATGTAAATTGTAACTATTAACTATTAAATAAAAGAAAACTATTTTAAACTTGTTAGTGCCATGAATATAGAAGATGCTCAGTACAAAATACTTCCTGACTTTGTAAATTTAGTTGTCAGTTTTTCATTGATTTCAATACAAGCATACAACATGGATGAACCTTAAAAACATTAGGTCAAATGAAATAAGCCAAACCCAAAGGACAAAATATGGTATGATTCCATTTATGAGATAGGCAAATGAATAGAGACAGAAAGTAAAATAGTAGTTATCAGGGCTGGGATGGGGGGTTACTATTTAACAGATACAGAGTTTCTACTGGGATAATGACAAAGTTTTGAAAATAATGGTGATGGTGACACATTGTGAGAGTACTTAATGCCAGTGAATGGCACACCTAAAAAATGTTTAAAATGGTAATGTTTATGTTATGTATATTTTATAATAAAACATTTTTAAAAGAATACAAATTTGAGTTACATGTAGGATCCTTGCAGCTAAAAATTAAATAAGAGAATTATAAGAAAAATAAACATGCCCTAATAGGTTTGGCTCAGTGGATAGAGCATCAGCCTGTGGACTGAAGGGTCCCAGGTTTGATTCTGGTCAAGGACACATGCAGGTTTTGTAGGTTTGATCCCCAACAAGGGACGTGCAGGAGGCAGCGAATTAATGATTCTTTCTCATCACTGATGTTTCTATTTCTCTCTCCCTCTTCCTTCCTCACTGAAATCAATAAAAATATATTTAGAAAAAAGAAACATAACTGTCACTTAGAAGCCAATTGGGACTCGAGAAAATGGATTACACAGACATTCCAAAGCATTAACAATGGGCAACAAAAATTAATTCTAATCTGTGATTTTGTTTCATTAAAAATATAAATAGAATTTCAAAGTTAAAATTTTTCATAATTTCCTTCACTCTTTCCATAAACTCACAGTACTTAAACAAATACCAACAAAACTTTTGTACCTTAGAGCTGCAATCATCAAAACGAACTTGGTATCCTACTTTGGATCCCAAAGTGCATTTCATTTCTTCAGCAACTCTCTGAGCAACTGATATGGCAGCTACTTTTCGTGGTTGAGTCACACCGATCATACCATGTTGTGAAAACCCTATAAAAACCAGAGTAAAAAACACAATAATGTCAACAGTTGTTTCTTATTAGAGCTAAATTGTTTCTGGTCAATCAATACAAATTATTCAAGTATTTCCAAAACTCTGCAAATTAATAACATATTATAGTATTACATTTGTATCATGGAAATTTATTAAAAATAAGAATACATGTTAATAATCATTCAAAATGTACATATATTAATTAGACCTGATTTTTAAAAAATATAATATAAAGTCCTAGCTGGTTTGGCTCAGTGGAAGTGTCGGCCTGAGGACGGAGGGGTCCCGGGTTTGATTCTGTCAAGGACATGTACCTTGGTTCTGGGCACATACATCCCCAGTAGAGGGTGAGCAGGAGGCAACTGATCGATGTCTCTCTCTCTCTCATTGATGTTTCTAACTATCTCTCTCCCTTCCTCTCTGTAAAAAATCAATAAAATATATTTAAAAATTAAAAAAAAAAAAGAGTAAGCCAAGCCCAGTGTGTGGCTCAGTGGTTGAGCATCGACCTATGGAACCAGGAGGTCATGGTTCAATTCCCAGTCAGGGCACTGCAGGCTCGATCCCTGTGAAGGATGTGCAGGAGGCAGCTGATCTCTATCTCCCACTCCTTCCACTTTGAAATCAATAAAAATTATCTTTTTAAAAATAAGCCAAACATTTTTAATCTCTAGGAATCCATAAAATCCTACACACTTTCTAAAGTAGATTTATCTTTGTCACAGAAGTTTAAATATACCACTTTATATACATTCTACAGACACTTTTTTTTACCATTTAAAATATCTTTGAAAAGGAGATGCATTTGACAATTGACAATTGATTAATTTTCCTCCATTAATAGTATGTTAATAGTGGTATGTCTTTTTTTTTTTTTAATATATTTTACCGATTTCTCACAGAGAGGAAGTGAGAGGGATAGAAAGTCAGAAACATCGATGAGAGAGAGACATCGATCAGCCGCCTCCTGCACGCCCCACACTGGAGATGTGCCCGCAACCAAAGTACATGCCCCTGACCGGAATCGAACCTGGGACCCTTCAGTCCGCAGGCCGACGCTCTATCCACTGAGCCAAACCGGTTCCGGCAATAGTGGTATGTCTTAATCAAAGGCATCTTAGGTTTGATGCATAAGAGTAAGTTAATATATAAGCTAAGAAGTTTTTGTTTATATGAATAATATCCAATATAATTTTATTCTATCTTAACCTTATGCTAGGAAGTTTTAGCATAATAAAGTGAAAAACATTTTAAGGGTTGTTTGTTAGCACAGTCAGGAAATAAATACCTGATAATGCTCTGAAGAAAGAACTAAGAAATACTAATAAGAGCAACAGATATTAATATATCCTTCTTCCTGAAAATGATTTCAATGCCCAATGGTTAATAGTCTACTGCAGTGGTCGGCAAACGCATTAGTCAACAGAGCCAAATAGCAACAGTACAACGATTAAAATTTCTCTTGAGAGCCCAATTTTTTAAACTTAAACTTCTTCTAATGCCACTTCTTCAAAATAGACTCACCCAGGCCGTGGTATTTTGTGGAAGAGCCAAACTCAAGGGGCCAAAAAGCCGCATATGGCTCGCAAGCCAGGGTTTGCCAACCACTGGTCTACTGCAAGACAATCTTATTCTATAGCAGAGAATCAGTAAATACCTATAATTTTATTTGGGATTATTATGGTAAAGTTGCCATCTCAACTAATCTCTGAATCTGAAATAAAACCACAGAGAAGCAGGGAAGGGAAGATGTAGGGACAGATCAAGAGAACTGATCTGTAAAACCAATAGTGGGCATTTGTGGTATAGAGAATTTTTAAAAATATATTTTTATTGATTTCAGAGAGGAAGGGAGAGGGAAATATGAAGCATCAATGATGAGAGAGAATCACTGATTGGCTGCTTCCTACATGCCCCCCTCTGGGAATTGAGCCCACAACCTGGGCATATGCCCTTGACCAAAATTGAACCCGGGACCCTTCAGTCTGCAAACCGATGCTCTATCCACTGAGCCAAATCGGCTAGAGAAAGAAGGTATTTTTTTAAACTTCCCCAAATTATCCCAGAATATCATTACCTGCTTCATGTAGATATTTTGGAAGTTGAGTTGTTTTACCACTTCCTGTATTTCCAGTAACAATAAGGAAGGAATTGTCCCTCACCGCTTGAATAAGCTTTTTTCTTTGTTTTTGAATAGGAAAAGTTGGAGTAGTTCCTCCCTCCTGTGATGTGCATCCTTTGTCTTCTGTAATGAGAGAAAAACAATTGTGCAATTAAAAGGTCTGTAGAGATATCTTTGATTCAATTTTCCGGAACGGAAAAGAAAAAAAAAATTAAATTTGCCAGTTAGAAAACATTAACCAATGACTTATCAATTAAATCACTTAAGTCTAATTTGTAAGTGAAGGTTTATAAGCCCAGAACAACTTTTTAGCGAAATCTAACAAGTTGAGCATTTGCTAATGCATGTCTCAAAGTTAGCCTAAGGCAGTAGTCAGCAAACTCATTAGTCAACAGAACCAAATATCAACAGTACAACGATTGAAATTCCTTTTGAGAGCCAAAAACCGACTTCTTCGAATGGGCCACGAAGTTTAATTGCACTGTATGTGCACGCCTGCACTTGGTATTTTGTGGAAGAGCCACAATCAAGGGGCCAAAGAGCCCCATGTGGCTCGAAAGTTGCAGTTTGCCGACCACTGGCCTAAGGCAACGTATATGCAAGTATATCTATACAAAACCCAATTTTATTAAACAACAGAACAAAAACAGGAACCCAGCAGAAAACTGTCAGCTGAATTAGGAGCCACTTGTGTCTGCTTCTGATTCATGGCTCAAGTTAGGTCCCTGTTCAGAGTGACATATCCCAGAAGGCCAAGTGGTGGGTAACCATGGAAACTGGCTCCCTCTCTATACAGTACCCAAAGGCAGGCTGGCTCCTCGTCGAAGGAGGGGAGGGGGGTAGATAGGTAGAGAACAAAGGCTTTATGCGCCTGGTTCACAGGAGAGCGCGTCTGGGCTTCGGGGTTCACTCTTTTGGCCCCCAGAGGGTTTTCACTCAACTCGGGTCTGGGACCGCCTCCCTCCGGACCAAAGTGCTCCCATTGGACGCAAAGTTCGCTTCTGGCTCGGAGGGCGAGCAGCAGGCTGCGGCCTCCCGCCCACTCTTCTCTGCCAGCCCCAGGCAGACTTTTATGCCCCCGAAACGCTCAGACCTAACTCGCTGGCCAGGGCAGCGTCCCGAGAATCGCACCTCTATCCGCGAGGGGAACAGCCGAAGGCCGCTCTTCCCGGGGCTCTCTGGACCGCTCTCCCTCTTCCTGCCGTCTTGGCGCCCTGCCCGCGACGGCGGGAAGCCGGGACATAGACCCGGCCCCGAGCGGAGCTGCGCACGTCCACCGACGCGGGGAGACCGAGAGGAAGGCGCAGGCGCACCCTGATGACGTAGCGGTGTTTACCTCCGCGCGTGCGACTGGGAGCCCGGGCAGGGGAGCTGCTCCATGACGTGTCTCGAGAAGGCGGGAAAGCTCCTCCCCGCCGCGGCCGCGTGGCCCTGGAGCCCGGGGCGCTGCTCCTCGGGTGCGAAGCCATCCATCCCCGAGGTCTGCCAGGGCCTCCTCCTGGCCGCTTGTGCGACACCCTGTTCCCAGGCACGGTGGTCCCTGCACGCCCTCGGCCTCCACGCACCTGACGCGACGTGACCCTTGGCTGTTCAAGGAACCAAGTTGCAGAGCTTCTAGTTTGGTTGTGTCCAAAATTTAGGTCCCCTACGCTGTTCATTTCCTTCATAAAATGCATTTGAATGTATTTACACGTTTATTTTCTGCCCTTTCCTCCAAGGAGACACGAGGAACTTTAGATAACCATAACACACGCAGAGCCCAGCAAAGCCATTCAAAGTGGGCCGTCCATATTTGTTGGGTATGCTGGATGGGTGAATGAATGGTTTCCAGAGGAATTAAACTCACTTTTAATTCTGTGTAGATTCCTTGGGAACCACAAGATCTGAAAAGTTAGACAGAGATAGGACTACTTTTCAGAAAAGGTACTTGGGGGAGATCTTTTCTGTTATAGAACTTTACAATTTTGTAAATAGTGTCAATGTCACAAAATCAACACAAGAAGTGTTGTTTCTGCTGTTAGAATTAACCGACACAGACTAGCTGGGTGGCTCAAAGATTGAGCATCGACCTATGAACCAGGAGGTCATGGTTCCCATAACCAGTTAGGGAATATGCCTGGGTTGTGGGCTGGATCCAGTTCCGGGCATGAAGGAGGCAGCCAATCAAGGATTCCCTCTCATCATTGATGTTTATATCTCTTCCTATCTCCTTTCCTCTCTAAAATCAATCAATCTATCAATCTATCTATCTATCTATCTATCTGTCTATGATTAACCAACACAACTCAAAAGTTGTCACTTCATTAACTATAGGCCACTATTCTCTCTGACCAGGTTTCAAGCTGTCCTTGGAACCCTGGGTGGTGTTTTCCAGTGGTTAATGCTTGGGTGTGCCTTGGTAGGAAGAAGATGGGAAAGGTGTGGGCATATGACCAAAAGGGAAAATGCATCCAAAACAATACACTATCGAATGTCAATTGTAATTGAAAAAATTTTAATTAAAAAGCCTCGGGGTACAGAGCGGAGTGGGGGTGGGGGTGAGGGCGTCTAGGGATTGAACAAAAAAAAAAGAAAGCAAGAACTCTTGGGGACATGGACAACAGTGTGAGGATATTGGGGTCGGAGTGGCAGAATGGAGGTAGAAGAGGGCATAGAAGGTATAAATGGTGATAGAAAAAATGAAATAATGTTAAAGTCTTTGCAAAAACAGTACGTAAATGAATGATGTATATTTCAATAAGCTATATTTACAGAGGTTTTTAAAAGGGACTAATTGCCCCCACTGGGTGACTCGGTTGGAGCATTGTCTCCTGCATCAGAAGTTTGTGGATTTGATTCCCAGTCAGAGCACAAACCCAGGTGTCGGTTTGATCCCCCCTCAGGGGCATGTGGGAGGCAACTGATGAATGTTTCTTACGTTGATGTCTCTCTCTCTCAAATCAATAAAACATATCATCAGGTGAGCATATTTTAAAGGGACTAATTAACTTCTAAAATGCAAGTTTTTGCCCTGACCGATGTGGCTTAGTGGATAGAGCAACAGCCTGCGGACTGAAGGGTCCCGGGGTTCAGTTCCCGTCAAGGGCATGTACCTTGGTTGCGGGCACATCCCCAGTAGGGGGCGTGCAGGAGGCGGCTGATCGATGTCTCTCTCTCATCGATGTTTCTAACTCTCTGTCCCTCTCCCTTCCTCTCTGTAAGAAATCAATAAAATATATTTAAAAATAAATAAATAAATAAAATGCAAGTTTATCAAATTTGTACCAAATGAAGTACAGCTTTCTCACAACTATATATATTCAAAATGTATGTGCTATAGGAATAAATCTGGTAATAAGAGAAGAGCCTAGATTTCTTTCATCCATTAAGGGAAGCTCCCAACTTTCTGGAGTATGTTAGAAATTCAAAATATTACAATTCAGAAAAAAAAGCAAAAATACATTTGTAGTACAAGCAAGGTATTGGTGAGTACAGGACAAAGCATTTCAGTATAGTGCAGCTATATCAGTGACATAGTAAAGTTACTTTTTAAGAAAATATGCAGAATCATATCAGACCAATGATAGTTACCATTTATTGAGCACTTAGTAGTCAAACATAGAATGTACATTCTTCATTTATTCCTTGCAAAGAACCAGAAAGGGCCGAGACCGGTTTGGCTCAGTGGATAGAGTGTCGGCTTGCGGACTGAAAGTTCCCAGGTTCGATTCCGGTTGGGGGCATGTACCTTGTTTGCGGGCACATCTCCACTGTGGGGCATGCAGGAGGCGGCTGATCGATGTCTCTCTCTCATCGATGTTTCTGACTTTCTATCTCTCTCCCTTCCTCTCTGTAAAAAATCAATAAAATATATTTAAAAAAAAAAGAACCAGAAAGGTAGGTTGTTGTTATTCCTAATTTTCACATGTGAAAATCAAGGCTCACATACATGTCCAAGATGACAAAACAAAGAGATAACAGGACCAAGATTCAAACCACACTAATAACTAATGGGATTATCTAAAGGTTGATGCCTAATGTAGTATTTTATTCCAATGTTTGTTAATAAACTATTATAGAATAACTATTCTTGTTCGAGAACCACTTAATAAGAGTATCCAGAATAAAACCTGCAAACCCAGAATGAAGAAAAGTAAACATTAAAGACCATAAACATTATTTAACATTGTTGATTTTAAAAGCAAGGGCATTTAAGACATGTTGCCATTAATAACCATGTGCTCCAGGCTATTTCAAACTGAAAGATCAACTATTATTTCCTGCCCAGTGAGCTTAAAAATTACAAAGGCAAACAAGAAACAAATATAGAGTGAAAATAGAAAATATATGGGGATTTAAATATGAGAAGAAAGGTCAATGTTCCCAATAACCATCATTGAATCTATTCCCTGTTTTCTTTGGGTAATACCAAAAACCTGAAATTATATTTAAAGAAGTGTGAGAAATATGAATTCCACCCTGCTGCTAATGCTTCATAATCAGTCTTTCAAAATGATCTTGAGTCGAAGTAATCTGTTTCTGAGCACCTAAAAGACAGCAAGGAGCCTCAATATTAAAGATTTACAAAAATGGAAACAAATTTTTAAATCATCTTCAGGAAAGAAAAGAAAGTATAGAGGCACTGTTATAATTTAAGAAAAATCACTGGAGTGAAAGAAAAAATTATCAAAGATTTTTAATACAATAAAATCCAGAAAGTTAAAAATGGTGATATTTACAAAGTTAGTTAAAACAGGAAGTTACAGAAGGAGAGTAAAACTAATGGTATCAAAGTACATGGATTTTTTAAAATTAATGAATTTGACCAAAATTATAGTTGTTTTGTAAAGAGAAGCTGATTGTATATGGATGAGAAGAAAAGCACAAAGCAAACAGAAAATGTATCTAATGCATTTGGAGATGCCTGGTTAGAACCAGGTAAACGAAAGGGAGAGAAAAGAATAGCCAGAAAAAGATACCACTGCTACAGTATATGTATGATGATTTTAAAAGACTTGAGGTTATTGGGGTACAGTTAGAAGGTGTGTTTAGGAGAGTAGAAACACAGAGGTACTGATGAAAGGGAAAAGTAAGTTTTCATTTTCAGAAAGGATGCAGGACTAGAGGAGAGAAAACACTTTTAGTCTCTGTAGGTATTTTAAGTACATATCTGTTGCAAATTTGTGTTTCAAAATAGGAATCTGAATGTTCTTTATATTTCCCTCCCCTATTTTTATCTTACTAGTAAACCAAGGGCCTCTCTCCCCCTCCAGCCCTCACCAGAACAGAGACAAGGATCTGGGGACACTGCTAATCTATGGGCTAAGCCCAGATCCTCCTGTGTGTGAAGAACTGGTTATTCACTAAGGTGGATAAGAGTGTGCCTGGAGAGAGATCAGAGAAAAGGGTAATAAGCAAATCTACCAAACCGCTGAACCACTGGTCACTATGATATGCAGTGACCACCAGGGGCAGACTCTCAGTGCAGGAGCTGCCCCGTGGTAGTCAGTGCGCTCCCACAGGGGAGTGCTGCTCAGCCAGAAGCTGAGCTCTCCCCCTCCATAGCAGGGCTAAGGATGTCCAACTGCCGGGAGCAGGCCTAAGCCATCAGCTGGACATCCCCTGAGAGCTCCCAGACTGCAAAAGGGTGCAGGTCAGGCTGAGGGCTCTAACCCCTTTCCCCTCCCCACCCCCAGTTCACGAATGTCATGCACCAGGCCTCTAATATAGTGATGAAGGAAGAACTGATAGAAGGAACAAAGAACTGGCCAGGAGAAAGAGAATTTTTCATTAGAAAGTTCTTGGAAAAATTTCAAGAAGATGAGCCAACCTCAAGTGTGAATCACTCCTCCTTTAAAAAAAATTAAAAACAAAAACAAAAACCTATGACCCATTTGTCATTTAACACTCCTGGATACATGTAGGCCTGGAAAGAGAGGAAGGGGAGCTTGAACATTCTGGAGGGAACAGGAGCATGCCGAAGAACCTCACTATCTAACCAGGTAGAACTGGACAAAAACAACTGGGAATTTTTCCTGAATGAAGTGGTAGTGGACCACGTGCCACTGTTATATACTCCATTAACATGCCTATGGGATGTTAGCAATTTGGAAATCTGGAGGAAAATGAATATATGGTCACAAAGAACTTAGAGAAGTATCCTCCTTTCAATCCAAAAGCAAGACGTCATTGTCTTCATACTTGCTTTTTAAAAAAAATAAAATTTTTTTATTGATTTCAGAGAGAAATGGAAAGAGAGAGAAAGATAGAAATATCAATGATGAGAGAGAATTATTGATTGGTTGCCTCTTGCAGGACTCACACTGGGGATCTAATCGCAACTTGGGCATGTGCCCTTCAATGAGAATGGAACCGTGACCTCCTGGTTCATAGCTTGACATTCAACCACTGACCAGGCTCTTTTCCTTCTTTTTACTATTATATTTCTGGGGTCCAGATATTAAGATTTGAGTTAATATCACAGGACCAGTCAGTTGCCAAGCAATCATTTCATTCATCAATAACATAATTTAATTGAAAATTTAGTAAAGATTGAGACAATTCTAGCCATTGTTAATGAAGATTCATGCTTTACAAATATGCATATGATCTTGAATAAATGTGTGGGATTCCCATCCTTCTATTAGTAAAATAAGGCCTCTTTCAAATGAAGGTTCAACAATTACTCTAACTTCCCATTCATTCATTCATTTAATGGTTCATTTATTCATCCGTGTATTCTTTCAGTATTAGAATGCACAACTCTTATATGTGCCCTTTTTAATAGCCTTACAGAGGCATAAAAATATGAGTAAGAACTGATCATTACCTTCCATGGCATTACGTACATATATTCAAGGAAATAAAATATTTAGAGGAGGAAAAACTGGAGTGATCAGGAAAATCATCTTGGAGTTAGTGGGATTTGAACTGAGCTTTGAAAGTTGGGAAAATTCCAAAAGATGTCAGGGAAAAATTCTGGACCAAGGAAATCTCACAAAAGCATGTGATGAAGATACTGTTAGGTATGGATTATGGAGAAATCTGCAAAATTAATGTTCTATCTCTGGTAATGGTCTCTGTAAGTCTCTTAGTTGCCTGAAGGTGGCAAGCTGGGTTTATTTGAGAAACCAGCAGCAACATTATCCGAAAGAAAAATGAAACTACTGCTTCTCTGGGAAAAAAACACACACAAAATTTCATTGGCATTTATCTCATAAAATCAAACAGTGGAAAAGATTAAAAATTACTATCACGCCGAAACCGGTTTGGCTCAGTGGAGGAAGCGTCGGCCTGCGGACTGAAGGGTCCCAGGTTCGATTCTGGTCAAGGGCATGTATCCTGGTTGCGGGCACATCCCCAGTAGGAGGCGTGCAGGAGGCAGCTGATCAATGTCTCTCTCATGGATGTTTCTAACTCTATCCCTCTCCCTTCCTCTCTGTAAAAAGTCAATAAGATATATTTTAAAAAATTACTATCACAATCATGTAAGTAATGTGCATATTTAGTACTACTTACTTTAAGGCACATAGATTTTATATTAAAATATTTTTCATTTTAAGTTATTTTATTGTCCTTATTGATTTCTCAGTTATGATACAATGTTTTCTTTAGAGAAAAAGAGCTTATACTTTTAAGTTATTATTAAAATCTGTGATAAATATTGTTTATAAGTCTATTGGGGGTGTTCAGGTTTACTGAGGAGTAACTTCCAAATAGTAATTTTAGTAGTTGTTTTATCAATTTTGACAAGTATATATGCTTTATAATCACCACTATTAAAGATATAAAACAGTTTTATTACTCTAACAAATTTCCTTATGCTGCCTTGTGAGCAAGCCCTTCCTTCAGTTCTAGACCCTGACAACCACTGAGCTGTTTTATGTCTGTATAGTTTGACCTCTTTCAAAATGTCATATGAGTGGAATCATTTAATATATACTCTTTTTTTGTGTGGTTTCCTTCATTCAGCATAGTTTCTTTGAGATTCATCTATATTTGAATATGGTTGTAGTATCAATTACTTAAACCTTTTTATTACTGAATAATATTCCATAATATGAATGTACCACAATTTACCTATTTTTTAGCTGAAGGACATTCATATTGTTTCAAGTTTTTGGTGATTATGCAAAAAGTCACTATAAATATTCACACATAGGTGAATCATACACTTTAGGTGATCATACATTTTCATTTCTCTAGAAGTAGAATTGGTGGTTTGAGTGATAAATGTATATTTATAAGAAACTGCCAAGCCATTTTTCCAAAGAGACTGGACCATTGCACTCCTACCAGCCATGTATGAGAATTCCAGTGGCTCCACATCCTTGCTAAAACTTGGTGTCGTCAGTTTGTTTGTTTGTCTAACCCTTTTTATTAGGTAGTGGTGGTGTCATTACGATTTTAATTTGCATATACCTGTGACACTGATGTTAAACATCTTTTAAGGTATTTATTTGCTGTCCATATTTCTTTGGTGAAGTATCCTTTCAAATCTTTTGACAACTTGTGCATGGGAGAGGAGGTTTGTTTATTTTCTTACTAGTATTATTGAGTTTTGAGAGCTCCTTATACATTCTGGATTAAAGTCCTTTATCAGATATATGCGTTGCTAATATTTTGGCCTAGTCTATAGCTTGTCTTTTAATTTTCTCAATTGTGTCTTTCAAAGAAAAGAAATCCTTAATTTTGATCAAGTCCAGATTATCAGTGGTTTTCCTTTGATTGTGATTTTGCCTAATCCAAGGCCACAAAGATATTTCCTTTTAGAGTTTTCAGTGTTAGGTTTTACATTTAGATTTTAATCCATTTTGAACTGGCTTATTTTTGGTATGGATTAAAGTTATATATATGCAATTATTCAAGCAGCATTTCTTCAAAGGGGAAAAATTTAGCAAAGGAAGTGACTTACACTTAAATTATACAGTTAAAATCTGTGATACATCTTTTGAAAGTTTAAGATTTTTTTCAACTTTTTAGATTTTTAAAAAATCCAAATATTTATTTTTCAAATATTACACCCAAGTATTTAAAAAAGCAATTTGTATCTTGGTTCTTCTATCTCTCATTTTATTTCACTCAACAGTGTCGGGATTTTGAGGCATTTTCTAAAGGCACTCTCTCTGCACTACTGTTACTAGAATGATGGAATGTTAAACTGTAGAGCATGCCAGTCTCATTTGAGAGATGAGGAGATTCAGACTTCAAGATCTTCAGTGACTTGCCCAGGTCATTCAGCTAGACAAAGACAGAAAAGGAACAGCTCTCCAAATCTCCAGGCCACTGCTCTTTCCACCAGCTGTTTGTGGTCTCCCTATTAAATGTGTCACTAACTTTATTTCTATGTTTTAAATATAGGTATTTGTTGCATCAGTAGGCTTTATTCTAAAATTTTCATTTTCAGTGCTTTTCCATCTAATACATGAAATCTGACTCAGCAAAATTAAACCCAATTGTTACAAAATACCTCTAAGCTTTACCTAGCGCCGCTGGGTTCACCATTCTCATCACAAAGTAAATACACACACAGAAAGGAAATATGATCTAGACAGAAAAAACAAGTCTGGGGGTTATTGGTCTCAGTAATCTAATGATTACTAAAATACTGACATTGTAGTTGATAATTCTAAGACTTTGCAGATGTGGAATCATGTTTACTTTAAATGAGCTACATCTCTATTCATTTAATTGTAAATTAGGCCAAGAAATTACTCTTTTTACCTCATGGAACTTTTAGCAACCTGAATGAATTAAATCTAGTTTTGCCTTATACACAAAAAAACATACTCTTGATAAAATATAAAATAGAAATACCTAAATGCCAGAAACAAATGGGCAATGCAAATCTACAGGAAAATAAAGAACTGTTCTGTGGGGACAGCCTCCTGTGAGGACACTGTCAGGGTGCAAGAAAGCTATATATAAAAAACCCTAATATGCAAATAGAATGAACAGCAGAACGACCGAACAATCAAGGAGCACATGCGGAACCAGCAGGGGGCACACGCGGAACATGGTGGGTGTCGGCAGCAGGGGGCAGAGTGTAGAACATGTTGGGCATCGGCAGCAGGCGACAGAGCATGGAACATGGTGGGCATCGACTGTGGTGGGATGGTGGAGCAGGTGAATGTGCCTGCCAGACCAAGGCAGGGCACCAGTTGCTGTCATCAGGGTGAGCCTCTGGTAGTTACTGAAAATCCTTTGTCCCATGCACTGTGACCCTACCCAGCGCTGATACCTGCTGTTGGTGCCCAGCACTGGCCCTGATTGCTTGGTGCCCTCAGTAGGTACTAGTGGCGACTACTGGACCCAATTACCCCTGTGGGCTTCTTCACCTCCCCCTGCTCCTGAGGGGTAATCAGGAGGGCAGCTGCCTTTTGCACCTGCTGTTGGCGCAGGCCCCAATTGCTCCATGCCAACAGCGGGTGCAAGCAGGGCCAGCACCACCAGCGCATGGGAGCAGAGGTGGTGGGACCGGGTACAGCAGGAGGAGGGGCCAGGCAGGGGCATGGAGGATGGGCCAACACCTGCCCCTGTGCCTACCATAGTTCTTTTCAAGGTGCATGAATTTGTGCACTAGGCCCCTAATTTCCATAGAATAGACATCCCCTACTGAAAATGAGCTCACAACAACAAAATAATTACATATTCCATGAGGAAATAAGCCATTATGTGAAAGATCAGGAACCCCAACAAACAAGAAAACTGGATCCCAAGAATTAGAAGTAACAGGGAAATCTAAAAGGGACTATTAGTGCATTTTTTAATGGAAACCACAATGAGACAATAAAACATTATGAAAGCAGATTTTCTTAATAAAATTAAACATTCTAAAATAAAAACATATATATTCACTGAAACTAAAAACTTCAAACAGTTTAAACAAATCAAGAGAAAATCATTCCAATATTTTTTTTTAATTTAATAAATCTTTGTTGTTCAGATTCTTACAATTGTTCCTCTTTTTTCCCCAATAACTCCCCTCCACCCAGTTTCCACCCCTCCTCTGCCTTTACCTCCCCCCCGCATTGTCCTCATCCATAGGTGTACGATTTTTGTCCAGTCTCTCCCTGCACCCCCCTCACCCCTTTCACCCTGAGAATTGTTAGTCCGTTCCCTTTCTATGCCCCTGATTCTATTATATTCACAAGTTTATTCTGTTCATCAGATTTTTAATTCACTTGATTTTTAGATTCACTTGTTGATAGATATGTATTTGTTGTTCCTAACTTTATCTTTACCTTCTTCTTCTTCTTCCTCTTCTTAAAGAGTACCTTTCAGCATTTCATATAATACTGGTTTGGTGTTGATGAACTCCTTTAGCTTTTTCTTATCTGTGAAGCTCTTTATCTGCCCTTCAATTCTGAATGATAGCTTTGCTGGGTAGAGTAACCTTGGTTGTAGGTTCTTGCTGTTCATCATGTTGAATATTTCTTGCCACTCCCGTCTGGCCTGCATAGTTTCTGTTGAGAAATCAGCTGACCATCATATGGGTGCTCCCTTGTAGGTAATGAACTGTTTTTCTCTTGCTGCTTTTAATATTCTTTGTCTTTTGCTCTTGGTATTTTAATTATGATGTGTCTTGGTGTGGTCCTCTTTGGATTCCTTTTGTTTGGGGTTCTGTGCACTTCCTGGACTTGTAATTCTATTTCTTTCACCAGGTGGGGGAAGTTTTGGGTCATTATTTCTTGAAATAGGTTTTCAGTATCTTGCTCTCTCTCTCTTCTTCTGGCACCCCCATAATTCCTGACATTGTCTCAGAGGTTTCTTATACTGTCTTCAAATTTTTGGATTTTTTCTTCTTGCTTTTCCAGTTGAATGTTTTCTGCTTCTTTGTATTTCAAATTTTTGACTTGATTCTTGCCTTCCTCTAATCTGCTGTTAGGTCTCTGTATAATATTTTTTATTTTAGTCAATGTATGTTTAATTTCTAGTTGGTTCTTTTTCATCTCCTCTTGGATCTTGCTAAATTTATCCATCTTTTCTAGGAAATTCTTTTTTTTTAATTAAATCTTTATTATTGATTATTACATTTGTTTCTCTTTTTTCCCCTCCATAGCACCCCTCCACCCAGCTCCCACCTCTCCCTCTGCCCTTAGCTCCCTCCCATTGATCTCATCCATAGGTGAATGATTTTTGTCCAGTCTCTCCCTGTACACCCCTCACCCCTTCCCCCCTGAGAATTATCAGTTCACTCCCTTTCTGTGCTCCTGATTCTATTATATTCACCAGTTTATTCTATTGATCAAATTTTTAATTCACTTAATTTTTAAATTCACTTGATAGATATGTATTTGTTGTTCATAATTTTTTGGCTTTTACCTTTTTCTTCTTCCTCTTCTAAAAGAGTACCTTTCAGCATTTCATATAATACTGGTTTGGAGTTGATGAACTCCTTTAGCTTTTTCTTATCTGTGAAGCTCTTTATCTGCCCTTCAATTCTGAATGTTAGCTTTGCTGGATAGATTATTCTTGGTTGTAGGTTCTTGCTATTCATCACGTTGAATATTTCTTGCCACTCCCATCTGGCCTGCATCGTTTCTGTTGAGAAATCAGCTGACAGTCGTATGGGTGCTCCCTTGTAGGTAATTAACTGTTTTTCTCTTGCTGCTTTTAATATTCTCTCTTTGTCTTTTGCTCTTGGTATTTTAATTATGATGTGTCTTGGTGTGGTCCTCTTTGGATTCCTTTTATATGGGGTTCTGTGTGCTTCCTGGACTTGTAAGTCTATTTCTTTTACCAGATGTGGGAAGTTTTCAGTCATTCTTTCTTTAAATAGGTTTTCAGTATCTTGCTCTCTCTCTTCTTCTGGCACCCCCACAATTCTGATGTTGGTACGCTTAAAGCTGTCCCAGAATCTCCTTACATTATGTTCACATTTTTGGATTCTTTTCTCTTCTTGCTTTTCCAGTTGAATGTTGTCTGCTTCTTATATTTCAAATTTTTTACTTGATTCTTGCCTTTCTCTAGTCTGCTGTTAGGACTCTGTATAATATATTTTATTTCAGTCAGTGTATGTTTAATTTCTATTTGGTCCTTTATCATCTTTAGTTGGACCTTTTCCATCTCTAGTTGGCTCTTTTGCATCTCTAGTTGGTCCTTTTTCATCTCCTCTTGGGTCTCACTAAATTTATCCAACTTTTCTAGCATATTCTAGCACAAATCTTATAAGTGTGGTTTTGAACTCTATATCCAGTCGTTTTTTTCCCTCCATTTCTTTTGTTTATGATCCCTTCCCTTGTCTCAGCATTTTCACTATGCCAGGGAAACTTCTGTGTTGAATTCAGCCTTATGATACCAGATGCAAAAACGAAGAAGCCTCTATTGAGCTTGGGATGGGTGGAGTCTCAGGGCTTAAGGGACCGCCTTGCCTTCCAGTCGGCCCCGCCCTCCACCGCCCCTGAGTCTCACGTGACTGGGTAATCGCTGGAGCAGTCCTTGTGCGCGCGCGCACCCGCAGTGTCTCTAACCGCTGCCTTTCCAGCTCCCCTGCGCACCAGGACCACACGAGTCTAGGTCCCCAGGGTTTCGCCCAAAACAGGGGCCCAGTGGAGTCAGAAGTGGCACAGTTGGGAGGGTCTGTCTCCCACCCACTCGCGAAAGCCAGAGGCACAATCAGCAATCTGTCCTCCGCGCAGCACCGTGCGCATGCGAGACCGGACCTGATCTTCTGCGACTCCCCTAAATTTCCGTGCACCTCTCCCTTTTCACAGTCCAAACTCCCCCCGTATGAGTTTTGGTTGGATCTGGGGTTTAGTGTCGTAAGATAAGGGGTTCAATGCCGTTGGGAGTCTCCGTTTCCCTCCCGCCAGAGAAAGCCAGCCAGGTACTCCGTCACCTGCTCTCTCAGCGCGCGCGTCTCCGTACCTCGGCTTTTTGCAGCTCCTCTGGGTTTCTGTGAGCCCCTCTCTTTCCTTCTAGCTGTAGAACTTACACTCGGCCAGCTTTCCTGTGGTTCTGGATGATGTCTGTTCTGTCTTTTAGTTGTAGTTTTGAAGTTGTTGTGCGAGGCAGCAATGTAGGTGTTTACCTATGCCACCATCTTGGATTCTCCAGAAATTCTTTAAAAACCTTCTAACCATGGTTTTGAACTCTATATCCAGTTATTTGTTTTCCTCCATTTCTTTTGTTTGTGATCTATTCCTTTGTCTCTGCATTTGCACTGCTTTCCTGAGTTGGTAGAGTAGCTTTGTGTGCTAGGTGTCTTACATGGCCCAGTAGTTCCACCTCCCCAGTTACCTGAGGAGGACTCTCTTGGTGCACCCCTTTGCAGACTGTGTGTATATCATTGTTGTAGTTAACTCGATTATTGTTGGTATCACTAGGGAGAATTGACCTCCAAGCCAACTGATGGTGAGGATCAACTGTCTACGTCAGGAGAACTTCTGTGCTGGAGTCAGCCTTATGATAGAAGACTTGCAAGATTGCAAAAGCCTCTGTGTTCAGCTTGGATGGAGCATAGTCTCAGGGCTGAGCAGACAGCCTTGGCTTCCCATCAGCCCTGCCCTACGTGGCCTCTGGGTCTCAGTGTCCCTCGGTAATCGCTGCAGCCGTGTGTGTGCACACTTACGCTCCCGCGCCTCCAGACCTCTGCCTTTCCGGTTTGCCCGAGTTTCCATGCACTCCGGGGACCCGTATGAGTATGCGTCCCCAGGGTCTTGCCTGAAACTGGGGTTCAGTACAGTCGGAACTGGATTTCAGTGCAGTTGGGAGGTTCTTTCTTCCTCCCGCTAGAGAAAGCCAGTGGTACAATCAACAGTTCTCTCTGCGTGCACTTGCGTGTGTGCCTCCAGACCTCTGCTTTTTGCGGCTCCCCTAAGTTTCTGTGCACTCCTCCCTTTTCACGACAATCCAGACTCCTCCTGTATAAGTCTTGCTCGAAACTGGGGTTCACTGCAGTCAAAACTGGGATTCTGTGCAGTCGGGAGTTTCTGTCTTCCTCCTGCTAGAGGAAGCCAGCCAGGCACTCCACCACCCATCCTCTCTATGCGTGTGTCTCCATACCTCAGCTTTTTGCAGCTCCTCTGAGTCTCCGTGAGCTTCTCTCTTTCCTTCTAGTTGTAGAATTTCCACTCAGCCAGCTTTCCTGTGGTTCTGGATGATGTCCGTTCTGTCTTTTAGCTATAGTTTTGAAATTGTTGTGCAAGACAGCAGTTTAGGTGTTCACCTATGCCACCATCTTGGTTTCTCTCATTCCAATATTTTCTTTGTATATTGGAATTATATAGTGTAGTACATTTTTAACCCCACTTTACAAATATTTTATAGGATTATTATTTTCAGGTTGCTTTTTCTGCCGGTGTTAATATCTTTCTAAAGTCATATGTTTTAACCCTTTTGAAATTAACTGTAGTCCCCATTGTATTGACCACGGAGGCTCCAAATGCAAATACCACTTTTGTTTATTCTGGAACTGGCAGGTGTAAAACATGAAGCATGGGCCAGTTAAAGAATAAATTCAGAAAATAAAATAAAAAATTTTAAAAAAAAGAATAGATTCAGTTCTTTGTAGTCAGAAGAAAATGCATCCCAGCCATTCTGTCTTGATTTTTAATTTGTTCCTTTTTTCTGGTCTAAAGAATTAGGACCACTGGTAGCCACATCCACCCCAACTACCATTCCTCACCACTGTGACCATTCCCCTGGGTAACACAAAACACTTCATACGCTGGTCCCAGTACCTAATAACAAAAGAAAAACACATGGCAGATCATGACAATGATTTTGTCTTTCTATAAATGATGGGGGAAAGGGGAATCATCAAAACCTGATCCTGCATAATAATCACTGTTATTCACATTTCCTCATGAATTTTAATGTCCCATCCTTTTCTCACAACTTATCCCCACAATTCTGTGTGAGCCTTTGCAGAACATTATTTTCTTATCTCTTTCTTTCAATGGTGTAATTATTCAACCTAAACCAAAAGGCTGTAGAACAGTGGTCGGCAAATTGCGGCTTGCAAGCCACGTGCTCGGGAGCCGCTCTGTTGACTAATGAGTTTGCCAACCACTGCCTTAGGATGTTGCTTTTTTTTTTTTTTTTACTGTATTGGTCAAAAGAACTGGTCTAGGTAGGTCCACATTAAATAATCTAGAAAAATCAAGCTGGGCGCTTATGATTTCTGCACTGTTTCCTATAGGTATGTTACTTAATGTTAATGTTTACTTTGTAATAATTATCTGGAACATCAAGTAATCATAAATTTGTGCCTTTTAAAAAGAATCATAATTAGTTGCATTCGTGAAGGATTTTGTTCTGTGTTCTAAAAGTTAGGAAAGCATTTGCAATATATCTTCTTCCTATTCCTCTTTAGAAGTCATAATTGTATTGAAATTCAGTCCCATATTATTACATACAATTAGGCTAGATTTTAGGTATTTAAAGACACAAGCTGCCTTACTTGTCTTTGTATTCTATGAAGTATCTACTTCAAGGACTTCCAGACAGAAAACCCTCATAAGTATTTGCTTAATAAACAAAAAGTATCTTTTGAAGAAAACAAATTGGTTGTTGCCAGGTCTGGGGGTGGAAGGATGGAATTGCCTGCAGAAGGGGTGTCAGAGAACTTTTTGCAGTGCTGTTAATATTCTACAACTGTATGTATTTATCATTGAAAACTGATCTACTTTATTATATGTAAAAACTAGAGGCCCAGTGCACAAAATCATGCAGGTAGGGTTCCTAGGCCTAGCCTGTGATCAGGGCCATCTTCTGCCTGCTCGCTGCCCCCAAGCCGAATGCTGCCTCCGCTGCCAGGGCAGGTAGGCCACGGGCACACCCTGCAGCTTCTGTCAGTGCTGCAAGTCCCAGCAACAGCAGTGGTGGTAGCAGCGCTCGTATGAGTTGTCCCAAGTGAGCAGCGCGTTCCATCAGCAGCCGGCCCAACTCATGTGCATGGAGGTGAAGTCGCCAGCACCTGCTTTCCCACCGGCCCGAGTTTTCAAGCAGCACAGCATGAGCTGGTGATTCCAATGGCCTGACAGCCAGCTGGGTCCTCCCATCACCCACCCTGGTTCCCCTATTCACCATCGCTGATCCATCGAAGCCTGCAGGCCAGGGGGAGGGATCAAGAGGTCAGCCAGTCCACCCACTCACCGGTCCCCAGTGTTGTCCCGCCACCATCCACCTGCTTCCCTGTGGTTCCTCGTTCACCTGTGAGAAAGGGGGTGGGGGAGGGAAGGAATCCAGAGGTGGTCAATGCACCTGATGCATTGTTCCGGTCCTTATGCTTATGGTCCCTGGCCTTTTATTATATAGAATTACCTCAAGAAAGCTGATTAAAGAAAGGATCTTATAATATCATGGTTTCCTTACAGGAAATAACTAATAACAAATAACTAGCACTTTTTTTTTAACATGATCAAAAAACATGATTTTCAATTAACCTTGAAAATTCCTAATTTCTGGATGGATGACCATCAGTTTATTAAATACTACCATATGTCTGGTCCTATACTAGTTGAGGTTTGTTCTTTTTAAAATTCCTGTACCATTAAGTACTGTCAAATAAGAATTTTGATTCCTACATGCTATACACTGAGGTTCAGAAAGATTAGGCAAACTTGTCCAAAACCAGATTACTTTAAAAGAATATCAGTGCATGCATGAATATAATTTCAACGAGGCTAAACTAAATACACATTTGTGATTTAGGAACTTCAAGGGGTCAGATAAGTTGGTCCAAAAAGTACCTATGGCAATACAAAATAAAACATTTAGTTCAGCAAATTATATGTGCTTACTCAGTGACAGGCACTGTGCTAGATATTTTGGGGAATGTAATGCTGAATATATAGACTATGATGTCAAAGTCTATACCATACTGCATGGGTGCATAAATAAATAGCAATGATACAAAGCCAAGTGTGGCGCTGGAATACGATTAGAGACAATCTTGCATCGAAGGTGGAGGAAGTAGCTTCAACTTGCACCGAGTTGATTAACTTAAAAGATACAACCAGCCGAAACCGGTTTGGCTCAGTGGATAGAGGATTGGCCTGTGGACTGAAAGGTCCCAGGTTTGATTCCGGGCAAGGGCATGTACCTTGGTTGTGGGCACATCCCCATTGGGAGGTGTGCAGGAGGCAGCTGATTGATGTTTCTCTCTCATCGATGTTTGTAACTCTCTGTCCTTCCTCTCTGTAAAAAATAAATAAAATATATTTTTAAAAAAAAGATATAACCAACCACCAAGAGGAATTGGGAGAGGCTCAGGCTAGATGATTTTGAGATCACTAAAGAAAAACACTTTTCTCTTCCCCTCACTCTACTTATTTATTCTGAATTCAAAGCTAATCTCACAACCTAGGAGTGTGCCTAGGGTTGAGGGTTTGATTCCCAGTCAAGGAGTCATCCTTAGCCCTGGTTGGGGCACATGCAGGAGGGAACCAATTGATGGGTCTCTCTCATACCCATGTTTCTCTCTCTTTCCTCCCTCTCTCCCCTCCCCCACCCCTCCCTCTCTTCCTTCCACTCTCTAAAAAAATCAATGGAAAAAATATCCTCGGGTGAGGACCAACACACACACACACAAATCACGCTGAGAAGTTTGCATTCCAGGGCAATCCTCCGTGAAAGGAGAAGGAGTAATGAAAAAACAAATAACTACAATGAGCATCAGTGCTACGGCCTCGGCTCCAGCGGGACTGGGGGACAGGGAGCCCAGACTGCTTCCAGGGGAGCGCTCCTGATTGTGACATCACACGCATCCCCTTGGCGATGGAGCCAAAGACCGGGAAGGAAGCCTTCAGATGGAGGAGAAGAACCAACCAGATCAGTTCCCGGATGCGTCGCCTGAGTGGCACTGGGTGGAGACATTAGGGGGCCGGAGCCTTGTGAACAGGGAACCTCAACCCCGCACCCTGGAAGGGCCCGCGTGTCAGTGATGGGCCATGGGGTACGATGTAACCCGCTTCCAGGGGGACGTTGACGAAGATCTGATCTGTCCGATCTGCAGCGGCGTGCTGGAGGAGCCGGTGCAGGCCCCTCACTGCGAGCATGCCTTCTGCAACGCCTGCATCACCCAGTGGTTCTCTCAGCAGCAGACGTGCCCGGTGGACCGCAGCGCGGTGACGGTGGCCCACCTGGGCCCCGTCCCGCGGATCATGCAGAACATGCTGTCCAAGCTGCAGATCGCCTGCGACAACGCGGCCTTGGGCTGCAGCGCTGTGGTCCGCCTGGACCACCTCCCGTCTCACCTCAGCGACTGCGAGCACAGCCCCCGGCGGCCTGTGGCCTGCGAGCAGGGCCGCGGCCCGGAGCCGCCCCAGGAGGAGCCGCCCAGCCACCCCTGCATCACGCACCTGCGCGCCGTGGTCCAGCAGCAGCAGGCGCGCCTCGCCGAGCTGGAGAAGACCTCGGCCGACCACGCACAGCAGCTGGCGGGGCAGCAGCGAGCCATCCAGCAGCTGAAGGCACGCCTGGCTGCAGCGCACGGTGCCAGCCCCGAGCTGCAGCTCCTGGAGAAGCTCCGGGAGGACAGCGAGGTCCTAGAGTGGGTGAGCGCCCTGCAGCCGGCGCGAGTGACCCGCTGGGGCGGGATGATCTCCACCCCGGACGCCGGCCTCCAGGCCGCTCTTGAGCGCTCCCTGCTGGACAGCGGCTGCCCCGCCTCTGCGGCCAGCCAGCTGATCGCCAACGCCCACGAGCGGAGCTGGCCCCGGGGGCTGGCCACGCTAGAGGCCAGGCAGACCCACCGGCGGTGCTACAAGAACTACGTGGCCAAGCGCATCCCGGGCCAGCAGGCCGTGGTGGTGATGGCCTATGAGAACCGGCACATGGGCCGTGACATGGTGCAGGAGCCGGGCCTGGTCATGATCTTTTCGCACGGCGTGGAAGAGCTGTAGGTCTCGGCAGCAGGTGGGAAAGCCAGAGTCTCCCTCCTTTGGCCTAATTCCTCCCCACTTCCCATGTCTGTTGGAAAAGTCCCCATCTCAATAGCTATTTTCCTGCTTGGGGACTCTGGGGCCAGACATTTTCAGAAAGCACCCACATACTCGCCATCTCTGGAGGATCAGAATGGAGGGGGGGGGAATCTTACCCCTGCCCCTGAGGGACCTCAGCTCCATTTCAGGCTTCCCTTGACCCCTTGGTGATTGGCAGAATTAAGACAAGGGGAGGGATAGAAGGTGTGATTATTTTTCTATGGAGGTGGGAGTGGGGTTAAAAAGAGATGGCCAAATGACAGCTGTTCCCCTCCTTCAAAACCAGGGACCCTGCGCAGGCAGGCCTGCTGACTCAGCCTCAGGGCAGCTTTGAGGAGGTGACACCCTAAAGGCGTAGTCAGGGTGGAGCCAAAACCCTAGAAACAAGGAGCCAGCAGCTGGCCATCATGGAGAACCTCGGTGTCCAGCAGTACCTTGCTTATTAGCCCACCTTAAAGGTGCGGGCTCCCACTGGGCCTGCAGGTGTGCAGGCTGGGATGCCGGGAATTTCCACATGAGTTCTCCTTTCCTCTACTTCCTCTTCATTAGGGAGAGGTGGGAGTGAGGGCAGGGGGCACGTCTGTTGGGGTGACTATGCCCAGCAAGCAGCAGCTCTCTGGCTTTTCCTGGAATCAGGCCGCAATGCTCCCCCCTCTCCGGCGCTGTGATTGCTCTTTCCATTTCACACCCTCCCACTTTTTTATGTTTTCTGAATGGCCTGCTCATGGCTACCCCACTTTTCCAGCCCAGCCACATTGTTGTCAATTTAATTAATTAATTAATTAATTAATTAATTAATTTACTGTATTTATTCATTTTAAAAGGTCCCAAATGGTGAGACCTTTTTTTAAATGTATTTTATTGATTTTTTTTACAGAGAGGAAGGGAGAGCGATAGAGAGTTAGAAACATCAATGAGAAAGAAACATGGATCAGCTGCTTCTTGCACACCTCCTACTGGGGATGTGCCCACAACCAAGGTACATGCCCTTGACCAGAATCGAACCTGGGACCTTTTAGTCTGCAGGCCAACGGCTCTATCCACTGAGCCAAACCAGTTTCAGCAATTTTATTTTTTTTTTAAGAAAAGAAAAAAATTAACAAAGCTTAAACTTTTCTTTAGTTGTTCCTATGGAGGGGGTTCGGACAGGGTGGGACAGAGGGTGGGGTCTGTTTTCTACTTTTCCTTCCCAGCACAACCTTTGGCTTCAATTGAGGAAGGGCCAAGGGTATCCTGGGAGGAACTTAGGTCTGCCCCGACCCTCCCTAACCCCACCTGAGATGAGGAGCTCCCTCTCATCCCCCGATGGATGTGACGGTCCTGTGCCTGTGCCCTCGTAGAACTTTGCTCCCAGCCCCTCTGGAATAGAGTAGTAATTTTGAAGGAAAACCCCCCCCCCCAACATTTCCTTGGAGATGATAGCCAGGCTCTAAGCTTCACCAGGCAAGGTGGGATACACATTCTGTCTTTGTCTCTGAGTGAGGGCTGTACCTTCCCTCACTCCTGCCCCTGAAGAACCTCAGCTCCATTTCAGGCTTCCCTTGACCCCTAAGTGACTGGCAGAGTTAAGACAAGGGGAGGGAGAGAGGGTGTGATTATTTTTATATGCAGGTGGGAGTGGGGTGAAAGAGAGATGGCCATATGACAGCTGTTTCTCTTTATGGAGTTTTATTCTAGGCCAGCTTGCTGTAGGTCTGGGTAGTTGGGTCAAGACTCCACTGGGCCTGGCTGGTCTGACTCAGTGGTTGAGCCTTGACCTATGAACCTCAAGGTTATAGGTAGATTCCCAATCAGGACACATGCCTGGGTTGGGGGCTAGATCCCCAGTAGAGGGTGTGTAGGAGGCAACCGATCCATCAATGATTCTCTCCCATCATTGATGTATTGATGTTTCCATCTCTTTCCCCCTCTTCCTTCCTCTCTGAAAACAATAAAAACCCAGGCATATGCCGGAATTGAACCATGATCTCCTGGTTCATAGGTTGATGCTCAACCACTAAGCCATGCTGGCTGGGCAATAAAAAATATATTAAAAAAGAAAAAAGACTCCACTGGGAGTGGAGTGGAGGGATACAGCTTGAAGGGTGTAAGGAGCAGTCATATGTTCCAGCTCCAGAACACTGAGCTCAGGAATTTGAAAACGTTGCTATACTTGGTCTGGTTACTACATTTCTTCCACTCCCCATGGCCCCGCCTGTCTGCATCCTCAGAAGAGCCAGGAAGCTCAGCTCAAGCTCTCCCCTTCCCACGAGCGGCTCTGCAGGGTGCTGAGGTGCTGCTCCACGGTGCTGACTGCACTAACAATAAACCCTCCCCTCGACTCTCTAAATCCTTAATTTAGTATCACTCCCCTTTGGTGAAGGTTTCTCCTCTGCTCTGACCTTTTTCTCATCTTCATTCCCCCTCCTCCTTCCTCACTTTGTCACCTAACCTTGTCTTAAGAGCAAGCCATTGTTTTAGGAGGAGGTCTGCCTGGGGGTAGTGGGCACCTCACACCTTCTTTGCCCTCTGTGCCCTCCTACACCCTTCCCTCCTGCCTTCTGCTCTGCAGCAGCCAACACTTGCTCTCCAGGGACCTGCGTTTTGTTCATTTCCAGGGTCTGCCTCTGCCTCAAATTCCCTTGTGCTCCTGGGGTCTGACAACTTTCCACGGAAGATATGCATGCACCTCTCTCCCGTGTTCCATCTTTGCTTTGGAATCTGGGATTCCATTGTAGGCAGGGAAGCCCTCACCTCACCCCATGCCTCCTAACCAAAGAAGCAAATGTGAAGGACACCCAGACCCACCGACCACCTGCTGTGCTTGTCAAACCTCAACACACCCTTTTGTAGGCGCTTGCTGCCACCTCTTCCCTGTCATGAGAAAAAGAAAATATTATTTTCCCTGAATAATAAATATATATTTTAAAACTTCTGCTCTGCAGGCGTGGCTTAATGGTTGAACGTTGACCTATGAACAAGGAGGTCACGGTTCGACTCTTGGTCAGGGCACATGCCCAGGTTGTGGCTGGCTTGATCCCCAGTAAGGGATGTACAGGAGGCAGTCAGTCAATGATTCTCTCTCATCATTGATGTTTCTATCTCTCTCTCTCCCTCTCCCTTCCTTTCTGAAATCAGTAACAAATTTTAAAAATTAAAAAAAAAACTTTTATTAGCAAAGAAATGGAAATTAAGGTAATTGAATAATACTTTAACTTCTTTTTATTGATTGATTGATTTTAGAGAGAGAGGAAGGGAGAAACATTGATTTGTTGTTCTGCTTATTCATGCATTCATTGGTTGATTCTTGTATGTGCCCTGACCGGAGAGCAAACCTACAGCTTTGGCATATCACAATGATGCTCTAACCAACTGAGCTACCCCGCCAGGACATATTTTAACTTCTTCAATTGCCAAATATTCAATTACCAAATATTTTTTCAGTTATGTTTTTTGCTGCTGAGAGTATAAAGTATTACCCTCTGTTGATAATAGCAATCCTTGTGCAAAGCTATTTGGCAATTTATATTCAACTGTCCCAAAAAGTTTATGTCCCTTTATTCCTTCAGTTTTATTTCTGGAATGTTATTTTCAGGAAATGATTAGACATACATTTTTAAAAATAATGCAAAAAGATGTTTCTCATCATTTATAACAATAAATAAACTTAATTAATGTAGGTTGCAAAAATAGGAACATAATTAAATAACTGATTATGTTTCCATATGATGAAATACTATATAGTACTAAAAATAACTTCACAAAGACATTTGGGATTTTAATGGCATAGATTATAAATATTGCAGTTGTATATAATACATGTTTACATATGTAACCTATATATACGCATATATAATCAGTATGTGTATATGTTTATGAACATCTACTGACAGAACCAGCTAAATAATTTGTAGGGCCCAGTGCAAAATGAAAATGCAGTACCTCGAGAGAAACCAAGATGGTGGCATAGGTGAACACCTAAACTGCTGCCTCACATAACAATTTCAAAACTACAGCTAAAAGACAGAACAGACATCATCCAGAACCACAAGAAAGCTGCCTGAGTGGAAATTCTACAACTAGAAGGAAAGAGGGGCTCATGGAGACTCAGAAAAGCTGCAAAGAGCTGAGTCATGGAGACACACGCATGGAGAGAGCAGATGGCAGAGTGCCTGGCTGGCTTCCTCTGGTAGGAGGGAGACGGAGACTCCTGACTGCACTGAACCCCAGTTTCGGGCGAGACTCATACAGGGGGAGTCTGGACTGTCATGAAAAGGAGTGCACAGAAATTTAGGGGAGCCACGAAAAGTCAAAGGTCTGGGGGCGCGCACACCACTGTGCGCAGAGAGGACAGACTGCTGATTGTGCCATGGGCTTTCTCTAGAGGGCGGGAGACAGAGCCTCCCAACTGCACTGAACCCCAGTTTCGGGTGAGACCCTGGGGACCCAGACTCATATGGGTCTCAGAGCACAAGGGAAAGGCAGAGGTCTAGAGACATGCATGCATGTGCCCAGGGAGGGCTGCAGTGATTACCAAGAGACACTTGAAACCCAGGGGCCACGTAGGGTGAGGCAGACTGGAAGCCAAGACTGTCTGTTCAGCCCTGAGACTCCACCCCACCCAAGCTCAACATAGAGGCTTTTGCAATTTTGCAAGTCTTGTATCATAAGGCTGACTCCAGCACAGAATTTCTCCTGGCATTGCGAAAAATGTGGAAACAAAGGAACAGATCACAAACGAAAGAAATGGAGGAAAACAAATGACTGAATATAGAGTTCAAAATCACAGTTATAAGGTTTTTCAAGAATTTCCTAGAAAAGATGGTTAAATTTAGCAAGACCCAAGAGGAGACGAAAAAGTACCAACTAGAAATTAAACATACACTGAACTGAAATAAAAAATATTATACAGAGACCTAACAGCAGACTAGAGGAAGGCAAGAATCAAGTCAAATATTTGAAATACAAAGAAGCAGAAAACACTCCACTGGAAAAGAAAAAAGAATCCCAAAATTAGAAGATAGTGTAAGGAACCTCTGAGACAACTTCAAGTGTACCAACATCAGAATTATGGGGTTACCAGAAAAAGAGAGAGAACTAGATACTGAAAACCTATTTGAAGAAATAATGACCAAAAACTTACCACATCTGGTGAAACAAATAGACTTACAAGTCCAGAAAGCGCACAGAACCCCAAATTAAAGGAATCCAAAGAGGACCACACCAAGACACATCATAATTAAAATACCAAGAGCAAAAGACAAAGAGAGAATATTAAAAGCAGCAAGAGAGAAACAGTTCATTACCTATAAGGAAGCACCCATATGACTGTCGGCTGATTTCTCAACAGAAACTATGCAAGCCAGATGGGAGGGGCAAGAAATATTCAAAATAATGAATAGCAAGACCCTACAACCAAGATTACTCTACCCAGCAAAGCTATCATTCAAAATTGAAGGTCAGATAAAGAGCTTCACAGATAAGAAAAAGCTAAAGGAGTTCGTCAACACCAAACCAGTGTTATATGAAATGCTGAAAGTACTCTTTAAGAAGAGGAAGAAGAAGAAAAAGGTAAAGATAAAAATTAGGAACAACAAATACATATCTATCAACAGTGAATCTAAAAATCAAGTGAATTAAAAATCTGATGAGCAAAATAAACTGGTGAATATACTAGAATCAGGGGCATAGAAAGGGAGTGGACTGATAATTCTCAGGGGGAAAGGGGTGAGGGGTGTACAGGGAGAGACTGGACAAAAATCGTACACCTATGGATGAGGACAATGGAGGGGGGAGGTAAGGGCAGAGAGGGAATGGGAGCTAGGTGGAGGGGAGCTATGGGGGAGAGGGGAAAGAGGAACAAATGTAATAATCTGAACAATAAAGGTTTATTAAATAAAAAAAAGAAAAGAAAATGCAATACCTCTTGTTCAAAAATTATCAATAATGCCAAGATAGCAATATGAGAGTCTCATACCAAGTATAGGGTCCTTCCTGTGTGACGGCACATGCCCCATGACCTGGAAGTTGTCTCTGACTATAGGAAAAGGCTGAAGGGATATATCCCAAATGTCAACAGCCATTAACTGTGGGCGTAGGGGTTAATGATAATACTTATTTCATGCATTTTATCAATTTTCACAATAGACATATATTTTATAATCAGTGAAAAATAGTATTTAAAAAAATAATACCGAAAGCAGCACTACAGTGAATTGCATTATATTTTGGTTTTAAAGCTTTTTAAATATGCATCTTGGGCCACTGGGCATAACAGATCATCTTTTTTTAAAGATTTCATGTTATGCCAAAACCGGTTTGGCTCAGTGGATAAAGCATCAGCCTGTAGACTGAAAGGTCCCAGGTTCAATTCTGGTTAAGGGCATGTACCTTGATTGTGAGCACATCCCCAATAGGATATATGCAGCAGGCAGCTGATCAGTGTTTCTAACTCTCTATCCCTCTCCCATTCTCTCTGTAAAAAATCAATAAAATATGTTTTTTTAAAAAAAGATTGTGTTATGTTTTTAAGTCACTGTAAAGACTATCGCAAAATATAAAAATGAAATCAGTTCTTGGCTAAGTGAAGAAAGCAAGCCAAGCTGAACCACAAATACCATATTTCCATCTATTTTTGTCCCATGTAGAATTAGCTTCGGTTGGACCCTGAACATTTGCTTGAATGGCGCAATGCTAAAAATCTCTCCTCCGGTCTCCTCAGACTTACATTCACACACAGGCAGCCCGCACCGCACAGGCTGGAAGATCTGCAGGAGGCGATGGCGTCGGAGCACTTACCCGTTCATGGAAGGATTCAACAATACTCTTTCCCCTCCAAATGGAAGAAAGGTTGCATCTGGAAGACAATAAAAGACACCTTAAATGCGAGAGCACTGAGTGAAAAAATTACCACAGAGTATTTGCAGTGCATTCTTTTAGAAGTTACACAGAGAAACCTTGGGTTGAGCTACTAATGATTTTTAATGCATCATTATGGCACTAATGGGGTACAAGAGCCAAGGCAAATCACCCGGTCCTTTCAGTGCCCTCGCAGACAACCTGTCTACAAAGGATTGCCCCCAGACCCTTTGGGTGCAGGCTTCATATTTTGGTGTATTCTCCGCTGCATTGACATTTAATTACCATCCTCCCCCCCCCGTTCCCCACTCAGCAAAGAGGAGGGTCACACTAATTTTGTGTCTAGTCTGTCAATGTGCACACATTTAAATTTTACTCGTTCAGTGATTACCTGTTAATTTAACAAATATCATGGCAGCGTCTACTGTTTGCCAGGGACTGTGCTAGCTGCTCCTGGGAATAAGCTCCCAGCAATGTAAACCTGGTCCCGCTCCTGTTGGGGCTCACAGTTTAATAGCTTGCAGCTTACTTGTAAGGAAAAGACCTGAAACAAATTATGAACAAATAATAGCAAATAAAGGTACTATAAAATTTTTTTTGTTAAAACAAAAGCAAAGCAAAATTTTTAGACAATTTAGTTATAAGCACACTGTAGTTTTATTACAATTTGACCACAAGGGAAAAGCTTCTGGCAGACCGAAGATACCTTCTTGGCAGAAATATTTTATGGGAAAATTTAAAAGGTAATCATTTTTGATTGCATAGAAAAGAATGTTTAAGGTCACTGGAGTCAGTTACATGGATGGGTGATCCATGGTCCCCAAATAAACCAGTTAAAATTCAGAAAACTCCTTATGCATTTCATTAGGAATGCTCATTTCTTCCTAGTCCAGGTTTGGGACAGTTTTTCTCTTACAGGTTTTTATTTTTTAAAATATATTTTTATTGATTTCAGAGAGGAAGGGAGAGGTAGAGAGAGATCATTGATTGGCAGCTCCCTACACATCCCCTACTAGAGATGGAACCGCAATCTGGGCATGTGCCCTGGATCCTTCAGTCCACATGCCGACGCTCTATTACTGAGCCAAACTAGCTAGGGCCCGGGCCTTCTTACAGTATATTTTTAAAAGACATTTCAATGTACTTTCTCATTTCAGTTTCTAGCTGTAAACACATTCTGTCATCTAGTATCAGTCCACATTTAAACACACTGGTCGTTCCTATTTGTTGTGAGATCAGTGGCGGAGGTGGAGGTCACAGTGGGAGTCCTAGTTTCATAGAACTGGCAGGAACGATGTCGCTGGAGCTAATATGTAAGTTGAGGAAGTCACATTTGAGGTCCAAAGGAAGACAAAAAGCTGGTCAAGTGAGAAGACAGGGAAAAGCATTCCTCTGGGGGGAACAGCTTGCATGAAGGCTTTGAGAAAGGAGAGTAACTTGATGATGGCATTACCTGAAGAAGGGGACAGAAAAGATTTGAATCCAGAAAGTTGAGAGATGGACACTGATTGCTCCATTCGGAGCCATATGGCAATCCCGTGGGTAAGGCACTTGTGAATGATGTGGGAGGAACTAGGGTAAGGTGCTAAGACCAGAGGAAGGGAGATAAGAACCCAAGAAAGGAAGCGGCAGGTGACTCTTTCACATCCCCATAGAAGAAAGACCTTGGTAAAAAAGGATTCCCTGAGGTCATTGTCCTTCTCTGCACATCAGGAAGAGGGAAGTCTGTGATTAGTGACATCAGGACCAGCCGTGGAAAGCAGGAGCAATGCACTGACAAAGGGAGTCAGGGGCTTACACCATCTACGCTAGTTGATATGCTCTGTTCTGCTGGTGACAGATCCTGACCCTATGTACCACTGGCTGAGAGGATGTCTTCCTACAGACCCAACTCTCTGAATATGGGATGGAAGAAGTAGATAAGAGAGGAATTAGGGCCTGGCCAGCGTGCCCCAGTGGTTGAACATCAACCTATGAACCGGGAGGTCACGGTGCAATTCCTGGTCAGGGCACATGCCAAGTTGCAGGCAGGCTCACTCCCCAGTAGGGGAGCCAATCAATGATTCTCTCTCACCACTGATGTTTCTCTCTCTCCCTTCCTCTATGAATTCAATGAAAAAATACATATAGTTCAATAAAATATACAGTATATTAGCCATAATTTAGCATAGGCTAAAACCACATTACTGCAAACACAGTTTATAAGGAAACCCTCCCTAGACCTTTCCAAATAGCTTAGAATTTGAAGGGGGAGATAGAAGAGATTAGCCCCAGATCTCTAGCAGATGGATTTAGGTTAGATATGAGAATATCTTGAAATAGTGTTCTATTAGTCAGGACTTTTTATTATAAAGACAAAAATTCAACTCAATTTTAAGCCAAAAACAAACAAACAAACATGGCCAGCATGGTTCAGTTGGTTTGATGTCATTCTCAGTACCAAAAGCTTGCTAGTTTGATTTCCAGTCAGGACACATATAAGAATCTTCTATATATATATATAAAGCTAAGTGACTGACCTGTACATATGACGTGCACTGGCAACTTCAAAATAAACGTTGACTCACACATATGTGATACATATAAAGCTCTCACTGGCACCAATTGCACAGTGTGTTTCTATCTCTGTTATTGTCATTGTGAATTTTGTTGCTTTTGTTGACATTCTGAAGCTTAAAGAAAATGGTGGCATCAACAGAATATGTCTGAAGACCATTCATAAACCACAAGAACAAACTCTAGACACAGTAAAAATATTCCTACCTGAACCTGTTTTCGGACATGGTCAGTTATATGTTGCTTTCTTTCAAGTTCAAAGAGTGTGTGACTCTAAAGTTAAAGTTGTAAATACTTCATCACAGGCGAAATTAGTCAAGCACTCTAAAAGTGTTTTAATGTGGTATACAGGGAGATATTAGAATAAGTTTAATCAATTTATCAGTCATTGTTTTTATCAATGTTTTTATATATTTTTGTTGTTTTTATATCATGTCTTTGTTGTTACATCATGTTTATTTATTAATCTATATATTATTTTCATATGCATTTTACTAATTTTCTTTCTCCTCTGACACTTCTATTATAGAGTTAATAATGATATTAAAATATTTCTTCTAATGAATTTCCTTTCAATGAGCATGAATCCATGCACCAAGCCCTAGTCAACCAATAAATGCATGAACAAGTAGCACAACAAATCAATGTTTCTCTCTCTCAATTAAAAAATAAATAAATGAGGAAGAGTCCACATCTGATCTGAAGCATCCACGGCTGTGAGAATCTCATGACTACTCTATATTAGGTACAATGTTGGGCACATTTGGATAAGAATAATTTGAAATTTGTATTCATCTCCAAGATGTACCTCTCGGTATGAAGTTATATGGATAAAGATGTAGCTTCAGTTTCAAACTAGAAACTTGGCACCATCTCCTTGCAAATTAAAAATACCAGTGAATCATTTACATATCTCCTAGAAACCAAGAATATTATACCTCCAGCAATTTGGATAATGCTATGAATTCAAGTGTGTGTGTGTGTGTGTGTGTGTGTGTATGTGTGTGTGTGTGTTTCTCCCTTTTTTTAAAAATTCTAATTAAGCCATACATCACTTCAAGGTGACAATTTTTTCAAATATGCTCCTTAAAACCCTTGAATTTTATTTGGTTTCCTATGGCAGGAAAAATTTTGACTCATAGGGGGAAATCTCACATAAGTGGCCATCTGTTACTCTGCGGGTGGTGGTGGGAGGGTGTAGAGGAGTCTTCTCCCATCCCTTCCATTGGAAAGCTCTCTCTCTCCTGCTCCACAGGATTCTGGCCTGCATACTCTATGGCAGTGGTTCCTAACCTCTTTTTGGCCATGCCCCACCTAAGCATCTCTAAATCCTGATGCCCCACCCCCCGTGATATGTAATTCTTATTATTCAAAAAGTGAACTCCTATTCATGTGGAGGAAGCCTAAAAAGCCATTAACTTGGTCTAAGCAAGCTTCCAAAGACCATGGCATCCACGAGAGAAACAAAAATAAAAGAACGAAAGGGCAACAGAAGTACTGAGGGAGAAATCACTAAGAAATCATTTAAAAAATAATAATATGAAGTGATATGAAAAAAAAAGCAAATAAAGTTTCAAAACATATAATAGAGAATTGAAATGCATAAATATGTCACAATCTATGTATCCTTACAGACTGTATATGAGGCTCCTAGAACCATACAAATGCAAAAAAATTCACTATTAATAACTCATTCTCAAATTGCCCCCCTTAAAAATCGAATTGCCCCCTGTGGGGCATATGCCCCACGTTGGGAACCACTGCTCTATGGTTTTGTGTTTTTTTCGCACTTCCTCAATCAGTTATTAATCTTGCATTCAGACTTGTGCTGCAGTTTCCACATGGGACTCTACGAAAGCCAGGGGCCAGAGTGTGGGCCAGAGCTTGGAAGGGGGGTAGCTTCATTTCTGCATAGTTGCCAGGCAGCACTTCTGACTGTTTGCTCTTTTAGAAATGCTCTTGGCCACATGGCAGCATCCTCTCCAGGGCTGAGATCAGGGGTGAAAGAGAGCTGCTGCCCTCTAGTGGTTTTCCCTGGTAACTACAACAGTGACTGTACCCCAGCTCATGCAGAGACTTCCTTGAAGACTTTCAGGAACCAACACCTGAGGCATGGTAGGAGGGAGACAGATTTGCCTGGGAACAAGAGACAACAAAAGGCAGTAAAATGTCATATATTCTGTTAATGTGACTGCATCAGTACTCAACTTGGTGAAAACTGGAGAACTGTGGATTACACATATTGTGAGTTTTCAATGAGAACATATTGCTCTTATAATCAGAGAAGATATACGTTTAAGATAGAAGAACTTAAACATCTATGTCAAACTGAGAAAGGTCCATGCAGCCTAGAAATGCAGAATACCGTATTTTCCGGCATATAAGATGATTTTTAACCCAGGAAAATCTTCTCAAAAGTCGGGGGCGTCTTATACGCCGGGTGTCATCTTACAGGGCGAGTATATCCCAAACTCTATATTTTAACTGGAAAGGTTGGGTTTCGTCTTATAGACGGAAAATATGGCTAATTAAAGATGAAGGGTTAGGCTGAAACCGGTTTGGTTCAGTGGATAGAGCGTTGGCCTGCGGACTGAAAGGCCCCAGGTTCGATTCCAGTCAAGGGCATGTACCTTGGTTGCAAGCACATCCCCAGTGGGAGGTGTGCAGGAGGTAGCTGATCAATGTCTCTCTCTCTCATCGATGTTTCTAACTATCTCTCTTTCTCCCTTCCTCTCTGTAAAAAATCAATAAAATATATTTAAAAAAAAACAAAGATGAGGGGTTAGAAAAAATTTTAAGGGTTATATAAGTAAAGGTTAAAAGTTTACTTAAGTTGGGGAGGATGTTGCAAAACTGGGACCCTTGTGCATTGCCAGTGGGAATGTAAAATGGTGCAGCTGCTGTGAAAAACTGTATGGCAGTTCCTCAAAAAAATGTAACATAGAATTACCATATAACCCAGTAATTTCACATCGAGGCCTCCAAGAGTCAAATTCGAGGATTGGAACATACTTATTTACACCCACATTCATAGTAGCATTATTCACTTTTCTGAATTCTTCACTCTATTATCCCATGATAGCTATATGTTAGGGTTTGTAGGTTGCTCTTAACTGTGTTTCTTCTTCCTTCTTAGTGTCTCAGGTAGTCACTGAATCCCCATTATCTAGGTACTCCACATCACCAAGGTCTTACTGATGCTGGAATGAAGCCTCAGTGTTCTCTGTATGAAGTGAGGATGTTAACAGTGCCTATCTCATAGGTTTTGTGTGAGAAGTACATGGAATAATATATGCAAAACACTTAGCACAATTGTCTAATATTAGAAAGTGCTAATGAATGAGGTAATAATAATGAGGAGGACCAGTCAGACGTAGTAATTTGGGAGATGATATTGCCCTCGTGAAGCCCAAGTATATAAAAAAGGAATTCACAATGTGACACTTTGAGTCATTTCCTTGAAGGGTATACTTTAAGACTTAAAAAACACTTTCTCCTGTTCCCACATTTCAACATCTTTTCCGAGTCTGGCTTTCTTCTCACATTTCATGGCAAAGTTGATTGAACATTGTCCCCAACTTTGCCATGGGAAATGGAAGGCAGGTATCTCAAAAACCCACATGCACCAGAAGGTCACTGGTTCGATTCCCGTCGGGGCACATGCCTGAGTTGCAGGTTCAATCCCAAGTAGGGAGTGTGATAGATGTTTCTCACTTTGATGTTTTTCTCTCTCTCCCTCTCTCTTCCTCTCTCTCTAAAATCAATTTAAGGAAATATTTAAAAATAAAAGCAAAGAAAGAGGAATACCATTAGGAACTTGATCCAAAAGGTTAGAAGAGTCTAACTCAGCAAATAAACAAATAAATAAAATAAATAAAAATTAGCAGTCCAGTGGCTATTGACTGTCAATGATGAGGTTTGTGCTGAAGTCACATCTGAACTCAATTTATAGTACATAACATTTATTAAAGTACCAAGAAACCAAGATGGCAGCATAGGTAATCACCTAAACTGCTGCCTCGCACAACAATTTCAAAACTACAACTAAAAGACAGAACGGACATCATCCAGAACCATAGAAAAGTTGGCTGAGTGAAAATTCTACACCTAGAAGGAAAGAGAGGGGCTCACAGAGACTCAGAAAAGCTGCAAAAAACTGAGGTACGGAGACATGCACGTGGAGAGAGCGGGTGCCAGAGTACCTGCCTGGCTTCCTCTGGCGGGAGGGAGACGGAAACTCCCAGCTGCCGGAACCCCTTATCCTATGGCATTGAATCCCAGCTCCAAACAAGACTCATACGAGGGAAGTCTGGACTGTGAAAAGGGAAGAGTGCATGGAAATTTAGGGGAGTAGTAAAAGAGCAGAAGTCTGGGGTGTGCAAACCAATGCACACAGAGGACGGACTACTGATTATGCTGTTGGCTCTCTCTGGTGGGCGGGAGACGGAGCCTCCCAACTGTGCCATTTCTAACCGCACTAAACCCCAGTTTCGGGCGAGACCCTGGGGACCCAGACTCAAATGGGTCCTGGAGCGCAAGGGAACTGGAAAGGCAGAGGTCTGGAGGCACCCGCACATGAGCACAGGAAGGGCCGCAGCGATTTTCACCGAGAGACACTTGAGACCCAGGAGCCGCATAGGGCAGGGCTGACTGGAAGCCAAGGCTGTCTCTGCTCAGCCCTGAGACTCCACCCCATCCAATCTGAACAGAGAGACTTTTGCAGTTTTGCAAGTCTTGCATCATAAGGCTGATTCCAGCACAGAAGTTCTCCCAGCATAGTGAAAATGCAGAAACAAAAAAACAGACCACAAACAAAAGAAATGGAGGAAAATAAACTATTGGATATAGAGTTCAAAACAATGCTTATAAGGTTTTTCAAGAATTTCCTAGAAAAGATGGATAAATTTAGCGAGAACCAAGAGGAGATAAAAAAGGACCAACTAGAGATGAAAAAGGACCAACTAGAAATTAAGCATACACTGACTGAAATAAAAAATATTATACAGAGACCTAACAGCAGACTACAGGAAGGCAAGAATCAAGTAAAAAATTTGAAATACAAAGAAGCAGAAAACATTCCACTGGAAAAGAAAAAAAAAAAAGAATCCAAAAATGTGAAGATAGTGTAAGGAGCCTCTGGGACAACTTCAAGCATACCAACATCAGAATTATGGGGGTGCCAGAAGAAGAGAGAGAGCAAGATACTGAAAACCTATTTCAAGAAATCATGACTGAAAACTTCCCACATCTGGTGAAAGAAATAGACTTACGAGTCCAGGAAGCACACAGAACCCCAAATAAAAGGAATGCAAAGAGGACTACACCAAGACACATCATAATTAAAATACCAAGAGCAAAAGACAAAGAGAGAATATGAAAAGCGGCAAGAGAAAAACAGTTAATTACCTACAAGGGAGCACCCATACGATTGTCAGCTGATTTCTCAACAGAAACTATGCAGGCCAGATGGGAGTGGCAAGAAATATTCAGCAAGAACCTACAACCAAGATTACTCTATCCAGCAAAGTGATCATTCAGAATTGAAGGTCAGATAAAGAGCTTCACAGAGAAGAAAAAGCTAAAGGAGTTCATCATCACCAAACCAGTATTATATGAAATGCTGAAAGGTGCTTTTTAGGAAGAGGAAGAAGTAAAAGGTAAAGACAAAAATCATGAACAACAAATACATATCTATCAACAAGTGAATCTAAAAAGTGAATTAAAATCTGATGAACAGAATAAACTGTTGAATATAATAGAGCAGTAGTCGGCAAACTGCGGCTCACAAGCCACATGCTGTTCTCGAGCCGGGGTTTGCCACTCTGTTGACTAATGAGTTTGCCGACCACTGGGCTAGAGGCATTTTAAAAGACATGTAACCTGGAGGATTTACTTAATTATACTCTGCATTTGATTTTAATGGAGGAACCGATCTTCTAGTACACTAAGCCGTGAGACTGAAAGAACCATCCTTTAGGAGAGAAGCTGACATCCTTTTATGTTTAACTTGGTAATTTTCCGACAGCCATGCCATTTTCTGCACCTGTTGCTTTTTAAATTAATTGTGAAGACATATCCTTCCTGTAAGTGGACAGTGTGAAGATGAAAACATTCTCACTCATGAAGAGACATCCAGAGTACTTTCACCTTTCCACTGAGAACTCACCCCCAAGTCAGATGAATGAATTCACTAATTTAAATGCACATGCTCTTTTTGGAGATTAAAAAAACAAACACACAAACACACAAAACTCTGCTGTTCTGTCAGAACACAAATGATTCACTTTTCTGTTTCTTAGAAGATCATTCTAAACTTATGTTTCCACCACTGTCTGAACAATCTCCTTGGTGATTAGTTGAATATAAAATCATAAGACCCACGGGGTCCAAAGTAATAATTAAACACATTGCCTCCACCCTGCTCCTTTAAAAAGACATTACAGCTTAACAGGATGTGGTCCACGTCTTCCGTACCTACTCATTAGTTGCTGCCTCACAAAAGTTAAGCCACTGCGGGCCAGGCAATGTTTCTTCCCATTCCACTGCTCCTCCCTGCAGCCGTTTAGAAGCTCTCCCTCTCCCTGTATTTGCTTCCAACATTGCGCACATTTTCTTCTCGTGCTTGAAAAATAAATGTCAAGTCCCTGGTCCTTTGTTAAAGATGCATTGCCAAAGATGGTTTCACAGCACGCATCTTCCTAGGGAGAGCATTGGCTCACATTCCTGCGAAGAACGTAACCTGGGGATGATGGAAAAACAATTATAATCAATGTCAGAGAGCATATGGGTTTCTGAGAGGCCTGCCAACGAGGACCCGCACTAATCCTTTCCATCCACTGTCAGTCGGCTCTAGCGGACAAATTCCTCCTATTTCCCCACACATATTTCTCCCACAGATGAATGGTTTCTGAGAAACCAGTAAATGCCTAGCATTTCATAATCTTGGTTCCCATAAAACTACACTGATTGTATTTTTTTGTGTCTCTAAATATGGAACGGTGACCCATGAAAGTCAGTCCACAGAGAGTGAACGAAAGGAGGCCCTGTTAATATACACATCCTGGCTGGTATGGCTCCATGATGTGGAGTGGCAGCCCTCAAACCTAAGGGTCGAAGGTTCGACTCCCAGTCAAGGGCACATACCTGGGTTGCAGGTCCAATACCCAGCCCCGTGGGGTCCATTTGGGAGGCAATCAGTGGGTCTCTCTCACATTCATGCTTCGCTCTCTCTTTCTTCCCCGCACCCTCCCCACTTTCCACTCTCTTTAAAAATCGATGGGAAAAAATATCCTCTGGTAAGAATTAACCAAAAAATAAATAAAGGGTTGGGAAAAAAGCGCCATATTTAAAAAGCATTGCACTCTATGTCAATGCGTGTTTCAGCTGGATACACCCCGACAGCATGTGTCATTTCTAAAAAGGGAGTGATGCTGAGATGATTAAATAAAAGCAGAAACACCTGGTGCATATCATTATGAAGCAAGGTCCTGGGTGATTCAATGAAGATCTTTGTTGTTACAGAGGCGTTTTCCAAGTATTTTTCCACTGAGCTTACATTTCCCTTCACCATCCACCTGCTTTGCTTCTCTTGGAATAAGTTCCAGGTGGTATATAGTTCTTATAGGAATCTCAGACCACAGGGGAATCAGAAGCAGGTTATAATTTTCCTTACAAGTCTCTGCGTTTCAAAGACTTCGAGCAATTTGAGGTCTTTGCGCAATTTGCCTCTTTTTTTTGCAAAGTGAGTGGAAGGATAAAATTTCAGCTTCTCTTGCCCACCTGATCTGGCTTAATGATTGAGCATTGATCTATGAATCAGGAGGTCTCAGTTCAATGCCCAGTCAGGGCACATGCATGCCTGGGGTTGCAGGCTCAGTCCCCAGTAGGGGGCGTGCAGGAGGCAGCCGATCCATGATTCTCTCTCATCATTGATGTTTTTTTTTCTCTCTCCCTTTCCCTACCTCTCTGAAATCAATAAAAGTGTTTTTAAAAAATAAAAACCCAGCTCCTCTTTTAAATGAGTATTCTATTACTTTCTTATAAAAAAATACTTATTTTGGAGAAAAGAGCGAAACATCAATTTATTGTTCCACTTATTTGTGCAGTCATTTGTTGATTCATTTGTTGCATGTGCCCTGACCAGGAGTCAGACCTGCAATCTTGGCATACTGGGATGATGCTCCAAGCAACTGAGCTCCCTGGCCAGGGCCTCTATTATTTTCTAAGTATAAATCAATCAATCAACACAATAAATGTATTGTATGCTTTCTTATTACCCAACTCAGAAAGTAGACAAGGGAGGGGGGGGACATTCTAATAAGATATTGGTAGTTCTTGTCTCCAATATTTAGGATATTTTAAGCAGAGAGGAAAATGGATTGGAAATGAGGTTGCTGTTTGCTACCATGGAGCACCATTCACAGGCCTGGCACTTCATTAACAAAGACACAATACATGGGCAGCTGCCTCTCATTACTGAGGCCCCTCTGCTCCTATTGAGATACTCAATATAGCTGTCCCAGCATTCCGGTCATATTCCACAATGAAGACGTCTGAAGACGAGTTGGACATGGATATTGTGATTTCCCTGGCAACCCTGCCCCACGTCCTACTGCTACAGTTACAAAAACGACTTTTTTTTTTTTTCTCCAAGCTTTGTCATCAGTTTTAAGGAAAACTTGTATCTCACTTCTTTTTCCCTCCGAGTATGTCTCTAAAACCTTACAAAACTCCAAGATGACCAATATCCCTGAAATCAGCTGGGAGCAATTCTATACTTGTAGCGTTAAAATGAGTTATAAGTGGACATTTTCACCTAGCAGCTGTTCAGAGTAGTTTGAAAACAGGCACTCAAAGACTTGGGAAAAAAAAAAAAATTCTAGCTCTATTTTCTCTGTCACTGGTCAGACTCAACCTAGAAATCTAATTTGCCAAAGACTGGTCTCATGTATTTTGTGAGGATTCTATGTATATCATTCCAATGCTCCGTAATTCAATTTATGAGGTGGCTTATAAGATTATGGGAGTTTTCCTTTTCTTGAGGAGGCCGCGCTGTGCTTCTTAATCACAAGAACACCTCACCCACTGGTTCACGCCCACGCCCTAGTGAATTGTGTTCCCAAGCTTATTAGTAAGCTGGTTGCTTAGAAATCCAAATGGTTTTCCTTTAGGCATAAGGGTATAAATGGTAGTTACTATTCCAAGCAAAAACTCTAAAAGGGATTGGCCTCTTCTAAGAAATTGGAGCAAGTTCCATAGGAGCCTGAGCTCCAGCTGTTAAGGAGTCAACATCTGTGCTGATTGTTCTCCACTTACCACTGCTGTGTGGGCTGGAGGGCTGGAGGGCTGGAGGGCTGGCCTCTTTCGAGCAGATTCCTTCCCTGGGGTCCCTTTGCCGCCTGGAATTCCGTAGGCTTCAGCCAAGGAGGGGCATTGATCAGGGATGGGGCAGCAAGAGGAGAGAGAGGCCGAAACCGGTTTGGCTCAGTTGATAGAGCGTCGGCCTGTGGACTGAAAGGTCTCAGGTTTGATTCTGGTCAAGGGCATGTACCCTGGTTTCGGGCACATCTCCAATGGGGGGCGTGCAGAAGACAGCTAATCGATGTGTCTCTCTCATCGATGTTTCTAACTCTCTAACCCTCTCCCTTCCTCTCTGTAAAAAATCAATAAAATATATTTTAAAAAAAAGAGAGAGAGAGGATGGGGTCTTTTTTGACTTAGCAGTGGCTGTATCCTCCCATGGCTACGTCCATAGGTAGGCAGCCCTCTCTCTTACTGGGCTCTCTGAACCCCATTCGCTCCTCTTGGGCCTCAGTCTTGGGGATACAACTGCTCACTGCTCTTGCTGCTCTTTAGTATCTCAACATCCTGTGTGGGTTCTTTTAACCTCCCCTACAATTCAGTTAACAACTGCTTCATTAAAATGTCTTCCTTTGTACGGGCTGAGTGGAATCCCACCCAGCAAGACCCTGACTGAGAGAGGGAGGGAGGAGAGGAAAAGAACCTCTTATTCCCTTTCAGCGTGGCAGGATTTCAGACGGGCTCATCTAGCTGTCTAACAGCTATGAATTATGATCCTCCGGTGTACCATTCATTGTGAGCAAAACAGATCTAGCCCCTCTCTCCAAGAAATTTACTTTCCTCGTTGGGAAGACAAACTTTAGTGAGAACACAAGTGAATCAACAAAACAGTTATCTGTTCTGGGAAATAGTAGACAGGAACTAACCAGGGTGTGCTGATGGGGAGTGGTGGTGCAGGGGAGGGAGGGCAATTTTAGGTGGCGCGGCCAGTGAAGACCTCATGGTGAAGGTAACATTTAAATGAGACCTCCAGGTGGAGGAAGAAACAGCCACGTGTGAAGGGGTGGCAAAGGTCGGGGGGGAAATGTGTTCCAGGCCCAAGGAGCTGAAAGTGAAAAAGGCTTAGGGGCGGGGGAAGAGCAGCTGTTTGACTTCGGAGGAAATTAAAGATCGATATTCGCAAGCTGCACAGGGAGCTGGAGGAGGCAAAGGGCGCCTGGAGTAGGGGCCAGGTGGAGAGGGAGGTCAGATGAGAGGCTGGCTTGGGTGTTCAGAGGACTCTAGGCAGGGCTGGGCAGGCCATGGTGAAGAGTGTGGATTTCATTCCATGTGTAATGGAAAGCCAGGAAGAGTTTTAAAGAGCCAAGTGAGAAGAGTTGACCTTTCTCCTTTCTTTTTCAGAGATCACACTCCAGCTGCCCTCTGGAGAAGGGCCTCAGGGAAAAACAAGTGGAATCATGGAGAAGGGTCAGAATTCTATTCACATGATCCAGGCAGAAGAGGAGGAAGCTCTGGGAGTGGAGATGAGGAGACGCAGACCTCCTCAGGCTTTCTGTTGGAGGTAGAGCTTACAGGACTCAGTAAGGATTAGGTGTGGGGCCGGTGTTAAGGGAAAGGGATGAATCAAGGATGACTCCCAGGTGTCTGGCCCGGGCCACTGGCTAACGGGTGAAGCTGTTTGTGGGAGAGGAGGAAGGCTACGGGAAGAATAGGGATGGAGAGTTTAATAAGATGAAGGTGTCTGAGTCATCCAGGAGAAAATGTCAAGCAGGCAGATAACTATCAGAGCATGGGGTGCAGGGGGCAGATTTGAGCTGGGTGGAGGGAAGGGGTGCGGGGGGAGAAGAAGTGGTGGAGGTTGCCAAAACTGGTTTGGTTCAGTGGATAGAGCATTGGTCCCAGGTTCGATTCCGGTCAAGGGCATGTATCTTGGTTGTGGGCACATCCCCAGTAGGGGATGTGCAGGAGGCGGCTGATCTATGTCTCTCTCTCATCGATGTTTCTAACTCTCTATCTCTCTCCTTTCCTTTCTGTAAAAAAATCAATTAACAAAAAAAAGTGGTGGAGGGGGAAGGGCCTTTCTTCCAGTCTCTTGGTGGTCCAGCAGATTTCTCAGACCAACCTGGCTTAGGCTGAAAGGAATCCCCCCTCCAGGCTGGCATGTACTCACCGGAACTCTACCTGACATTTAGATGTGAATCCCTAGTTAGTGAGAAGCTTTCTATACCTTGCTTTGTCATTAGTCACCTTTTTTTTTTTTTTTTTAAGGGAAGAGATGAATTGGAGAATTCCTAGATCCCTGGCGAAAAGCCATCAGAATCTCACCTTTAGAGTTCCAGTTGCCACATGACTTCATGGTATATTTAAAGAACAGCTCCCGGCGGCGTCCGGTTTGGCTGATGTACAATAATGTCCTTATGGGGAGACATATACCCATAGTAAGAGATAAGGTTCCAAGGCTTTTCATCCCAGTTGTCATAGCAACAGCAGCAAGAGCTCTGGAGGTAGGAAGAGGGAGTGGAGAGGAGAAAACAGAGCTGTGGTAGCTGTTAGTCTTTGGAAGATAATTAAAGACAGATATTTGCAAGCTGCATGGAGAACACACCCTGTAAACCCAGGGCGGTTTTCAGTGTACAGTTTGTAAGTGGACAATTTGTTGATTTTAAGAGATAAAACATGAGTTTCATCAGATCTGGGGACTAGGAGCACATCATGGGTCTGTTTCATACACTGTGCCCATTGCACTGCCTGGGGCTCCATGTATGCAAATGAATGAGCAAATGAGGTCCCCAAAGAAGAATCACTACTCACTTATATAGGTTCTAAAGTTGCTAAGCAAACAGATCCTTTGGGTAAAGATTCTATTTTACATCAAAATCATATTCATCTTGTGGGCAGTGATTATGGGGTGACAAGCCTGCAAGGAAGATTCACCCCAAACCAAAGGATCAAAGTCAGGAAGTCTCATTCTTTGGAGTTGATCCTGGTGATTTATTCATGAACCATGGAGGAGCCATTATATAATTATACACTTCCCATATAATAATCCATTGTAATACTAGGCTTTGGATTAGGTTCTTTTTCAAAAAAAATATATATATATATTTTAATTGATTTCAGAGAGGAAGGGGAAGGAATAGAGAGAGAGAAAAATCGATTGGTTGTCTCCTGCACACCCCCTACGGGGGATCGAGCCCAAAACCTGGGCATGTGCCCTGACCTGGAATCGAACCAGTGACTTCTTGGTTCATGCATCAATGTCCAATCACTGAGCCAGGCTAGGGTGAGTCCTTATACCCTCCATCCTCTGTAGTCCCCATCAGCACCCCCAAGTAACCTCCCAAAAGATTCCAGGCAATTCCCTAACCCAGAGCTCTGAGCTCTTCCTGCCTAGAAATGCCAGCACCATCTCTGTACATGGAAGTCCGACAGAAACAGCCAAAAACAAAACAGACAGAAACAAAATTCCAAAAAGAGACCTGAAAACAGACCCAATGAAAATAAGGGTGCGTCAAGGAGGCAGCAGCAAGGACCAACGTTCAGCACGGAGTGACTGGAAAGAACTGGTTAATGTCTTACACGTTGCCAAACCGAATAACATGAGACAGAACTTGTGATTTAGCTCGACTATATATAGTTTGCATCCTGGAATTCGCTCACACTATATATAGTAGCGTTTTATTCGCACACTCGAACTGATTATGCGTGCCGGACTGGACTGGTCCGTCCAGCGTGCCAGAAATGAAGAGGAAACCAAGTCTTCCACGGACCTCTGGGCATGCCTTGTGCACCCATGCCCATTTTCACTAACCCGTGGCGGCGGCAGAAAGCTAATTGAGACCAGCCACGGAATCACAGAGCAGAGCCTCCCCTGGAAAGAATGCCTCCTTTCAGTCTTTTCCTTACGGAGCATTTATTTAAAACCTGGCTATGGTCATGGTTCAGAAATAATACACACTAAAAGAGGGTTTGAAGGCCCAAATAATTACCCAGCCTTTATAACAAAAGAGAAAAACATGAAAAATAGTTTAGTGTCTAACTCAAGGTTCTATTCAACGACGCATCCACTGTTTCCTAAATTTCAGCGTTGGGGATATAAGCCATTTTTATGTAACTTCTGCTTTTTTTTCTTTCAAATAACAATGTTTCTGACTTGCTTTAAAGAGTAAAATGTTCTCCAAACAGCCTATTTCAGGCTGCAAAACTCATTTTAATTGAGGAGTCTCAACTCTCTCTCTCTCTCTCTTTTTTAAAAAATATATTTTATTGATTTTTTTACAGAGAGGAAAGGAGAGGGATAAAGAGCCAGAAACATCAAAGAGAGACATCGATGAGCCGCCTTCTGCACACCCCCTACTGGGTATGTGCCCGCAACCAAGATACGTAGCCTTGCCTGGAATCGAACCTGGGACCTTTTGGTCCCCAGGCCGATGCTCTATCCACTGAGCCAAACCAGTTTCGGCTCAACTCTCTCTCTTTAAACATGGGAGCGGACAGGAGTCTTTCTGAGGGGCTAATTTTGTGGAAAATGGTTGGTGTTTTTATTGCCCAGCCTTGAACATCCCTTCCTGACAATGGGGGATTCTTCCTTCCTTATACCTATGCACTTCAAATGAAGCTTACTTCATTCCTGCCCTTCCCCCGCCCCCAGCAGAGCATGTGACTCAACCAATGATTGATGCTATCTCTTTGGTTACAGTGATTGGTTTAGAGATGGACATATGGCTCAAAATGGCCAATCAAAACCCATAGATTCAATTCTGGGACTTTTACTGGACCTATTAGAGGAAAAGTGGGTCTTTTTTTCTATAATTGGTTGTTGGGATGTTGATAACCATAGCTGCCAGCGGAACTGGCAACTACAGAACAGGTGAGAGGATCTACTTGGAAAGACCTAACAATAACTTTATAGAACTCAATCGACTGTTTGGGAATCCTGATCTTCCAAGTAAATTTTAATTTAATATTTTGTATTTCACGATCCAAAGTCAAAGCTAAATAAAAAGGTACACACAAATACATTCTACTAGAGGCCCGATGCACAAAATTTGTGCAAGAGTAGGCCTTCCTTCCCCTGCATGCTGGCACCAGCTTCCCTCTGGCACCCAGGACCGGGCTTCCCTCGCAGCCCTGGCTTCGTCCAGAAGGTCATCTGGTCTAATTAGCATATGATGCTTTTATTATTATAGATTTCTCTCCTTGCTCCCTCTAGCTCTTTAACTTCATGGAAAATAGTTTTTTTTTACTTTAGTAAATCTTTATTGTTCAGTTTATTATAATTGTTCCTCTTTTTTCCCCCATAGTTCCCCTCCACCTGGTTCTCACCCCATTCCATGCCCTTACCTCCCCCCCACCAGTTTTCATCAATAGGTGTATGATTTTTGTCCAGTGTCTTCCAGCACCCCCCACACCCTTTTCCCCCCGAGAATTATCAGTCCACTCCCTTTCTATGCCCCAAATTCTATTATATTCATCAGTTTATTCTGTTTATCAGATTTTTAATTCACTTGATTTTTAGATTCACTGTTGATAGATATGTATTTGTTGTTCCTAATTTTTATCTTTACCTTTTTCTTCTTCTTCCTCTTCTTAAAGAGTACCTTTTAGCATTTCATATAATACTAGTTTGGAGTTGATGAACTCCTTTAGCTTTTTCTTATCTGTGAAGCTCTTTATCTGCCCTTCAATTCTGAATGATAGCTTTGCTGGGTAGAGTAATCTTAGTTGTAGGGTCTTGCTATTCATCATTTCAAATATTTCTTGCCACTCCCATCTGGCCTGCATAGTTTGTTGAGAAATCAGTTGACAGTCATATGAGTGCTCCCTTGTAGGTAGTTAGTTAACTGTTTTTCTCTTGCTGCTTTTAATATTCTTTGTCTTTTGCTCTTGGTATTTTAATTATGATGTATCTTGGTGTGGTTCTCTTTGGATTCCTTTTGTTTGGGGTTCTGTGCGCTTCCTGGACTTGTAAGTCTATTTCTTTCACCAGGTGGGGGAAGTTTTCAGTCATTATTTCTTCAAGTATGTTTTCAGTATCTAGTTCTCTCTCTTCTGGCACCCCCATAATTCTGATGTTGGTATGCTTGAAGTTGTCCCAGAGGCTCCTTACACTATTTTCACATTTTTGGATTCTTTTTTCTTTTTCAGTTGAATGTTTTCTGCTTGTGTTTCAAATCTTTGACTTGATTCTTGTGTTCCTCTAATCTGCTGTTAGGTCTCTGTATAATATTTTTATTTCAGTCAGTGTATGGTTCTTTTTTATCTCCTCTTGGGTCTTGCTAAATTTATCCATCTTTTCTAGAAAATTATTTTTAAAAAATATATATTTTATTGAATTTTTATAGAGAGTAAGGGAGAGGGATAGAAAGTTAGAAACATAAATGAGAGAGAAACGCCAATCAGCTGCCTCCTGCACGCCCCCCACTGGGTATGTGCCCACAACCAAGGTACATGCCCTTGACCGGAATTGAACCTGGGACCTTTCAGTCCACAGGATGACGCTCTATTCACTGAGCCAAACCAGTTTCATCTCCAGGAAATTCTTGAAAAACCTTAAAACCGTGGTTTTGAACTCTATATCCAGTCATTTAATTTCCTCCATTTCTTTCATTTGTGATCTGTTTCTTTGTCTCCGCACTTTCGCTGCTTTCCTGAGTTGATAGAGTGGCTTTGTGTGCTAGGTGTCCTATAGGACCCAGTGGCTCAGCCTTCCCAGTTACCTGAGGTGGACACTCTTGGTGCACCCCTTTGTGGGCTGTTTGCACAGTATTGTTGTAGTTAAGTCTTGATTGTTGTTGGTAGCATTGGGGTGATTTGACCTCCAGGTCACTTGGCTGTGAGGATCAGCTGTGTCTATGCAGGGAGAACTTCTGTGCTGTAGTCAGCCTTATGAGACAAGACTTGCAAAATTGCAAAAGCCTCTGTGCTCAACTTGGATGGGCAGAGTCTCAGGGCTGAGTAGACAGCCTTGGCTTCCCATCAGCCCTGCCCTATGAGGCCCCTGGGTCTCAGTGTCTCTTGGTAATCGCTGCAAGTCCTCTCTGTGTGCACTCGCCTCCAGACCTCTTCTTTTCGCTACTCCCCTGAGTTTCCGTGTGCTCCAGTGACCTGTATGAGTCTGGGTCCCCAGAGTTCAGTGCAGTCGGAAGTAGATATCAGTGCACTCAGGAGGTTCTGTCTTCCTCCCGCTAGAGAAAGCCAGTGGCACAATCAACAGTCAGTCCACTCTGCATGCACTTGCCCGCGTGCCTCCAGACCTCTGCCTTTTGCGGCTCCCCTGAGTTTCCGTGGACTCCTCCCTTTTCTCAACAGTCCAGACTCACCCCATATGAGTCTCACCTGGAACTGGGGTTCAGTCAGTCGAAATTGGGGTTCAGTGCAGTCAGAAGTTTCCATCTCCCTCCCGCTAGAGAAAACCAGCCAGGCACTCCACCGCCCATCCTCTCTGCGCGCGTCTCCGTACTTCAGTTTTTTGCAACTCCTCTGAGTCTCTGTGAGCCTCTCTCTTTCCTTCTAGTTGTAGAATTTCCACTGAGCCAGCTTTTCTGTGGTTCTGGATGATGTCCATTCTGTCTCTTAGCTGTAGTTTTGAAATTGTTGTGCGAGGCAGCAGTTTAGGTATTCACCTATGCTGCCATCTTGGCTTCTCCCTCCATGGGTAATAATTTTTGTTGTTGTTGTTGTTTGTTGGTTTGTGTACTCTTTCAGTGTTTCTTTATGCAAGTATAATCAAATGTGAATGTATTTTTATTTTCCCCGTTTTGTTAGACAAAAGATAGTATGCTTGGCTCTGTTCTACATGCATTTAACTTCTTCAATATATGTTCATTTAAAGAGTACTCTTCTTTGGAATTCTATCGTGCCTTTGATTATTCCTGGTTGCTTTCCACATAATATTGAAATGGCTCGGAGCCTTTTAAAGAATATCCTATCACTTCTCTGGTCTATTGCTCTGGAGACATCTTGATTTAATACTGGAGAATTCTATTTCACCAGAACCAGAGAATTCAAATTGAGGTGCTAAAATGAGTGTCTGACACTAAGCTAAAAAGAGAAACACATCTAGAAAGTGTAATCTGAATACCAACAAACAGAGACTATTTTGGGGGGAAGGGGTAGAAAGAAAATAGCTATGCAAATAAAAATGCTAAGAAGTTGGCCCTGGCTGGTAGCTCAGTTGGTTAGAATGTTGTCCTCATACACCAAGGTTGTGAGTTCAATCCCCGATCAGCGAACATAGAAGAAGCAACAAATGAATGCAAAAATCAGTGAAAAAACAAATCGATGTTTTTCTCTCTCTCTTCCTCTCTCTAAAATCAATCAATTAATAAAAACAGTCAAAAGAATATGTCTTTAGAAAAAAGGTCAAGAAGTCTACATTTTTAGACCAAAAAGAGAGATTAACAATGACAGGTACTATAGGCAAATATCTCAGGGGGGAAAAAAGTATATTGTCATCAAATGATCCATGGTTTTTGAATAGATATCTGATTCAGTCCTCTTAGTTGGCAAAAACCTGTGATCAAAATAGTACACTGGCCCACCTGCTCTTTATCTCTCGGCGATATCTTACTGACCCTTTCTGCAGACAGAGGCTTTAAACAGGGCTTGGACAGAGGCCTGACAGCTTCAGAACGCAGAGCTGACTCCGTGGGGTGGTTCCCTTGGGGCAACATGAAAGAGAGCATTTTCAAACTGAGTCTACACGGTGGAAGAGCTAAAACTAACCTTTTCTTTACAAATTATCTTTAGCCCTCAATATGAGAAAAAATGTCTAAAGGAATATGGATTTCCATGAGGCCATGGACTGAAAATGAAAGGCAATCTACAGACACACGATTTCACTGCAAAAAGGCTTGATCATTCACCCTATTTTACTAGACATTTGGCACGTGCATAGACGGAGCACAGTGCTTGGCAGGCATTGGTTGCTGAATAACTAACTCTTTGTGGGTGAGTGAACAAATGTGTTTATCATTGTTTTGCCCTCATAGCGAGAGGCAAACGACGCTCTGCAGATGCTAATGTAGTTCATTTGAGTTCTTATGCTAAGGTTTCTTAGCTATATTTGGTAGGGGAAAACAATTTTGTAAAAAAAGGAAATTACCATTGAATGCTATTTTTTGGTCACTTTTCTTTTTTCTTCTATTACAAAATTGTCTATGGACACACCCAGAGAGAGCTGATGTTTTCTCTGGATTGGTTAGATTTTAAAGGGGTTACATAAACACATTTTCATTTTTATGGTTTTATGCAGGACTAAATTAGAAGTAAATGAGCCAGGCATTGTTATTTTAGTCTTTAAATAATTAGCATTTATTGCTTAGTTTCCTTTAGATCTTTTAAAATTCCAATTGGTGAATTAGAAGAGCCACAAGAGAAAAAAAATGTTTTCTAAATATCTAGACAAATTCATAATTAGACATTCACAAAGAACATAAGCCTTCTAACAATATACTATAGTTTCTGTAAGACAGCCTTTATAAAGGGTTAGAGCTTCATGTTTTGATCCTAAAAATGAAATATTTGTTTGCTGGTAAGGCGAGATGAATGTATTTCCAGATGCCGGGATCTTATAAAGCAATTATTGAACATACTTTATTCTAAAATATGTGCTATTATTCATTAAGGAAAATGTTTTGTGCCATTGCCAAATTTCAATAATATTGTCTTGGTGCAATAAAGCAGCCAAGGAAATTATATAGTGGGGCCAATGCCATTATTCTAATTCAGCATTCAACTTATTCCAGTCATAAATCCTTAGGCTCAAAATGTAATTTAGCTCATAGATTTACACCTGTAAAGTAAGCAAGGTTTCAATTAAAAGTCAATAGGTGATGCCTGAACATCAATTAATTTTTGCCCCGGGGCACCTATTTGTTTCTATATTAAGTAGCCTAATAGAAAACACTTTGCCTTCAAGGTTTTATTTCTTCACTAACACACCACGTGTGAAAAAGACATTCTTGGCACAATGCATTATACGACAAAGTCTGATGACTTACATATGTTTCTGACGTTCACAGAACCTGCATTGTCCTCAGAAGGTAATACAGACAACATGAGGCTATTACATATTACGAACAACACCAGAAACACCACTGGCTCATCACTGGCATAGATGGGATGTGTAACCCAGGAACAGTGGGGACACTCCCTGTCTGTGGCTTTTCTCGGATGTAGTAAACAACTGTCTTTTACGAAGCGGTGCCCAACTGGAAACCGAAACAACAAAATCTCAAGGAAGTAGAAGAGAAACTAGTACCATCAGATCCAGAGAGAGAAATATAAGGGAGACAATGAAATCCCCAGGAAGATGTGGAGGAAGAAATCTGGATTCATACACATTTAGGTGATACGAAGGGCCTTGATTCTGTCCTGAGGCAGATGGACAGGTCAGTGGAATTAGAAACAGTAAGAGCTGCAAGAATGACGCCCTTCCTGCTGTCTCTCTTCTTTCTCCCAACAGAGCCCCCGCTTTGTTTTGATTGACTTTTGCTCTTTACAAATTTAATGGACAGCGATGCTGCAGCGAATATCAAATTACTCTTCATGAAATTATCTGCTTTCTAATGACTGAGTTTCACCATTAAATCCGAAATCCACTTCCCTTTGGGAAAAAAAAAAATGCCTTTGTGGAATGAGTCATCTTTTTTTCTTCTTCTTCTTCAGGGCTTCTCAGAGCTGAAAACATCTCATCAGCCATTACTTGTAAAAATAGTATCAGGGCACAGATCCTGTAGGTCTCGAATGATTTTATTGGGCATTTAAGTCTAATACATTTGTGCCTCTGTGACATTGGTGTCGGGGCTGTGGTTCGCACGGGACCCGAGTTTTTACAAAGTAGTCTCCGAGGGATTAAATGTAATTTAGGTCAGGCTTTTAGCCACTGGTTATCAGAGTGATACATTTTCTACTATGTGCACATTTCCATCTATCTCCAGAACATCATGGTGGTGCTGTTTATTTTGTAGAATTTGCAACTTCTTCAATGATCTCAGAGAGGTTTTTGTACTCCTTAAAAAAAGATGAAATTGCTTACATTTTAAAAATATAATACGTATATTTAAAAAATAAGTATATACGTTATGGCCACCTTTAGAGGAAGAAGGAATAATTCCAAACTAAACTCAAGCAGATGTGGAAATTTCTTTGCCCTAGATTCATTTATTTACAACAGGGAAATCGTTGTCCAGTTCTGCTGGCAAAAGAGAAATTCTGATGATCAATATTTCACAGGAGTCCATCCAACAAGCCTACATTAAGTTGCTTATTTTTTTAAAAATATCATTTGCATAGTTTAAATTTTAAAAAAAAGGAAATGTCTAGAGATGGGATGGGGAAGGAAATAAATTCCTGTGATGTTAGGTTTGTGTATGTGCACTCTAACGATTTAAACATTACTCAACGCACGTGCTAGTCAGCTCAAGTTGCTAACTAAATATCGGTCCCAGGAGATCAATAAATGTACCTATCACCTTTGGAGAACTCTAGTTACAGGTCAGCCATTTCCTCTTCCTGTCCCTGCCTCTCAATAAGCGACTTCTGTTTCGCATTATCCCAGAGTGGCCAAGTCCAACATAAGTAAAACATCGTGGTTTTTAATGAGAAGGGTTTCAAATGCATCTTGCCTTTATAGCTAGTGCACGGCCAGGGCTGAAGAGCTGCTATTAAAAGAACTGTATTTTCTTTATGGCCAGTTCTTGCCTGGAGACTAAAGCATGTTTGGTTAAGGATACTAAATGGAGACAGGCTCCTTCATAAAAACAAAATAAAACAAAAAAAAAAGATTAAGAGCCAGTTCTGCAATGTTTTTATAAGAATCCAAACTGAAAGCAAATGAATGTTCCACTTTTAAGGCACACAAAAAAAGGAATGAGTATATATTTCATTCTATTTATTTTCCAACTTATTGCCAAGGAGAGACAGTTCTTTACATGAGCCTGCTGGGATTGGGTCTTAGAAGTACAGAGATGGATTAAGTATTTGTCTTAAGAAAGGTGATACTTCAGACCCCAGAAGAGATACTGAGAGGACCTGACAGCTGTTCACTGCTCAGACGTGAAGGGACTGTCCCTGATTTGAGAGACGGTAGATGTGGTTTAAAAAAAACAACAAAAAAAACACCATAGCTGCTCTGGTGGTGTTTATCTTTTAAACTTTTCTTCTCTGAAACCTTGCACAACCAAATTAAACTATTTTTATTCTCGCTGCTGAATAGATATTAGTGTCTCCTCCCACCCCGGCCTTCCCTCCACCTCCCCTCATGCTCTTCCTTTGTCGCCTCGTTCTGCCCCTTCCACTCATCACCATAGCCCGGGGACTTACCGCTCAGTCCTAGCAGTCCTGACTCTCTTGTCCTATCCATCCCTTCTCAAAAGAACTCTAATGCTGAGGACAGATCCATCCAGAATGAAGATGGAAACCAGCCAAAGAAAATGTCTCCACTTCCCTTTCTCATGTTTATGAGGAAATATATGATGTGGGTCCACATCTGTACTGTCTCACTTTGTTTACACAGTGCCTGAGAGACAGAGATTTGACTCCCCTGCTCTGCCACTTATAGTCTGGGTGATCTTGGACAAGGTACTTAACCAAAGCCTGAAATCCTTCCTGGAATAAGGCAATGGTATATATAACTACATGATCTTGCTCAGACTTAACTTCTTAATTAGAGAGGAAAGACGCTTAGAAGTTAAAAATCACAGACAGGCTTTGGACTTGGGTGGGGGTCTGGGACTTCCCACTGACTTGATAATAAGGACTTAGTTTCCTCATTTGTGAAATATGGCCAATTATAATAACGCATAAGGTTGTGGTGAGCAATGAATGAGATAATGCACAGAGAGCTTTTAACACAGTGCCTGGCACTCCATAAATGTTAACTATTATTATCACTTGAGGCCGTTTTGTTTAAAGTATATTTTATTGATTTTTTACAGAGAGGGAGAAGGATAGAGAGTTAGAAACTTCGATGAGAGGGAAACATCGATCAGCTGCCTCCTACATACCCTCTACTGGGGATATGCCCGCAACCAAGGTACATGCCCTTGACTGGAATTGAACCTGGGACCCTAACGCTCTATTCACTGAGCCAAACTGGTCAGGGCGAGGCCGTTTTTTTTTTAATATATATTTTTATTAATTTCAGAGAGGAAGGGAGACACAGAAATATCAATGATAAAAAAGAATCATTGATCAGTGGCCTCCTGCCCATGCCACATTGGAGACTGAGCCCACAACCTGGGCATGTGCCCTGACCAGAATCAAACTGTGACCTCCTGGTTCATAGTTCGATGCTCAACCATTGAGCCACACTGGCTGGGCGATAGCTGATTTTCTTTTATTATTATTATTAAAATCTTGCAGGTGAAGTTAAAAGTAAGATACTGAAAACTTCTAGCAGAAAACATAGGTAATAAACTCCTTGACATGGGTCTTGGTGATGATTTCTGGAGTCTGACACTGAAAGCAGAAGCAACAAAAGCAAAAATAAACAAGTGGAACTACGTCAGACAAAGAGCTTCTGCACAACCAAGAAGCCATCAAAAAAAAAAAAAAGTGAAAAGGTCATTTACGGAAGGGAGAAAATATTTGCAAATCACATATCTGATAAGGGATAATATCCAAAATATTTTTTAAAACTCATGTAATTCAATAGCAAAAAACCCCCAAACAGTCTAATTTAAAAATGGGGATGGGATCTGAATAGATTTTTTTTTTCTTCTAAAGAAGACTTACAGATGGCCAACAGGTACATAAAACGATGCTCAACATCATTAATTATCAGGGAAATGCAAATCAGACCCGCAATGCGATACCACCTCACACCTGTTAGTGGCTTTTTATCCAGTGTCGGTGAGGACGTGAAGCAAAGGGAACCCTTGTGTGCGCTTGGTGAGAAAGTAAATTGGTACAAATCCTATGGGGGAAGAGATGGCTGCTCCTCAAAAACTTCAAAATACATAGTGCCCTCGGTGGTCCCCGCCTCTTGCTTCAGCAGTGTTTGGACAGAACAGACCCAGGGACGCCCCTTCTCCAGCCTCAGGCCACTCTCCAGCGTCAGAACCACCCTCTGAACCACCTCCGAGACCAGCCAACACATGTTTTCCCTCTACCCTGCCTCCTTATTGCCAAACCAGGAGCTCCCAAATTGGTCCGCATTATTCCCCCGAGGTGGAGGCTGCGGCCAGCTGCCTGGCCAGCCTGCGCGGGCGGCCTCCCGCACCTACCTCTCTCCGGGCTCCCAGTGCCACCGCAGGATGTGGCTCTCCAGGCCGTGGGCCAAGAGGGCTCTGAGCGCCTCTTAAAGTCGCAAACCGGGCGGGGTGACCGCTTTCTCCTCCAGGACGTGCCGAAGCCTCCCCAGGTGAGTGGGCAAAACTCAGGCGGCCATGGAAGCCGTGCTGGCCTAGGAGAGGAGCCTGACCCCGGCCCTTTGGGAGCTGCAGACCCCGTGCCAGACCCTCAGCTCCGTGACTTCCTGCAGAACCACTTCCGGGGTGAGGAGGTGGAGCTCTTTAAGAAGGTGGGCGACCCCTGACTCACCTTGCCCCCAGGCTGCACTGGGCGAGTATCTCTCTGAAAGGGTCACCCTCAAGCAGGAGTAGGAGCCTTAGGAGCCCAGGCCTTTGAGGGGCCCCTCTGGGTCCCCTGGTGTTTGGCTTTTGCCTGAGCCTCTCCCTGAAACTACTAGCCATTCTTTTAACCTCTGCTCTGAAGCCTCTCCCATGCACTGGACCAAATGGAAACAATAAAGCTTTTTGCAGAAAAAAAATATATATATAGAACTACCATATGATTCAGCAATTCTGCTTCTGAAGAGAACCAAAACACTAATTTGAAAATATATATGCACCCCATGTTTATTGCAGCATCCTTTACAATAGTCAAGATATGGAAACAATCTAAATGTCCATAGGTGGATGAATAGCTAATGAAATTATGTATATTACTAGAGGCCCGATGCACAAAAATTCATGCAAAATTAGGCCTTCCTTTCCCCAGCTGCTGGCATGGGCTTCCCTCCAGCACCCGGGACCCCGGCTGCTTCCCTTCGGCCCGGCTTCGTCAGGAAGGACATCCAGAAGACACCTTCGCCTTTTATTATTATAGATTCAGCTGTAAAAGATACTGAAATCTTGCCATTTGCAAGAACCTGCATGGATGGATCTTGAGAATATTATGTGAAGTGAAATGTCAGACAGATAAACACAAATACCTTATGATCTTGCTTATATTGTGGAATCTAAACAAAACAAAATAACAAAAACAACCTCCCAGACTGAGAGACCAGATTGGTGATTGCAAGAGTAGGCGTTAGAGAATGGTAGATATGGATGAACTTTTTTTTGTTAAAACAAATCGAATTTTTTAAAAATAAAATTTAAGTGAGATACAATCTTATAGAAATAATAAGCTACATGATAATAACTTACTGTTTAATTTCTACTCGAAGTTCCTGCCACAAAGCTCCCTAAACCCTTGTCTTTGATGTTTCTTTTCTTTTTTATTTTAGGGAGGAAGGGAGAGAGAGAGAGAGAGAGAGAGAGAGAGAGAAACATCAGTGATGAAAGAGAATCATTTACTCCCTACTCATGTACTCCCTACACTGGAGACTAAGCCCTCAACCCAGGCATGTGCCCTGACTGGGAACTGAACTATGACTTTCTGGTGTCTAGGTCGATGCTCAACCACTGAGCCATGCCAGAACGGCTCATCATGGATGTTTCTATCCCTCTCTCCCTTCCTCTTTCCACAATCAATAAAAACATTAAAACAAACAAAGCACAATCACTTTCTTTCGCTCGTGATTTTCTGAGTCAGGAAATGAAGGAGCTCTGGTGAGCCGTGGGCTCTCTCATGAGGCTGCATTTGGATGTGGGCTGAGCCTGCAGGCAGGATTGGGCCAGGCGTCCAAGTTGGCTCATCCGCGTGGCTGGCAGTTGGTGCTGGGCAGCTGGCGGGAGCTCAGCCTGGGCTGCCTCCCGAACTGTTTCACGTGGTCCCTCCCGCAGGTGGTGTCAGGGTTGTCAGACTTCCCACAGAGCCAGCTCCCAGGAGAACCAGGAGAAGCCTCTTTTATGACCCAGGCTCAGAGGTCATACCTATCACTTCTTCTGAACTTTATGGGACAGAGAAATGACAAGTTCACCCAGATTCAAAAGGCAGAGACAGAGTCCATTGCTGTTGTTGCCCAATCGTTAGAGCTTTGGCCTGCGTACTGAAGGGTTGCAGATTCGATTCCTGATCAAGGCCATGTACCTGGGTGGAAGGTTTGAGTCCCGAGTCCCAATACTTCAATATGGGAGGCAACAAATCCATGTGTCTCTCTCACATCATTGTTTCTCTTCTTTCTCCTCTCTCTCTCTCTCTCCTTCTCTCCCTCCCTTTCACTCTGTCTAAAAATCAATGGGAAAACAAATGTTCAGTGAACGAAACTAATTGCATTGGCTAAACACTGGGGAGTTGCCAGGACAGGAAAGACCATGGGAGACCTGAACATCCTTACAGGTGAGTAACAGATCCTGCTTCCTTCTCCAGGTTGTGCCGTGACCCTCACCCCACACATATAATTACTGGGGACCTACATCAGGCTCAGCACCTCTTTCCTGCAGCCCCAGGTCTCAGAGAGCAAACCTGACCTGAGATTGCAGGGGTTACAGAGCACGGACCCATCACACTGGCTGGACAGGAGAGGATCCTGTGGAGGAGCCATTCCGTAGTGGCAGCCAAAAGCAGCCTCTGTTTTCTTCCCCTTCTCTGCTGGGCTCTCCGGTAACAGACACAGCGGAGCTGGGGACAAGGGAGGCTGTTGATGGCAGCCCACGTAGGTCAGCCTCTGGGGTGGAGAAGGGATAGATGGGAGATAATTAGTGCCTGGGTTCAAATCCTTGCTCTTTCTGTACCTAGCAGCTGTGTGATCTTCAACATGTCACGTAGGCTCAGTTCCTTCTCTGAGAAAACAGAAAACCAAGACCAAGGAGGTGATGCACATGGCACGCTTGGTGTAAGGGCTCGGTATCCGGTAGACAGTCGCGCTGCTCTGCCTCTGCCTTTAGGCCCAGCTCTGTACCTGGGCTCCTGGCTGGCTTTTGAGGACCCATTGCTCTCAGTACTCCAGCCTGGTCATGGGATCCAGGTTGTTCTCATTGCGCCAAGGCCCTGTCTTGTTACTGGTTTTATCCTGAGGCCTCCTAGGAATGACACCTTGCTGCATGTTTGTAGGTAACCATGGAAACCTAGTCATCCGGTGACTGAAGACAAGTTTGTAACAGCTTGAGGGTGGGGGAGAGAGAGGCTGAGAACAAAGACTTCTAGGAGCCAGGTTAAGCAAAATCCATGCTCCAGACTTGGGGTTGAATATTTTGATCCTTCACGAGAGTCAGCACTCGGCTCTACAGTGGGGACTCCTCCTTCCTTAAGTCACAATGTACACAGTGCAAATCAGGGTGGGAGAAGGCACTGTCTCTGCTGACCTCCAATGAGCTCTGCATACCTGGCAAGCTCTGCAGGAGCCATTTTGATTGACAAGGTCACCACAACCCCCTCTCCCCACCTTCTCTGAGACCTCAGTTCAGGAAACTAGGACTGGATTTGCCAGAAGCGGGATGGAACAGCTCTACAATTCTAGAGAAAGGGAGTGCGTTAGTTTTCAAGAGCTACTAGTACAGTAACAAAGTACCACAAACGGGGTGGCTTCCACAACAGACATCTCCTGTCTCACAGTTCTGGAGGCTGGAAGTCCGTGACCAAGGTGTGGGCAACATTCATTCTTCCTGACAGCCGTGAGGACGATTCAGCTCTATGCCTCCCCCCTAGTTTCTAGGGGTTTCCTGGCAATTTCTTTGACGCTCTTTGGCATGTAGCAGCATCACCTGGTCTCTGCCTTTACATTCACATGGCATCCCCCTGTGTGTGTCCTCTGTCAAATTATCTTTTTTTTTTCTTTTTTTTTTTAATTTTTATTAATTTTTTATACATATCTCCCCATTGCCCCCCTCCCTCCCAGGCGTGCCCCGACCCCCCAGTGTCTGTGATCATTGGTTATGTTTATAAGCATGCATACAAGTCCTTTGATTGATCACTTATTTACCTCACCTAACTTTAATCTTTCTGCTATAATTTCACAGTCTGTTTGATGCTTTATGATTTTTGTCCTCCTGAGAATTATCAGTCTACTCCCTTTCTGTGCTCCTGATTCTATTATATTCACCAGTTTATTCTGTTGATCAGATTTTTAATTCACTTAATTTTTAGGTTCACTTGTTGACAGATGTGTATTTGTTGTTCATAATTTTTTGTCTTTTACCTTTTTCTTCTTCCTCTTCTAAAAGGGTACCTTTCAGCATTTCATATAATACTGGTTTGGAGTTGATGAACTCCTTTAGCTTTTTCTTCTCTGTGAAGGTCTTTATCTGCCCTTCAATTCTGAATGATAGCTTTGCTGGATAGATTATTCTTGGTTGTAGGTTCTTGTTGTTCATCACGTTGAATATTTCTTGCCACTCCCGTCTGGCCTGCATCGTTTCTGTTGAGAAATCAGCTGACAGTCGTATGGGTGCTCCCTTGTAGGTAATAAACTGTTTTTCTCTTGCTGCTTTTAATATTCTCTCTTTCTCTTTTGCTCTTGGCATTTTAATTATGATGTGTCTTGGTGTAGTCCTCTTTGGGTTCCTTTTCTTTGGGGTTCTGTGTGCTTCCTCGACTTGTAAGTCTATTTCTTTTACCAGATGTGGGAAGTTTTCAGTCATTATTTCTTTAAACAGGTTTTCAGTATCTTGCTCTCTCTCTTCTTCTGGCACCCCCACAATTCTGATGTTGGTACGCTTGAAGCTGTCCCAGAGGCTCCTTACATTATCTTCACATTTTTGGATTCTTTTCTCTTCTTGCTTTTCCAGTTGAATGTTTTCTGCTTCTTTATATTTCAAATTTTTGACTTGATCCTTGCCTTTCTCTAGTCTGCTGTTAGTACTCTGCATAATAGTTTTCATTTCAGTCAGTGTCTTTATCATCTTCTCTTGGGTCTCACTAAATTTATCCATCTTTTCTAGCATATTCTTGCAAAACCTTATAAGCGTGGTTTTGAACTCTATATCCAGTCGTTTTTTTTCCTCCATTTCTTTTGCTTGTAATCCCTTCCCTTGTCTCGGCATTTTCACTGTGCCGGGGAAACTTCTGTGCTGGATTCAGCCGAAGAAGCCTCTGCTGAGCTTGGGAGGGTGGAGTCTCAGGGCTTAAGGGACCGCCTTGCCTTCCAGTCGGCCCCGCCCTCCACGGCCCCTGAGTCTCACGTGACTGGGTAATGGCTGGAGCGGTCCTTGTGGCGCGCACCCGCAGCACCTCTAACCGCTGCCTTTCCAGCTCCCCTGCGCACCAGGACCACACGAGTCTAGGTCCCCAGGGTTTCGCCCAAAACAGGGGCTCAGTGGACTCAGAAGTGGCACAGTTCGGAGGGTCTGTCTCCCGCCCACTCGCGAAAGCCAGCGGCACAATCAGCAATCTGTCCTCCGCGTGGTGCCGTGCGCGACCAGACCTCCGATCCTTTGCAACTCCCCTAAATTTCCGTGCACTTCTCCCTTTTCACAGTCCAAACTCCCCCCGTATGAGTCTTGGCTGGATCTGGGGTTTAGTGTCGTAAGATAAGGGGTTCAATGCCGTTGGGAGTCTCTGTTTCCCTCCCGCCAGAGAAAGCCAGCCAGGTACTCCGGCACCCGCTCTCTCAGCGCGCGTCTCCGTACCTCAGCTTTTTGCAGCTCCTCTGGGTCTCTGTGAGCCCCTCTCTTTCCCTCTAGTTGTAGAACTTCCACTCAGCCAGCTTCCCTGTGGTTCTGGATGATGTCCGTTCTGTTTTTTAGTTGTAGTTTTGAAATTGTTGTGCGAGGCAGCAGTATAGGTGTTTACCTATGCCGCCATCTTGGATTTCTCCAAATTATCTTTTTTATAAGGACACCAGTCAGATTGGATTAGGGCCCACCCTTATGACCTCATCTTAATTAATGACATCCGCAAGGACCCTATCCTGTATAATAAAACCCTAATATGCAAATTGACCAAATGACAGAATGACCAGCAGAATGCCTGCTTGTTATGATATGCACTGACCATCAGGGGGCAGATGTTCAACTCAGGAGCTGCCCCCTGGTGGTCAGCGTGCTCCCACAGGGGTGGTGCTGTTCAGCCAGAAGCCAGGCTCACAGCTGGCAAGCACAGTGACGGTGGTGGGAGCCTCTCCCGCCTCCATGGCAACACTAAGGACCAGAGAGCTGAGCAATAAGGAGTAGGGAGCAGGCAGGCGGTAAGGAGTAAGGAATCCCGGACTGTGAGAGGGGTGTCCAACTGCTGGCTTAGGCAGACATCCCCCGAGGGGTCCCCAATTGTGAAAGGGCGCAGGCCTGGCTAAGGAACCACCTCAGCCCAGTGCACAAATGTTGTGCACCGGGCCTCCAGTTTGCTTAGGATTCAAACATAGGAATTTTGGGGAGACCCCATCCAACCCTTAACTGAGAGTATTGTTGTAGAAATACCACCCCTCTACCCAAATATTTTTTTTAATATATATTTATTGATTTTTTACAGAGAGAAAGGGAGAGGTGTAGAGAGTTAGAAACATCAATGAGAAACATCGATCAGCTGCCTCCTGCACACCCCACACTGGAGATGTGCCCACACCCAAGGTACATGCCCTTGACTGGAATCGAACTTGGGATCCTTCAGTCTGCAGGCCGATGCTCTATCCAAACAGGTTTCAGCAACCCAAATATTCTTAAGTAGCTTTTCTGGCATGAGTAGGTAAGGGGTAACAGGTACGTTTTCTTCCTCTCCAGGGAGAGAAGGAATGCCTCAGGAGGCTAGGATTTCCACAGTAGGCTAGAACTCAGTCGTCTGAGTGCTAACAATGACCCTACACACTTCCTAACTTAGCCCCTAAATACCCACCTGCACGCGGCCATTCTGAAAAGTTAATTTCCTCTGGTGAGAAGCGAAGCCCATAAGCAGTCATTACGTGCCTCCCCTCCGGCCACTCCTCAGAAGCCGGAGCGTCGCTGAATGTATTTTAGGAAGTGAAGTTCAAAATGTGAGTTTCCTGTGTGGAGAAAAATAACCGGTCAGAGAGCACTTCGGGAAAGGCACAGCAGGCGGGTTAAATGTGCTCAAAGAGCTGTGTCCTTGGCCCGCTTCTCTGGTTCCCGTGACAGTGTCATTCAAACGCCAGACTGTGCTGGAGGCCACTCCCGGGCCTGTGGCTGTGGCCTCGCAGTCGCTGGAGGGCGGCAGGGGTTCCAGTGCCCAGTGCCCCCTGAAAAATCCATCTACAGCAGCATCTGAGAGCGACAGAGCAACAGAGCGCAGAGGCAAGTGACTGTTCTACTCTCCTCCAGCCAAACCCCACCCCTCCTCTCCTGGGAACCCTTTTCTTTCGAATGCCACTGCCAGGCTGCTGGCCATCTACGCGGGACAGTGCTGAGACAGCGACCCTTCGCCGTTTGTGACACCTTTCAGTGTGGATGCAGGTTATGGACTCTCTCCCCAGAGAAGAAACACATGGCTATTTACACAAATATTTACTCAAAACTTCAGGGGGTCTTCAGGCCCTCCTGTCTAAGTAATCTTGGTTCTTCTCTTCTATTTCCTAACATCTGCTCCGAAACCTTTAGAGGCTCCCACCGTCAGTAACATATGTCCATATCTTTTGCCTGGCACCTGGAGCATACCATGATCTAACTATAGCCCATCTTTCTATATTTAATTGCTTTTTTACAGAGAGGAAGGGAGAGGGATAGAGAGTCAGAAACATCGATGAGAGAGAGACATCCATCAGCTGCTTCCTGCACATGCCTGCAACCAAGTACATGCCCTTGACCAGAATCGAGTCTGGGACCCTTCAGTCCCCAGGCCGACGCTCTATCCACTGAGCCAAACCGGTTTCGGCCAGCCCATCTTTCTAAAACAAATGAGTTAATCAGGGACGTAGACAACAGGGATGGCTGGGGATGGGGCGGGGGGAGGGGGAGGGTACAGAGGGGTAAATGCTGACGGACAAGGATTTGACTTGGGGTGGTGAACAGACAACACAGTGTACAGATGATGTGTTGCAGAACTTTGCACCTGAAACCTGTATAATTTCGTTAACCAGTGCCACCCCAAATAGATTCAAGAAAAATCAAAAAAAAAAAAAAAGCAAAACATCAATATGCTGGGAAATGGGCTATGAGTGGGGATTGGTAGAGCAGGCGTTGAAAATGAGAACCCAGCATTTTTTTTCCTGTGCTCAGACAGGGAAATGCAGTATAAATAATAAGAAGAATGAGGAAGAGAAGGAAAGAAGGAAAAGAAATGTTATTTAGCAATCTGTCTGTGCTGGGGACATCATCTCCACCCCTGAGGCTTGTAATACTATCTTCATTACACTGGTCCCTACGTAAAGGTCGCTCGTGGTAAGTCATGGAGCTGGAAGTCCAGTCCAGTCCTGTTTATTTCCAGAGCCCAAGCTTTTTGGTTTCGACTATAAGCATCATATTTCTCCGACAATGAAGATTTTAAAAAGCAAACAGAGTCATAAATCTTGAATATTTTATGATCAAGGCATTCCTTGTGGATCTGCTGAGAAATTTTTTGTGGGGATTCACCCTAAGTTTGGTTAAATGCACACAAAACCATAATCTGTGCTGCTTTCAATGCATTTGCCCCCATAATCCATTACGAAGTTGGCAGGTGGCATACCCTCTATCCTCCCCCAGCCTGTCCCTATTCCAACACGCCTAGGCATGGCTGAAACTCAGAACAGCAGTTCCGACCACTGAGTTCTTGTCATTGATTCTGTGCTGAGCTGCCCACCGAGAGTCCCCCCTTCAGGACTGAGGCACTCATTCCCCCACCTGCTGGGAGAGCTGGCTGACAGTCTCAGATGAGTGTCTCTTGGGGAATGGCCTTGCCTCCACTGAAGAAAGCTGTCTTGCTCAAGGTCATGCTGTCCTCCCTCGGAGCAGCCACTTCCCAGGACTGGCCAGTGGTGGGGGCTGGGGGTGGGGGAGAGCCCCACTTAGGTGCTCCATGGGTAGGCTGTGCCATGGAGGAATGGCTCCAAGGCCCAAAGAAGCAAAAAAAAAAAAAAAAAAAAAGTGCCAGGGCCGAAAACGGTTTGGTTCAGTGGATAGTGCATCGGCCTGTGGACTGAAAGGTCCCAGGTTCGATTCCAATCCAGGGCATGTATCCTGGTTATGGGCACATCCCCAGTAGGGGCGTGCAGGAGGCAGCTGATCAATGTCTCTCTCATCGATGTCTCTCTCATCGATGTTTCTGGCTCTCTGTCCCTCTCCCTTCCTCTCTGTAAAAAATCAATAATATATATTTTTTTAAAATGCCGTCACGTCCCAGCGCCGGGTGAGGTTGGCTGGCATCATGTGCCTTCACCTTGCGCCAGAGACACAGACAGGGCAGGCAGAGGCATTTTACCGCACGTGGCCGTGGGCCAGGAGCAGAACTGTTTAGCCGTTTGGGGACAAAACACAGTGTGAGAGGATGCGTTAGGTTTTGTTTTCTGTGCGTGACTTTCTTACTAAGTGCTGGATACCATGCCGCTGTGGCGCACGCTTTACCTCATTTAATCTTTATATATATATTGTGAAATATTTATTTCTAATTACACATACATGGAATTTTGTCTTGAAGCCTGGTGTAGCATGGGTAACTCATTTAATCTTTACAGCGGCCCTTTGGCCCCAGGGTTGTTCTAACTGATTAGCAAACTGAAGTCCACGGAGATTAAGGAATGGCCCCCGGGACCCGCCCCTGGGAAAGCACACGGATCAGGAGGAAGCCAGGCCTATCAGGAGTTTTGAAGATGACTGCCCTCTGCGGACGCCCCAGGAAGCTGTAGCCCGCTGTAATCTTCATCCAAAGAGCTCGGGCGACACGCCTACCAGCATCCCGCTACTATCTTCCCACCAGCAGTGCCTGGCGTAGGGTTTTGTCCTGAGGAACTGCATTGAATTAAGAGGTGCTGACAGCCTGACTGGCACAGCTTGGTGGTTGAGCCATCGATCTATGAACCAGGAGGTCAGGGTTCGATTCCTGGTCAGGGCACGTGTGCCCGGGGTTGCGGGCTGGATCCCCAGCTTGGGGTGTGCAGGAGGCAACCTCTCCTTGTTGATGTTTCTCTCTCTCTCCCCTCTCCCTTTCTCTGTGAAATCAATAAAAATATACTTTAAAAAAGAGGTGCTGACAGACCTCTTGAATAATAGATGTCCCTGTGACAGACCACAGCGCACCGAGGAAGGCCGAGGTGACTTGTTCTCTCCCGCGGGGCAAAGAGCTGCAGTCTCACCGCTCTCACGAGGGCCTCTCACTTCCCCTTACACAGCACAACTCACAGTCAGAGGCCCCGGGTGTCCATGCGTTTGTCTGTGTGCTGATGGGTCCCAGGCGGTGGAGGCTGTGGGGGTAGTGGGGAGGGGCCCTGCGCGCTGCTGGCACAGCCTCCTTCTCTGCAGCTCCCCTGCTGGGAGGGGGACGGGCCCTCGGCTGAGGCCTTGGCGCCTCACTGTGTCCCCAGCTGCTGACACATTTCCTGACCCCCGGGAGGCCCCCGGTGGATCTGTGTTGAAGGTCGAGGCACTGTTCCGGGCGAAGCCTCAGGACTGGGTCTGGGAAAGAGAAGCAAGCTTTATTGGACACCCACTGAGCATCAGTGCTGCGCCGAGCTGTGCAGGGCCCAGAGGTGGACCCAGGACCCCTACAAAATGTGCGGGCTTCAGTGCGAGATCAAAATGAGGGCACCTGCGCCGTGTTCAAGAACGGAGAGTTTCAAGACGGTGACCGCAGAGTGCCAAAGCAAACGTGGGGTCCTTCTGAGGAGGGAGTCTTGTGTGGCTGTGCAGGTCACGTGTCCAGGAAGCCAGCCCTGGGTGCACTAGAGAGTGCCTGTTATCAGCCTCACTGGTGTGCTCAGTGGTTGAGCATCGGCCTATGAACCAGGGGTTCATGGCTTGATTCCCAGTCAGGGCACATGCCGGGCTTGTGGGCTGGATCCCCAGTAGGGGGCGTGCAGGAGGCAGCCCATCAATGATTCTCTCTTATTGACGTTTCTCTCTCTCTCTCCCTCTCCCTTCCCTTCTGAAATAAAATAAAAATACATTTTCAAAAAAAGTTTCTGTTATCAGGGGCTCTCAGCTCAGTGGGCAAGACAAAAGCATTCACAGCGATGACTTGGTGTGATAAATAACAGTATGTGTTGGGGCAGGGATGGCATGAGGTGTTATGTAAACAAAGAGACAAAAATGAGGTCATTTAGACCTCATACTGGGATTATCATCTCGCTTTTTTTAACCTAAAATATTTTAATGTTTTACCTGTTTAACAGCTTTTAGATATATTCACATACCCTACTATTTGATTCACCCATTGAAAGTGTATATTGATAAAGATTCGCAGCCATCACCACAATCAATTTTAGAACATCTCCATCACTCTGAAAAGAAATCTCATTCCTATTAGCAATCACTCCCCAAGGTCCCCCGACCCTCCCAGTCTAGGCAACTACTAATCTTCTTTTTGTCTCTTTCCCACTTGCCTATTTTTAGGAGTGGAATTGCTAGGTTCTATGGTAATTGCATGTTACTGCATTTTTTAAACAGCGTTATTGAGATATAATTCCTATACCATAAAATTTACCCTGTTAACATGTACAATTCAGTGGTTTTTGTGTATTCACAGACTTGTGTGACCACTATTATCTAAATTCTGGAACATTTCCATCACCCCCAAAAGAAATCTCACAGTCCTTCTCTGTGACCCCTCCCTCCTATGGATTTGCCTATTCAGTTGGACATTTCATAAAAATGGAATCATACACTAAATGGCTTCTGTGTCTGTCTTCTCTCCCTTAGCATAATGTTTTCAAGGCCAATCCACATTGTGTCATACAGATAATCCTCTGTTTGTAGATGAGGAAACCAAGACTCTGGGAAGCTAAATGATTTTCAATGAGTCACATGCCAAGCCATCTTTTATCATTGGTGATAACAAGTTTGATTTCTTGGTTTTAAGACAGTGTCTAACAGATCTCTAAATGGTAAAAATGCATCTCCCTTTGGAATTAATTGATCTGTGGGATGCTACTCTGAGACCGTATGATTATCTAGTTCCCCAACATCCCTTCCCTCAATAGCTTTAACGCCCTGAATCAATCATTATATTGACAGTTGCAAAGTCTAATTCTGTCATTTGCCTACATCTTTAGCTGGCACAGTGAATCACTGTGAACTTATAAATATTTTTATGTTTTACTTAATGTGCTATAATCCATTACCATCATTAGCTTTTTAATGCCCCAAATCTGGCAACTGGGACTCTTAAAATAATTTGAAAGGTCTTTATAATAATCTATATGTCACAAAATACAATAGGTTGGAGGCATATGAAACTCTAAAATGTAGACTATATTCAAATACTTTTTGGACAATTTGTTGGCATAAAATGTTTGCTACCTGAAACAAGTTCAGAATCTGTTGACAATACCTTTGATTTCCTCAGAAGTTATATGGTAGAGCATTTTCTTTGAACTTGATGTTGATATATTGTAATAGGACTTCTTCCAAAGAAAACCAGTGAATTTTAATCTTTAGATATTATTCAAGCCTGAAACAAGATTTTAAGTGTCTTTAACCCAACTTTTTTTAAAGTGGCACAATCTGAAGAGGTTGGAGAATTAATACAATGGCATTGGATGCCAGAAATTGCATTCCTGAGCAATGCTGAGGACTGCGAGAATAAAGGGAAACCCGAAATAGCCCAAAATAGATAGGATTGGGTTGGGTTGCAAGTAATAGAAAACCAGATAGTCATGGCTTGACTCCACAGGGACTAGACTAGATTTTTTTCTCTTGCAATAAGAAACCCTACGGTGGTCAGTTCAGGACTAGTGTGGCTGTCCGGTGACCTCACCAGGCCTTCCTCTTTCTGTGCACACCTCCATCCTCAGTCTGTCTCCTTTGTTCTCGAGATGACACAGTGCTACTGAACCTCTAAGGCGTTGCACCTGTGTTCTAGGGCAGGCAGAAGAGAGGAGGAATAGAGCTCAAACGGAATCGGTCCCCATCAGGAAACGTTCTAACAAGCCCCAATATACACACGTGTTTCTATCTCGTTGGCCAGAATTGGGACGCGTGGACCTCTCACCTGCAAGGGAGTCTCTATTAGCAGAAAGCAAAGGAGAGGGGGCTACAGATCGCTTTTGTCACTCCGTCTACAATATCCACAGCCATGTACATGGCTAGGCATCTTTAGTTGATATTTCATAAAAGTTACATCTAAAGGTGCGAACATGGCCGAAACCTGTTTGGCTCAGTGGATAGAGCCTCGGCCTGCGGACCGAAAGGTCCCAGGTTCGATTCCAGTTAAGGGCATGTACCTTGGTGGTGCGCCATCCCCAGTAGGGGGCATGCAAGAGGCAGCTGATCAATGTCTCTCATCAGTGTTTCTGACTCTCTGTCCCTCTCCCTTCCTCTCTGTAAAAAATCAATTAAAAATATATTTCAAGGAGTGAACATGGTTATTGTCTGTGTGCCTTCCACTCATAAAGCAAAAATATTTTTTAGCACCTTCTATGTACTTTTACTTCATTGAGAATATAAAAGATGGAAGTGATATGCTGCTTCATTTGTCCTCTTTAGGACACATTTTTGAAAGTTCCAAGTAATCCTTAGGACTCAGGAAACAAACAGTTGTATTCAATGTTACGTTGCCTCTTCGCAACAGTTTCAAATCCAATCAAAACAGGAACTGAATCACCCCACTGAGTTAACTAGCTCAGTCAAATACTCAGTGTTCTCCTGTGCAATGGTTTCCTTTGTGAAAAATTGTCATAAGTTAAATTCATAGTCAGACAGCCCCTGCCAAACTCACTTCAGTAGCTAGGTAGCACAGGCATCATCTCCAGTGTTTGGAGTAACTTGTTTATGTTTACAGGATGTATTACACTAAGTAATTAGAGAGAGTTACTTGGATAGCCTACTGACAAATATAATGTTAAACTTGTAGAGAAAGCACCTAATGCTTTGTGTTTATAAGCAAAGCATAAATATGTAGGTTTCCTTAAGGAAAACTATTGCATTAGGCTGCAAACTCTCTTACCTCTTCTAGATCAGGGGTTGGCAAACTGTGGCCCATGGACTGCTGCCCCTTGTAAATAAAATTTTTTTGGAATACAGCCACACTCGTTTATGCAGAATCTAAAGCTGTTTTGAAACTACAGTTGGCAGAACAGAGGAGTTGTGATGGAAACTGTACAGCTTTCAATGTCTATATTTACTATCTGGCCCTTTACAGGAAAATTTTTAAATTTCTCATTACTTAGCACACAGTGTGTATCCAGTAAATGCTTCTTGATTTATTGAATGACTACATTCAAGGCTTTCTGGTTAGATAAGAACAATGAACAAATTAACAAACCTAAATGCAACACATTTTACTTCCACTGTTTCCCTGGTATTTGCTTGTTTGATTGCAGTTTGCTATTGTCCACACGCGCTGGGCAAAGATCATGTTAGAACTTTGAGATTCTAGAAAGTGCAATTCAGAACATCCAATCTAATATCAAACCTCGGGCAAGTCCAGAGAACAAAGTAGAAAGTTCTTTTATAGAGGAAAAGGGGGTTCAGAGGGGCTGTTGGAAACAAACAGTCCATTGGAAGAAACTAGAAACTCAAAATGTAATGGATGCCAAAACCGGTTTGGCTCAGTGGATAGAGCATTGGCCTGGGGACTGAAAGGTTCCAGGTTCGATTCCGGTCAAGGGCATGTACATTGGTCATGGGCGCATCCCCAGTGGGGGGCGTGCAGGAGGCAGCTGATCAATGTCTTTCTCTCATCGATGTTTCTGGCTTTCTATCTATCCCTCTCCCTTCCTCTCTGTGAAAAATCAATAAAATATATTTTTTTAAAAATGTAATGGCTTTTCATTGGCTGCACTGTAACAGCCTTTCATTGGCTGCGCTGTAACAGCCTTTCATTGGCTGCGCTGTAACAGCCTTTCATTGGCTGCGCTGTAACAGCCTTTCGTTGGCTGTGCTGTAACAGCCTTTCGTTGGCTGTGTTGTAATAGTCTTTCGTTGGCTGCGGTGTAACAGTCTTTCGTTCGCTGAGTGGTAGCTGGTTGAGGAGAAGATCCTCCCTCTTCCTGCTGGGGTCAAGGAGTAGAAAAACATCTTTCTGTTAGAGGTGGAAAACACTCTTCCTGTTTGGGGTAATGGATGATGAGTGGTGGGGCGTGACAGCTCTCCCTACAGGACCTCCCAACTCCAAAGCATATGGGGGTTCTGTTTCTTCATCTTCACGTGTTTTATTTGATCAACATAATGCTGCTGTCGTTTATTTTTAAAGCATTAGCTGCCACCAGGTAAAAATAAGGAGACTTGACTTGGACCCGCCGCCACTTAAAGCGGCCGGCGCCCTCTCCTTGTTGCCCCTGCCCTGCCTCCTGCACCCTGGCCTGAGAAGACCTTCATTCATACGGCGCTGCACCTTGGAACCAAGAGTGGACGATGCCCAACTCATCTGAGAGCAGCATCCGACCCAAATCCCAGTGGTCATCCAGCGATACAAGGGCGAGAAGCAGCTTCCTGTTCTGGACAAAACCAAGGTCCTTGTGCCTGGTCGTGTCAGCACGAGTGAAGTCATTGAGAGAGTGACGAGGTGCTTGCAGCTCAACGCGAACGAGGCCTTCTTCCTATTAGTGAATGGGCACTGCATGGCGAACGTGTCCACGCCGGTTTCGGAAGTGCATGCAAGTGAGAAGGATGAAGATGGGTTCCTGTACGTGGAATATATCTCTCGGGAGACATTTGGAATGAAACTGTCCGTATAAGACAAGAAAAATGCATCTGCTCTAGAATTGTGTAAACTCTTACCAAAGGGAGAAAAAGGGATGTTACCAACTGGGATTGATCAGTTCATCTCCTCACAGGTCCTGGGAACAGTAGTGTTCCCGCCCAGGAGTTTTAGAAAGTTGTTTCGTACACCAAGCACAAAAACTGAGCTCCAGTGAGCACACTCAGCTTTGGAAATCTATGTTATTTAGTTAACTTAGGCTGTCTTATTTTCAAATTTAGGGGTTTAAAAATAAAACACTTTGCATTCTAAACATAAAAATAAGGAGACTTCACATAATAAAATGAATTTCCAGCTTCTCTTGAAACCTGGAAAGATCAGGCAACGTGAATCCACCCCTTGGTGAGGGCGAGAGCCACCTGGAGCTGAGCAGCTGCTGTCTCCTTCCGCGGGGCAAGCTCTGCAGTTTACCCCAGTCCCCACTCCTCCCTACAGTCTTAGCCTTTGCCGTCCCATCCAGGCACCTTATCTGCCTGGCCCTTCTGCAGACCTTGGTATTTAAGATCCTTACTCTAGAGCAGTGCTTCTCAACCTTTCTAATGCCACAACCCTTTAATACAGTTCCTCCTGTTGTGGTGATCCCCAACCATAAAATTATTTTCGTTGCTACTTCATAACTGTAATTTTGCTACTGTTAATGAATCGTAATGTAAATATCTGTGTTTTCCGGTGGTCTTAGGTGAACCTGTGGGTTGCGAATGCTGCTGTAGAGCCTAAGACCATCGGAAAACACAGATATTTACATTATGATTGGTAGCAGTAGCAAAATTAGTTACGAAGTAGCAACAAAAATACTTTTACAACATGAGGAACGGTATTAAAGGGTATTAAAGGGTCCCGGCATTAGAAAGGCTGAGAACCACTGCTCTAGGGATTATCATATGCTACACAGCAGTCTGCTAGCTATACATTTACCTCATTTTCCTGGCCTGGAAACAGACTGGTACCATTGAAGACAAAACAGGAAAGAATGACAATGCTATGCCGACTGCTACCTTCACTGCAGCTAGAATGCGGCCTCTTTCTCCCACCCCACCCCCCTTTCCTCTTTCACACAAGCCCGAAGACAGCCTGCTTTCCTCGCCCCTATTCCCGGCCCCCTCCACCCACTCCATCTCCTGGAGTTGTTTACCCCTCACTCCCGAGTACTGTTTCCCAGGTCCCTGCTTCCTTGCTGCCCTTGAAAACAAACACCTTGGCCCTTTTTGTTTTCAGAGGCTTACTGCTAATCACTACAGGGAGCCAGGCAGGAAATAACAGCAAGGAGGAAATTGCAAAGTTTACAAAAACTTTGTAGCCCACACAGTCATAGTCCCCGATTCCCCTAACGAGGTGGCACCTGAAAGTCTCCTGTTTTGTCCTCTCCCGCTAGAGCCTCATGGCTGGCCGGTTCCTATAGGGCCTAGAGATTCTACACTAAACAAAGAACCGCCTTGCTGGAACAGGAACATTAGGTGGCAGCACAGGGCATATCTTTCCAAGTCTTGCTACATTAGGCTGGCAGGTGTGAGGCCCCCAACTTTCCAGAAGGGATAACTTAGTACCACTTCCGGGGCAAGCACGTGGGCTGAGACCAGTGGGACGATGCGAGTCAACCCGGTCACCCTGTGCTGTCACAGAGCCAGGTGTGGAATTGTCTCCAGGGCCTTTCCTGGAGGCGTTGATTAGAATTGCACACTCTTAGCGCTGATACCAATCTTCCCAGCTAACACCTTGATTTCACAGGCAGGCAAACCAGGTGCTAAGGGACTTGACTGGTCCCCATGCCACGGGTCCAGTCGGATGCCTTTGCAGTTTCACGAATGCCTGCTTATCGTTTTGGCCCGCCCTCCTGGTTCAAAAGCATTTATTGAGCCCGGCCAGTGTGCCTCAGTGGTTGAGCACTGACTCATGAACAAGGAGGTCACAGGTTGATTCCCCTTCAGGGGGACTTGCCAGGATTTTGAGCTCCATCCCCAGTAGAGGAGGGCGTGCAGAAGGCGGTCGATTGCTCAATGACTCTCTCTCATCACTGATGTTTCTCTCTCTCCCTCCCTCATCAATAAAAACATATAGTGGCACCTCGAGATATGAGTGCCCTAACATACAAGATTTTTGAGATACGAGCCATCGAGCAAGCGATTTTTGCTTTGAAATATGAGCAACATTTGAGATAGGAGTAATCGCGTGGATTGGCCGGCTGCACACGACCCACCAGTTTACCGTGACTCGAGCATCTCATAGTTTCCCACGCCTCAAGGTTACAGAACGAATTAAACTCGTATCTCAAGGTAGCACTGTATTTGAAAAAATGTATTGAAGTCTGCTTATTCTAAAGACTGACTTGCCTATGTTCGAAGGTGAAGCTAACAAGAGCAGGACCTCACCCAGGAACGAGAGACTTACTGGCCAGAGGTAAACAGGAGTTTCTGCCTCCACTTATTTAATCCCCCGGGAGAAGAGGGAGGGCCCCGGTCCGGAAGGGGGGTTATGGCTCTCAGCACTCCGTGCGGCCTGAGCTCCCATGAATGGGAGCAGCTGGTATCATGTGGCTCTTATCAAGCAAGACTGGCCTCGCATGACAGGGCAGGCCATGCACACCCAGGTAACCGAAATCCTCCCAAATTACATTAGAAAAACCACCCACAGCCCTAGAATTTAAACCCTAATTCAAACAGCTGCATTATAACCAAGTTATGTCCTCGAGCTCCAATTAGTGGAGAGGATAGTCTGTGATCAACAGGGAAAGGCCTTCTGGTGAGGTAGCATTTGCTTCAAGGGCTCAGGCCTCAGAAGAGAAACTTTCCTGGGAACTAGTTCTATCATGCCAGGTTTTAGCTGTTTCTGTGAAAGCACCATGCTGGGTGTGAGAGGCCTCGCCACTCAAGCTGGGCTCTTCCAAGCTGCAGCTGCTTAATTGCAAAATCTGCCCTGGTTTGGCTCCGTGGATAGAGTGTCAGCCTGCGGACTGAAGGGCTTGATCCCCAGTAGGGGGCATGCAGAAGGCAGCTGATTAATGATTCTCTCTCATCACTGATGTTTCTACCTCTCTTGCTCTCCTTTCCTCTCTGAAATCAATAAAGATATATATATTTTATTTTTATTAATTTTTTTACAGAGTGGAAGGGAGAGGGATAGAGAGTTAGAAACATTGATGAGAGAGAAACATCGATCAGCTGCCTCCGGCACAGTCCCTACTGAGTATGTGCCCACAACCAAGGTATTTGCCCTCGACTGGAATTGAACCCGGGACCCTTGAGTCCACAGGCCATTGCTCTATCCACTGAGCAAAACCGGCTAGGGCTAAAAAATATATTTTAAAGAATAAATAAAAATGCAAACCTCACTGCTCTAATTCTGCAATGACCCTTTGAGGTCCCCAAGGCACCTCACCGCCTCCCTAGCTCAGCATGTCCTCTCTCCCGCTGTTCCCTTCCTGCCTCTGAGCCTCTCATGCCTACAGGGTCTCTGACTCTCTCAGGTATGTGGGGTTCCCATACATATGTATGTATCACATTTGGTTATTTCATCTTGCTGAAAAGAAAAGACAAACAACACCTCCCAAAACAGCCCTTACCTCAAGGAGTTTATAGACTGGCTTAGGAGGCTCCAGGAGAGAGATTGTGAAAAATGTCATAAAAATGGCCACAAAGAACTGTGTCAACGGTGCCACGGGGCTGCCCCAGAACAAAGAGAACACATAAGTTGAGAGGGTGCAAAGGAACGATTACAGCCAAAAGCGGTTTGGCTCAGTGGCTAGAGCGTCGGCCTGCGGACTGAAAGGTCCCGGGTTCGATTCCAGTCAAGGGCATGTATCTTGGTTACAGGCACGTCCCCAGTAGGTCAGTCTGGGGAGGTTCCCTCAGGTGGGAGGTTCTAATGGGCATGGATGTAAGTGGAGAGGAAAGGGGCAGGGAAGGCATTTCGAGTGGACAGATCAGGCAAATCGGACACTCTAGGCGGTGGACTGCACACATTTCATGGTCTTATGCGTGACCCCAGATTTTCGGTGCCTCTCTCCAGCCCGGCACATGTGGTTGTGGCTTTACATGTATATAACCGCATCTCATTTGACGTATCTTAGTTTAGTCCGTGGTTCTCCTGGGCATTCCTCAAATGGGTTCACTTACCACGCAAGCTTTCTTCTTTTGACTGAAGCAGGCAGGTCGCCCTGCCCGTCCTTGTGCCGTTGGCTGTGACCTCTAGCTCCGCTTTTATAACAGGTGCAAGGAAATGCCTTGCCCGTGGACTCTCTCGTTAAGTGGCCAGGGCCTTCCCAGTGCAGGCAGATCTTCTCCGGAAAGCTCTTAATCAGCTCCCATAAACCACCAGCCCAAAGGCCTTTTCAGTTTCTAGATAAAGGTAATCACCCCGGAGGGCCAGCCATCAGGATGGAAATCGGGAACTTGCTGGTTCCCCTCTCGGAATGTCTAGATTTTGCTTACAAAACAAAAGCGACTGTACAGAAGATGAAACCTGGGTTCAGTGGTGATTTCCCCCATGAGCTGGTGTGACTGTAGCCCTGTCCTCTTCACAGCAGAGCCGACTGCGAGAAGGGTGGTCTAGGAGTGAAAGAGGGGGTGCGAAGTGGAGAGTGTGAGGGCGCCTCTGCTGGAGGCCGGAGGGAAAGCACGTGAGAAGAGCCTGTCCCCACAGCTTTCCCGAGCAGTACCCAGGACCCTGGAGGCTTCAGAAGAGAAAGTGGATCATTTTGGGGCGATAGCATGCACGATTCTTCAGAATAACCCACCGGGCGCTCAGGGACTCTTCTCCTCCTCTGAGCTCCGTGGCGGGTGGCCGAAATCAGAACGGAGCCCTCAATCTGTCTCCCTGGGTGTCTGCCCTTGGCATCTGAGCGGCACATTGCTTTTCCCAGCAACACTGTGGGAGGGCTCCATTGCCCAGAGATGAGATTACCACTCCTCTCTGTCAGAGCCCATCAGCAAACAGCTGGTCCCCCGCTGCCCGGGCCCCCGGAGGAGAGGAGGCAGTGTCTGTCTTCACAGAGGTAATTCGGGCTGATGGAATAGCATGGGGGGGCGTGGAGAGGGGAGAGGCAGTGGTGGCACCAAACCGATCCTCGAGCTGCACAAATGAACGTCTTGGTTCTCGATCTGGGTTTGTGTTCGGGAGGCCGTGGCTCCCGGCAGAGACACTAAACGGAACAGACATTTCACTCCCAACAGCAGCACATTCCCTTTTCTTAATGAGGAGTCAACTGAAGACTTTTCTTTAAAAATATGTTTTATTGATTTTTTTACAGAGAGAAGGGAGAGAGATAGAGAGCTAGGAACATTAATCAGCTGCCTCCTGCACGCCCCCCACTGGGGATATGCCCGCAACCAAGGCACATGCCCTTGACCAGAATCAAACCCGGGACCCTTCATTCCGCAGGCCAATGCTCTATCCACTGAGCCAAACCCATTTCGGCTCACCTAGAGACTTGATGCATTAAAGGAAATCCATCAGGAGCATCCAGGGGCTGGGAACGGACAGTGTTTGTTGTGGCACGCCCCTAGGAAAGAATGTGGCGAAGCTGGGAGCGGAGCGCCGCGTGCCTGGCAGGAGGGCTGATCCTAAGAACAAATCTTCCCACACTCCTCACGGCGGCTAAAGCACAGAAGCAGCCAAGTGTCCACTGACCCAGGGTGGACAACGTGTGATATCTACCACGGAATGTTACTCAGCCTGGAAAAGGAGGGCAATTCTGACACATGCTATGGCATGGGTGAAACTGGAAGACGTCACGCTAAGTGAAATAAGCCAGTCCCAAAAGGAAAGGGACTGCACGCTCCCACTTCTCTGAAGTCCCTCAGGTAGTTAAGTTCAGAGAGACAGAAGGCAGGATGGTGGTTACCAGGGCTGCTGGGAGGGGGCCACGGGAGTTATTGTCCAGTGGGGACAGAGCTTCTGCTAGAGAAGATGAAAAAGTTCTGGAGATGGATGGTGATGGTGATGGTGGCACAGCCATGTGAACGGACCTATTGCTACTAAACTGCACTTAAAAACGGTTCAATGGTGAGTTTGCGTTAGGTGTATTTTGCTACGACAGCGGTAAAAAAGGAATCGTTCATCCATTGGCCAGAGATCAAGCCCTTCATTTAAGGAGAGCTTAACATCATTGGTTCCAAGGAGACTCCTGGAAATGTGCAGTCGGGTACAAAAGGTCTAACCCCCTTACAGTTTACTTTGTAATCATAGAGGTTGACACGCTGATTACATATCAGCTAGGATTGCAACATGGTGACACAAGGTTTGCCGGCTCAGCAGTTTCCTATCTTGTGGATCGGGGCCTTTCAAGCCTGAAGGAGCCTGGGAATCACCCAGCGGTTAAAGCACAGACTCGGGTTCAGTAGGCTTTGGGTGGGGCTTGAGATTCTGCTTCGCTAAGCAGCTCCCAGGTACTGCTGCTTCTTCAGGTCCAGGGACCCCATTTTAAGTAGCAAGCGTGTAGACCTCTCCAGTTAGGGTTCCTGTCCACGCCTTGTAAATAATGGCACGCTCGTTAACACTGAACACAGGAATGCCCAGGTTTCAGTGGAGGGACAGTCTCTGGGTGATAGGAGTTATTTTGGAATCCTCTCACTTTGATCCTTACTGCCATCAAAAGTCAGGTCTCATGGGATCTACAACTCCTTTTTTCCTCTCCAGCCCAAGCATGGACAAACCATAAATAAATCTCTTGCCACCCTAACTGGTTTGGCTCAGTGGATAGAGTGCCGGCCTGTGGACTGATAGGTACCAGGTTTGATTCCGGTCAAGGGCATGTACCTTGGTTGCAGGCACATCTCCAATCAGAGGTGTGCAGGAGGCAGCTGATCGATGTTTTCAACTAAAATATATTTAAAAATAAATAAATTCCTTGCCCATTAGGTGTAGGCCAGATAAGATACATATTTTCCAAAATCATGCTTACAAGAAGGAAGAAGGGAAGGAGGTGGGTGGAAGACAAATGAGAGAGAGAGAGAGAGAGAGAGAGAGAGAGAGAGAGAAAGAGAGAGAGAGAGAGACTTCCTTTGAAGTCTTCTGTAAGAATCCTGTGTGGCCCTCCATTGCTTTCAGGCCAAAAGTTCAGACTCCATACAGAGGCTTATAGGATAAGGTCCCTGCCCACCTCTTGCCATTCCCCTCCATGTTCAGCCGTACGAATGCTGTTCTTCCTCGCCTTGAGAGTGGCTCTCTCCTGGAACCTCGTCCCCTCCTTGTATCCCTGTCTCAGGCCTGTCTCTCCTGGAAAGACTTTAACCATGCTGCCACCCTCCTTTTCTCCCTCTGTTGGGTTGTCCTTCTCTGTCTTCAGTTGCACACAGTGCTTACCTCAAACTTAGCACTCAGGTATATTTCAGTCGTATTCCCTTGTCTATGTTCCCTGCTGGACGGTGAGCCCTTTGAGGCATAGGACAATGTCTTTTGTCGCCACAGTGGCGAGAACATAAGGAGCGCTCCAACAATGTTTGTTGAAACAATGAGCAAAGGCAAACTGAAAGTGTTTGACATTTGAGGGAGACATTGCTTAGTTCCTGAAACGCCATGAAGTTGCCCTCCGAATGACTCTTCTAAAGGTCAAACATATTGACACCAGTTTCTGAGTTCCAGCAACTGGGACTGAACTCCCCTAATTCTGATAAACTGTACTTCCCCAGCTTCCTCATTTTATAGCTTCTTCTCTGGAAAACCAAATGCAAAACAAAACAAAAAAACAAACAAAACGAAACAGAAGCAGAAGGTAATAAGAGTAGGTTTTAAATAAAATTTAGCAGGCGGCTAGAATCTCTTTGAATATTAGGATGCTAATTGTACTCTTCTTATTGGACAATTTGACTCCAAATAAGTCTGTTAAATTGCAGCAGTTCCACATTTGAGGTCTTGGGACCTCTAGATATTACTAACAGCCTCCACACTGATATATCTATATGTGCATCTGTAAATTCTATCATAGATACTGCTTTATGCAAAGTACTTACTGTTCCAGGGCCTGTGGGTTACCAAACTCCCAGTGTCCAAAGCTTTGCCCTTTAGTTGTCTGGTCTGTGCATCTAATTCCATGGCTTCAGCACTTAACCTAATTCCCTGTCAGACTCTAGCTCCCATCAGTCTCATCAATTCGAGACACATATTTCTAACACCCAGTGGGGCTTGCCCACCTGAATGTCATGTAGACATCTTAAACCCAGTACATCAGTCTTCCTCCCAAACCTGTGCTCTGTTACCCACTGTAGTTAATGGAACCTCCATTTCCTCAGCTTGTGCAGGCCATTGACTTCTAAGCCATTCTTAGTTCTTCCTTTCTCCCAGCATCTCCCATCAATCAATGATCAAGTCTTTTTTTAAAAATAGATTTTATTGATTTCTTTTTTAAAAATATATTTTATTGATTTCTTACAGAGAGGAAGAGAGAGGGATAGAGAGTCGGAATCATCGATGAGAGAGATATGGATCAGCCACCTCCTGCACGCCCCCCACTGGGGAAGGTGCCCGCAACCAGGATACATGCCCTTGACCGGAATCGAACCTTCCAGTCTGCAGGCCGATGCTCTATCCATTGAGCCAAACTGGTTTTGGCAGATTTTATTGATTTCTTACAGAGATGAAGGGAGAGGGATAGAGAATTAGAAACATTAATGAGAGAGACATCAATCAGCTGCCTCTTGCACGCCCCCTACTGGAGATGTGCCCACAACCAAGGTACCATGTCCTTGACCAGAATCGGACCTGGGACCTTTCAGTCCACAGACTGATGCTCTATCCACTGAGCCAAACTGGTTTCAGCTAAACAATCAAGTCTTGTTGACCCAGTCTCTCAATTCTTCCTTCAACTCATTCTGTTCTCCCTTTTCTTCTCTTTCTTTTTAAAAAATAAATCCAAAATATTTGTCTTAAAACAAATTCCATGTGGCTTAAAGATTTACATTTTTAAAGGGAAAGTCTAGAAGTCAAAGAAGAAAACATGGATATTTGTATAATGTTGGGATGGGAAAGGTCTCTAAATATCAGAAGCAAAGGGTGGAAATCACGAACGAAATGACAGCTCTGGTTGACCAGGAATCACTTGAGAGCCTTGTGGCTTCAGGACTAACAGTGACAGTTTATCAATCTCATCGCTTTTCAGATGAAACAAAAGCTGTCACTGGCAATTTCAAAAAAGGACCCTTGATTAGAAAACAAGATTATCTGAAGGTGTCCCGGAATACCTGGGTCTCAGCCCAACTCTTTAAAATCTAACCATTCTCTCGTGCCCTCCAGCTAACCCAGGATAAAGCTATTCTCGGGGGTTGCACAGACTCACTTCCCTCTGTTGACTAACTTCTATTCTTTGAACCTGCACTATTTGTTGCAGCTGCTTTGGAAAACTGTCTGGCAGTTTCTTAAAAGGTTATTTATAGAGTTATCAACGTGGCCCCGAAATTCCACTCCTAGGTATACACCTTGTTCTCTTCATTAGAGACTTCCTTTGCAGACCTATCAGAATCTTTGTTCTCCATATTAGGAAATAGCTGGCTATTGGTTTGCTTGCTCTTTCCTTGTTGAGTTCATCCACCACGGTCATCAGTAGCAGCAGCATTAACTGTTTTCTGCTCCTTCTGTTTCACTAGATTCGTGCTTTCTTTTTTCCTTCTTCAACCTCAGTCATCTCCACCAAGCTCAGACCAGTGGTTCTCACCCAGCACCAAGTCCTGCTCCTGGCCGCCCACTTGCGAAGCTCCCGTGCCCAGGGTGTGGGGTGGGGCACGGTTCCCCTTTTCGGCTATCAAGACCTTACCACTTCTCTCCTAGATTTCTGAAATGACCTTCCCGGGATTTCTTTGCCTCCACTCCCTCCTCAGGATAGCTCTTCCCTCAGACTGTTGCCAGAAGTCTTACTCAAGCCAAAACCTAATACTGTTCCTCCTTTACTTACAGCCCTTCAACAAATCCCTTCGATCTATAAAATAAAGTCCAAAGACCATAGCAAGATCTATAAGGCTCGGGTGACTTACCTTTTACCTCCCTTATCTTTCCAACGTCCTCTCTGACATTCTCCCTGCAGACCTTACCTCGACCATCCCTTCACGCACCATGCTGGCTCTTTTGTCAGGGACCTTCCAGATGCTGGAAATTTCAGCCTAGAAAAGTACTGTTTGTCCCAAAGCTGCACTGAAATGCCACTCCTTTGTGAAGGCATTACTTCTGGGCACTCCATACATACTTCTATTATAGCACCTCTCACACAATACTTATTTTTTTAAATATATTTTTTTATTGATTTCAGAGAGGAAAGGAGGAGAGCTAGAAACATCAATGATAAGAATCATTGATTGGATGCCTCCTGCACACCCCACACTGGGGATTGAGCCTGAAACCTGGCCATGTGCCCTGACCAAGAATCAAACTGTGACCTCCCAGTTCATAGGTCAATGCTCAACCACTGAGGCACACCAGCTGGGCTATCCTTATCTTTCATATGCCTCCTTCCCTACTGGATTGAGCTCCTAGAATGTAGGGACCACGTCTCACTCTGTTTTGTATCCTGGTTTTTGACCTAGTACTGGGTGCATCTCCAGCTTGCCAGACATGTTCAATGAGTGACTGAGCAAAGAACTGAACGAATAAATAATTGTGTGGAATGAGTCAGAATAAGAGCAGTAAGAAAGGTGCAACTGAACTACTGCTGTAGGATGTTCAGAGGACTGAGTCATATTTATTGGGGAGACCAAAAAAGACTGTGTGCAGAGGAGAGGGGGGTTGGGGACTGGGTGAAAAAGGCAAAGGGACTAAGAAGCACAAACGGTATTTGCAGAATAGTTACAAGGATGTAAAGTACAGCACAAGGAATATAGTCAGTAATGTCATAATAACTATGCATGAGGCCAGGCGGGTGCTTGAAACATTGGGGGACCTCTCTGTAAGGTGGTCTAACCATGACTGTCTAGCCACTCTGCTGTACATCTGAAATGAATAGAGAATAATACTGAATATAAATAGGAAAAAAAAAAGACATGCATGACAAAAAAAGAGTGCATAATTGATTGCAATCTTTCAACTGAATCCTATATACTAGATGGTGCCTTAAAGCAAGATTCCCTGAGATCCAGGCATGGCCCACTCCTTTTCCAATTTCTACCTCAAACTGAAATTAGTTTTACCTTCCATCTCTGGTATCTCTTAGATCTTTAACTTGTTTTAGCTTTGCCTATAGTCATTTAGTTTCTTATAATAATGTATCTACTTGTAAAAGAAGATCTCTTTTTTTTTTTTTTTTAAAAAAAAGGATTTAAGTGGCAGCCTTGGAACTGATCATGTGTTCCTACTCTTGCTTCTTTTTTTTTTTTTTTAAGATATATTTTATTGATTTTTCACAGAGAGGAAGGGAAAGGAATAGAAAGCCAGAAACATCAATGAGAGAGAGACATCGATCAGTCACCTCCTGCACACCCACTACTGGGGCTGTGCCTGCAACCAATGTACATGCCCTTGACCGGAATTGAACCTGGGACCTTTCAGTCCCCAGGCCAACGCTCTATCCACTGAACCAAACTGGTTTCGGCTACTCTTGCTTCTTGAATAGAAGGACCCAATACATGTTGGTTGGAAGAAGTACAGGGTTGCTCAGGCCCCAGTGGGACTTTGAGTTGCTTGGTGAGCACTCATTTCCCTGAGGACTCCTAGGTACTTGGCCAAAAGCGTTCTCCCTATCCTGTGTGTTTGACTGCATTTCTTTCTTTCTTTTTAAAAATATATTTTTATTGATTTCAGAGAGGAAAGGAGAAGAGAGAGATGGAAACATCAACGATCAGAATCATTGATTGGCTGCCTCCTGCACGCTCCCTCCTGGGGATCAAACCTACAACCTGGGCATGTGCCCCTGACCGGAATCGAACCCAGGACCCTCCAGTCCGTAGGCCAATGCTCTATCCCCTGAGCCAAACTGGGTAGGGTTGCATTTCTTTCCATTTTCAATTCCTTGGGGTTGCACCTTGTTGCACACGGATCTTCTGAGCTTAGAACACCGAAGGCCTGTGTTATCCTCACAGCTCAGCTCCCGTGGTGCCGATAGGCCTCACTGCAGTTAATGTTCACCATTTCCACCACTGGCTGAGTTGTCTTTAAGTCTGAACGAATGAACAAACACACATCCGTAGGGGGCTCGGGTCTATTTGGTGACAGGTGCGCTGTTTCTGTGACTGGCGTCCCTCTCAGGCACATGTTACCCTCCTTCCCAAAAAGAGAAGAGGGTTCACAGCACAGAAAAATCCAGCCCACAGGCAGTTCCCGAAGGCCCAATCAACGAGCAAAGTCTACCCCCTTCTGGAACTTTCCTGAGAGCCTATTGTATACAGAACCCTGCAGGGAACGTGGAACCCAATCTCTGGATTCCCAGGTCTGGGCTTGACTTACCAGGCGATAATGGGATGTCTGTGTTTTCTGTAGCGTAAAGGGATGCCTCCTAGCAGAACTGTCTTTTATATATTGTCTTCCCTCCCTCCATTGTAGACAACTATGCTCACTGGCCTTCTCTCTTCCTAACAGGTCCCCATGTGCAAAGGGCCGGACTTTCTCCATCCAGGCATGGACCTCTGGGTTTAAGCCTGTCAGTGTGTCCTATCCCACTGAGTCCAGTGACTGCTATAGGAATGGCCCACGGCCTAAAACCGTCTAATTGGAGTGAACTCAGGAGTCTGCAGGGCACGTAGGGACTCAGACTCTTCTCAGCCTGGCCAGTGGTGTGTCCTAGTTCTGCTGCTGCCATAGTGGGAAGTGGGAAGCTGGAAGCTGCCAGGAGCGAGGAGGGGTTGCATCATGTGGTGACAAAAGAATGAGTCCACCAAGGAAGCAGAGCCACGACCTGGAAACCTGTAGTTTGAGTCCTGGGTCACATTGTTCCTGATCCCTCATTAGCCAACACATTCTCTTTATTGCTTAAGCCAGTTGGCGGTTGTTTTATTTCATTGGGAGCATGAAACTTTCTAGTTGATACCCTTAGATTATAAACTATGTGACAGAAGAGATTGTGTCTGTCTTGATGACCATGGTACCCACCCCCTGGCACATTAGGAGGCATGCGATAAATGAGTGCTGACTGAATACACATCAGCCGGAAGGCACACGTTCTATAAATCCCCTTTACTGATGTGACTGCAAGGAACCTAGTGTTCTACAGGAAAGTGATGTGGCTTTAGAAGCCAGGATCTCACCCCAACCCAAGGCTTTATATATATATATATATATTTGTTGTTGTTGTTTTTGATTTTATTTTTACAGAGGAAGGGAGAGGGATAGAGAGTTAGAAACATCAATGAGAGAGAACATCGATCAACTGTCTCCTGTACGCCCCCCACCGGGGATGCACCCGCAACCAGGATACATGCCCTTGACCAGAATGGAACCTGGGACCTTTCAGTCCGCAGGACGATGCTGTAACCACTGAGCCAAACTGGTTTGGGCAAAAAATATATATTTTATTGATTTTTTTACAGAGAGGAAATGAGAGAGAGCTAGAAACATCGATGAGAGAGAAACATTGATCAGCTGCCTCCTGCATACCTCCAAATGGGGATGTGCCTGCAACCAAGGTACATGCCGTTGAACCGGAATCAAACCCGGGATCTTTCAGTCCAGAGGCGGACGCTTTGTCCACTGAGCCAAACCAGTCAGGGATCCAACTCAAGGCTTTTGCTAACCACCAGGAAGTTTCCCTGGAAATAGGTGGTGTCTCTGAGAAGGCCCCAAAGTAGCAGCACCCCCACTACTTTCCTGCAAATCTTGAACTGAATTCGAAGTAAGATAGCAGTAAGCTAGATGAGGACCAAAAAGATCTTTTATTACTTATAAAACTTTTATTACTAATAAAATAACCTTTATGACTAATAAAGCTGAGAGGAGAGGACATGGCTTATAGCATCAGGCTGATGAGCGTCTCAATACCCAACCTCAGAATTAGACGGACGTGGCCAGAATGGGCCTCCCTTTCCCGCCCTGAGGGAGCAGTGTTGCTTCCCAAGAAGAAAGAAAGAGAAGATGGTGGGAGGCACAGTTTCTCCTTCCAAACCCATCAGTCATATGAAACCACTTCCTCCCGGAGAAGAACGAGGGGGCGGAGGGAAGGCAGGCGTGGTATGCTAATTGGGCTCTTTCACAAGGAAGGAAGCCGCCAGGGTGGGAAGACAGGTCTCCAGAACACACAGCAAGTGTGATTCGGTCAGGTCAATGGATTCTGCTTTGTTTTCCACCTTAATGGCTTATTTTTCAAAGGGTGGAATGTGTTTGCTGTCTCAAGTATTCTCCATGGAATCACCGACACACCACAGTAATACCAAGCTCCCAAAGGAGTTAGAAACCCTTTAAAATCATGCAAAATTCAAAGGGAGAAACAAGAAGGATTCACGATACACTTACATAACCAGGGGCACCAGGTGGCAATAATCCTGGTGCTGGCTCATCACACACCGTGCCCATCAAAGGCATTTCAAGAGCACTGAAATCTCACACCTGTCCATTTCTTTCTGGATGATCTCAGAGCCACACTGCACCCATTTAGTCACCAGGAGAGCACAGCCAGTTTAACTCCTTGGTGGCACAGGGAAATGGCACTTCACAGTGAATTCCAGGAAACCGAGGGCCACACGAGACAGGAAGTGTGTGACCATGTTCCCAATTTCCCCAACGTCAAGGCTGGGGGCTGAGAGCATTTTTCAAAACAAATGTCAGTGGAGCAATGTGACTGTCAGCCACGTGCTTTCGATTTTACTTACCTGGAATCTTTTTCCTGCTTCAGGCTTTTGAGTGTGTTTGTTTTCAAGGTAAACATTGACCATCCAGGCTTTAAGAGGCTTTCCCAAAAAAACATTGTTTTGTAAATGTGACCTTTGGTGGACAAATGAATGACCAGATCAACTGGGCAATAATATCCCCACCCCCCAAATTAGCCAACAGCACATTTAAAAGTCAGTGGGGCCGAAACCGGTTTGATAGATGCTCAGTGGATAGAGGATCGGCCTGCGGACTGAAGGGTCTCAGGTTTGATTCCGGTCAAGGGCATGTACCTCGGTTGCAGGCACATCCCCAGTAGGGGGCGTGCAGGAGGCAGCTGATCGATGTTTCTCTCTCATTGATGTTTCTAACTATCCCTCTCCCTTCCTCTCTGTAAAAAATCAATAAAATATATTTTAAAAAAAAGTCAGTGGGTTTTAGTGGAAACTATGGTGTTGGCTATTTTTTTTAAAATACATTTTTATTGATTTCAGAGAGAAAGGGTGAAGGAGAGAGCAATAGAAACATCAATGATGAGAGAAACCAAGATGGCGGCATAGGCAAACACCTAAACTGCTGCCTGCACAACAATTTCAAAACTACAACTAAAAGACAAAATGGACATAATCCAGAACCACAGAAAGGCTGGCTGAGTGGAAATTCTACAACTAGAAGGAAAGAGAAAAGCACACGGAGACTCAGAGGAGCTGCAGGAGGCAGAGATACTGAGACGCGCACGTGGAGAGGACTGGCAACTGAGTGCATGGCTGGCTTTCTCAAGTGGGAGGGAGACAAAAGCTCCTGACTGCTCTGAACTCCAGTTCTGGGTGAGACTCTGGGGACCCATACTCATTTGGTGAGAAACTGGACTGTCTGGCAGCAGGTGGAACTCGAGGGCAGCAGCAACTACCATGGGATACTGATTCACAGGGGCTTATTAGGGCAGGGCTAATGGGAAACCAATGCTGTCTGCTCCACCCTGAGACTCTGCCCTATTCAAACTGAGCACAGTGGCTTTTTGCAAGTCTTGTCTCATAAGGGTGTCTCTAGCACAGAAGGTCTCCCAGCTTAGACACAGCTGATCCTCACAGCCAATTGGCCTGGAGGTCAATTCCTCCCAGTGATACCAACAACAATCAAGGCTTAACTACAACAAGACTGTGCACACAGCCTGCAAAGGGGTGCACAAAGAGTGTCCACCTTAGGTGATTGGGGAGGCTGAGCCACTGGGCCCTATAGGATACCTAGCACACAAAGCAACTCTACCAACTAAGGAGAGCAGCGGAGACAAAGAAGCATATCACAAATGAAAGAAATGGAGGAAAGCAAACTACTGGATACAGAGTTCAAAACCACAGTTATAAGGTTTTTCAAGAATTTCCTAGAAAAGATGGATAAATTTAGCAAGACCCAAGAGGAGATGAAAAAGGGTCAATTAGAAATCAAGCATACACTGACTGAAATAAAAAATACAATACAGAGATCTAACAGCAGACTAGAGGATCACAAGAATCAAATCAAAGATTTGAAATAAAAAGAAGCAAACAACACTCAACTGCAAAAGAAAAAGAAAAAAGAATCCAAAAATATGAAGATAGTGTAAGGAGCCTCAGGGACAACTTCAAACGTACCAACATCAGAATTATGGTGGAGCCAGAAGAGAGAGAGCAAGATACTGAAAACCTATTGGAAGAAATAATGACTGAAAACTTCCCTCACTGGTGAAAGAAATAGATTTACAAGTCCAGAAAGTGCACAGAATCTCAAACAAAAGAAATCCAAAGAGGACCACACCAAGACACACCATAATTAAAATGCCAAGAGAAAAAGACAAAGAGAGAATAATAAAATCAGCAAGAGAAAAACAGTTAGTTACCTACAAGGGAGCACCCATATGAGTGTCAGCTGATTTCTCAACAGAAACTATTCAGGCCAGACAGGAATGGCAAGAAATATTCAAAGTGATGAATAGCAAGAACTACAACCAAGATTACCCTACCCATGCTGAAACTGGTTTGGCTCAGTGGATAGAGTGTCAGCCTGCAGACTGAAAGGTCCCGGGTTCAATTCCGGTCAAGTGCACGTACCTTGGTTGTAGGCACATCCCCAGTGGGGGTTGTGCAGGAGGCAGCTGACAGATGTTTCTCTCTCATCGATGTTTCTGACTATCTCTCTCTTCCTCTCTGTAAAAAATAAAAAATATTTTTTAAAAAGATTACTCTATCCAGCAAAGCTATCATTCAGAATTGAAGGTCAGATAAAGAGCTTCACAGATAAGAAAAAGCTAAAGGAGTTCATCAGCACCAAACCAGTATTATATGAAATGCTGAAAGGTACTCCTTAAGAAAAGGAAGAAGAAGGTAAAGATAAAAATTATGAACAACAAATACATATCTATCAACAAGTGAATCTAAAAATCAAGTGAATAAAAAAATCTGATGAACAGAATAAATTGGTGAATATAATAGAATCAGGGGCATAGAAAGGGAGTCCACTGACAATTCTCAGGGGAAAAGGGATGAGGGGGTGCGGGAAGAGACTGGACAAAAATCGTACACCTATGGATGAGGACAGTGGCTAAGAGCATTATGGGCAGAGGGTGGGATGGGAACCAAGTGAAGGGGAGCTATGGGGGAAAAAAGAGGAATTGTAATAATCTGAACAATAAAGATTTATTAAATTGAAAAAAAATAATAAAAACAAGAAACATCAATAATGAGAGAGAATCATTGATTGGCTGCCTCCTGCACGCCCCTACACTGGGGGTCAAGCCGGGAACTGAACCATAACCTCCTGGTTCATAGCTCAACGCTCAACCACAGAACCACGCCAACTGGGCTGTTGGCTGTTTAATGTGACTCTAAACACAGTGTGAACCAGGATGCCTCAAACCCAGCATGGATCTCCTCTGGTCTGGCTGCTAAGACAGAGCCTTGAGCTTTGATCTCACCCTGAGCAGCTCTCTGGTGGACTTTTTCCGGAAGCCACTAAGCAGACTTGGCTGGCCAGTCCTGGGCAAGGTCCCAAGCTGACAATGGAAACCCACAACACAGCAGCTGGAGACAATGTGTTCCCAGCCCGCTCTCCTCAAATGCGAAGCTATTTTCTCGTCTATTACCTGCCCCTATTTTTACCATCAAGAGCTCTCCACGCCACTTGGGCTGTCAATAATTGGCGGTGAGTTTTGCAATGACCAACTGCTCAGAATCAATTCCGTGGAACTGCACAGGAGCCACGTCCAAAAACAGCAGATCTGGGGGTTGCTCAGCTGCTTACCTGTCCTCCAGTCGCTGGCTGGAAGAACCTGAAACCTGAGCCACGTCCTCAAATGCCGGTTCCGAGCACGTGGTAGATATTTGCGAAATTCTCTGGTGGATTGATGATTGACTAATGTGTACCTAGAGGGAGAGGAGGAGCAGTCCATGAGGAGTTGCTGTGTAATTCACAGCGAAGAGCGGGTTTTCCTGCTGACTCATAACTCTCCTTTTTAATTTCATAACAAAGACCCCAGAGAGAGATTTGGGTAAGACACTAGGCCTCAGGGAAAAGCCGCTGAAGTCTGTTCTTCTCTAAGACAAGCAAATAGGGAACCGGGCACTAGGAAGGCACATCTCAGTCTTTGCTCACCCACAGCACCAACCAACCAGGGGCCCTCTGTGAAGCTGGACCTCCCCTCTCCTCCAAGCCGATTGGAGACATGGCCCAAGGCTTCTGCTCACACGCAGCATGGAAGGAGCCAGTGGCGCCTCTCACCATGACCTCAAAATGATGCTCTCCAATCACTTGAGCACCAGGAGGTATACACTTAGAGACATTCTGTCACTGGGGCAGCCTCGAATGGAGGTTTTCTTTTCCGTCTTTCCTCGGTATCCTGATCGGGTGGGTTTGGGGCCAGAGACTCTCCCAGGGCAGCAACCTCGGAGGAGGTGCTTGTTCACGGGCGAGAGGGCGAGGGGGCAGCCGGCTGCAGCCTGGAGCTGCTCAAGCTCCCAGGAGCCCCGCCTGCTCAGGCAGAGATTCACAGGCCTGCCTGTGCCTCAGGATCCCACATGGTGCTTCTGTACATTGGCCTTAGCCACGCAGCCATCCTGGGGCCTAGTGTTCGCAGCAGAGACCGAGACAACAGAACCAGGGCGATGCCAGCCCTGCTTGTATACTGACCTGAGGGTCAAATAATCATGCTAGGGGGCAACTTTGGTTCTGTTTCTGCTGTGCCTGCTTCCGCCTGGGAGAGGTAGACCCGGTTGTCAGCTGTGGGAAAAAACAGCCAGAGCTGCTATTTGCACCCTGAAGTGCAAGCTGGGTAAAAATAGTGCTAGCAGCTCGGGCCAGCTTCAAACCCCACTGCAGAAAGAGATTATTTTTGGAAGAGAAGATTTCCCTCCCCACCCACAGATCTGAAAATGGTCACCTCCCCGGAGAAGAAGGGGGGCGACACTCCCACGCAAAGGCCAAATCCATCCCCCTCTCCACACCCCTGCCCAGGCTGGAAATGCCTGCCCCTGACGGCCAGGCCAGGCCCCAGCACAGACTTGCAGGTGGCCTCATTCAAGGTACAGTGGGAATTGATGAACTTTGACCACAGCGCGAGCAGGCAGATGTCCGAACTTGGATGCGGCCACTGTCCTGTTTATTATTACTGTTAAGCTATTTGTTTGCCTTTCAAAACAGGAAGGAAAAAAATTGCCAAGGGAGTACATGAGACCCCAAAACATCAGCTTAGATGATCTACTGCTTGAGAGCCGGGAAGTCAGTTTGGCTCTAAGTTAATATGGCTATAAAATGATGAACAAAATTCCCATCAGCCTGGCCCAGTTCTAGTTCTGCATTTGGAGTTTCCTGACAGCTGGGGCCTGAAACTCTTACCTTGTGGACTGGGTGTCGGGATCCTGGGGTCTCTTTCAGGTTCAGGAAGTGACCCAGGCAGCAACTGATTGCAGGACAGCCACTTCTTTCTTCTGAGGGAAAAGGTATTTTTAGATCCATGGAAGTATGTAGATTATAGTACTTGTGCAACTCTAGAGAAACATAGGCATGTAGATAGTTGCTGGGATATGGAAAAACAGTGGAGAAAAAAACACCAGATTAATAGTGTTCTTAAAGGGCTCTATAGTCTACAAGTGCCCAGGTACCCAAAGCCAAGCCCAATATTTTCAGAAAGCAAGGGGGCAATACCCCAAATCCTACTACCTCCACCTGAACCTCCTTCTTCAAAGATCCAGGAACTCAAACGGATCTTCTCCTTTGAGGAAACATACCTAGGCGTGCCTAACCAACAAACAAGGGGAGAAGATGACAACATATCACTCCCCAACTTCTCAGCACCTCCTAGCAACACATGCAGAGACCTTCATCTCTCCCCGAACCCCCACGTGGCCGCGAGCACTGGAGTAGCGACAAGAGGGAGGGGCCGCTGGGTGGCCATGGGAGAAATGGGAAAGACGGGAGGACCTTGGGCCTGCAGGCAGCTGACTGCAGCCTGGCTTTTCCTCTGGCCTCCCAGGCCTAGGTTTTTGGCTTGTCTTTGCAACTTTCTAGTTGTGTGACTGAGTCACATTACCTTTTAAAACCTCACTTTAACCTTGGAGAAGAGAGGTGATAATGCCCGGCCGGGGGTGCTGAGGACAGGGGGCAGCAGCATATGCAGAGCATGTGTTCAGTGCCCGGCCCGGAGGAAGGGATGCTGTGAGCCCAGCGTCCATGCTATTTTCCTCCGGTCCGTCATGGACCCGTCATGGACCCGTCATGGACCCTGGGCCAGACTCTGCAGTCTCTCCTGCTCCTCGCTGCCAGATGATGGCAATTGACCAAATGACTGAAGTCTTAGCTCCGTGAGAAACGCACTGCATTCACAGGAAGTACTGAAAACGTCCCCCCACGTTATGAGGCCTCGCTGCACCCTGCCCTTCACTGGCGGCGGACCTTCACCTCTCCGCTCCCACCCACTTCCCCCCACCTTATCAAAAGGCCAGAAATAGACTCTCCCTACTCAGAGGTCTCTGCCAACGGGGAGCTCTGGCCAGTGGGGGGCTGGGTCAGCGCTGCGTTCTCAGGGGAGGCTGGCCACAGAGAGGCGGCCCCCGAGCCCCTTTCCAAGTCTCATCAACCGGCGACAAGGTGCGGGGAGAGCTGTTGCTTTGCTGGGTCAGAGCTCTGTGCGCTGTTTGTTCTCAGGCTCTGAGACTCCCGGGGGCCTGGGGAACACGGCTGTGGATCCCCTCGATTGGTCCTCTCCAGGTTTCCACTTGCCAAGTTGAGAAATCCAGGGAGTGCTGACTCCGGCCCAGGCACGGAATGAGCTCAGGTCTGTCGCTCGCTGACCTCACCCGGAGGATTGTAGGCCAAGGTGGCCAGGCTCGCGCTCCCCTGCAGCCTAAGTCAGCAGGCTCCTGAGTCAGCTCTCTTCACCTTCCTATTAATAGCCACTGCTTTGGCTGGCTCCACTCGCAGTATGATTACCCTTTAATAATATATCTCAAACAAGGAAGCAGCGAACTTCCTGGAGCTAGGTTACCGAGGGCCTGAGAGCGCACGCTCCGTCCGGAAGGCAGCGGCCGCGGCTGATTTTCTGCAGCCGCAGTTGTAGCCGGGGAGAGGTTATGAGGGTGACTAAGTCGGTGGCCTTTGAGACAAGTCACTGCTTTGGGGGTTCTGTCCTGCTGAGCTCTCGCTGGTTTAGGGCAGGAGACAAGCGTGCAGGATCACTTTATTTTACTGTGATTACCACCGATAATCCTGGGCAAGCATGAAAAAGCGTGGTTCTTATGCAAGAGGGCAGATCCCTCAGCTCCCCTGGATGGAAGCTGTGGACCAAGCTGGAATGAGTCCCTACCAAGGTCAACTTTTCTCTGACACTACAGTAACAAGTGGCCTACTTAGAAAGGCTTGGGTTTCTGGATGGGACAGGCTGCCAAGAGCTAACCGTCCCATCCAGAAAAGTTTAAGCCACCTCTGTCTCCCCAGGAGAAGCAGACACGCTAAACCAGTGGTTCTCAGCCTTCTTTTAATACAGCTCCTCATGTTGTGGTGACCCCCAACCATAAAATTATTTTTATTGCTACTTCATAACTGTAATTTTGCTACTGTTATGAACTGTATGTAAATATCTGATATGCAGGATGTATTTTCATTGTTACAAATTGAACATAATTAAAGCATAGTGATTAATCACAAAAACAATATGTAATTATATATTGTGAAATATTTATTTCTAATTACAAATAAATGAAATTTTGTCTTGAATTGTGGTGTAGCATGGGCAACAGTCTTCATATAACAGTAAACTACATTGCTACATTTTGCTACACCGAGGAGCGGTGTGTTGGTTCCTAAGACCATGGGAAATATGTGTTTTCTGATGGTCTTAGGCGACCCCTGTGAAAGGGTCGTTCGATCCCCAAAGGGGTCGAGACCCACAGGTTGAGAACCGCTGCGCTAAACACTCCTTAGAGTTAGGTTTATGCTGATAAGCAGTGTTGCTGGGTCACCCTGTAACAGTTTCAGCATTCCTGTTCTCTGTGGGCCTGGATGGGAAAAACGCTCACGTTCAAGAGCCAGAAACCCGGGTTCAAGTTCTGACACAGTCTGTTAGCTGAGAGGGTTAGGACATTTCCTACCTTTCTGGAACCGGGAGCCTCCATCTTCTCATGTATGTAAAAGGTGCCATAATCTCTCCTGAAATGGTGTTAATAAGTTAAACGAGACCAGTTTTGGAAAATATGACTCATGTAGTGCCTGGAATATGTACATGCTTAATAAATGGTCCAGAAAATAAAAGGGGAGAAACCAAGATGGCGGCATAGGTGAACACCTAAACTGCTGCCTCGCACCACAATTTCAAAACTACAACTAAAAGACAGAATGGACATCATCCAGAACCACAGGAAAGCTGGCTGAGGGGAAATTCTACAACTAGAAGAAAAGAGAGGGCCTCACGGAGACTCAGAGGAGCTGCAAAAAGCTGAGGTACAGAGACACGCTCGTGGAGAGGGCAGGTGGAGGAGGGTCTGGCTGGCTTCCTCTAGTGGGAGGGAGACGAAAAATCCCCACTGCACTGAATCCCACTTCTGACTGCACTGAACCCCAGTCCCAGGCGAGACTCATATGGGGGAGTCTGGACTGTTGTGAAAAGGAAGGAGTGCAGGGAAACTTAGGGGAGCCACGAAAGGCAGTGCCTCTGGCTTTCTCTAGCGGGAGGAAAACAGAACTTCCCAACAGCACTGAAATCCAGGACCATCTGCACTGAACCTCAGTTTGGGGCGAGACCCTGGTGACCCAGACTCACACGGGTCCCTAGAGCACATGGAAACTCAGGGGAACCGGAAAGGCAGAGGTCTAGAGGCAAGCACGCATGCGCAGACACAGCTGATCCTCACAGCCAATTGGCTTGGAGGTCAATTCCCCGCCAGGGATACCAACAACAATCAAGAATTAACTATAACAAGACACAGTCCACAAAGGGGTGCACCAAGAGTGTCCACCTCAGGTAACTGGGGAGGCAGAGCTACTGGGCCACATAGGACACCTAGCACACAGAAAATAAAAGGGAGGGAAACGTGAATGCAAACCAAGGCCCTCCAAGCCATACTTGTGAAAAAAAAAAATTAAAAAAAAATGATAGCATCTCCAAGTGTGCAGAGTTACGATATCAGTGTCTCTGACATAAAGGCTGGTGGGAACATATAGAACTTCGCTTCCCTTCTCTAGATTCATTCCATTGAAAAGTCACAAGGAGAGGCCCATCTGGACTGTAATAAGCCTTGCTAAGGCCACAGTGAGGAGTGTCCTAGGTCCATTTATCAGAAGTCTCACAGTTCATAAACCACTACTGGCATGAAGAAGAATAGGTAGGCCTGGCCAGTGTGGCTCAGTGATTGAGCATCAACCCCATCACCTGGAGGTGGCCAGTTCAATTCCAGGACAGGGCATATGCCTGGGTTGTGGGCTTGTTTCCCGGTAGGGGGCATGCAGGAGGCAGCCAATCAGTATTTCTCTCTGATCAATGTTTCTATCTATCTCTCCCCTTCCTTTCCTCTCTCTCTAAAATTAATAAAAACATATTTTTTAAAAAAATAGGTATGCTCAGTGGAGTGGAGGGATTGAGCAAAAAAAAAACAAAAAACCAAAAAACTCATGGATGTGGACAACAGCGTGGTCATTGTAGGGGTAGGGAAGATGAGTGGAGGTGGAAGAGGAAGAGAGGGGATAAATGGTGATGGAAAAAATTAAAATTTAATTTAAAAAATAAATAAAAGAGCATGATTGCTGGAGGGGGTAAGAAAAGAGGAAGAATGGGTAGGTGAAGGTTAGGGAAGGGTATTCGTGTTCCACTACTGTGTGCTTATCTACATTTCAAGGTCCCCCGTAAAAGGAGCAGGTCGGCCTGACCTTAGGGTGAACCCTGCTATCAGCAAGGCCAAAGGAGAAACCAAATATCACACATGCCCTGTATTCCAACCTGCCGAGAAGTAATGTGCTCCCCCAAACACCTGCTTATTCCATGGCAAAAAGTTGGGTCTCTTTAACACAGCTGACTGCTTCAAGTCTGGGTGGGGTGTGGGGAGTGTGGGGTGCCAAACTTGGTTCTTGCTACAGCTTGCTTCCTCCCTGGTTACCAACAGCAGGCACCTATCTGATGGGAGGCAGCCAACGCTCCTGGCAGCACCAAGTGGGGCAAGTCCCAGCATGACCTGCCCCCAACTGGGCACTGGCTGGGGCTGGTGCCGGGGAGGAGAGAGCTGGGCTTGAATTGACTTAGGCTCATATTCGGGGAAGTCGCCTCAAATTCCCCTCACCGCAGTAGGCAAAGGAGCAGGATTTCCCAGGACACTTCTTTAAGAATGAAAGGTCCTTATTCCCCCCTGGGACCTATCCTTGTTATTAACACTCCACAGGACTGTTTCTATAGTATATGTGACTGTTGGGAGGGGTGAGCACACTGGGATTCACTTACATGCATCAGAGACCACCCAACTTAAGCATCAGTCACCTGACACTACTCACTCCTTCAGTCACTGAACAAATACTTTTTAAAAATATATATTTTATTGATTTATTACAGAGAGGAATAGAGAGTTAGAAACTTGGATGAGAGAGAAACATCAATCAGCTGCCTCCTGTACGCCCCCTACTGGGGATGTGCCCACAACCAAGATACATGCCCTTGACTGGAATTGAACCCGGGACCTTTCAGTCCACAGGCCGACGCTCTATCCACTGAGCCAAACCGGTTTCGGCAACAAATACTTTTTTTATATGTATATATATATTTTTTTATTGATTTTTTTACATAGAGGAAGGGAGAGGGATAGAGAGTTAGAAACATAGATGAGAGACATCGATCAGCTGCCTCCTGCACTTCCCCCACTGGGGATGTGCCCGCAACCAAGGTACATGCCCCTGACCAGAATCGAACCTGGGACCTTTCAGTCCACAGGCTGACGCTCTATCCACTGAGCCAAACCGGTCTCGGCAACAAATACTTTTTGAACATTTATTCACACCAGTACGGTTCTGGGTTCTGAATTGCTGAATAAAACTAAGACGGTGTCTACCCTAGGAGGACAGTCAGACAATGAATATGACAATTGATATGTAATAGCATATTGTGATACATCCAACTGGGAGGTGTACTCAGCTATGGTAGTAGAGAATGTGGTGGTGGGGAAGGTGTCTGATTTAGATGAGAGGGTCAGGGGGGTGCATTTAAGGACTTGTTGGCGGGTGGGGGGTGCTTCCGTGGCAGTTGCCCATGAAGGTCTGTCTCCCCTCACTGCTCTGTGAAGTTCCCTTCTCTCCTAATGCAAAGCTCTGTGAACCTGGAAAGAAATATTGTGGTTAACTGGGCCCAAACTCATAAGCAGAGTCTAGCAGCCATTGTGTGCGTCAGAAGCTGCTCATGCACACACTCTTCCTCTTAGGGAAAAGCCACAGATTGAGCTTTCAGCCTCCTGCCATCTGAGTTAATTATCATGAGGAAATTCCTGTTTTTTGTCTCTCAACCAATGAACTGAGACTTGCCCTGTCCAATCAGAACTGAAGCTTTATTTGCATAACATTGGACCAATCAGAAATGGGTGGCAACTTTATAAAAGGCTGCCTCCCCTGTGTTTTAGGAGTGTATTCTTGGTATCCCACTAGCTGCATTCCCCCATCTGCAAACTGCTTACCTGAATGTAATATTCCCCTTTCCACACCTCAAATGAGGAAAGGGTACATCAGCCAGGGTTGCAGTGAAGAAGATTCTGGGAGAAGAAAGGGGGACACAAAATCTTTCTTCCAGCCCTAATCAGTTTGGCTCAGTGGATAGAGCATCAGCCTGCAGACTGAAGGGTCCCAGGTTTGATTCCGGTCAAGAGCATGTATCTTGGTTGTGGGCACATCCCCAGTGGAGGGTGTGCACGAGGCCGCTGATTGATGTTTCTAACTCTCTCTCTCCTTTCCTCTCTGTAAAAAATTAATACATTAAAAAAATCTTTCTTCCATGTCTTCTTCTGTGCATATATTTACTTTTCTTTTCATCCTCCCCAACTCCCCACCCTCCCACTCTCAGACACCCATCTGGACTCTGTCTAGGGCCTTTCTGGCTCACTTGTTTCTTTATAAGCTCTTCCTTGTTCCTGTTCCCCCACCAAGTTCTCATCACTGCGAGGACATTGCCTTACCTGGCACAGCCCAGAGAGGCCCTTCATGGGCTCATTGTCTTTGAAAACGGTTTTCTCCAAGGCCCCCACAATCCTGCCCGTGAATCTCCAGAAGCCAATAGCTTTGACCTGCAGCAGATAAAACTCACCATTCCTGCTGGGCCAGCAGGCTAATTATAGTGTCTTCTTTCTAGAACTCTTTATCTCAAGGTTGTTTTCCTAAATTAGCATTAGTGAGGCTGATATCAATGCCATCTACCCCCTGCTTTAAGGAGTTGGCCCTCTAGACAGCTTGGAACCAGCCCAGGCATTGGAGACAGATAGACCTGGAATCACAGCTCTCACCTTTACCAACTTTGTGACCTTGGGCAAGTCAAGAGTCTCTTCTGGGCCTCGGGTTCCTTACATGCAAGATGAGGAGGAGGATAATACCTAGTCTGCAGAGTTTGTGTAAGAATTAGCCACGAGGTAGGCAAAACGATGGAATGTGATAGATACCCTGTAAATGAGAGTCTTTGTTATTATATCAGATCTAAATGACCTGACGAATTTTTCCAGTGCCTTTTAGGAAGATGAATGATTGTTCTGTTAAGAATGGTGACCAAGCCCGGGCGGTGTGGCTCAGTGGTTGAATGTTGACCATGAACCAAGAGGTCACTAGTTTGATTCCTGGGCCAGACACATGTCCAGGTTGCGGGTCTGATCCCCAGTAGAGAGCATGCAGGAGGCAGCTGATCAGTATTTCCCTCTCATTGATGTTTTGATCTCTCATCTCTCTCCCTTCCTCTCTAAAAACCAATAAAAACACATTTAAAAAAACAAACCAAAAGAATGGCGGCCAGGTCTACATTTCACTATTTGTAGCTCTTTAATTTGTGTATTGCTAAGAACCAGGTGAAAGTAGGACACTTCGGGACGTGGTAAAGGGCATGGATCCCAGAATCTCCTATTGGAAAGAATTCTGAGAAAACTCTAGTCCAAGTTTTTGCTATTGGACATGACTGAATCTGAAGCTCAGACAGATGGAAATCTCCAATTCAGAGCTCAGCAGCCATCACCAACACTGCCCCAGCAGTACTGCTCCACGGATCTCACACAGTTCATTGTATTTATGTCACTCATTCAACGATTAATCCAATAAACATTTATGGAGCACCTACTATGTGCTGAGTACCATTTAAAGCATATAGGAGAGAGAGAGGGTGGGCAGGAAGAGAGAGAGGAAGAAAGAAAAAAAGGAAGGAAGAAAAGAAAGAAAGAAAAGAAAAGGATAGAAAAGAAAAGAAAAAAAGCAATAAGAAAACTAAAGCCCTAGCCAATTTGGCTCCATGGATAGAGCATCAGCCTACAAACATGCAGGAGACAGCCAATCAATGATTCTCTCATAGATGTTTCTATCTCTTTCTCCCTCCCCCTTCCTCTCTGAAATCAATTTTATATATATATATATATGAAACTAAAACAAGGTACCAGTACAGTAAGTAATGGTGGAGGGTGATGAGGTAGGATGGCCGGAGAAGTCCTCTCTGAAGAGATGACATCTGGGTTGAGACCTGATGGATGAGAAGGAGCCAGACGCAGGAGGATGGGAGACAGCATCCTAGCAGCAGAGACATCAGGGCAAAGTGTCCAAGCAGAAACAAGCTTGGAGTGCTGAAGGCTCAGAAGTAATTTCCAGGTGGTTGTGGGTAGCGAAACTGCAGGTGGCAGGGTATGAAGCCTGGAAGGTTACATTTTATTGTAATTGCAGCGTTTTGAGCTGAGGCCCAGCAAGGTCTACTTTATGCTTTAAAAAGATCGCTGCAGCTCTTCTTGGATATGTGCTATAAGTGGCATGAGTGAAAGTAAAGAGACCAGTTAAGAAGGTTGCTGCAGAAGTCCAGGCAAGGGCAGAAGGGGCTTGAACCAGGTTGCAGCAGTGGAGAAGGTGAAGACTGGCCAGGTGGGAAATATAATTTGGGGACAGAGTCAACAAGAATTGCCTGTGGGTTAGAGATGGGGAGAGGGAGGAGTGATAGAAAAAGAGCAATCAAAGATGACTTCTAGATTTTTGAACCTACTAAACTGGGAGGACAGTAGTGCTGTTTAAGAGATGGGATAGTTTGGGACATTATCCTCCCCTAGACTGTAAATTCCCTGAGAACTGGGTCGCTAACTCTCTTATTCACTGTGGTATGCTCAATGTATGGCTTGCAGAACAATAAAAGCAACTACCAATAATTGATTGTTGAATACATACCCAGCACTGTGCTCTGTACTTTGTGTTCTTTCTCATTTAATTTTCACAAGAGAACTGTGAGGAGATACTTGCTTGGATCCTCCTTTTACAAACAGGGAGTTAGGTTCGGAGAGGATCTGGGACAGCCTCACAGTCTCAGAGCTATTAAGTGGTAAAGCTTAACAGCGGTACGTCTGGCTCCAACTCCTATGCTCCTCACCTCTACACAACATCACAGAGTCAGGAGGGTAGATGGGTGGTTGGTTGGATAGATGGATCAAAGGATACATGAATGGATTAACTGGCAGAAGAAAGCATCACATAATGAAAATCATTTATACCCAAGTGTCTCTCTGAAAGTGGCACATTTTCAAAATGGAAAGATTTATGCCTGAAAGGGAAAAAATAGAAGAGTCAAGCATAAATTCCCACTAGGGCAGTGGTTGGCAAACTGCAGCTCTTGAGCCACATGCGGCTCAGGAGCCGAGGTTTGCCGCTCTGTTGACTAAGGAGTTTGCTGACCACTGACCTAGACTCTCGATTCCAATAATTACAGGCTGTTGTTGTTCCTTGTGATTAAGCCCCTATCCCAGTGGTCGGCAAACTCACTAGTCAACAGAGTGGCAAACAGCGGCTCTCGAGTCACATGTAGCTCTCAAGCTGCAGTTTGCGGACCACTGCCTAGGGTTACTTGCAGGAATTCAGAGGAGCTAGAATTCGCTTAGGGGGAAAGGGGGTGGATATAGAAAGCTCTAGAAAGCTGTTAAATTAAAAAAAAAAAAAAAACAGCTTAGAAATTTGACAAAATTATCTTTCCAGGGAGCATTTCCTAGTATCTTCCCTACCTTCCTGTCCCCCACCCTCCTGCCCCAAGTGAATTGGTATTACTTTAAGAGCCTTAGGATCAAATGAAATATATATATATTTAAATATATTTTTATTGATTTCAGATAGGAAGGGAGAGGGACAGAGAAAGAAAAACATCAATGAGAGAGAATCATTGATCGGCTGCCTCCTGCATGCCCCTTACTGGGGCTCGAGACTGCAACCAGGCATGTGCCCTTGACTGACATCTAACCTGGGACCCTTCCATTCCCAGGCCTGTGCTTTATCCACTGAGCCAAACTGGCTAGGGCCACATGAAGTATTTTTGTATTTGCAAACTATATTCTGAGAACTTTAATCAAAACAAAGGAGGAAAATATTGCTGTGAATCAGGCAGCTCAGAACCTGGAGCTACTCTGGAGTGTGGCTTACCACTTCCGCGGCTTACCTTAGCATCAGTTTGGCAAGGTCTTCAGCGGCTGCTCTATGAGACCGCAGCCTTCTCAGGGAGAGGACCGTGCACCTAGTCCACGGCGCCATGGTGACTCAGGTAAGGACCGGGACCCAGCTGAGATCAGTCCCCTCCTCTCACCAAAATGACACAAAGAGAAAATGTGTCGAACACTTACTGTGTCAGATACTGTTCTAGGCACATGGATCTCATTTGGTCTTTACCAAATGACATAAGTACTGTTATCATCTTCATTTTATATAAGGAAACTGAGGCCAATGGATTCAAGTAGCTTGGCCAAGTCACACTACTAGTTAGTGTATGAAACCAATGCAGTCTGGAATCACACACCGCCTGTGTGGTTAACCCCTACACCACCTCATGGTGGGACAGTCTTCAAATTCCAGGGACTCCGTCTGCTTAGTCATACTCTCATCTGTCTCTTCCACTCTATCTCTGTGGACACAGCCTTAGTTAGGCATCTCAATATTGCAACATCCTCCTCAATTACCCCCTGCCCTCACCTAGTCCCTTTGCTCTCTCTAATCTTTCCTTCCATAACTGGCCAAGTTGAAATTTGATGTCCATCTGACCATGCCCTGCTTCTGCTCAAAATCCTTTCATGGCTTCTTGTTGCTTGGAGTTAAAGCCCAAACTCCCTTTTCAAGGCCCTTTCAGACCCGACTTCCTGGTGCAGCCTCATCCTCCTCTCCCGCTGTTTCCCTTGAGTCCCGTGTTCCAGGCATTACCAGACGTGCTGTTTGAATACTGGGGCTGGGCTGTTGCCAAGCCCAGAATGCTTCTGCCTTTTCTCCTCTGTGCAACACCCCCATCCCATACACATGGGCACGTGTGCACAGGCACACACACACACAAGGGTGTGCAATTCCTTATCCATTCAGTGATGACTCTTTACCCTTTGAGACTCAACCCCCGAGATGCCTCCTCTGTAAGTCTTCTCACTCTCACAATCAGACGTCGGCATCTCTTCCTCCTTGGTATTTCCACTTCAGACTTCTGAGGAAACACATCATTTTTTTCAAGGGCAATTTTCTCTTTACTAACTTCAAGATTGCAAGGTCCAAGAGGGCAGGAAGCATAGTTATCTGGTTACGGTTGCATCCCCAGCATCTGTGCCTGTTTGTAAATCTCTGTGAAATTAATAACCTGGTGAATTTGTGTTGTGTTTTTTTTTGGGGGGGGGTAGATTTTAAAATCTGGGAGATATTTTTATCCTCACTATTTTCCCACTGTCAGGCTTATCTACCTGGAGATTTTTGTTGCAGTGGGTGCCAGTTGTGGGCCGAACATAGAGCAGTTCAGAAGGAAGACTTCAGAGCCCCGTTACCTGTGTTTAAAACGTGGCTCTCCCCTCCAGCCAGCTATGGGCCCTTAGGAAGCCACCGTCTCACTAATCTTGACTGCAGAGCCAGGTTGATAACAGGACCTACTTTATGGGGCTGGTGTGAAGGTGACTGGCACGCAGCTCGCGCTCAATACATGTGAGCTCTTATTAATAGCTATTTTCCTGACAGCTTCGCTTGACCCCATTGTGTCACCACCACTTTTTGCACCAAATGTCTAGAGTCCGCTTCTCAAGCCTGGATGCTCAATTTCAGCAGGCTCTGCATTTGCCATAGTATCGGGTCGCCCTGGATACCGGGCCTTGGGGAATATGGATGCAGATGATGGCTGAAACCAGGAATAGCCTTTTGCTTGGGAATCATGATTTATTGCCTAGAAACCGAAAGGAAGCACTGCCAACCGGTCAGCAGATTGCCTGGATTCTTCACAGTTTCCAGCCCTCTGGTGCCGTGTTCTCCCTTGCACTTGGTGAAACAGAGGTGATTGGTGTGGGCAGTTTTGGATGCAAGCAGCAATTTCTCCTTGGAGGAAAGGAAGGGGGACATGCAGACTCTCAGGGTAGGCTGTGGGCTGTTTGGCTCCTTCTGCTGGTTGCACAGAGGTGTGTGAGGAGCAACCCTGGGGAAACGGAGCCCCAGTGTGCCCAGCTGAAAGAAATGCCTTCCTTTCTAATCTCATGCCCAAGGAGGGGGCAGTGGTCTTCCTTTCAGACCTGATTTTTCTAGATCTTGGTTCACGCAGTCACATTTAGAGGTCATAACTATCTCAAGAGAGTCTTGAGCCAAATGGCTAAGATTATAAATGGCAAGATTATCCTGCAAATGTGTGTGCCAAAGAAGTGAATGAGGAGTGACAAGGAAAAGAACAAGATGATTCCTCAGAGGAATTCAAAGACTTTTCATGTCAAATTAGTTACTGAAGAACTAAGGAATAACATAATTCTGGGTCAAGGGTGAGGTTTTCCCTTGAATGTGCAATTTTTTAATAATCATTTTACATGTGGCTATTTTAGCAATGTTATCATCCCAGTCATCTTCCTGCAAGAACCGGCATTTCTGGTTTATAGGAGACTAGGTTGGAAAATAGGAGTTAACAAAAAGAGGTCAGTTTCATAATCTGTGCCAAGAGCAAAGTGGATTTTTTTCAAATGAGTTAATCAGAATATGTGGCCAAAAGGTATGCTTCCCACCTAGATGGGTGACAAAAAGGAGTCACATTGGAAAGATTAGGATCCCATATCTGGGTCTCTCTTCCCAACACCCATCTACTCTCATTTATTTTTCATTCTCGTCTTATGAAGCAAAAGATATTTTCTTATGAAGCAAAATATATTTTTGCTTATTATGTGAAGTCAATTTTAAATTTCCTCTTTACTCATTACCTTGTTTGGCCAGGTAGGATTTCCTATACATTTATCTCAAGGGAGAAATGTGGCAATAGAAATCAAAGAAAAAATGAGGCCTGACCAGTGTGGCTCAGTGATTGGGCATCAACCTGGCTCCATTCCAAGTCAGGGTACATGCTCGGGTTGTGGGCTCCATCACCAGTAGGGGGCATGCAGGAGGCCACTGATTGATGTTCTTCTCTCCATATTTCTATCTGTCTATCCCTTTCCCTTGCTCTCTCTAAAATCAGTAAAAACATATTTGGGGAAAAAATTATTTAAAAAAAGAAATAAAAAATGAGTATCCACATATATCAGAATAACACATTGACAAATAGAGAGACCATTCCAGGGGCTGACAAGGGTGGGAAGCAACTGGAATTCTCAGGCACTGCTGGCAAGGAAGCAAACTTTGTTCATATGACCCAGCAATCTCACTTCTAGTAATTTACTCAAGAGCAGTGAAAATACACACACAAATCTGCCCACAGATGTTTGTACCAGCTCTTTCCTAATAGCCAGAAACTGGGAACAACATAAATGTCCATCAATTGATGAACATACTTCAGTATATCCATACAATGGAATATTTTTCAAAGATATAAAGGAATGACCTACTGATTCAGGCAACAACATGGATGAGTCTCTAAAGCAAGTATGTCAAACTCACGGCCTGCATGCAACCCACAATGATTATTTTTGCGGCCCAGCCAATATCATGGGTTTTGATAAAAATGTTGTAACTTAATTTTTACAATATCCTATGATTCATAATAATTAATAATGAACTACAATGTTCACAAGTGACTAATGACTATGATCGTGTTGCATTCATTTCCCTTATGTGCCTACGTATAGGCACACCTTTTCTCTCCACTAACAGTAGCAGAGGATATTTTAGCAGCCGATTGCCACGTCATTAGTCTTGGACTGACTTGCTTGGTGTGCGCAACAGGAAATAATTCGCTTTTAGAGAACAAGAAAAATAGATTTGCGTTACGCTTATTAATTTGTGCAGTTATTCAGTGTCTGGTAAGTTAATGTTCAAGAAAAAAATGTTAATTTGTATTAAAATGTTCTGTTATTTTATGTTAACCATTACTCTTTTATTTCAGTTCTTTGTATTCAGCCTGTCTCTATAGAAATAAATCTACATTTCTATGAAAATTGAAGCTTTTTTTTTTTTTGCAGCCCACATAAATTTAAACCTTGTTCATTTGGCCCATGTTAGCCTTTGAGTTTGACATGCTTGCTCTAAATCATTATGTTAAAATATGCTGAACAAGCCAGACTCAAAGGTTACATAACATATGGCATCCTGGAAAAGGCAAAACTATAGGAACAGAAATAGATCAGTGGTTGTTGGGGGGTAGGGAAGGGGTTCATTATAAAAAGGACATGAAAGAAATTTTTGAAAAAGGTGATGGCAATATTCTGTATCTTCTATACTGTTGACTTTCATCAAACCTCACAGAACTGCACAACTGTGAATTTTGCCTTCTATAAATTATGCTAAGTGAAATAAGCTAGTCAGAGAATCTCTAGTCTGGATGGCTAGGCTTGTCTAGGCACTTCTACACACATTGTCTTACTCAGTCCTTACGAGCCTCTTTCATAGATAAGTCAACTGAGCCTTGGAAGATAAGCGACCTATTCAAGGTCACACAGTAACTAGAGCCAGGTCGTCTCCTGCCCACAGGCAGGCAGGATTTTAGACATTCTCATGGTGAGCCTGCCTGCCTTACGCTCATGGCATTGCTTTCTCAGGAGAGTCTCTCTCAGGTGAAACCTAGGTCTACCCCGAGGCAAGATGAAATCTCTGATGCACTAGACACAACAGATCCAAACCAGTCTTCTCTGCGGAAATTCCAACCTTTTCTTTGCAAGGCCAATACCCCCGCCCTCTCTTAAACAGAAACTCCCTGAGTCCCTCCTATAACTACGGCCCCAGATCAGGGGCACTCCCTTCCCGAAATCCTCTAGCCTCGGATGGTACCATTTCTTTATAATATCACTTAGGTATAAAATGAAATGGAATGTGAACCTTGGGCATGTCTTGTCACCATGGAAACAACTTCAAGCCTGAGTGCCTCCAGGACTCATGGGTGCTGTTCCTAAAGACTGGAAATAAGGGACTGGGAGGGGACAAAGCTAAAACAAACTCCCACTGGATTTGTGGCAGTTTGGTAATAAACGCAGCAAGCTCAACATGGGATTATGTTCACATAATGATCAGCAGCACCATCAACCTCTTTTCTCCACGCTCTACACTGTGTGGGTCTGGTATAGAACATGTCAGCCAAACAAATGATCACTCAAGTGATCCTATTTTTGCCAAGGGACAGTTTCAACTGGATTAAGGTGGCTCAGAGAATGTGGTGGTAGGAAAAAAACATAAACAGTAATAAATTTCAAGAACATTCTGCAGATGCATTTTTGCTTCTGGGAATGGGAAACCAAAAATTTCCCAAGAGACTCCATTATTAAAGCCATAAATAAACATCCCTGGATGCGCCTGCTGGGCTGCGGTGCTTGCATGACCTTGCCCTGGAGAAGTGGCTTGGAACTGGAGGCAGGTAGTCCAGGGGAGGCCAGGGATGTGAGGGAGTCGAGGAGCATTCGGCTTCCTCTCCCCTCTGTTGCGTGCACATCAGACCAAGATGCCAGGATAAGGAGCAAATCTTGCTTTACTGAAGACCACCAATGATGGTTACTACAAACATTTCAAGCAAGGTCCTAAAATCCAAGGATGTTTTTCTAGCTGATGCTTTTCTTCTTCTTCCCATAACTGTGCACATTCTCCCCTACAAGTGGAAGCAAGTCATGTAGTGCAGGGAACCCTTACCTGACCGGCAAGGTGCACTGGGTTTCAGGTCCAGTTCTGGTACTTACCTGGTCCATGACTGTTGGTTTCCTATTCTCCTTCGTAGAGGTTGGTTAGATGGTGAATGTTAGATCCTAAGATCCTATGCACCAGCAGTGGCCCTCACAGTGAGTTCCTGTCACTCAACAACAAAAAAAGACAATGACACGTGCTAAAGCCTACTTGATCGGGCAATGTGCTGGGTGCTGGGCAGTTCTGGGATCCTCACAATAACTTACATTTTTTACAGATGATGGGAACTGGTCCTGAGAATTGCAGTGACTTCCTCAAAGTGATGGACGGAGAAGCATGCAATCAGGCTTAAAACCCCCATCTGCCCAATGGCAGATCCAACCTTCGTTCTACTTGACCCTGCTCAAGTCTGAGCTTGGGACAAGTCATTAACATGATTTTATTTTAAAATGAAATAGAACTGTTCTGTCAGAATTTTCAAATAATTTGCTAATGCCTTCAGAATTCCAGCATCTCTGGCTATTCTCTCATTAAGATGATCCCATGTCACTTGGGAATCAGAAGTATCTTCATGTGACATGAATTTTTAATCCTTGGCTTGTTCCAAGCTGGCCTGGAGAGTTGGTCCCGAATGGCCCCATGAAGATGTTGTCATATGTTAGGATACTTGAGTCACTTCTCCATGGGCAAGTTTTTGGATTTATATCATTTAAAGCAGCCAGCAACTGAAAGCAACACTTTCTCTCCCCTCCTAAGAAATATAAAATCAACAGGCACTGCAATCAAAAGGCCTGAAACCCTGTAAAACAAAGGTATAATACAAGTTAATCCTCGTCTCAATTCTAAGCTCTTGGTTTCCACTGGAAAAGCCAGAATTTCCATTTCATAAAAAAGGAAGAAAACATTAAAAAAAACAACAACACCACAAAACACCCATGAAATTTTGGGTGTGTAACTAGATCTGCCAGAAAGTTTCCTATTTGGTAGTTACTCCCTTTCCTGAGAGGCAAGCTGGGGCCACAGACAGGGTGTAGGCTTAGAATCAGAACAAGAGTTAAAAAGTCCCAACTCTTCCACAGGATTGTTATCTACACTCGCTGAGGCTTAGTTTCTCTTCTATAAAACAAGGATATCTGCTTCATAGGATTGTTGCAAAATTAAACATATAATGTACATTAAGAACAAATACAATAGCCTTCTGTATCCCACTTCCAATTCAAAATAAACTTAAACAAGCTGTTATAACCATTACTCTATGATTGACTCCTCACTATACCGGGCACTGGGCTGAGCCCTTTCCATAGATTTCCTTTCTACCAAGGGAAGCAGGTGTTTGAGGCTAGCCCTGGGCTCTAACTCCAAGAGCTTGCCCTGTGCCCGGTGCCCTGTGGTGCTCCAGGACATTTATTGGGTCCAGATAAAAGGATTTATGAGCAATTGCTTCTGCAGGAAACAGCTGCCTCTGAGGGTCATGGCTGGATATTTGGACAACAGTAGGGAGGGCCATGCATCATAGCCCTTTGTTTCCCACTCTGCACAATTAGTGCCTCTGATTTTCTATCCCACTACCCCCACCCCCGGGGTTGTTTCCTGACTAGACGGGGCACATATTATGTTAAAAAAATGCTCGGTGAATCAATACATGCAAATAATAATTATATCGCTCGTGGTGTAACCATGAGCTCACATAGAAAACATTTACCTCATCGCCATTCTCCTCTGAGGGATTCTAACACGTTGGACAGATTTTGTTTAAAGCTGTTAATTCCCCCCCATCCACATTAATTCAATGTTCACCAAACCATATTAAGTACCTTACTATTAATCGAGGGGCCCAGGATTACATATGTAATCCATTACAGAGTATTAAAAAGCAACAAAGCCCCACTTATGTTCAGCTACGGAATATACAATCCTATTCAGGTAGCACTGACTTTGACTACTTTAATGTTCTAACGTTTATTCCCTGACCCCTTACCTATGAAGCAGTCACATGGGCAGACGGGGAAAGTGTCCTGGGAGCCTCACTAGAGGTAAGGTTGGAGGATGAAACTGGGAACACAGCATAGGGAAAGGCCCTGGGGCTAGCAACGAAACCTGGCAAAACTTCAATTTCATCATCTATAGAATCGGAAGAGTCAATATTTAATTTCAAGTCAGCTTTCCCGCAGGATGGTGAGGATTCCTGGGATGACGAGAAGGAGTAGCTCATCGCAAGGATCCTCAGTGAGAGCCGGGAGGCAAAGCACTCCATGGGCCATGGTGCTCCCTGTCCTTCCTCCCAGCATCATCTGGAAGCATGTCACTGCTGGGGGCAGAAGAGCTGGGAAGGGGGAGGACCCAGAGATTGCTGGTTTGAGGCTGGTTGACTCCAGCACATGTTATCTCCTCTCCTCCCTGTCTGCCAAAGGCAAACAGGAACGAAACGATAACAGGCACATCCACTGAGGCAAATCAGGTCACAGGAAAACAGCACACCCAAGGACAAGTAAAAGTCAACAGTGGCTGGGCCCAGAGCGGTAGGTGAAAATTCAAGGGGAGTAGAGAAGGGATTTCCTCTTGGATGGGGAATAGGCTCTTAAAATATTACTGCCACCGTGAAAACACACAAACACATCCACACACTGGTGTGGCTTTCCTCTTTTCCCTCCTTGTGATGTAGGGAGGCAAGCCGTGGAAAAAGGGCTTAGAACGTAACATAAACGGATGATGTCCAGGCAAAAAATGTTTGCACTGCAACATGCGGGTACCAGAATACAAAACTGTACTTACAGCTGGCTCTGGGAGCCGGTGTGCCTGTGGGTAAGGCACTTGGGAAACAAAACCAGCCGATTTGTAGGATGTTAACTTGCCTCACCTCATACCTGGAATCTAATAGAACAGTGGTTCTCAACCTTCCTAATGCCGCAACCCTTTAATACAGTTCTTTATGTTGTGGTGACCCCCAACCATAAAATTATTTTTGTCGCTACTTCATAACTGTAATTTGCTACTGTTATGAATCTTAATGTAAATATCTGTTTTCTGATGGTCTTAGGAGACCCTGCTAGCTGTTCGAAACCCACAGGTTGAGAACCGCTGTAATAGAAGGTGTTTAATAAATGTGTTCAATGAGTGAGAAGACTTGATTAGTCAATTCCGAGATTCTGCTGCCTCTTTTTGACATAATTTTGTTCTTTTGTCTGTCCTCCACTCCCCCCTCCCCCCCCCCCCCCGCCTTACCTAATGCATTCCTATTTCCAAGGAGGATCCTTGCAATGAGCTACTCCCTCACATCATATGGGCAGAGTAGACAGAAATGATATTGGTCACTCATACATTTCTGATATCCAAAGCCAGAAGAAACATTTGCAGATAAGGAGGACACCTGATTTTTACTCATGAATGGGCCAACTGTCCTCAGAGAAAATAACGCCTCAGTTGACAGATCTGTGAGTGGAGTGACTTTCTGGGTCAATTAAGACAGATGAGCTCTTAATATTTGAAAACTTTATTTTCTCAAATGAGCACCAACACAGATTGGAAATATGACAGAAACAATGCACTTTTCTCTAATACTGAACCACTATGTACAAATACAGGAAAAGGTGAAGACAAATTATTTGAAAATAATCATCTTTGTTATTAAAGCAAAGTGACCTGAAAAATGCCAACAACAACAACAAAACAAAAAAAGGATAAACAAAAGAAAGTAACAAAACCCAAACCCAACAAATAGTTTGTAAACACAAGCATAAATAGATTCTGTATTCAAAGATCATCTCTGCAGGTCAGAGAAGGGAACTCTCACTCTCACTGAAATCTTATACAAAACGTAAGGGCAGAGAGAATTTGGTAAAATTAGAATAGCTTGCTTCTTCTTGCTTTGCCTTTTATTACTGGCAGGTTTCATGTCTTTTAATTTTTAAAATTAAACCTCTCTTTTCCTCTACCTATTATTAGCACGTTTTCTCATTTGAGGCAGACTTTTAAAAAATGTTGACTGTGTTCAAGATTTGATTTCTCAGTCTCTTCCTGGGGCAATCTGACCTTAAAAAAAAAAGTTACCAATAAGGTATGTGCTTTATTCCCTTACTGTTGTTTCAACCCAAACCAGTTGATGTTTTACCATTGGAACTCTGGGATGTTTGATGCAGACACATCTCAGAAAAACACAGATCTGATTCTGCCTGGTCTTCACACACAAACTTCCTGGTCTGGAAAAATTGGGCACACGAGGAAAGAAAAGGGAATAAACCAGCAACAGTGCCACGCTCAGGAAAACAAGACCCGAGGTTTGTGCTGTTGGTCCGCTCAGGAACGTAACCATCACCAGTGAGAAAGAGAAGGAAGACCCTTATGTGCCCAAGGTGTAAACTATAGGTACAGTGTCCCCGGTAAAAAAACAGGAGGCACACCATCCAAAGTACTTTCACGCGCGCACACACCATTCCAATTTTCCCATTTGTTTCACTCTGTTACTAAATTTATTTGATTACATTTATTTTCTTTTCTAGCCAATACTGGTGCAAGAAAATACTTCGATTCTCAACCTGCTAATGTACTGTAGAGTCCACTCCAATGGGGAAAAAATACAGCAAGGCATTGCTTTATTGCCTCCAGACTAATGTAATAAGAGATCTTTCTTTCTTCCCTCCCCACCCCCCAAAAAAATACATTGGTGATCACTGTTTCCCTTAAAATATACTTCAAGAAATGCAGAGAAAACCATAAAATTTAAAAAATGAAAAGTAAAAAGTGCTCTCAGGGGATCTGAGAAAACAGCACCAAATATATTATTTAAAAAATTAAATATTATTTACAAAAGTATATATTCACAAGCAACTGTTTCTTTTATATATATATCCGCTTGAAAATCTTTGTATAAAGGGGATGCCTCTTTTTCACACACTGACCCGCCGGGAAAGATGTCCTCCATCCTATGTCCCTGATTTTACTACTGTCCACGGAGTCGGGGCACCACCACTCAATCAGGCCCTGATGACAATCTGTGACCTTCAACTTCAGCTGAATTTGATTCATGCCAAATCAGCCCATCAGCAGCCTGAGATGAACAGCAGGGATGGGATGGGGCTGGGGTGGGTGTAATCCAGGGCCACCAAGGCCATAGGACCTGGGATAACTGGAGCGTCAGCTAACAATGTAGGAAGCTGCTGGAGGCACAGAACTCTGGGCCGATTCGTTTCTCACTCCTCCCTCCCTCTCCCCTTCCTTATTCCCTCAACCCCAACTAAGTTTTGCATCGAACTCCAATTCCCTGAACCTACCAGGGGTGAGTGGACAAGGTCTTTGGTTATGCTCTGAGTCCATGATTTGGTGAGGAAAATTAAAGAATGAAGTGACTGAGGCCATGCGTTGATGCATCTCCACTGCTCAGCTGTGGGCTCTCCGATGCCACCAGACGTTAGGCAGACCAGCCATGAATGGAGCTGAAGGTTTAAGAAGCACTTTTGGTTTCATTGACACGAAGGGAAATCCCAATGAGTTGGGTTTCTGGGTTTTTTTTTCCGTATTTATGGGAAAACCAACATTTTTCTCAGATCTTTTGCACCAAGTATGGTGCCCTCCACCCCTGGATGCTCAATGGATAATATTAATAATAAAAAAACACCACCAAAACCAGAGTCTTATTGGAGCCTGGGCTGATCCCATACCCAAGGAAGAGGGACACATTGGTCTCCTTCTGCTGAAAATTCTAGGGCACCTCATGTCCCGTTTCTCTGTTGTCACACTCCATTCTTACTTTTAAAGACACTTACCCATGGCTAGCCCCTGTTTTCTTATTATGGGGAGGAGTATTAATAGCCAGGACATTCCCTGAGCCAGGGGCCTAATCAAAATCCCTAACTGAAGGCTGCTACCTTCAGGGGCTGGAAGGGAATCTATGACTTCTGGGCTGGCAAGCCCGTTGAGGAATGTGAAAGTTGTAAAAAAAATTTATTTTTTGAGATCTTGGGCCTGGGAGTGCCTGGGAACCAGAGGAACTATTTCTCTGGGAGCAAAAATGGAATACTTTTTTTTTTTGAACTTCAGTCTGCTTTTCAGTAACGTGGGGAGGAAATCTCCCAGGGCTACCAAAGCACCGAAGATGTGGGCGAGAAGCCTTTGGAACAAAGTTCCTTTCTAAAACTGGGAAGTCTTACAGAGGCAGTCTCCGTGAGCCTGGAGCCCCCCGCCTTCTGTCCTGCTGCCCACCTCGGCCAGCAGGACCATGCCCTCTCAGGGCCCCCATCCTGCGGCCAGCACGCAGAGACACAAAAAGGCATTTCCATCGCCGACCCATTCCCTAGGGCAATTTGGTTCAATTCTGAAAAACCCTATGTTGGCTGCCTGAATCTTGGTTAATCGATCTCATAGACTCTTTTGTCTCCAGGAACACACTCATTTGGGATTTCTAAGGTGAATATTCCTATAGGATCAGCCTACAGGAGAATGAGATACTGAGGATTACCTGACATAACCTGCATATATATGAACAATAGTATTTTCAGTCCAAGCAATGAAATGAACTCGGCTCAAGGAGTTTCCATCATGCGCTGTGTACTGGCTAAGCGGCTGTGGAACAGACTTCACGGAGCTGATTAAACGTTACAAACTCCTCCCTCTCTCAGGAGCCGCACAGGGATTTGCTCTCCACTTCACCGAATGCAATGAACTTTGGATAGGGAGGAGAAGAGCGGGGGTGTTGGGTAATATTAAAATTTGACATTTGACTTCAAATCTGATCCCCCCGTCTACTGGACCATTCCGACAGTTTTCTCTCTCACATTCAAGCGGTCACTAAGCTCAAACCCTTGAGACTTTGTTCTCCACATTCTACGATGGTAGAACTACCCAACGCTCTGTATGGAGAGCTGCTGACCTCCTCAAGCTACTGCATACCAAAGACGGAAGGAAGACGCACCGGACACGCAATGGTTCAAAGCTAAGCTACTCCCAGCCTCGCCCCCCCACACCCCGTTCCTTGCCACGGCGCTCTCTTCGCTCATGAGGGGCAGGGGAAAGGTCAGACACACAGAAATGCTGATTGGTTTTCGTGTGTGTTTTTTTCTGAGCCCAATATCTGAGCCATTTCTGCAGGAGCTCCCGAACTGCAGCTTCTTGTTCCCCGTCCTCCTCAATTACTGACTTTGACCTGGCTCCTGCTCACAGCCTGTGGGATGTTTGGATTTGTGCACCCATTGCAAGTGGCAGTCCCCCTCCCCTCCCCTCTGGTGGCCGAAGAGGAAATGGAAATTACCCAGAGGAGCGGTGGGGCTCCAGAGTAGCCCAAACCCAGCTGGGCTTCCCCCCAATCACTCACGGCCGCCAAGACACCCTGGCCGGCCCAGGAGAAGCAGGCCACTGCCCTGCCAGCTAGGATTAGGGCCACTCTGGTGCCCACTTGCTCATCTGGCACCTGGGGTGTCAGGAGCAGAAGCTTCTGATCAGAGAGAACATGGTCATGAGGTATTTTTTTCTCTTTGTCCTTTTAGACAACTTGGTTGTTACTTCAAGCCTAAGTCGCCAGGTCTCTGGGAGTAGCACAATTTTGTCCCCGCCCGTCCCCTGCCCGCCCCGGAACCCTCCAAGTTCCCCCTTGCTCACACCCCGCTGGGCACTGCTCCCCGTCCGTCAGGCAGCTCTCCCGTGGGCCCCAGGCCCTGCTCGAGGTGGGCTGCCGCCATGCGGTCGGTCAGGCGTCTGTTCCTTTTGCTGTTTTGTTTTCAGCCAACACGAGAACAGAGAGAGAAGCCAGGATCAACTCACAAACAGATACGAAGCAAAGAGACAGAGAGACAGCGATTTAGAGGCCGGTCACCAGAAAGACGGCGTCGGGGTGGGCGGGTGCCCCGGGGCAAGGCCCCTACATGGATGGAACCAAGTGTCCAGTCACTCTCTCACGCTTGGGTAGAATGTTCAGTTGGGTGGCGTTCACGCGGACACGGGCTGGCGGTGGCTCTCGGCTCAGTCCCAGCCATTGTCCTTGATCATGTGTGCCAGTTCAATGATGTATTTCCCTTCTTTATATTTCTGGCTGCTTTCAAAGGCATGTTCCTAGGAAACACAAGGAAGGGAAAAGATGCTCAGTGACGAAAGACAAGCGGGTGACGATGGTGGCACAGGAGCAAAGGCGGGGCCGTGGCAGGCACAGAAGCCTTTGCCCCGCTTTACCCACACTCACGGAGAGGACTCCCGCCACGTATCACACTGTGTCCCTTTCAATGAACTACAGCACTGGGGCGACACCAGCGGAGGAACATTTACAACAGACTTGTTTTTTTTTGTTGTTGTTTTTTTAATGTATTTTATTGATTTTCCACAGAGAGGGATAGAGAGCTAGAAACATCGATGAGAGAGAGACATTGATCAGCTACCTCCTACTGGAGATGTGCCCACAACCAAGGTACATGACCGGAATCGAACCTGGGATCTTTCAGTCCTCAGGCCAACGCTCTATCCACCGAGTCAAACCAGAATTGCTTTAGGATCTCTGCTCATTCAGGTCTTTGCCCAAATGTCACCATCTCAGTAGGCTCTTGCCAAACACTCAGTGACTTCAGACCAGAGCTTCGCCCGCAATCCCTCCCCGCAGTGCATGTCACTTTCAAACATGCACTGTAACCTGCGCATCTGTTTTGCGCGCTGCCTCCCACTCTGACAGTATCCGCTTCCTGGGAGGCAGGCGTTTCCTTTGTTCTGCTCGTGGCCCCCTCCCTAGCGCCAAGATGGCTCCACACACGCGGCCCTTCAACAAGTAACTGCCGAATGAACAAGTGCATTTCATTCATCTGTGCATACAAATGTGTATGCCTTTTGGGGACATCCTCTATTTTGTCTTGGGGAACTTGGTTTTTGACGCTAACCAGAAATCTGCCCTCTGGATATGTTCACACAGTGTCTGTGTTACAATTTAAAACCAGACTTCGTTAGGCTTATAGAAAAGACAGGGAGAGAAACAAAGTACGGTGAGGCCAAAGAGGTCTTTTCATTTCTTATCTCGCTGTTTCTAGGTCAGATGTGTTACGTCTGTTTTTCCTTCTCTGCCTTCCTCCAGAGACAGGGGCGCTGCTGTCTGAATCTACCCGGCTGCCAGACCTCCAGGAGGAGGCTCACAACAAAGTACCTGAGTACCTGGCAGCTCCCCCCCCCCCGCAACCTTGCAGCACTGCGGACTTTCCAGCTTGTAATAAGCCCCACGCAGACAGAAGTCCTGCAGCGGAGTGAGGTCAGAGGGAGATTTATTTGCAGGCACAGACACCTAAAACATCCTGGTGGACGAGCAGTCTTAGACGCCAAAGGTCAGTGCAGAGAAGCCGTGGAATCAGCTCCTCCTCCCGAGTCCCCTTGTTCGTAACCACTGGCGAGAGGTCCTTCGGGTCTAGAGCTCAGGGCTGTGGGCTGCAGGAGGGGAGTTCAGACTCCAGTCTTTGGGTGAGAGGACTCATTCCACAGAGTAGACAGGGGGGAGGGGCACCAACAGAAAATGCACTAACACCACACACACAAGAGCTGTGGGCTCAGCAGTGATATCCTTGACACTTCATTATTCCCCATCTGTGTGTGTGTGTGTGTGTGTGTGTGTGTGTGTGTGTGTGTGTATGTGTGTGTGTGTGTGTGAGAGAGAGAGAGAGAGGTGTATACCACAGAGAATGTGGTTCAGGAATAAGACCTATTGTCCCATGGTAGTGTGTTCAGGGTGGGGAGAGGAAAAAACAAAACTAGGAAAGTGGGAGTGTATCCGTATTTAAAACACGCATGCGCACACACACAAACACACAAATCAACACTCCCCCAGTCACAGGGCATTTGCAAAAGGTCACCACTGTGGGTTCCAGTGGACAGAGCAGCACATCTGGAATCTGAATCCACCCCAGAGTGAGTGCTCCACTCTGCTTCCCAGGGTCAGAAGCACCACTTAACCATTTACAATGTACAAAATGATAAATCTCCATTTACAAAATTGGGACAATGGAAACACTTCACAGGATTACTGTGCGGGTCAGAAGAAATCATGGGATGAAGGCTGGAGCACTGGCCCGGCACATGGAGATGATCAACAGATGTTTGGGGAGAGAGATCCATACATTCTACCCGTCCCACTATCTCCTCTGTTACCTGAGGCTTTGCTCCCAGCCAGGACTGCGAATACCCAGGGGCAAGGACTACATAGCTTCTCTTTTGTATCTAACACAAAGGCTCTCAATAAAGCTCTGTCAAGCAATGAATCATTTGCCCTGAAGCAATTTAGGAGCAAAACCAACCAACTCAGACTTATCTTCTGTCTGTAACCCAGCTCAGCCGGAAAGGAATGAGACAGCCAAGAGAAGGGGGAGAACATTACTGGACAATCAACCCAGAACCATGGCCCCCAGATCACCCAGCTGGGTCAGTGGCCACACGGGTTGGGGGGGTGCGTGTTGCCGAATGGTCCAAGGCTGGTTTCCCCCAGAAGGAACCACCAAGGCAACCACAGGGAGGTCAGGCTACACCACTTCGGCATCGGGAAACACGGCGTCTGGACTTTTCCCTTTCTAATCCAAAAGTTTCAAGGGAGATGTCCATGCTGCTCCATCACAGGCTCCACCTGCAGCCGGTTTTAAGATTTGCATATTTTTAAACTTTATTTAAATGCAAGCATACTTTTATGCCTGGCTTCCATTGTTCAACATCCTTTTTAAATAGAAGTCCTATTTTCAGAACAGTTTTAGACTCACAGCAGAAAAGGAGAAGGCACAGAGATTTCCCCTCTACTCCTGCTCCCACAGACACACCACCTCCCCACCAGCAGACCCTGTAGAGTGGTACATGTGTAACAACAACAAACCCACATCCACACGGTCATTATCCTTCTGCCAGCAGTCTGGACTCCTGCAAGCTCCTCCTACCTGACGTAGGTGACATGACCCTAGGCAACTGACAGGGCCGAAAGTCAGGGATCGCATGTGGGATAAACTGCCCTCCCAGAGACAGGAAAGCGCATTGTTCAATTCCGCCACAGCGGCAGAAAGGGCAGAGGAAAGCTCTGGAAAGATCACCCGGTAAAAACAACAACAACACAAGTATTTTCATAGAACACATATGCCTCTCCCACCCCGGCAAAGGACTGCTGACTTTCCTCGGTACCAAGAAGATGTGGGAAATAGTTGCTGAGCCACGAAGGGATGCATGTCCGGTTGGCAAAGTCCAGCCCTGACTATGGCTGAGAGCGGGCATGCTCTAACAATGCCTGATGGCGCCGAGCACAGGGCCCAGGACTGGAGATGCTCTGCGGGTATTTACTGGGGCATGCAAGAGCACGGGTTCTGCACTCAGACCACGACCTGGACCCCGATCCTATTTAGCTATGTAATGGTTAGATAACCTTGAACGTACTACTAACCTCCCTAAGCCTCAGTGTCCTCATCCTTAATAGGTGTTAAGCTGGCTGCTGAGGCTCAGAGTTTGAGCATCGACCTGTGGAATCAGGAGATCAGAGTCCAATTCCCGGTCAGGGCACATGAAGTGGTTGTGGACTCGATCTCCAGTTAGGGAGGGGGATCATGCAAGAGGCAGCCAATCAATAATTCTCTCTCATCGATGATGTTTCTATTTCTCTCTTCCTTCCTCTGGCAAATCAATAAAAACATACTTTTTAAAAACAGGGGTTAACATATGACCTACCCTGTAGGGATACTGAGAAGAGTAAATAAAATAATGTATGCCTGGAACATAGTAAGCTGTCAGGAAATGCTCTATGCCAGTGTTATTATTTATTTAAAGGCAAAAGGATGTGTGTATGTGTCTGTCCGTCTCACGGGTGGTGTGAGGGAATGAGTAGTGAAAAGGGAAGAGTGGATGTGGCAAACAGGAGTGTGCCATGAGCTGCTCTTTGAGGTCAGGTTCCTGTCCTGGTCAAAGACAGTGGTCCCCCAGGCCACAGAAAGGTTACTTCTAGAGCAGCGGTTCTCAACCTGTGGGTCGAGACTCCTTTGGGGGTCAAACGACCCTTTCACAGGGGTCGCCTAAGACCATCGGAAAATGCAGATATTTACATCACGATGCATAACAGTAGCAAAATTTCATGGTTGGGGGTCACCACCACATGAGGAACTGTATGCAAGGGTCGCGGCCTTAGGAAGGTTGAGAACCACTGTTCTAGAGCAAGGCTCTCAGCTCCCCCTTCATGTCCCTCTCTCAATACTTACATATTTCCAGCCCAGAGTGGTTTTGCAATTTTCACAGTAAATGTCTGCGACTGCGTGCAGTCCTGTTAGCAACACTCGCTCCTCCGCAGGCCCGCAGCCCACATTAACTCTGTGCCAAGGGACAGAAAGAGAGAACGGGTCGTCAGTCACCTGTTCAGCATCAGTTGCTCAGGCTGAGCTCCTAGCAAAAAATTAACTGAGCACAGCTGCCTCGGGGGAAGCCCACACCGAAGAGGCTGCCCTCCATCACTGAAATCGATAACAATCCCCAATGGGCAACCACGTGGAAAATCTCCACTGAAGTGAATTTTAGGTCTGCAAGTTCTGATTCAATGAGTTGACTAAAAATCATCTTGATGGTTGAGATTTTGCTTGCAATGTTCCTAAGAGCTGCTTTCAATCTTGTGGTATAAAGGGGCAGGCTGACGGCCACACGGTGAAGTCCACAGGCACGGGCACAGGCCCTCGCAGCTTCCTGGGAGCTGGCTGCAGTTGGAAATGTGAAGCATGACAGCACAAGGGTCAGGAGCCCTGGGTATCAAATGCACTTTGCTCCTCCATGGAGCACGCACCATCTCGACTGCATACGCGGGCTTTCCACCGTCACAGCTCCGCGGCTTGTGTGCGCTTCACCTTCCTTTCCCGGGAAGAGGCCGTGCCTGGTTAATGCCGGAGGGCTGGGGCAGACGGTGCATCTGATGGAAGAATGGAGGACCTCCCCTAACTAGGCCTTCCCTCCAGCCTTCGGTCCTCCAGCAGATGCTGGTGTCTCTGTGCAAGCTCTCCCTTTTCCCAATATGCCTCAGCCCTGGTGATAAGCCCTCACGTGGAGGCTTTCTCAGAACCACTTCAGCTTCTTCCGTTTGAGACCACAGCTCTCTGATGTGCCTCCTGGGGCTAGTGAATATATTGTGTGTAGCCAAAAGTGCTGCCCCCAAATCCCCCAAAGGTAACTGGTGACCACTTGTGGACCGGTCCATTGTTTAACTATCATTAAGTGTTGTTGTGTTTCCCCCCAACCCTCAAATTTGCACCAAACAATAGATGTACTGTTGAGAGACACTCACACTGAGTTAAAGAGGTATGCGCGTCCTTGACTTCCTTGGAACGACTGAAATGCAAGAACACAAATCAATAGTTAGACATCTCTTTTACCCACCCACTCGGGAAAACCAGCCCAAATCACAGTGATCATGACCTTCCAGGATTGACAAAAAAAAAGAGAGCTGTGAGCCAGTAAGCAGTCCGGTGAGCCAGGTAGCAGCCCAGGAGAAGGCAGAACAGAGGAGCCTGGCCAGCCCACACCAGTACTGTCTTATTTTCAGTAGCCCAGGTGAGAAGGTATGAAAAGCACCAACTCCCAATTCCTCCTGACATCCTCTGATATAAGAATCCACCTGAGAACACTGATCCACACTGGCCCTTCCTATGCGAGCTGCGGTTTGCCACTCTGTTGACTAATGAGTTTGCCGACCACTGGGATAGGGGTTTAATCACAAGGGACAACAACAGATTGGAATCGAGAGTCTAGGTCAGTGGTCAGCAAACTCATTAGCCAACAGAGCCACAGTTTGCCGACCACTGTGCTAGAGGGCATGGAAACCAGCACTTTGCTCATCCTCTTGGTCCAACTCTACAGAGACAGCGAAGAATCCCTGAGGCAAGAATAAACCATCAAGCCCACCTTCTTCTCACGTATCGTGCCTTCTTACAGAGTCTAACCTTCGTGACAGTTACAGTCCTCCTAAATGGGATGTCTCTTTTTGAGGTGTGAGCAACTTGATCCCTAGGTCACCGGAGTGCTCACTGAGCAGCAATCCCATTTAAACGTCGAGCTTACATATGAGCTTTCCTCTCTTCCGGCTGCAGGGTGGCAGGGAACGGGAGAAACAGGAGCCAGGGCCTGCCATGCCATTTGGCGTCCACTCCCACTAACACCGGCCCTACCCATGTTTGCCTCCTCCGGTTACCCTGAAATGTCTGGCTGACATGAGCCAGCCGTGTTCTGCATTGCTGCCTGCATTTTTAATGGTCTGATGGTTGTACCCTGAATTAAATATCGTAGTCTGCTCTGAAATCCACTCTGAAAACAAACGCATAAGGGGCTCTCCCATGACCTCTGTTACTCAGTGGCTGGAGAAACCGGGGGTGATTCGTTAACCAGACTGGATGCGGATCGGTGCCCACAAGACAGTCGCTGTCAGAAGCACAGGACTTTAGGGATCAGTGCCTCCAGCCAGAGAGAGAGGCAGAATGCTTGACCTGTGGGAAAGCAGCACCCAGGGCGGCCGAACTGTTGGTTGCCTCCAACGTACAGACACACCAGAAGCCTTTGCTCCCAGGTGTAGCTCGGATGTTCCCCAGCTGCCGCTCAAACCTAAACCAACTCTCCTGGGTCCCGAAACATCCCTGTGGGACACAGGAGCTCTCCGACTAGAATTGTGCATGAAAATGAGTGTCGCAGCCTTGACGCCTGGAAGTGTTTGGATGAGATAATGTCCCAGGGACACGGAGCACAGATCTGGCCAACCTTAGAGCACGAAGACACCTGAGCCCAGCCAGGATAGCAAGGGCCTCAGGATCTGGCCCCACCACCTCTGAGGCCTCTTCTCTTGCTCCTTTCCCATGGTAGCCTTTGCTCTAGCCAGGCCCAACCCCATGAAGTTCCTGGAACTTGGACTTCACCAACTTTGCCCACAATGTTGTCCCAAAGGAGAGGGGAGGCGGGGAGAGGGAGGCTCTTCACCCACCAACGCTGTCTCTGCTCGGCTTCCTCTGACCTCCCCAGGAAGAGGTGCCCCACTGGCACCTGTGTTCTGGACGCCTCCTGTTCCCTGCCCATTTTTTTTTTTACTTGATTTTAAGAAGGAATTTTGGCCGAGACCGGTTTGGCTCAGTGGATAGAGCATCGGCTTGCGGACTGAAAGGTCCCGGGTTCGATTCCGGTTGGGGGCATGTACCTTGCTTGCGGGCACATCTCCACTGTGGGGCGTGCAGGAGGCGGCTGACCAATGTCTCTCTCTCATCGATGTTTCTGACTTTCTATCTCTCTCCCTTCATCTCTGTAAAAAATCAATAAAATAAAAAATAAAAAAAAAAGAAATTTTGACCTCCAAGTCCCCTGCCAGCTCCAAAATTATATTCACTTATAGTTCAATGGCAATACATTATGAATAATCAGGAGTGTCATCCTCTAAAAAACAGTTGTCAAGCCCTAGCTGGTTTGGCTCAGTGGATAGAGCGTCGGACTGCAGACTGAAGGGTCCTAGGTTCTAGTCAAGGGCACATGCCTGGGTTGCAGGCTCAATCCCCAGTAAGGGGCGTGCAGGAGGCAGCCAATCAATAATTCTTGCTCATTAATGTTTCTCTCTCTCTCCCTCTGCCTTCCTCTCTGAAATCAATAAAAATACAAATAAAGTAAAAAACATTTGTCAAGACCTTTAAGGTCAGAGCTTATACGAAAGTGGTGATGGGAAAATAAATTCTAGAAGAAAGCAGGCAGGAAAATGGCACCATAACTTTACCATTTATGATAGGAAAAGTCATCTGTTTCTCAACCACTCACAGCTCACCTACTATCTGTTTGGCACAGGCAGAAAGCAGCTTTCTAAGACTTTTCAGGACAGCGGTATCCCCAGAAGATGCACAAGACAATCCTCCAGAGTAGGAAAAGAATACTAGAAATTTTATTTATTTTCTTTCATCTTTAAAAGTTTTGCTAAACAGTCATAAGACATGGATTGCCTCTGGGATCTTCCCTGGGCTAGTATGTGTCATGTGTACAGGTATCTAACAGGAAGTATGGGGCTCTCGCTGTGTGTGTGGTTTTTCCGGGGTGGGGGGGAACTCTTCTGCCTTTGCTTTCAGCACATTGTGAATACCACTATTTCTGGGCTCTAGGATGTCAATAAGGAGACTGAGCTCATAAAAGCAGATCTTTAAAGAGTAGGATCCTTGTAATTTTTTGTAATGAGATAAAGGACCACAAAGAGGTTCATTTACATTAAAAAATCCTAAAAATGTAAATATAAGTTATACATTTCTCTTTCACAAAAAGATGAGCATTCCAAGCTAGCTACCTTTTGTGATAAAAAGTAGGCTATTTTGCCAGATTTTCCAAAAACATAAATACACTAAATCTGTCCCTTCAAACTAAAGGTGACATTTTAACAGGGAATGGAAATATAACTCCTTTTCAAAAGAAACTTTGCTATGGAGAGAAGTAGCATTGGGCAGTATTTTCTTTTTATGTGACCTCTGTAGTCTACAATGGAAATGCCTAGGCAAAAATTAATTCAAAACGGACAATATTTAGAAGAAAAGGCAGGAGAAAATCTTTGTTACTTAATGTTAGAAAAGATTTCTTACTTCAACAGGAACATAATTAATTTTTAAAACCTGCCAAACCGAACTTCATAAAAAATTTTAACTTTTGCTCTAAAAAAGGCACTAGTAAGAGAATAAAAAAAATAAGACTGGGAGGAAGTGTCTGAAAATCACTTATCTGGCTACGGATACACACAGCAACGTCAATGAATCTGAAATGCACTGGACTGAGGTGACCAGCGGTTGCCACAGACTATGGAACGGGGCAGAATTTGACTGCAAAGGGCTGATAGGGGTGGCGGGACTGTTCTGACTTGTGAGAGTAGTTACAAGAGTATGTATCTGTCAACACTCACAGGACTATACACCAGAGAGTGAATTTTACTGTGTATAGAATTAAAAATAATTTTTAAAAATCCAATTAAATAAATAAAGTCCAATAAAATTTTAAAGAATACGCCATCTCTAAAATTTCCTGTGCCTCTGCACTGTACTCCTATAGTTGTATAATTAGGAATTGTAAACAATTTCCTTATCTATTTAAAAGAATTCCAAACAAAGAGCTTCAGAGGCATTGTAGCCTTGTTAAAAACTGCAAGAGCAACTGCAAAGTTCAGCAAAATCCTTTGTGTAACTGGCGGATGGGCTGCTGGGAAATGGGGATCAGGGTTTTGTAAGCACAAAGATGCTAGCCATGCTCCACGGCAAAGTCCTTTGTTTGAAAGTTGTTTCCAGCGAGGGAAAACTTAAAATGAAGTACCGAAATGCACTCTGCTTGGGACATACCGTGGAACCACTGGGTCAGAAAGTGAGGAACAAGATTTTGTTTTTATAAAGAGTCTATTCAAAGACACATACCTACAATAAAATCAGATGAAAAGCCCCTTTATAACTGTTTCCTTTTTCTTCCGTCCTTTAAAATTACATAATTATTAAGGTTTCCTTTGCCTATATGTTTCTAATGTACACATTACATAATAGCAGTACATCCATACCACTTATAAGTATGCAAATGAGGAGGATGTGCACCAACAATTTACTGCCAGGGGCGTGTGATTTTCAAAGTCTGGAGGCCACTGCTCTGGGGCTCCGGGGTAGGGCCCAAGAGGAATGTTCTCTGGCCTGACACAGATTAGAATTCCTCGAAAGTGGGGCTAGGGGAGGACACACACAGAAGAGAAACACCAGCCAGCCAGCCCCAGCGGCACCTCGCAGGGCCACTACGGTTCTCGCAGGCTCGTTCCACGACAGCATGCTGGCAGGCGCCCGCACTCTGCAGAAGGGTGCCGGCCCCAAGCGGGGCTGTCATCCGGCAGCATCCACTCAGGTGGCCCCTGAGCGGACTGTCTGAGAACCTGCTTCCTCAGCCTGGCACGTGGGAGCCAGCCGCACTTCCTGGGGCAGAGCTCTCCCACCAGGCCTTTCACACGGGGCCCTGCCAAGTCCTGTTATGATGGGGAAAACAGCGGCTGAGAACAACAGGCATCTTGCAAATAGACACAGACAAGAATAGCGCCGGCTGGGTCGCCGTATTCTGTGGAGCCCGGCCCAGCCTGGTGCAACCAGGCACAGCCTGGCACTCCCCCTACGAGTGAGGGTGGTACCAAAGGTGCGGAGACGGAGAAGAGGTTCAGGAAGCAATGAGAATGAAGCAAACAGAATCTCGGGCTAGGAGACCCCAAACAGATGGGCAGACGTGTTAGTTGGATGTCAGCACTGCCAGCCAACAAGGCAGCTCTTTGCCATGTTGTGTGTCAACCGCGGCTGGTATTTAGGGCTCTGGGAAAGTTTTTTTTTTTTTTAAGTTACACAAAACTTTTCTTCTGTCCTTTATAGGAAAGTAATCATTTCAGGCCCAGCCCTTCCAGCTAGCTCAAAGGAACGGAAAGGGCTTTGAGTTTCCTGTTTAGTAGCCAAAACCACTGATTTCTGGCTCCTTTGAAAGTCTGGAAGACAGCAATGCCTTTGAAAAGGAGGAGGACCGTTGAAAAATAGGGGGAGGGGGGTGGCAATAAAGCAAACATGTGGTTCCTTTCCCGTGGTGACAGGCCCAGGCCCTGGCCCTCACCCTGGAGTCCTGTGTACTTGGCCAGACTCAGTCGTGAAGTCCCCCTGGCAGCACGCAGAGCCTCTCACACGTAGGCCCCCTCCTCTCTTGGGAAAACCAACCCTTTTCAACTAACTGGGCACGTGCCTCAGGGGATGCGCAGAGAGAAGGGGAAGCAGATGTCCGCTGGGAGTGGATGCAAATCTGCATATGATGAGAGGACTGAGTCTTGGCACCAGAAATTCGAATCAAATTCTGGTTTTGCGCCCTAACCAGTTTGGGTCAGTGGATGGAGCATCGGCCTTTGGACCAAAGGGCTCGTGCAGGAGGCAACCAATGGATGTTTCTCTCTGTCGTCCCCTCTCTCTTTCACTCTCCCTAAAATAAAAAATAAATCAATGGACAAACATCCTCGGGTGAGAATTACCAAAAATAAAACAAACAAAAAAACAAATTCTGGTTTTGCAACTTTAACTTACAAGCTACTTGACCTTGGGAGAATCATTTAGCCTTCTCTGAGCTTTTACATCTTTTGCATCTGTAGATGAAACCATGTCTATATTTCCTAAGGTTGTTGCGAATGGTAAGTAAAACAGGGTAACTGAAGTGCAGAATAAAAAGGTCAGTTCCCTGTCTCTCCTCCTTGGCCTTTTCAGGAGCCCGGAGAGGCGCAATGAAGAGGCAGCTCCTCATTTATGTACTTGGTTCTTCAACATCCTTTTCTTTGGTCACTTTGGTCTCCTCCTTTGTCTGCTATTATGACAAAAGAAAAATCTTTCACTCTTTGCAACTCAACGTCTCCATAAAAATGGAGGCGGTAGCCGAATCCGGTTTGGCTCAGTGGATAGAGCGTCGGCCTGCGGATCCCAGGTTCGATTCCGGTCAGGGGCATGTGCTTTGGTTGTGGACACATCCCCAGTGGGAAGTATGCAGGAGGCAGCTGATCGATGTTTCTCTCTCCCCAATGTTTCTAACTCTTTATCTCTCTCCCTTCTTTTCTGTAAAATAATCAATAAAAAAATATATATATATTTTAAAAATGGAGGCGATAGACTGAACCTCCCCATGGTTCTTTTCACTCATGTTATCCTGTGAATCTGTTAGGGGCAAAAATAGAATATTAGGGACTAGTTATGGTTACAGAAAATATTGATGATGCTCTGTTAACCATGATTGCCTTGTGTTGGTTAAAGAAAGGACATTCTCAACTGGCTGGGAGTTGTGTACCCCTGGGCTCAGAGAGTCAACTTTAGATCTGGGAGTCAATCTTTGAATGCAGCCTATTCTCATTCAAGAACTGTCTATTATGGACAGATTATGGAGTCCCACCCAAGGCTACATATCTTGCTTCCCCATACCTGTAATCTTTGTCTGACCCAAATAAGTGGCTGGCTTATGGGGGGCTACAGAGCAGATTTTTGTGGATGACCTGCTGCTCTCCCATGCTGCTGGCAGTATTCAAATAAACGCTCAGATATAATTCAACCCCGTCTCTGCTTAATTGGCTCAAGTAGTGACAGGCAGCACAGACTCATTACTTGTCCGTTATAAACCCTTTAAAGCAGCCGTCGCCAACCTTTCGGACCACGGTTGGCAACCGCTGCTTTAACACTTGGTATTTGTTTCTCCAATTGACCATCCACAGGCACAGTTTTAATTACAGGGGCTTCAAAGAGGCAGACTGACAGAGTTTGAGCCCTGGCAAGCCAATTCACTTCCCTAAGACTCAATTTCCTAATCTAGAAAATGGGCTCAACAAAGTAGTATTTAGATTCATATCAATTTTGTATTAAAAAAATCAATAAGATGATGTGTATAAAATGAAGAGCTTCCTAAACTTCAAGGAATAATAATAAATAATAAATATTGCTGTTAGAATGTCTTACTATATAACTATAAAAGAATTCACTGGTGCCATCATACAGCTGTTTTGTTTAGTTGAATGGTAATTCCCATTACCATAAAAGTAACCCCTTTAAAGTATGCAATTTAGGGACACTTAGTATATTTACAAGGTGGTGCAACCATCACCATCTAATTTGCACCCCCTAAAAGAAATCTCACATCATTCCTGGTCACCTTCCATTTCTCTTGCCCCTAACCCCAGTCTACCACCAATCTGTTTTCTGTTTCTATGGGTTTGCTCAAGGAACTATATACTATACTACCTACCATCATCTCAGTGAAAAGGTGGCTTGAGTGTTATGTAGAGATATAAAGGAGAGTTAGTAAAACCTTCCCTTTTGGGGTCAGCTAAACACCGCCACTTCAACAGAACGGGCATTAGGCGGGGGGAGGACCAGGCCAGTTTTTTTCCTTTCTCATTCTTTTCTCCATCTAAGACCTGGTGGAGTTTCCTATTTAGGGTCAATGTAAGCCACAGGCTCCATTCCAAAAACCTGAAACCCAAGCAAAATAATATTGGATCCTGTTTGGATTTCGTTCCGAGGAAGCATATGGAGAAAGTGGAAAGGATGATAATAAAGAACAATGAAAATTATGAAATTTTCCAGAATTAGAACTCAAATGCAACTTATAAAAAGGAACTGGGAACATTTAGCCCAGAGGGAAAAGATTAAAGGGGATTTCTTCCATCTTCTCTGCAAAAGGAGGAGGAAATGGACTTAAATGGAAATAAGAGACCTGGGTTAATTATAAGGGAGAATTTCCCGACTCGATGACTTCTACAACTAGGACACAGGTCACCAGGAAAGACCAGAGAAGGACAAAGCCATTTGTACGTGTTTATGGTCTACAAAAGGCACTCACATATCTGTCTAGAAGCTTGGAATGGGGGAAAAGGCCATGTGTGCTGCCTAGGGGTAGAAGCATGGTCTCCTACAGCCCTCCTTCTTGGCTTTGAGCTTTGGTAGGTCTCAAGGCAACCTCACATTCCCAAAACAGATGGAGGGAGTGGCAGGGAAGGGACTGGCTGGAAAGGAGGAAATATCTGCAGTGCAGAGTCATAAAATTCCAAGGGCATGGGAGCATACCAGTTTCAAGAAACAGCACCAAAAGCCAAAAAAACAAAAGGTGGTGAGGTGTCACATTTTACTGGTGAAAGGGGGAGATTCTGGGTTCTGTCCTCACTTATGATCAGACCTTTCAAATCCACCTTCCTGTTGACCCAGGTGAAACGAGTTGCTTTCAGGGAAGGACCTAGAATAAAGCCGTGGACCAGAGAAGACCCTGCAAGCTCGGCTCCCTCATGTGTCAGTGGGAAAGAGGCAGGCTTTGGAGCTGGGGAAGCCTTGGATCCAGCCCTTCCTGGTTGTGTAACCCTTGGGCAAGACACTTCCACTTCTGAGCCTCCAGGTCCCATCTACAAAAGGGAGAAGAGAATGCCAATTCCAAAGGGATACTCTGAGTGTAAAATGAATGCACAGTACCTGGCCCATAAGAAATATTTATAAATTCCATTTCCTTTCACACCACCACAGGCTTTTGGGATTTAAAATGGGAGCTGTAGGGACTCCTCTGGAAGGACTGGGCTGTCTTCCCAGAGCTTCTCCAGCTGCTCTCCTAAACCCCTCCCCAGCCACAGACCTCCACAGCTCCTCTCCCACACCTCCCCAGCTGTCCTGAGGGCCTCAGATGTGGCTTGGGGCCCGGCGGTTGTTCTCTGAAGAACCAAGGCTCTCTAGTCTGTGGCAAACGGTTAGGACAGTAGATGCCAATGTCAACATTCAGCCAGTGGGAAAACAGATGCTACCAGCTCTCAGTATCCTTCTTGCTTTCTATAGAGAAGGTATAGAAAGCACGCTTTCTCCAGAAGGATCAAGAGCAGAGGCGTCCCTTAGTTGTACAAGCACTGGCCTCTACACAAAGCCTGACCTGTCACCCTCACTTGGTCAGTCCGAGGAGAGTGATTTCTGAGTTACCAGTAGAGATGGTGGAATCAGGATGTAATGGCAACAAGGCATGAATCACCAGGCCCTTTGCAGTTCAACTCAAATACAAAACTACTAGTGAAGCTGAAACAGTGGCGCTCAAATTTCTCTCAAAACCACGAGGCCTTTGAAAACAATTCACTATTCATTTGTGTATACCTAGGAAGGACAAATACCAATTTCTTAGATTTATGTTTCAATCTACGCTTCTGTTTCCAAACCCAACTGGACACTGGGGAATGGAAGTTTCTTTACACCACAAAGGCCGTCTGTGAAATCAGTTGGCAAAACCGACAGACTCTCTAGGTAAAGTCTTGCTCTGCAACCGATCCGGGCAAAAAGGCCATAAAAGCCTAATCTCCAAGACTGAAGCTATGGAGGAAATTGCTTTTTAATTATTTTCTAACAAGCATGTCCTGTAGTGGTATTGGAGAGAGTTTCTAGATGAAACTGAGGTGGCTCGTTAAGTTGTGAAATAACAATAACGGCTCACATTTACATAGTGTTTATCATATGCCAGACAGGATTCAAATAGTTTTACATAAGCAAAGTCTTTTAATCCTCTCAACAATCTAATGAGGTAGGTACAACCATCATCCCTATTTTACAGATGAGAAAAGTGAGGAGTTAAGAGGGTCGAACAACCAATACATGATAGAGACCTAGGTGGTCTGCCTCCAAAGTCCAGGGGAGAGTGAAGTTGGGATAACAAGACTGTTGTCCAAGTGACTTCCTCAAAGAGGGGAGCCTAACAGAGTTAGACTAATATGACACATATATAAGACGTCAGAACATGCAGAGCACTTTCACCTACATGAACAAAATCAACCTCCAAAACAACGGGGAAACTGAAGCCCAGGGCGGCTCAAGCGATTTACTCAGCTTTACAAAGCTTGGAGGTCAAGGTCAGAACTTAAATTATGGCTTCTGACTCCAAGCCTCAAATTTTTTTAAGAGTGTATCCACTTGGAAAAACCATCTCCTTGAAGTAGAAGGATGGATCAAGCTGTCAAAACTGATGAAAACCTCTTAGGCTATTCAGTTTCCTCCGCTCTGCTCTGATGCCATATTTACTCAGCAGCTGACTAAATCGAATCCTCTTGCTCAAGTGGGTCTACCATCCAGGAAGATAACAAGCAGTTCAAGCTTTCAGGATTATGATTATCTGTCTTACTGTAAATTAATAAATTAGAATTCACTCCACCAGAGCTTGGTCACCTTGAATGAATGGATACAATTAAATGTGTATACCTTCCAGGCAAAAGACTGCATCCCAACCTGAAAACAGCCTTCCCAGCTTATTACTGAATGAATGATTCCTATTTTACAATCCATGGGAAAAAATAATTGAACGCCAAGAAGCCCCTTAAAATCCCTGAACTTCATCACCAAGACTGAGCAGAGAAGCCAGAAGAATGCTTGGAGAGATGGTAAAAGAGAAACAATTAAATGCAGTCTGTAAGGATCTCAAAACCAAACCAAATAATATGCATGACTTGCCTAGTTTTAATTTCATAGTCTATTGAGATGTGAAGAAGATCCAAAGGCCAACCCCTCACCTGATGCACCTTGTCCACATTTCTACCAAACCTCTGCTTAAATACTTCCGGGAACAGGAAACGCACTACCAGTCGCTCAAAGTTACTTCTATGAGCTGAATGAACTCTGTCGCCTGGGAGCTTCCCCAATCCTCCATCTTGATATCCTTTGGTACCAAACAGCACTTCAAGTTACAGCTTTAATGCTGTTCTCTTGCCCACATCAAGGTTTCCTTCCATGGGCTCAACTTGTCCCAGTTTAGTGCCTTGGTCTAATGAAAGAATTAAGCAGTTGGGTGAACTAGATTAAATTCCTAGTTCTGGCACTCTCTATAGGGTATATTATTGGATATGGTCACCTCTCTGCTCACAAATTCCTCATCTGCCAAATGGGATAACAATGCTCACCTCACAGAAAGTAAAATGCCTGGCATCTAAGATGCCCTCAATAAATGCTAGCACCCTTTCCTCTGCAATAGTGGTTCTCAACCTTCCTAAGGCCGCGACCCTTGCATACAGTTCCTCATTTGGTGGTGACCCCCAACCATGAAATTTTGCTACTGTTATGCATCGTGATGTAAATATCTGCATTTTCCAATGGTTTTAGGCGACCCTTGTGAAAGGGTCGTTTGACCCCCAAAGGGGTCGCGACCCACAGGTTGAGAACCGCTGCTCTACAAGCTCCTTCAAATTTCCCATATATGCCAGACTTTACCTTCACCAAGTTTGCCACTTTCTTCTGAACCTGATGTTTCATTTCATACTAGGTGTTCTCTAAATACTTTCAATACTTCCCTCTCCTAGAAATACTAACCAAAGCACAAGGCCTTATTTAATGAAACAACTGGATTCGAGGCTGAAGTAGGCTTATCAATGTGTGTTCGCACTATAGCAGTGGTCCAGCGTTAGGTTTCCTCCGGTGAGCATATTAGCAAAGACCTACATTTAACCTCTATACTCATATACCACAAGGGACTGAGTTTAGGAACAGAGTTATAAAGGAAGAGCCAATGTTACATAAAAGGGCCACAGTGGTGAGGATTGTTGTACAGTTTGAAGAAATCACAGCCAAAGAGCTCTTAAGAAAGAAACAGGAACATATAAATAATAAAATATTTTTGCCAAAGTGCAAAGTGGGGCACTGGTGATTACTGGCATTCCCTCTAGAACAGTGGTTCTCAACCTTCCTAATGCCGCAACCCTTTAATACAGTTCTTTATGCTGTAGTGATCCCCAACCATAAAATTATTTTTGTCGCTACTTCATAACTGTAATTTGCTACTGTTATGAATCTTAATATAAATATCTGTATTTTCTGATGGTCTTAGGAGACCCTGCTAGCTGTTCTCGACCCACAGGTTGAGAACCGCTGCTCTAGAAGCATAATGTGACTGGGTAGGAATAGCCGCCATGCACTCCCAGCCCTGCCAGGCATGGCTGGGTCATCTGCCTCCAATAAGCATGATGTCCTCGGTCAGATCCCTGTTCCTCTGAGCAGGGAGTTGTGTCATCTGTGAAATGAGGGGGTTGAGTAAGGTCTCTTACAAGGGTGAACATTTTACGAGTCCATATTCTCTAGAGAAAACGCCTCACACATTAAACAAACATTTCTGACTCAGAGTTAGACCTCTTCCCTGGTGTTTTTAAACTTCCTGTTTATCTGCATAAAACACCAGCTGATCTATTTTATCTGATCATTTCACCCTGCAACTCTCATCCTCCAAGACATGCACTAAAATCCCCTTCACATCTTCTGGCGCTCAACCTTCTCCCCGGCCAATAGGCAAGTCTCAGGTCCATTATAAAATATCAGGCCCTGGAAAACCCTCTCCCAGGCCAAAAAGTTTTGTGTCACATTCAAGTAGTCAGCTGGGGAGGGGGAACCTGATTTCCAATGATAAGGGTATGGCTCAGAATCCTGTGATGCATTGTCTGAAGGAATATGGTACCTCTATAATTATATGTCAGCAAATATTTAATGAGCAAGCTGTGTCATGTTGCTGGGCACCATGAGAATACAGCCGGTCAGCTCTGCCCTGCAGGTGCTTACAATCTAACCAATGGGACTATAATCTATAAAATATGTACAAAACCACCTACAGGTCCCTGTGATACATTATGGGTGTTAAAAGGATTCTGAGAACACGGATAGGACTCAAGGAGATGACAACACTCTAAGTGCACAAGGACTGTCTCTGAAAAGGAAGTAGACCCTTGAGGACTCAGGGCAGCCTGTGTATTTCCTCATCTCTTTCCTTGGGGAGGAGAATAACTCAACGAAAAGCCAGCCATGGTCCCTAGATGTTTGCCACATATAATAATAAAAACAACAGATGCCTTGTATCTTCCATGGTTTGATAGTGGGCTTTGTAAGTGAAGATGAAGCCACCCCTAGAAGCCGAACCTCCAGAAGCCCCTCTTTCGGACACCTACTCTCTTCTCAAGTGAGTGTGAGCATTGTCTATTGTGCATAGGGCCAAACACTGGGCGCTCTTATCACTCCCCCATCCACTAGTCGTTCCTTATGGATGGGGGTAGAGAGGGGGTGGGATCCTCCACAGCCCTGGACAGCAAATTTGAAAGCAGAACTTGTTCATTTTCAAACAAGGACCAGCCAGTTGGAACACGGAGTGGGTGTTTCCATGCAAATTCCAGCACTTTCAAGTTGCTCCATGAAGTGAGCCCAGCCAGGACAGCAAGTGTGGTTTGCGTGTGTACTGGTTGTTTTTTTTTTTGCAGCCAGCTCTTTGATTAGGTCTAGAGAGGGACTCAATTAGCATCATGGAAACAGAGCAGATTTCAGAAGGGAAAGGTCAGCTGCAAGCCCCAGTGTTTGCTATCAGCCATCTGCCAAGCAGGAAGTGCTACTCAGATCTATTTTTAATCATCTTCCCTAGGCGAGGGCTCCTGGGAGAATGCAGAGGCCAGCCTTATTCCAAGGCAAACATTTAATTGCTACCTTCCTACACACGTTTTAAATAGTCTCTGGACATTCTGGATATCATTTTCGATATATTCTGGGCGCCAACCTATACGCAGAGGCCCAATTCTTGGGTTCTGTTACTTAGGCACTGCCCACAAGGTTATCTTTGGAGGCCCTGGTTGGGGACCGCTTCTTGGGGAAATTAGCTGAGCCTGTTGGGAATACCAACGAACTCCACATCATCATCCCTATAATCAGGGTCCAGGCATTTACTTTGGTTGCAAGTGGCAAGAGAGGAGAAGAGGTGGAAGGTTAAGTTCAGGATACAGGTTTGCTCGCCAGAGCAGTAAGACCAATGGACCTAACTGGGCAAACTCCCTGGTCACTCCCATTTTAATTTTAACCGCTTATATCACTTCAGAAAGGTACATTAGAACCAGCTCGTCTGGCAGTAAATTTGTTACTTGAGATATGGATTGACTAAACGAGAAAGGGTTCTCCTCTACCCGCAAGGGCCCAGCCTGTGCTGTGACCTGTCCATCCAGGCGCAAGAACATTCTGTCCACTGGCTCCTTCTCGCTCCGGATTCCCAGCAGCACTCGTGTCTCAGTCCACCCAGCCCAGGGAGTGAGCCATCTCCGTGAGGTCTGGACTGGGAATCTGGCAGAGTGTGCAGAAACAGAGCCTGGCTCCAGAGCCCCGCATTCTCCCGGCCCACACACAAAACAGAGTTTCCTGGTCTCCTGACACAAACTTTTGGCCTCCAATTTCCACCCTAAGGTAAAGCCCAAGCTTACGTGCCATTGTGGCTTGGCCAAGCCACGTCCCAGCTGCCAGTGAGGCCGCTGGCCGCCACCTTATCACACATAACACTGGGGGCTGGAGGACCCACTGAGAGCCGTGACAAAGGGACAAAAGGGGTGGGCTCTGGTTTTCCCCACCTCTGCCCCCTCCCTCTTCCCTCTTCTTAGGAGCTTATCTGTCAGTGAGCAGCCGATGGGAAAGCTAAGCTGAAAGGGCACCTTGGCTGTGGGATCTTTGCCTGAGGATGTGAAATAAGAGACTGGGTATTTGGGGCAACTTAACACCGGCAGGAGCCCAGCCAGAGCCAGGGAGGAAGGGACTGAATAGGCAGACATGCTTCACGGGAGAGATAACCCCACCCCCAGGAGGGGGGATCTGGAATCTCTCCCCTCTGTGCGTGGAACTCTGCTCTAGTGAGCTGGGCACACGTGTCCCTGAAGGAAAACAAACAAACAAAAAAGGCCACTGCACAGGGTCACTCCCCCTGACCCAGTTGGACCACAAATTAATTAGGGCTCTGAGCCCTGCTGACTCTTGAGTTCCTCTGCTTTCTGGTTTCAGGAGCAAAGGGAGTCGATCAGTAAAGAGCTTAAGAAAGAGTAACTCTCCTGCCCTGCTGAGGATCTCCTTCCACCCCTTTCTGGGGGCCATAGGTCTGTGGGTCAGAAAACCCTGTTTACAAAAACGTACACAGGCAGAGGAAATGTGGGGTTCCATGTGTGGTACCAGAAACAGGGAGTTACCTAGAGCAGTGATCGGCAAACTCACTAGTCAACAGAGCCAAATATCAACAGTACAACGATTGAAATTTCTTTTGAGAGACAACTTTTTTAAACTTAAACTTCTTCTAACACCACTTCTTCAAAATGACTCGCCCAGGCCGTAGTATTTTGTGGAAGAGCCACACTCATGGGGCCAAAGAGCCGCATGTGGCTCGCGAGCCGCGGTTTGCCGACCACGGACCTAGAGATGTCTGAGCCAGGCAGACAGCTTGGGAAAGACCAGGAGAGGGGGCTGAGCTGGTCTCCTCTGCTAATTTGGAGCAAAAATAAACTTCATGCTGGAGTACTTTTAGGGGCATGGATGGGGGTCCTGCCTAAATTCCAATTCTGGTCCTACCATTCCCTAGCTGAGTCCCCTTGGTCAACTCCATTTGTCTAAGCTTTCCTTTTGTTACCTGAAAATGGAACACTAGTGGCACATCTCTCTCTGGATTGGTGTAAGACAGAAGATGTGAGTCCCATCAAAAGTCCCCGGGGTACAGTGCCTGCCACTTAGTACACTCTTAGTGAAATGATGACTATTGTCTTATTAGAAGAACGCTTTCAAAGAGCTATTTTCTTTTTCAGGCAAAGGCTAGTGAAAACCACCCTTTGAGCCTTCAAGCAGTGGAATGGGGCTAGATGGAAGAGTGACAGCATGGGTAGCTATTTCTCAAGTATTGAGAACTTTTGTCCTAGAGCTGTGGCTCCCAATATTAGTACTAGTTGCATCAGAATCTCGGGGGAAGGGGAGACTCCCTCCCAGGGCTCGGATTAAGGGGAGGCCAGCCAGAAAGCTAGAACACAACGTTTAAGGAGGTTCTCACTCTGAAGTGCCACCTCTGCACTTGTACTAACTCTAAGAATGATGCCTCCATAAATGTTGTGTCCTAGATGACTTGTTGCCCTACTCACATTCAGACCTATCTATACCCATGGGAATCTCTGCAGGTGGGACCCGTATATCAGCTTTTTCATCCCAGGTTACTCTGAGGTGCTGTCAGATGTGGAAATCGCTGCCCAGGAACCCCTTTTTTCTAATGCCCTAAATTATGCTCAGGCAGGCCCTAAAATACATGAAGACTGCAGAAGTCACTTAGTGCCACACACTCCCTTCCCTTTACCTTGTCCTGAACCTCAAAGCTATACCAAATGCCATCTGAATGCTGCCACTCAGTTCTCCTTCAAAGTAGCAGAAAAAACATAAATGTAGGTTGCAATTGCCAGCCTATGACGACTTAGTGAGCCTCAAGAAGCCACAAGGGTCACATAAGAGGGATTACATGGCCCAACAAACCAGGGAACTTTGAAAGTCCCTCTTCTCAGAGCTATGGGTGTTTGGTGTTGGCCAATGATTTATCCGATTGCTGTTTAGCTAAAGGCACTACCAGCAAGGGACTGAGCCTGGTTATTAATTACAGCCACTGGTTTAATTATCATGCTTATTAACTTTATACAATATCAACATTTCTATTCACATGAAGCTTGTGACTACAGGGTTTATGGAAACTGGAGAGACACTGAGTCCATTCTGAATCAGATGCTAGGACTCCCTTGCTTAAAACCTTTCAGTGGCTCCCACAGCACACAGAATTAAGTCTAACCTTTGCTGGGAGTCTGGGCCCCCTGATCCCCCACTGCTGACCTCCTGATTCCCTCTCACATGCCTCCTCCATCTCTTACCTGTGATTCCCTAGGCTTGATCTCCTCTAGAATGTTTCTCTGACTCTATTCAGTATGGACTCCCCTTTTTTGTTCACTAAGTAAATACGCATCCTACCCTCTTAATCCCCCCAGAATCCTGAACAATCACCTACTCAAACCCTGTGTTTCACTGCATCTTATTTCTCTTCCCTGATAGACCATAAGCTCCTTAAGTAAGAATTTTGTTGCATCCATTTCAATATCCGCAGTGCCTCATACAGTACTCGGTATCTGCTGACTGGGCAGAATGGTGAAGTGACTTATCAATGCCACAATGAATAGTTAATGGCAGAGCCAGACTGTGAGAGTAGAGGTGGCTTGACCCTTCATTCAGGGCTTTTATTTTATTTATTTTTTACAGAGAGGAAGGGAGAGAGAGAGAGAGTTAGAAACATTGATGAGAGAGACACATGGATCAGCTGCCTCCTGCACATACTGGTGATGTGCCCGCAACCAAGGGTTGATCGGAATCGAACCTGGGACCCTTCAGTCCATAGGCCAACGCTCTATCCACTGAGCCAAAGCAGTTAGGGCTCATTCAGGGCTTTTAAAATGATGCTACTGACTCATCAGCAGTGCCCCTCACTGTCTTCCCATTGGACTCTTGAGATTGTATGAAACTATGTGCACTGTTTGGCTGGGTCACCTGGTAACTTTTGGTGGGAACCTGAGCATGCAACGTGGCTGAGGATGAAGTTTGGCCGGTGAAGCAGAATTGTCTGTGCAGCTAAACTGACACCTGAGTGTCAATCAACCTTGTCAATGAGCACAGTGCATTAGCTCAGACACGGTCCACACCAAAGGCAGTCACCTGGTTTGGAATTCCTCCCTGAAATCACGTAAACCCATTTCTCCAATACGCGTTTCAACCATCTAGTAGAGTAGGCAGCAAGGAATACATATGCTGGGTAAGGCACTTAGGGCTTGGAGGGGACACCTGTGAGATGTGACAGACCAAAGTTAGATAATAAAGACAACAGACCCCTACGTGAAGTGAGAAGCCTTAGAGCCCCTCCAGGATGTGGTGTAACCAGTGGTATAACACCTGGGTGAAGAAGCCCTTCAATTTGAAGCTATATTGTTATTTCAGAGAAATAATGGAGGGGGAGACTTAATTAGGGACACTCTAGCCTCGGGGTATAAATTTCCCAAACCCCCTTGGTTTGGTTTTGGCTGGCTGAGTTGTCCGCTCTGACTATATCTAAGTGTATTCCTTTCCTGCAGGTAAATTCTCACTTGTTTTTGCTGCTATTTGTACTCCCCTATTTGAATTTGTTCCTACAGGGAAACAAAAACTGAGGACACAGAGGGACTGTCTTTGGCTAGAGGCCACCCTGACCACATATCTAGCCTAGGAGTCAGCAAACAATACACAAGGGCCAAATTGGGTCTCTCACGTGTTTTGCAAATAAAGTTTTGCTGGAATGTAGCCACACTCCTTTGTTGATGCATTCTGTGGGTGCAGAATCCCGTGGCTGAGGCCAAATGGCCAGCAAAAGCCTGAAATAGTTACTATCTGGCCTGCACAGAAAAGTTCTGCCCACCCCTGACCTAGCTGCAGGAACAGGGAAGTGGGCCTTCAAATAGCTCCTTCGTTTACCAAGAGACTGGCTGCCCCCACTCTGGGAGCTAGTACACTGGCTTTTGCATGTTGTCATGTTTTTTTTTTTTTTTTTTTTTTTTTTTTTAGCGCTAGTTACAGGCCTGGGATTCAGGAGGAGATTTTGCCTAATGGAGACACAGAAGGGCCTGAAATACCTACACCACGTGGCCTGGAATATAATGGTGCTCAAGAAATGCTTACTGAATAAACAAACAAAAGCATGGGAAGTTGGCCAGTCTGTGCCCTGAACAAAAAGTCCATCCTCCTCCCTCCTGTCAGTTTCAAGGTGACCAGTCATACAGGTGCCTAGCAGCAGCCTGGTGACCTAGATTTGTCAGACCATATCTTATCGGCTTTCCTTCCTCCTGTATTTACCCAGCACCTGCCCCCTCAGTGCCCAGGGCAGATTCGCCTGTTATTTTAGAGGAGGAGACAGACAGGGAGGCGCTCTCCTCCCCCACAAATATACTCTGCGCTTTTTTCCCCCTGCCTTTCTTCTGCTGGGGGGAGAGTAAAAAAATATGGTGGCTTATGGAGCCGCAGGAGGTCTGATTTCTCTTGCTTCCTCTTTCCTTAAGTTTTTCCAAGTGAATTTTTGGGGGGTGAACCTTAAGGGGCTCTGCAGAGCCCTCCCTGTCATTCTGAACATTTGGCATGGAAAGGGGAGGGGCCAGCGGAAGGTCAAGTCAAGCAGCTTTCAGAAATAAAAATGGAGCCACCAGCAATGGTGAGAGGCCTGGTCCAGCAAAGAGACGTTCCTCCAAATAATCATAGGGGAACAGCAGGGCTCGGTCACTGGCCACCTCGCGCTGCAAAGGCCCAGCTGGCACTTTTACAAGGCTGGACTAAACCTGGGCTGACATGATGGGAGGACAGGGATAGTCAAGGAAAAAGCTGTACACATTTGGGTATGGAAATCAGGCAAATGAAATGGAAAACAACATGGAAATGTTGGCTTCCCAGCTGCCCCAGACAACGCAGTACCCCCACCTCTACTGTCGCCAGCTGCTCCTTTAGACAGTGGCTTCCCAGTAACTAAAGGGTACTTACTGGGTAAAGGCTGGCTGAGGGCAAGGCATGCATGCATCTGTTTGCCACTGCGTTCCCACCACTTAACATGTAGGAGGAGCTCCCTAAATGTGGAACAAATGATGAGGGAGCTTGGTGCAGGAGGGGTCACTCAGGAGTTTTTGTTCTGGTCAGGAAATGCTTTTCTGTGCCCTCATTCACTGTGTTAGGGAGCTGGAGTTCCAGTGAATGTTACTGGTGGGACCAGGCCTAACAGGGAGGAAAAAGAGTTCCTGGGCCCCCAAAGAGAGACGGTTTAACGTTTGACAACCATTAGTTACCCTTTTAAAGATCCAAAGGTTTGGGGGGTGACGGGAAGGGGAGCCACTACCACCTTCTCTGCTTCTTGACTTCACTGTGGTCTGGAGGGAGGAGCTTGTGGACTGATTAGATGTTGTTTTTAGCAGCAGCTGGCAGAGCCAGTCTCCTCCTCAGCTCCCTCCTCCCCTGAGTCACTGTCCAGCCAGCGGCAATAGGCAGAGGGTGGGGAAGCTCTCCTGGGCTGGCAGCTCTGACCTGAGACAATGCTCTGGGTCACCAGGTCAAACCCCACCTCCCTCAGGAACAGGCTAAGTGCTTTGGAAACAAAGGTATCAGGGATTTTTTTTTTTTTAAGATAAGCAAAATGACTTCTTTCCAAAGAGGCTCGGCCTCCCTGCCTCCCCCCACACACCTGAACCATCACAGAGTTAACCGAACTGACAGGTAATTCTTGGCTACAGCCCTGACATCCAGGCCCCGACCTCTCTCCCAGCTGCCTGGCTGTTGTTGTCACAGTAGTATGAGGTCTCTGTAACCCTGTCTGTGGTCAGAGGCAAAGTAACCATCTGACAGAACAGGAGAGAAGGGGATGGGAGCAGATTTTCCACTTAAAATGCTAGAGAGACCTCATAGGTGCTTGCAGGCAAGGCCCCAGAAAGCAGGATGAAGGCTGCTGCTTCTGTGCTTGAATTGCCTCCAGAGACCTGTCAGTCCCTTTGGAATTGTAAGTAACAAGGATCAGAAGCTGCAGAAGACCAGCTGGATAGCTGCCGGGCAAAAGGTGAATCTCTCAAAAAAGAAGGAACAAATATACCAGGACAATTATGGGTGCCAGGACCTGGTTATGTTTGAGTGCCACTTTCTGTTGTTATTTTGCTTAAAACAGTCATAGAAAACAACAGTTAGCAGCATTTGCTGAGTGTTTTCGTACTTGATTACCTCATTTAATTTCCACAAAAATTCTATCAGGTATCTAGTATTAATAATATTCCCATTTTCCCAATGAGGGCATTAAGACAAGGTTACTTAACTTGCATAACCACTAAGTAAAGAAGCCAGAGTCTAAACCGAGGGAATGTTCTGGCTCAGAATTTACCCTGTTAACTCGAACTCATGTTGCTTCATATCACCTTTCGCTGCTACATTATAATCAGGGGGATATGGAAGGAACCTTTAAAGATTCCTCATTTGGAAGGAGGAAGAAAAAGGAGCGGCAAGAGACCAGCCTTGCCCAAGATCATACAGCTTGATACTTTAATTCACCCGGCTGCCAGCCCTCTCCCCAGGCTGCCTTCAGCATTGACAAGCAATCGTTAGGTGCAAGGCAGTAGGCGGTGCAGCAGGGAGGAGGTGGCAAGGTATAAAGTAAAGAGGTACTCAGTGCTTTCTTGATCTGTACAAGGAGCTGAACTAGAAAACCCAGCTTCCAGGGCCCCTCCAGCTCTCATGTTTTGAGAATCTATGACTCCAGGTTATTTAGACTCTTGTTAGGAAACAAGACAATTATACATAAAAAGTGCATGTGACCACAATAACACAGACCATATTATGACAAGACGTCATTATTAATTGCTAAATGAACAAGCAGGCGGTGAAGTTGTATAGACATTCCATGGAGGGAGAGAATCCTCTAGCCCAGGAAGACATCCTAGAAAACACTAAAGCTGGTCTTCAAGAATAGAGGCTCTTTATCCTATATAATAAAAGAGTAATATGCAAATTGACCATCACTCCAACAAACAAGATGACCACCCCCATGTGGTCAAAGATGGCTGTCCCCATGTGGACACAAGATGGCCAGCAGGAGAGGGCAGTTGTGGGCGATCAGGCCAGGAGGGGAGGGCAGTTAGGGGTGACCAGGCCAGGAGGGAGGGCAGTTGGATTAAGGAAAACCAGGCCAGAGGGGAGGGCAGTTGAGGGAGACCAGGCCTGCAGGGGAGAGCAGTTGGAGGGGGGCAGGCCTGCAGGGGAGGGTAGTTGGGGGGAACCAGGCTGGCAGGGGAGGGCAGTTAGGGGCAATCGGGCAAGCAGGGAAGCAGTTAGGCATTGATCGGGCTGGCAGGAGAGTGGTTAGGGGGTGATCAGGCTGGCAGGCAGAAGCAACTAGGGGCCATCAGGCAGCCAGACAGGTGAGCGGTTGGGAGCCAGAGTCCTGGATTGTGAGAGGGATGTCTGACTGCCCATTTAGGCCCAATCTGGCAGTCAGACATCCCTCAAGGGGTCCCAAATTGGAGAGGGTGCAGGCTGGAATGAGGACCACCCTCCCCGTGCATGAAATTCACTGGATGAAAATGTTCATTGAGAAAAGACACTTTTTCTTCTGAACAGTCAATAAAAACGGCTTTTTGCATATCATTCTATAAGCTTTTTAATGCAACTGCCTAATATAATGCCTTGGATATATTGTAGTTTTTTGCATTTCACGTCGTGTTCTTACCAGGAAAAGAATAGTTGCCTGACCTTTTCCTAGGTGGTTAATAAAGAATGCATAGCCTCATGAACCTGATTTTATTTCCGTTATGTGAATATCCTGCATAAGTGACCATTTTAGTATCTGACTGGTATTCAGTGCTTTGTTTTACAGTTTCTAGCTTTTTATATAAATGAACATATATGTTATACATTTGGCCACATAAGGTGCTTAAAAGCAAAATAGGTTTTTCCTAAGCATTCAATCAAATTTCCCCACAATGTGGCCTTGAAGTATATCTGATTATATATTTTTTAAGATGCATGAGTAGATGCGAAAAAAGGATGGGTAGAAACTGGATATAGAGAAAGAAAGGATTCTTCAGGCAAGGAAAATGAAAGGAGAAAGCATAGGGTACAATTCACCACCAATTTTACTGAGAGAGACCGGAAAATAACCTGGGTCCTTAAGTGGCTAAGAGCGTCTAGACCTATCTCCACCTGTATCCCATACAGCTTCTTGGAAAACTATGGGCTTACGCAAGTCAGTAATCTCCACGTTGAAAGGATGTTTTAAAGTGATGAAGTAAAGGAAACATCTAAAGGAGTCCTTAGCACACAGTGAATGTTCAATAAATAGTAGTTAATAGCAGCAACGTAGACTTCGCATCCTGTGGTGTTTATGTCACCAACACAATCTCATCAGTAACATTCTGCCCTCCCCGGAGAGCCTTTCATTCCCCTGTATCCAAAGGTGCAGGAATACTGTTGGCTTCATCTACCTATGCTGAGTACCAAGGCGAGGGCCTGGCATGTTGTTTCAAATGCAGAAAATAAGTAATATTGAAATAAACATGCGGTGTATGACAGTGGATCCTGGTCGGGCCCCAGAATATGAAGGGCCACACCAGCAATGGTGCAGAGGTAGGGGGAGGATCGGTGCTCAAACACAGGGCAGATGTCCTTCACCCACTTCACAGCTTCCCTTTTTAGAAAAGGATTTTCTTAGATTTTGACTGGGAACACAAGCTTGCAATCACCAGAGTCCTCACCGAATGCTGAAATACTCATGTACCAACCAGCCTTATGACTGGATCCTGACAGACATCTGCAAACCACAGAGTTAATTTTCAGGGTACGCCTCAGAACTCAGTCGACATTTCCTTTTGGTATTTAAAGCAACCACAGAGAAAGGATCACAATCGAGCAGATTCGTGTGCTCCTGCTGCTTGCACCAGACTCTGTCCCTGGCAGCTCTTGGATAACAAACTGGTAAGCAATTCTACTTGTGCCCAGGTTCATTTTCACAGGGAACAGGCAACACAGTGGGACAGGTCTGCCTCCATCAAAGCATGTGACTTCCTGAGTTCAATTCCTCTTGTTCATGAGGACAGAATGTGAGCATTTCTCTCCCAAGCAGTGGTCCACAAGCCTTTACTGCATGATCACCACATGCCTGGGATATTTTCAGATCCCTGCAATGCACATGCACTGGTTCTTCCATTTCTAGTCTCTTTAGCAGTTCCCCTACCATATCATAACCACATCTCCCTTCTCACAGCAATGCTCTGGCCATTTAGTTACTGGCTCAAAAGTTCAGTAGTACCCAGCTACCAGCAGGATCAAGTGGAACTTGTATTCTTCCAACAATCTGGCTTCAATCTACCCCTTCTATCACAGTCCCTCAATATCTGGTCCATAAAGTTCATTTTTGACCAACAACTCCTTTGAAAACCTAATGAAAAGCCATGGAAACCACTCTAGAAAATGATACATGCACACAGAACTAAACATACAACTTCAGGGATCCCTTGAAGCCAGTCCACGGACCCCAAATTAAAACCCCTGATCTCTGTCTCTATCCTGGGTACTGTTAGCCATTCACTCAGATATTCGCTGAAAATCTACCAGTCTTTAGAGGAGCTGTGTCGGGTGCTAAAGACACAAAGATGACATCACAAACATCTCCTTAAGTAGTTCACAAGCTAAGCTAATGGGAGACATGCATTGTTACACTGTGATAAAACTGCTTCTAGATAAACACAAGGTAAAGTACAAACTTCAAGAAGGGATGACTTATGAACCAATTATCTCCCCAACTACAAAGTTCCTTGAAGATAAAATCCTTAAGGGTAATAGCATATCTACAACAGTGCTACACACATATACACACAGAATACATGTTTAGCATTTGTGCAGTGACAGAACAGAGACAATGAGACAAAAGAGCAAGTATGGGCACAGTCCCCGCTGCCATCACCCACACACACCAGAGGCCTCTGAGATCCTGCTGTGGCAGCCCCGTCCTGAAACAATTACGCCATACAAACTCCCCAGCCTAATTTATGGGTGACGTCACCCTGAATTTGACTCAGTCTCTGTCTGTATGGGGGAAGATGCTAAGAGATATCTTATAAGCTCCACATGGTTTCTTTTCACCAAGAAACACTGTAATCTAATGACATCTCTATGTTGGGAGATTTTCTGTATAAACTTGGTTCACCTGTCACTCCTTCCTGGGTGGTCAACAGGCCATCTTGTTTGCACTCTTCCAGAACTAATACTTCCTGTGTAGGAGATTGGGACTTACAAAGGTCAAGTAGTTGTAGAAGAGAAGTAATTTAGGTTAGATATGTGATTTTCTCTACAGAAGCTAAGCTGATGGGCTGTGTTTTGAAACTGGGCTCACTGGCTTATGTTGGAGCTCTTCCATAATTTGTCACTCTTGCCTTCGCTGTACCTCAGAAATGCTCTTTAGGAAACACTGACAAACATTCAACAATGATCTGCAAACACTGCAAAAGCAACAAAGGCTCTTTATCTATGGGGTTGCTCTCGGCCTTTTGTTGCTGACAGCTCATCGGTCACTGGTAAAAAAAGCATGGGTCCCACTGTTTCAGAAACAAAAAGTTCACTCTTTTGAGGTAAACATTTACAGGTTTACATACAATCATCTTGCTAGCATAGAAATACTAATTCTACTGAATCATGCTTTTTATAGAAATCACTGGCATATATCCACCAGAAACCAAAAATCTCTTAATTGATAAAATTAGAATTCAAAATATAATTTCCAAGAATTATCTTAAGTGACACATCTTATTGTGCGTGTTCTTTATGACTTATTCTTTTTCATGTGGCACAGAAGTCACTAACACTACTAGTGCAATCCAATGCCGACTATTAACATTTTCCAGAGTACTTAGAGAAAATGAAATGAGAAGACTTTTTACAAATTCTGTTCCCATGTGGTTTTTTACATGAGATTTTCGGGGCATAAAAATGGCATTAATATTCTGGAGAGTTAGTTTAATGTATATGAAAGACAAGCTTGTAGAGGCTGGGAATTGAAAACAATATGATAACCTATCAAGATAGACAAAATGGGTTGGATCTCTGTACTTCCAGACTAACATTCACTCCATGACCACTATCTCTAAGCCATGGTGTTGGGGGTACAAGTCTTTTTGAGAATCACAGGTATCAAGCACTAGGCTCAGAAGCTGAGCCAGGAAACTGAGACAGAGTGGCCTCTCAGCAACTGTGAGATCCATACAAGCTTTCAGAAGGTCTTGCTCTGAATGATGACAGTAACACTTTGTCCAGTGTCTAGGCACGAAGGGAAAACCCAAACGCTACCACTAAAAGCCTGATGGAACCCCAGAGGGAACAAAAAGAACCTGCCTCCTAAGAGCTCCCCAGCTGAGAAGGAAGCAGCTGAGGCAGAGCTCTTCCCAGGGAGTGAAGCTGGGTGGTGTGGACTAGACACACCCGGTTTTGAGCCTATGGAACCTCAGTTGGTCACTGAGTGACCCGTGGCCTGTTTCCTCACGAAGAGGGGCTGGGCTCCGTGACCTGCAACTCTGGGAATTCTGTATCTGTCACCAGAAGGTAACTGACTTAAAGATTTGACATAGTTGTTTGAGAGAGTGAGCAAAAGACTTCTTCCTGTTGCCTTCACTGGACTCCCCACCACCCCAACCCCCACCCCACTCCAGAGCCTCCTCACCTTCCCTCCAAGGACCCAGAGCAGTAACTAAAGCAGCCAGTGTCTCTAAATGAAGCCACTGTCCCTAGAGTGGGATTGTGATAGTTGAACCCAACTCACTATTCCCAAATGGCCTACTCCAGGATGCCATGGAAGGGTTAGCAGGAGGAAGGGAAGGGAATGGCGACGACAGAGGAAGTTTTCAGGGAAAACCTTTGTGAAGATCCAGGTTTCCATAACATTACCAGTGAGAGTTGGATGGTTTTTACTCAGGGGCAACTAATGGTTCCGATGGAAACCATTATTATTTATAACTCAGGTATAACTTTATCCTGGGGCTTGCACCATTAAGAAAGAAACTACAGTGTGAGCAATTCCTCATGCCAACTCAAAACACCTCTGCAGGCAAACACTCAGAGCACAACACCCCCAAGAAAGAAGCTGTAGGATGATGCCTCAGCACATTCCCCAGATAGTTCTCTCATCGACTCACCTACCCACCCCCAGCCATCATCCATCCCACTGAGCAAAAGCTGTTACCTTTCTGCAGACACGTGCATCTTTGCTGTCGCTTTCTTCTATTTCCTTTTCCTCCATGTCTAACTCCTGTGCTCCATGGTCTGAAGTGAAACTATCCTGGCTGATGGAAATTTGCTTGGTGTCAGCAGGAACAATCCCCTCCACTCCACCCTTGTCTTTCCTTTTTTTTGGACAGCAAGGCCAAGAGAAGCAGAGGAACCACTTTATACTTGCATAGAGCTTTCTTTGATTTACAAACCACCCACACATCTATGATCTCATCCAGACTCATAGCAACCCAATGAGGTAAACCTACTCCCCCCTCCACACACAATGAGGTACACCTACCACACAGCACTGTTAGGGCGAGGGCACACGGCACACAGTGCTACCTACTAGGCATGAGACACAGAAAATATCATCTCACCCCTCTGATTAATGAGAAGCTGGGAATCAGAGGCTCGACGGGCTTCTGGGGATCTAGAGCAAGCGGGGAAGATGGAACACTCAGTGCAGGATGCTTTACACCACATGCCAATATGGGCCTTATTGTTCAAATCCTGACAACTATGCATTTCCATGTGGGCTTAGCCACACTGGTAGGAAGGGAGCCCCAAGTCCTGGTTCCGTCCCCTGTTCTCTGCTAGCCAAACACTCAGGGCTGCAGTTCCCTGGATCTTTGTGTCGTCTTTTCTTTTTTTTTTTAGACCAAACAATGGAATGTCAAGCTTCCAGATCAAAGGCTCTATTACAAGCACAACATATAGTTTAATTATCGTTTAATTACACGGCTGCCCCAGTTATCTGCTTCCCAGCGCCTAACTCGCCTAACTCTCCCGGGGCTGACCGTGAAACCACATAGATTACCTCAAGGGGAGAGAACAGGAGAAACATTCTCTCCCTGAACTTTTTTAGATGGAAGAGAGAAACAAAATGAAAAGAAAGGCCCATTTTCCAAGGAGGGGGCTGGGGCAATGATCTTCCTGTTAAGCAGACCTGCAGAAGAATCTATAGATTACTTAACGCCAGCGGTGGCTGTGGAGTGAAATAAAGGAATCTTTGTGTGGTGCCAGCCACAGTTCCCTCAGTCCTCACCCACAGCCAGGCATTTAACCCAACTCTTTAAATCATCAAGCTCTAATGTACCCCATCTGTGCATCGGTTGTGGCCAATGAAACTGAAGCCTGTGCTGACTTTGGCCTGGATTTGTGAATGAGCCTTTCTGCCCCAGAAGGCCCAAGAGAGAGGACATGAGGCCAACAAAGTCTCTCTTGCTCGTCACTTGTTCTCTCCCAAAGCTCAGGCTCCGTCCATGCATGTATTTGATCATTTATTGAGCTCTTGTCGTGGGTGGGATTCTGACCCAGAGGACAAAAGCTAGCAGGAAATGGCCCCCGGTGGGAAAAACTGTGTAGGGGGCTCCTGGGAGAGAGGAAGGTGAGGAAAAAGGGCTGCCCTTGGCTGAGGCATAGCGGCCTGAAATCCTGTCTGTATATTTAGGGAATGCTGCCTAGTTCCAAGTGGTTGGAACATAAAGCAAGGAACTGGCAGGAGCCCTAACTCAAAAGGTCAGCTTTGCCAGATCCTCCAAGACCCGTATTCCAGGCCAGAGATGAGAATGACTTTGAAGGCCATTGCCATCTCCCCATAGTCACTTCGGCCTATCCTACAGGGCCCATTTCTTCCAGAAATCCTTCATAAACATGCTCTAAGTAATTGCTCCTCTTCTTTGAGCCTCCAATTTGAGTTCTTGGACAACATTTATAACTCTCAACTTCTCTATCCACATAAAATATGACTAATTTCACCCAACTGGTGTGGCTTAGTGGTTGAATATTGAACCATACATTAAAAGAGGCCTCTGGTTTGATTTCCAATTGGGGCACATGCCTGGGTTGTAGGCTCAATTCCTAGCAGGCAGTGTACAGGAGGCAGCCGATAGATGTTGATGTTTCTCTCTCATTAATGTCTCTCTCTTTCTCTCTCCCCCACTTCCTCTCTCTCTCTCTCTCTCTAAAAAATAAATAAATAAATAAATAAATAAATATCAATAAAAAAACATATTTAAAGGGGGAAAAAGAAGCCTACTTAATGTCATCTACTTTAAAGGCTTCTTATGAAGGTTAAGTGAGATAACAAAGTGTCAAGCAGCAGGTTTTTAGGACAGAGAAGGGGCTAAAATACATTTCACTGGTCCCTCAATTTCTTATGATACAGAGCACGTCTTCCTGGTATTAAAAAAAATATATCTGGCTTCCACTTTCTCTGGAGGTTTTCAGAAACAGGACAACTCACATTTTCCCTTCAAGCTTGCAGGCACTCTTCCAAAGCAAAGAGGACTGAATCCTGTCTTCCCTCGCTGACACAGCCTCCCCCATCCAAACTTCCACACTCAAGGGGTTCCCGTAAGATCCAAGGCACCTGAGACAACACGAGTTAGGTGACAGAGGAGGAAGCCATGGGCTGGCTGAAGCAGAGACAGTAGAAAGGAGAGTAACTGGAAGAAACCCAGAGAAGGGAAGTGGGCCAGGTGTCAGGACTCAGAAGGCTCCAGGGTTCAAGCTCCAGGTAACTCTAGACTCTGGAATAGGCCTAAGAGGAGGAGGTTAGCCCGGTCCTGACTTACGAATCCCTACACCACACATGGCTGTTCAGCAGCCTTCCTCATGTCCTGTTGGGTCAACTAGCTGGACCCGACTGTTGCTCCTTCTTCCATCTCTGGCTGGGGCTCCCAGACCCAGGGCAGGGAAAACGATGCCACTTTTTCAGCATTTTTTTTTAAAACCTAGTCTGGGTCTGCATAAAGGCTTGTTTGTTTCTTTTTATCTTTTTTTTTTTTTTTTTTTTTAATGGATTTATTTCCAGGTTCAGTGGAAGGAGATTTTTTTTTTTTTTTAAGGGAAAAGTCCCCCGTGATCTTCTCTTTCTCCTTTTCATGCAGCCTCATAAAACCTGTTTCTCCTCCTGTGGGAATTCAGGGCCAGGAGGGAAGCAGCTCCCCTGAGAGAGCTATTTAAAGGAGCCAGTTCCTAGACTGTACAACGGAGATGTTGGGTTTATTTATTTTTTCATATCCTCCCACCCCCACCCCAATTTCAGGAAGCAGTTGCCAAGGCTCTTCTGGAAAATAGGCTTCCATTTTCTCTTCTGATTGGGATCAAATGCCATGTAAAGGCCCTAATGGTCCCCTCGGGCCAGTGAGTCAGCTCTTCACCAAGTCAGTCTGGTCCTCCCCAAAGTCAACAGTCTCATGACCTTGAAGGGCAGTATCCTCACTCATCCCAGCTAAAAACCCACTACAAGACTTCCTGGCCCCACCAACTTTCTTCCAACTCGCTTTCCAGGCAGGCAGCATTCTAGACCGTGTTCGTCTGCCAACCTACACGAAGCAAGCCAAGCCAGAGACTCCAATCCCTCCTTAGCCCTCTCCCCTCTGGCCTGCGAACCACCATTCCCCACCGCCTCTTACAGGGATGACATCCAATTTCCAAAACAATGAACTAGCACACGCCCTCCCCAACTCAGTTATTTCTCAGCTACATGAGACAGCCATGTGGGTCAGCCCCTCCCCAACTCCCCCCCACACACCGGCTCCCCCTGCACGCCTCCCCCCGCCCACATTGAAGATGCAACACCAATACCCAGCCTCTTGGAGAGCTAGTAACCCTCTGCACCTTTAGGGGGAGGAGTGCCCTCCCCCGGGGAAGGCAAGGCAGGCCTGCAGGGAACGTGTACCTTGGAAATTAGTTCATCGTGATTGGCCAAGTGGGCTCTGCAGTGAATGCAGCTGTAGGTCCGGTGGCAGGAGGGCAGATAGGCCTGGAAAGTCTTGGATCTTGTCATCTTCACCATTGGCGCCGCTGAGCGTGGGGTGAACTCTGGGGCGGCCCACGAGGCACTCCCACAGGATGGGTCGCAGGGGAAACACCGGAAGACACAGGTAAAGGCCGTGGTGTGGCAGGGGGTGGGTGTGGGGCACGCTCCACACACTGGTGATGTCTTCAGAGGAAGGACCCTCAAGCAGAGGTCTCAGGCCGGTGCTCAGCAGCCTGCAGTACCAAGATAAGGGAATATGATATCATTAGCTGACGGAGCTGGGCTTCTTGCAAAGCAAGTCAAGTCCAACTGCCACCAGGAGGGCAACATTTTTAAGATGAAACAACCCCTTTCTGCTTCCTGCACTGTGTCAAGATGCCCCAGGAAGGAGAAGAAACCATCATAGATCCCAGAACTGCTGCTTTCCTCAAGTTGGAGGTTCAAGGCTCTCAGCAGTCCCTCCACCCGACATACAGCAAACTGGCACAATCACCATTCTACGGAGCCTTGGATCAGGCCAGGCATAAACATGCTACCTGGAGCCCTGGGCGAGGGCTCCTAAGGACCCCCCTCTCCTGAGGCGGCTAAGATAAATGGCAGGAGTGAAAGGAGAAATTCAGCTCCAGAGAGTCATTACATCAACAGTCACATCTGGATTTCTCATCCATTTCCAGCATGTGAACTCCCACCTGTGGAGACAACACACCCCACACCACCCTTTGCTAATGGACTAAGCATGGGATCCAAAGGATCAAGTTCCCAACCAGCCTGGTCCCTTTCTTTTTGAGGAGAAGTAACTCTCTTTGCCCTATCTTGTCCAGAAGTAGATGCTTCGTATACTGAAAACAAGCAAGCAAGCAAGCAAAAAACCCTGACGTGAATAAATGAAACCAATGAAATAAATACCTGCACCTAAAATTCACAATGATAGCGAATGTCACCAGAATTCCTCCTCAACCCTCCAACTTCCCATTACTCATCCCAGGGTGCCAAATCTCTCTCTCTTCTATCAGAACCTCAGATCCTTTGTTCTATAGGGAACCGAGGATGCTGAGACTGTGGGATGGCTCGCAGGGTGTGTCCAAGTAAAGGTCAGAGGGCCCCAAGGTCTCAGCCTCACTCTGCCTGCTCAGGCTCACCTGCCTGAGGCTTCTGGACCAGCCTAGTCCCTGGGCTTCACTACCGGGGGTGGTGTTCCCACTTGCCTCCCTCCAAGGAGAGCCACGGTGTTAATTACCACCTGTGTCATGCTTTGAAGATAAAATTACGTAGAGAGACCGGACAAGACCAACAAAACCAATCTTCCTGGCTGGATTATGTCTGGAATCCATCTGGATATCTAGAGAATGTCTGCAAATCACAGTTCTTTTTCCTCTAAACCTCAGTGGAATCAAGTCTTCCCAAGGCAGGCTGCCCTCCCCCACTGAAGTCCTCCCCTCACCCCCCACACCCCAGCAGCCACTGAAGACCACTACATCCCTGGGACTCTATCTTCCTGAGTAAGTGGTCAATCCCACCCGCCGCCACTGGGCTGAAGGACAATAGTGGGCACTACCCTATCCTGACTGTCCAGGTGCACACCTGAGCCAAGCAGGGCCCACATCCATGAGCTGTCCAATTGTTGAAGGAATCGAGGCCTGTAGGGGCTCAGGCTTCCCTTCAGTCTTTTGAAAGCTGTGAAATCTGGTTAAACTGAACATTACAGAAGTAACTTGAAGAACATGGAGGTGAGAACTGATTTACTCAGTGTTGGGCCTGGCCACAGCGGGAGGCGCAGGAATGTACATGGCCCTTGGCTCCAGGTCCCATTCACCTCCCCTGGGCACACCCTGGGAACGGGCAAAACCAAAGCCCATGGGAGAGCAAGGCTGTTCAGGGTTCAAGTATCACAGGGGACTGAGGTTCCTAAAATGCCCTTGCACTTCCCCATACTCCTGTCCCACTCTCAGAAAGGGCAGTATTCCCAGGACAAGAAGAGTCGGGTATGTTCAGGGGAAGGAACAGGAGAGACAGGAGGGGAAGCGAGCGGGAGGCTTGCTCAGGGCCTGCCACTCCCCTCCCGGAGGCCATGCCTTCGCCGCCCGGTGGGGAGTGCGAAGGGCACGGGCCTCCTCAGTCTTAGACAAACACGGAGGGACGGAAAGGAAACAAAGAGCCCAGGCTGCCCGTCTGGGTTTACAGAGCAGCCACAGGGTCTGTTTTCTTATACACGTAGCCGGCTTCTAAATTATGCGTTTCCCCAGAGTAGAATTATTTCTTCTCTCACTTCTCTTCTACAGGAAACCAAAAAGAAAAAAAGTTTGTAGGCAGGGAGTTCTGGTTTTGCTCTGCTTTAAATCTGCATCGCAAAACATATTCAAAGCTACCTTCTGAGCAATAGGCATTTACACAGCCTGAATTCAACGTATGTCCCATACATACACATACCCACGCACACACATTCACTGCACACCACAGCTCTGAACCTGAAAAGACAAAAGTCAGCCATGCAGGCAATGTCCTGGGCTGCCTGCTGCTAGGAAAGGCCCTGGGGAGTCCAGGCAGCAGGTGCTGGTCTGCACTGCTCCTCACAGGAAGGCACAGCACCTGGAAGCTGGCCCCTGCCTCAAGAAGAAAGGAAAGGAAAAGTATGGAGCTGCCACATGAATCTTGATCAACAGGTCCAGGGCAAACTAGAAGGGATGAGTGAAAAGCAAGGTGAAGTAGCATCAAGAAAGGTCCTTGTGCCTAAGAAAGAAGAGGCCGAACAAGAGGAAATAAAACAGATGCCGATCAGGGACGGGAAAATAACTACCCTCTTCCCTCTTGTGGGGAGATTTTTAAAGCTTCTGTGAGTTGGTGTGTAGGAAGGAATATAACATAGTTAAGGGGTGTGTTGTTTTTTAAGGAAGAAATTGAGGGTATGGGGCTACAGGCTCCACGGAGCTTCCTAACGCCAACATACTGATTTCCAGTAATAATCAAATGAGCCCAATAGGTTAAAAACCTCCGGGCATAGGTACAAATTAAACACCGTTTTAAGGGAAGTGATAATCCATCACAGTTGAAATTAAAGGAAGATTTGCTACCACCCCCAGCTGGCTCCCGCTGATCAGCACAGAAAGAAAATATGTGGACTATTATTATGATTAAAAACAAAGACCTTTGATGCACCACTCTGGAGAGCCAAATGCATAGGATGGGGGCTCAGGCCGAAATGTGCTGGTCCACCTGACAGGCCTTCTCCCCAAGGGCCAACACTGAACCTTGTGTCTGTCCCCAGGATGGAGGATGAGGGGGATGAAGTCTTTAGATAAGCCATGAAGGAATTCGAAGGCGTGGGAGCAAAGCTCTACTGACATACACACAGCGCCACAGAAACTGAAAAGGTGGAACTCACAGGGGAAGTGACACCTCCAACCACAGGCCAGGGCTTCGGTGTGTTGTCCTTTCTGTGGGGTGCTCTGTTGTTTCTGTGGGATGTTTTGGTAGAGGGGAGGCAAAGACTGCCTGCAGAAGACGTGGCTCTGCAATAATCACAAACCAGTTCTACTCCTTTCTAGCTGAGTGATCTGGGGCAAGTTATTCAACTACTCTGACCTTCGGCTTCCCCACACTCTAATAATACCAACCTACAGAAAGCTAGGATTAAATGAGATGATGTAAGTGCATATACACAGTGCTGGCACACAGCCCCGGCAGGCCCAGGAGCCTCCTTTGCCCTTTATATCCACTCTCTGCATTTCAGCCAGCACCGTCTATTTTAAAAGCAGACTTGACCATGTCACCATTTTCACAGCCTGCAGACAGGCAATACGGGGCAGTAGTTAAGGCAGGTTCTGGACCCAGACTCAGATATTTCAAATCCCACTTCTATCACTGACTAGCCGTGTGATCCTGGACAAGTTACATAATCTCTGTGGACCTCTCTATCCTCAAAGAATAGGAGTATCTACCTCATAGAATTCTTATGAGAATTAACTAAGTTAATCCATTAAAGTACTTGTGCCTGGCATATAAATTCTAAGTGTGTATGTCTGCTGAGTACTATCTACCACTATTTTCTTATACACACACACACCCATAAATGGCTTCAGACTCATCACCACTTCATACTCTATACTCCACTAATTGGGACATTTAAGGGTCAACCATGTCTCAGGAACTCTCCTACGGGTTTAGATTTGTAGCCCCTCCTAATGCACCACACTTGCATCTCACTCTTGAAAGTTTCACTGATGCCATTCCCTCAGCCTGACACACCGTGCTCACCCCTGCTCACCAGGCCCTTACTTGTCCATGAAGACTGCGCTCAAAAGTCACCTCAGCGTTGGGCTTATTGGCCTCTCCTCTGTGCTCACCTCTAGTTAACACCCCACTGAAAGTGAAATTATCCTTTTCTGCCTGTTTCCTCTACTAAAGGTAAGCTCCAAGGGCAGAGACCATGTTTCAATCATTTTTGTACCCTTTGAACTCAGCAGTACAGTGCACACTGGAGAGGCCGTCATTGACCTGAAGTCTCTCTGCTTCTCACTGGGCTGCTGACTGGACCAGTCCACCCACCCATGTAGGGTAGCAGACATGACCAAGGCTCCTCCCTTCTCCCAAGTAATGAGATAGGGGGCAAAGTTACTCTGGGTCTCCAGGCTCCATAAAACCCATAAAGACCTGTCATTGGCATCTATGTTCATTCTTTGCATTTACAGGACCATATATATAGTGGGAACTCTTAGAAAGCCCGAGGAAGGCTTTCTGCTAGCTTTGAGGATAGGAGCGTGGGAGCAGGACCGGTAGCCCTGTTCTGTTCCACCACAGGTGAGGAAGCCCTGATCGGAACCAATGAACAGGTGACAGTAGGGGAAGGGAACAGACCAGCCATTTCTGGAACTGGGAGACAATAAAGATAGAGAAATAGAAAGGCTACGGATGGCCTTTATCCCAGGAGAACTGACCTCCTTCCCCATTCCTAATGTCACCAGAATCTTGAACCCAGGCCAGGGAGCAGAGACCCAGTCTCCTTGGGCTGCCAAGCAAGAGGAGTGGTGGCAGTGTAGTCCAATGGTGAGTGCAGGATCTAAGGCAGAGGGACTGGGATTCAGTCTTGGTTCCTCTCACTAGCTGCACCACCATCAGGCAAGTTGCCTAAAAGGGAGTAACAACAGTGCCTACCTTATGGAGGAGACAAAGGAATCAAATGAGATCATGCCAGTAAAGCATTCAGCACACTTGGATGGTTAGTACTCAATTACCTTGATTAGCTGTCACCATCCTGGCCAGCAAGCATGAAAAAGCACAGGAACTGCTGATTCACAGGACCCTTCGGAGCAGCGTTCCTGTCTCCCAAGTTGACTCATAGTGGTTAGAGGGTTAGACCTAACTTAATCCACTGAAAGGTACACTGTGGTTTAAGTGAGTTTTGTGGCTTAACTGGGGATCTGGTATTACTGCTTTGTCGTTCCAAACAACAGACCACTCCATCGCTTAGTGCAGAGGACAAGGTACCTCTGCGATTGGCGGCGCGGTCTCTACTGATCCCAGGATGGAACCGCTAGTGAGAACTTTGCTGAAATGCCCCTATTAAAACTGCCATGAGACCTGGCTGGTGTGGCTTAGTTGGTTAGGCACTGTCCCCTGCACCAAAAGATTGCTGGTTTTATTCCTGGTCAGGGCACATGCCCGGGGTTGTGGGTTCAATCCCTAATGGGGTATGCAGGAAGCAGCCAATCAATGTCTTGCTCTCACATGGATGTTTCTCTTTCTCTGTCTCCCTCTTCCTTCCCCTCCCTCTAAAAATAAATTTTAAGCAATCTTTTTTTAAATACATTCTTCACACTGGTCTCACCAGAATGTTGAGAAAAGGCTGTGGTCATTTAAAACTGCCATGAAGCTGACATGCAAGCTGCACAAGGAAAATCATGTCATCATGTTTCACGGTTTCCCACTTTATGGCACTGGACCCAGGTGGCACTTCAAATCCATCCAGTGGATAACAAAACCCAGCTTGGATATTCAAGAAACCACTCTCTTTCACAAACAAAACCAACCATTCATCTCTATCCTGGATACCAGGCCTAGTCTTGGTTTCATGGGGATTATCTGTCAGATGATAATCCTCCATGATCTCTAGGATTCCTTCAGCTTTCAAAGTCCTGATTCCATGTTGTAATGACGTCTCTGCCAGCTAAGTCCTGCCCCAGAGCAGAGTATCCACCCACCAACCTTCGTCCTACTAAGACCCAACAGGCCGCAGAACATGCCAGCCGCAGAGTCTGCTCAGAGATGGCTGCTGGATGTGCCTCTGCAACATCTGTTAACACAGCAATGCGTTTACCACATGGCCCTTAGGTCAGCATTTTGCCTGGGAGGCCCCACGGGAGGCTTGCATCTGTTTGAACATCTGCATAGAGAAAAGGCAGTGCCCCTAGAAAATCCCGAAACTTGCATGTAATTTACTAGATAAAAATAGCTGTTGCTATTAGCTGGGAATGAAGAGATCAGGTATCTCTCTGGGTTGTTTCTGCAATTTCAATAAAAAAACAATGTGGTGCTCTCCCTCTGGGAGCAGGCCTGTGCCTTTCCTGTCCCCTGCTCCCTTTCCCCTAGGGGTTTAACCCTTCTCTCTCTTCCAAGCTTCAAGGACCCTTCTTTTGCCTGTAACTTGGTTCTGAGCCCATTTTTCTACAGCTTGCTTATTCTATCTCTGTGACTTTCTAAATAAACTTTCCTATCTAAAAATAATAATAGCCCTAACTGGTTTGGCTCAGTGGATAGAGTGTTGGCCTACAGACTGAAGGGTCCCAGGTTCGGTTCTAGTCAAGGGCATGTACCTTGGTTGTAGGCACATCCCCAGTGGGGAATGTGCAGGAGGCAGCTGATCAATTTTTTTCTCTCATCAATGTTTCTAACTCTCTATCCCTCTCGCTTCCTCTCTGTAAAAAAAAAAAAAAAAAAAATCAATAATATATATATTGTTTTAAATAAAAAAATAATAAAGAGCCTGGCTTATTTGTTGTCTGAAGATAGGTTGCCAAGAACACACAGGTAACTAATTGATGGCTTCCTTCTCTTCCTCATATAACTCCTACTTCCAAAAAGGATTTAAAGGGGCTTACACAAACATAAACAATGCAATACTGTTAACATAGGTTAAGAAATTAGCGTAGGCCCTAACTGGTTTGGCTCAGTAGATAGAATGTCCACCTGCAGACTGAAAAGTCCCAAGTTCGATTCTGGTCAGGGGCATGTATGTACCTTGGTTGCAGGCATATCCCCAGTAGGAGGTGTGCAGGAGGCAGCTGATCAATGTGTCTCTCTCATTGATGTTTCTAACTCTCCAGCCCTCTCCCTTCCTCTCTGTAAAAAAAAAAAAAAAAATCAATAAAACACAGTTTTAAAAAGAAATTAGGGTAGGAGGAATAAAAGAAGAAAGGAGAGTTAGGGGATAGAACTGCATGCTATTAAATTGCTAAATATTTACTGAATTTCAATTGCAAATTTGGCTTTGAGCTACCCAGTAACCAAAGCAGAAAAGAAAATAGCAATTATACAGTTTATATTTTCTATAAATAAAAGAATCTTGGTTGTTCAGGATACAGATTTTTCTCAGAGACATTCTATGAGTAGGAGATAATGAGTAACCCAGTGGACAAGCACCCCAAAAGTTCCTACCATGTAACCCTCTTGCAAGACTGTCCTTCCATGAAAATAGACATCAGAACAAACACCAAAGGATTCAATGCAGTAAAACAGATTCTAATAGGGTCACGTCAGGACAGCCTGAGAGCATGGCTTTCTGATGGTCTGGCTGGACCCAGCGATGCAGACTCTCAGAGGAATGGAAGAGCTGCAGCGCCTTCTGGCAATGCTCCATGAATATCATTTATCACAACCAGGCTTTTGAGTAACAAAAATATGGGCAGCTCCAACGTGCCAAGCCCAAACACTAATAGGTTTGAATGCTAACACTATTTGGCCCCGCTGCTGCATTCAGTTCTCTCATGGGCTGCTTGTCCCTAAAACTCTCCCTGATGGGCCTCGGGGTGCCCCTCTCACGTCTCCCTGGCTGCTCCTCTTCTATCATCCTCCTTCTTGGAGGTGCTCCCCCTGTGTGCCTGACTGACCGTGTTCTCATCCACACTCTTACCTCTTCTGAACCTCTGCCTCCCGCTCCTGAAACCTGGGTCCCTTTCAAAAGGATGCCTCTATCTGGTGCCTCAGATGGCACTTCAAACTACCCCACCTTTCTCCTTCCCTTTGGCTCCTATCACCTTCACCCCAAATTCTATTCCTTCTTCCTGGAAGCCCAGTTGCCCAAACAGAAAACACCCTTGATTTTCTTCTCTTCCTTCTTTCTTTGTCATACTTCATCTGTCCCCTAGACGGCCGGCTCTGGCTCTGAAAGCCACCCTCCCAGGTGCAGTACTCACTGAGTGAGCCCCGTCCTCTCCCATCCTGAACCACTGGGGGAACTTCCTGACTGGGCTCCCTGACTCAGCGCTTACCTCGCCAGCCCATTCTAGAATTCTATTTATACAACACAATCTGATCACATCTCTCTCTCAAGTTTCCCAGCAGCCTGCAGGACTAAGCCCGACACCTCAGGTGGCACCAAGAACCCGGTGGCTTATCTTCTCATCACCTTCCCACCTCACTCCAAACCTGTTTCCCCAGCAAACCCAGCTCCCTCACTGCCTTTTCTCATGTTGTTTCAGCCTCCTGCAATACCTTAACCTAGCTTCTCTGCTAGTCGATGCCTCTCGTCCCTTAATACTAGCTCAAATGAGACACTAAGCACAGCTGGTGGCAGCCTTCTTCCAGCATGGACCCCTTCCCCCTTATCACACTGTTCCTGTGTCTGTCTCCCCACCAGACTGGGAACTTACAGAAGTCTTAAGTCCAGTCTTTACCCAGCCCCTTCCCAGAGCCATGGTTTGCCCAGGACTCCTACCTAGTGTCCAGCACACTGGAGATTCTTGGTGTTAACTGAGTAAACAAACGTCCATCCGTGAAACCATGCTGCCCTATAACATTATTATTTTTTAAATCTCCTTACTTACTTTGCCCCTATGCGGGACATATAAACTATCTAATTCTGGCCCTAGCCGGGTAGGTCAGATGGTTAGAGTGTCTTTCCAAGGCTGTGTGTTCGCTCCCTGATCAGGGCACATGCAGGAGGCAACTGATGGATGCATAAATAAGTGAATCACCAAATCGATGTTTCTCTCTCCCTTCCTCTCTCTCTCTCAAATAAAAAAAAAATCAATCAATCGAATGCTGGACATGACTGGGATACACACACCATTTATATGCCACAAAATTCAAAAGGCAGCAAACTCTTCTGATCTCAACTCACTTGGGCTGGCAGGAGTCTAAGACTCAGCGCTGTGGAGCCGTGTCTCCCATCCACCCCACCATATGGACGCCTGGTGGTTTCGCTGGCTGTTGTCTGAGGGCAGAACTATTCCCATTTCGCCTCCCCTGGCACTGCACAGCATTTCTGTGCATCACCTGGGGCAGCTTCTGGAACCCTAGAAACACCCTTAGACTGTCAACACAGGAACCTTCTTTCTCCTGGGGTGGTCACCATAAAACCCCTAGGGCGGGCTGAGCTACTGCCTTGAATGACTGAGTTCGGGAAAAATGAAGAGTCAGGCTTGGTTCAGGCGGAGAAGGGGTTCACGAGCTTGCCTCGCTACTCCACATGTAAAAGAGGGCCAGACCTGCCCTTTTCTTCCAACCCCCGGGGACTGCCACCCTCAGCATGTTCTGTATTTGGCCATGCTCAGAGATGACAATCCTGGTGAAAACAAAACAAACACATTTTCTCCATGGTCTGGGACCCAGAGAGGGACCAGACACAGCTGACCTTGAATTATAATCTATAAAACAGGAATGGGGAATGCCGGACCAGCCTGGCTCCGTGGTTGAACATCGACCTATGAACCAGGAGGCCACAGTTCGGTTCTGGGTCAGGGCACATGCCCAAGGTTGCAGGGTGTGCAGAAACAGGAGGCAGCCGATTGATGATTCTCTCTTATCACTGATGTTTCTCTCATTCTCTCCCTTCCTCTCTGAAATTATATATATATTTAAAAAAAAAATACAGAGGTGAGAAATGTCTAGCCCAAGGGCCATATAAGGCCTATAAAATCATTGGGTCTGGCCCTGCCAAGGCATGAGGGGTGAGTTAATTAAATGTTTGACCAAATATAGCAGGCTGATATTTAAGTTGATAATTTTGTGACCTGAGAATGGCCCTTTGGCAGGCAAAAGGTTTCCCACCCCTGATCTAAGACAACCATTTAGAAGATGCATTAAGAAAACAGTGTTGCCAAAATCGGTTTGGCTCAGTGGATAAAGCTTGTGGACTGAAAGGTCCCAGGTTCGATTCCGGTCAAGGACATGTACCTTGGTTGCGGGCACATCCCCAGTAGGGGGCATGCAGGTGGCAGCTGATCAATGTCTCCTTCTTATCCATGTTTCTAACTCTCTATCCCTCTCCCTTCCTCTCTGTAAAAAAAAAAAAAAAAAATCAATAAAATATATTTTAGAAAAAAGAAAACAGTGTTGAAAATAGGGCAAGAGATGTGGCCAATCTTCAGAAGTTCCTTGCCCAGGGAGCCCTCTGCAGAGCATCCTCCAAGCCCCATTAAGTCAGGTCCCCTATTCCACATGCAGAGCACTTTTCACAGTTGTAGTTATTTTTATTAAAGTCGTTATTTGATTGCCATCTGTGTCTCACACACTCAAATATCAACTATTATTTACTAAATAAACAAATGTCCTTTGGGCGAAGGGTACTGGGTGGCCCCGATTCCCCTTTAACTGCTGCTCCCCCAGGGCACAGCTGGAGCCCCAATTAGTTACAAACCATCCATCCCCGACCTGTCAATACAGTCTCATTGTTCAGCTGTCAGGCTGCCTCTGGCTCCCCCACTTGAACCTCCCAATTCAAACAAATCCAAAACTCTAGACTCTGACATCTGTGGCTGGGCTCCCTTCCCTGCCGTTCCACAACTGGAATTTGGAAATTAAACTTAAAACTCAAGAGAAAGGAAGGGCAGAGGCCCTTTCAAAAGAATGCCTTTATGTCGTCCCGGCCTTCCCCAGGACAGAGAGGGACATATTTTGTTCTAAGGATTATTAAACTGTCACCTAGGGTTGCAGTTTCTTGGAGGAAAGGAAATGGAATCAGGAGGAGGAGAGGGACTGATGTAGAACAAATGTGCGGATTTCTCCTGTTACGGGAATGGCAGATAGGTTTTAGTAAGATCGCAGCCTCTTTTCTCTTTCATGCCTGGCACATCGAGGGGGGCCGAGCACTGTGCCAACACAGCCTTTTCATATCATTTGAGAAACCTCCACAAAGCTGGTTGTTGATGGGTCAGCCTTCCTACTAGATTGTGAGCCACTGCTGGCCGGAGGCCAGGACTGGTTAATCATCCCTCATACCCAGCCCAAAGTCTGGCTGGCAGTAAGAGCTGAAAAAAGCCTTGGTGGAAAAGGTGGGAGTGTGGGGAGGAGGTAGGGAGGAGTCACCTGAGGCTCTGCAGCAACAAGTCAGTTAGCCTTCAGAACTCTCCAATTTCTTTTTCTTTCTTTTTTTAATATATTGTTATTGTTGTTTTGTTTTGTTTTTACAGAGAGGAAAGGGAGAGGGAAAGAGAGAAACATCGATCAGCTGCTTCCTGCACACCCGCTACCGGAAGTGCCAGCAACCAAGGTACATGCATGCCCCTTACCGGAATCAAACCTGGGACCTTTCAGTCCTCTCCACTGAGCCAAACTGGTCAGGGCCAGGACTCTACAATTTCTTCATTTCCTATCATAGGCCCCGGAGAGCACTAGGTACGAATTTTCTCAGTTAATCCTCACAACAACCCAGGGAGGCAGGCATTATTAAGATGGCCTGTTTGAAAGTACCAGAACCGACATTTGAATCCTGGGTCCTCACCCTCCCAGCCCTCATGAATTCTTCAGCTTAGACAAGCCAGAGCCAGGTCTGAATTTGTGTCTCCTAGGTTCTTGAGCCCTCTAGAGCACTAAGCAGAATATCTCCCAGAGGGAGAGTCGAAATCAAGTAATTATAATGCAAGACAAAGATGTTAAGTTCTCTTTAAAACATTTTCAGACTCTCAGGGTTGGCTCAATGCTACGACTTTTAATTACAGAAACCTGAGAAAACAAATGAGGGTAGGGAATAACCTGAACCAGAAGGTGAATCAAGAGATTAGGCACAAGAAAAGCTAGTTTTCAGTATCTTCCTGCTAATGGGCTGTTTGGCTGCAGTCATGTGTGGGACACTTCTTTCCTCAAATCCTGAAGGAAACAAGTTCAGAATCACATAAGCAAAACTTACCAAAAGCCCTATTTGTGTTTACACGGTGCGTGTTTATACCATTAAAGCAGTCAACACTGAAAGAGAATTCATTTCTACCTTGTGGTCCATTTGGTAGTGGGTCAATTTAGGGAGGGATCCTTTCGACAGACAGGCACTAAAGTGGTAAAATGGATGACATGCACAGGAGTCATACAAACAAAAGAAAAGAAAGGGAAGTGGGAAAAGAGGCCAAAGGTCAAAGATGTTAATTAGGTGGCTGGTTTCTGCCAGGAAGAGCCACTACCTTTGTGATTTCCAGGCCTAACGCATCTGGGATGGCTGCATTGGAGAAACCTGGGAGCTATTTCTTTTGATTATTAAATGCCTGCTTGTGTTAGATTCCTCATCCTGCACATTCTGACTCTATCTGCCTTCGGTTGGGCTGGGAATTCTTAATGGCAGCCAGGATGGAAGAGCCCTAAGGACAGTCTCACTTTTGAGGAAGCCTATTTATTATCTATGTCAACCAGCCATTGTTCACAGGCTGCGTGCTCAAGAGTGCCACGGTGAATGGAAATCGCGGTTCACTTCCATGGAGTTATTCTAAACTGTGGCAATATCTCTCCTTTGCACAGCTCCTGTGCCAACTGAACATTCTCCCTTCGCTGCCTCTTATGATCACACCTCTGTGGCTTTGCACTCACAGAGGTGTGATCCCCTTGGAGTGTTTCTACATGTTTAAGTCCTCTTTATTCTTCACCGCCTCATCTTCATGTCTACCCTTTTCCTGTATTTCTGTGATGACTTTAAAGTCTACCTTGTTTTGTACTCTAGTTACTAATACACATGCCTTAATTGCTCTTAGGTGCAGAGGCCATGTTTAACTCATCCTTATCTCCCCAAGGTCTTCTATCTGTCCAATGATTATCACCCGGCAAAATAAAACAAAACCCAAGGTTGAGTTTCAGCCCCAGGCCAGAGGTTCTCTTCTCTCACTCAAAATAGAAATCAGGCGGGATGTGTTCCAAGTCTGCACCCTCTTGCCCCAGGTACTCCCAACCAGAACACCATGGGAAAACAAAACAAAATTAGTATTTCCTATAACTAAATTTAGTATCAGATCAAACTAAAGCACTTTCTTCAACCTAACCAAACTCAGCCACTGCTGGCACCCAGAAGACCCGTCTGAGGCTCGGGGGCACCCATTGGCCACCTGAACATCAAGCTTTCCTTCCTGGAGATCAACAAATAAGAGCTCCAGACACCAGAGGGTGTCTTCACTCGGAGTTGGCAATCTAGTTTCAGATCTGGACACACCACATTCTCAAGACCTCAGGGGAGGGCTGTCCACCCTGTTGTAGCTCAGGAGACAGGAGAGCACACAGCGTTGCTGACTCAATCAGGAAATAGGAATGTGGGTGGCACGGTAGCACCTCAATGGCAGAATGCTCCTTTGCCCTATCAGAGAGGAGGCAGGCATTGCCTAGTGTTGAGACATTCTGGGCTATTAGGGTTTTAGTTAGGAGCTGGTGTTTTTCCAGAATGTACAGGAGTAGGAAGAGCCCTGGGCCTAATAAACAAAAGGTATGGTTTTATAGTCTGTGCTTTGCCCTAATTAGCTCTGTGTCTTAAGTAAGCCCTTTTCCCTGTTTGAGCCTCAGCGTTTCTCTCTCTACAACGTAATACATAAAATAGGTGTTAATGCCCAACTCAGTATATACCTAATTAATAAAAAGTTATATAAGTATATAAGTCATTAACTTGAAGTTAAAATAAAAATTACGTTTCACATCAGAAAAAGTTAGGATGCAGGCCCCTATAGTTACTAAATTCAAGCCACAAACTTGGCTTTGTGCTTCCTGGCAGCCAAAGCAAGAAGAGAAACATGATCAACCAGAAGTTTCCAACTGTCCAAAGAAAAATCATAATAGTTCCTCGGAAAAGACAAAGCTTTTCTGAGAACTTGATTCTGAAAGAAATTTCTCCAATTAAATTTTTAAAGTTGCAGCTTAAGTTATCAACAATATAAACCCTTATAAGAAATGTAGTAGCCCTAAATGGTTTGGCTTCGTGAATAGAGCGTCGGCCTGTGGACTGCAAGGTCCCAGGTTCAATTCCAGTTAAGGGCATGTATCCTGGTTGCGGGCACATCCCCAGTGGGAGGTGTGTAGGAGGCAACTGATCGATGTTTCTCTCTCATCGACGTTTCTAACTTTCTATTCCTCTCCCTTCCTCTCTGTAAAAATCAATAAAATATATATTTTAAAATGTAGTATCATGGTATACACAGCTACTTCAGACAGTGTCCCTCCAAAAAATAAAGAGCAGGACAGAGGGGAGGGAGTCCATGGCCCCAGTAAACAGCTTTCAGTTGTCCCCACCTTAATCCAAAGATAAAGGAAGTAGACAACATTTCCTTCCCAAAACTTCTATAAAAGTTACTTCTTCCATATGGGTATTTACAGTTATGCATTTCTAAATTCCATTTCAGTTCTGAAGATCCAAGTGACACTTTGTCTTCATTTACTTACAGGAATTTAAGACTTTTGTGGATGAAAAAGGGGTTCTCCGAAAAGTAACCTCACAGGGTGATCTCATCTTAAATTCCTGGGTAGTCACACCTCAGACAGATAACTTTTTTTAGTAAAAGGTTTACTGTCTGCCTTAAACAAACCCTGTCCCCATTGTTGAGCATCTAGGTCATCATACCTTTGAAATAACCACCCTCAAGAGGGCACATAATCTTGTTAACTGCCCTGTAATCCAATCCCAGCCTTACTTTCTCCCACCTTCATGCAATCTTCCTTAGATTGGCTCAAATAACCTCTTCGGTTGACCCATTCTTGTTGATAATCTAGTAGTTTTTACCTCTTACTGCCCATTCTTAAATCAATGTTTTGGGAAATCCTGCCAGTCAGAGGGAGAATCTACCTATTAACATCAGTGTGTTCACCAACAGCTAACACCAAGTGCTCAGGCGCCAGGCTCTGCATCTGGTTTCCATGCATTCTCTCATTTAATCATCCCTTCAAGCCCGTGTGACAGTAACTATTATTAGTCCCATTTTACAAATATGAGACAGAAATTTAGAGAATTTTAGCAAATTGCCCAAGATCACAGTGATAAGTACTCAGATTTTTCTGTTTCCAAAGCCCAGGGAGGCTCTTAACCCTACTTATCATGCCTCCTAGTATTAATGAAATGTGATTACCAGTAGACATGCTTGTGTTGTTTTATCTCTTCTTCTCTTGAAAATAAAGTACTATTTCCTACTCTTGGGGACTCAGCCTTACGTCATTTATTCATTCCAGCCACATAGAGATTTTAGCCAGTGCTATTCCATACCAGGCATTGTTAGCATTGAGCAAGGCAGAGAAGCTCTGGAGCTTCCAAGGTAGCCATCAAGTAGACAAGGTATTTCCAGATGGTGTTAAAGGTGTTGGGGGGAAATTTAAGTGAAGGGGCTTAAGAAAGGCTAAAGGGCAGGGAGGAAAGGAGCTGTTCTAGATAACTAGTCAGGGCAGGGCTCTCTGAGATCCAAGGGAGAGGAGCCAATCATGCAGAAATTTGGAAGAAAGGCATTCTGGAAAGAGGAACTGCCTGTAGGAAAGGCACGGTGACAAAAACAAACCACCTGCAGCTGGATCCCAGTGAAGCAGAATGGACCAGGTGAGGGCTGGTAGGAGATAAGGCAGGAGAGGTTATGGGGGAGAGGAGGACCTCAGAGAAAGTAGTTGGATTATGATTGAAAAGTTGTAAACAGGGGAGGAGCAAAATCCAATTTACTTTTACTTCCCCACTTCTAAGATTACATTCATGGCTCCCAAGTGGAATTCAGGGAGGTCTGGTTCTTTAGAATTAAAGTCAAGTACCCTCACCTTTTATTATGTTAAAGGATAATATCACTTGAAAACTATCAACTCTTAACAAAATACCTTTAGCCTGCAGGCTCTGGCTCTCCATCACTGAAGGCGCAAGTTCAAAAAAATATTCTTTTTCCAGAGCTTAATACTCACTTGATGCTAAGAATGCAATTTTCAGAGCATCCAGTGCTTTGGTCCACAGATCCTGGGGAAGTGATAAGATAATATAGAAAGGAAACTGATCCCCATCCTCCATTTGAATGGCACCTGAACATCTCTGCCCTCTGCTTTTCCTCGCCTGGATACCCTATCCATTGCCATCCTTTTGTTGCTTTCTTTTTTCCATTGGCTCAAAACAGTCTCAGTGTGGCCTGCTTGACCAAAACCGAGGATCATTAATGTCAACAATCCTACAGTTAGTAATCCCATATAAGGCATACCTTTGGCAGGAAGGACCACAGTTGAATTTAAATTTGGATAATTTAGAGTCCTTTTGGAAGCTAAACAGCAGCTTTAATTCAAGGAAATTTCTTTTACCAACATGTATGGATACAGTAACTCAGAGGAAAACATCCAACATGTGAATGCATCAGATCTGTGTATGTTTGTGCTCGAAGGTAGAGACAGAGATAACAGCATTAGAAACTGGATGACTAACAAATCCACATGCAGACAGGAGCCTGAGCTCTCACCACAGGAAAGAGCCAGGACCAAGGAAGACAAGAAGGTGGGGAACTGTGCCTCTTATTAACAACTGTGGACAGACAAACCTGTGACACTACCCCCACTCCCACCTCCAAACAAAACAAAACCCTCAACCTGCACTTCCCCCAGACTCCAGAGCCTGGCATACCCAGATATTAAACAAAATTAACCTCTTCTGCTGACCATTTGTTAACATCCAAGGCACAATGACTGTGCTGCTAACTCCAAACCATCAAAAATCATAAAACAGTGATGATTTTAACATAATCTGTGAATAGCATAGCTAAGTCCTCCACACTACTCATGACCCCAACCCCAGGCATCGAAAAACATCCACAGAACAGAGAACAGCAGCCCTCCAATGCTGTGAGGTGGGGGTAGAAGGAAAGGGGTGTCTATCTCTTCTCTTATGGCCAAGCTTCATGGCAGCTGCAGCAAACAACACTGCAGGCTGCTGAGACAGGCAGAGGAGAGACTAAGGTTTGCATACTGTGGGTCACATTTCTGACTCAGGAGTTGCACACTTCATACCCAAGTTAATGCCTTTCATTGTTCACTGCCGCCAATCCCACTAGGTCAGAGTTTCTTATCAACCACCTGCATCACAATCTCATGGCCCACTTATTAAAAATGTGCCCCGCTGAAAATAAACATCAGCAGAGGGGACTGACAAGCTGCATTTTTAAACAGGGCCAAGGTCATCTTTATGTACATCAAATTTAAGGACCTTTGCCCTAGAGCAATGTTTCTTAAACTTTGGGCCTAAAGCAGTGGTCAGCAAAGGGCGAGCCTCGGTTTACCCCTCAGTTGACTAATGAGTTTGCCAACCACTGGCCTAGAGCTATTTAGTCAAGAAATCAAATTAATGGGTCACGATCAGCAGGTTTTGTGTGTGTGTGTGTGTGTTTTAAATTACAAGTATAGTATACTGCAGGTGGTAAGGGCAATTGTTTCCTGGAACTTATCATAGTTCTGGGATGTAGTGATGTAAAATGTATTCCTTACTGTGGATCCCAAAGTTTGAAAACCCCTCTCCTAGAAGGAAAAGAGTTTTCTTGTGCATGGTGTTTAATTTTCTATTTTCCACCGCTTACTCCCAAGCCTGACTTCCGTTCAAGTACAAGTTCTCAAGGCAGATCCCAGAAATGCTGTTATCAAATCTAAAATTGACAAGGCAAAACCGAACCGAGGAGGGGGATGAGCCCAAGGCCCCTTTCCACTCCAACACAACACCCTTATCACGGAGCTGGGGACAAGGGACAGTGTCAAAGGGAAGTTTGCGCAACTCTCCTCAGGCTGGACCTGTCCTTGATAAGAACAAAACTTGTAGCCATTCATATCACCGTCCAGAAGGATTAACAAGATTCCTCCCCAGCGCAAGAGAGCAGCCTCAGTATGAAGTGCAGCTAAGGCGAGGAGGGAAACGATGGACAGAAGGCACATTCTGGTTCAGCCCACATCTGCAAGTCCTGTGGCAGTGATTAGGTCAAAGGAAAGCCAGGGAAGTCTGAATCCAATCCTACTGATCACAAGGTCAAGTTCTCAAAATCCAGAGCACTTACATCAAGGAAGTGAGGTCATGTCCCACCCAAGCCAGTGACATGTTTATCTTAGGCAAGTCGCTTAACTTCTCAACCCCCTCCCCCACCTCAGGTTCCTTGCACCGCTGATGCCCTGTGAGCAAGTGGGGTACAGGGTAGCAGTTTCTCTTTTTGTCCCCTGCTCCAGGACAGGGAGCCCCATCGTGCATATCTTGCTGGATCTGAAGAGAAGGAAAAGGGAGGCAAGGTAAGAAGCAAGGACGAGTAGCTACTGTCTTGTTAGCTTTCAGACTCAAAAGAAGCCAGGGCTCACTTCAAAGAGCCTTAAGGCTCCAGAAGAACAAATCCAACAGCAGGCCAGAAAGCAGCCCCCTCCCCCCCTCCAGCAAAGCCCTGAAGCAGTTCCACGTGCCACTCACAGCAGCCCGTGCAGAGCCGAGAAAAACAGGACACTCACTCACTTGCCTTTAGAAACAATTGTAAACTGAGAGTGAAGTCGGAGGTGGCAGGCTCCTGGGCTGGGTCCAAAAGAACAGGTGGTTCCCCAGCCCCCAACCGGAGAAAAGCCACCACTTGGGTAAAGACACCCAGAAGAGGTCAGCGGCCACGGAGAGTGAACTTAAAGCAGGGAGTTCTTGGGAGGCAATCGCTGGAGAGGCCCCTACATTCCGTCGGGCAGGAGCGAGCTCGCGCCCACCCCCTTGGCAAGGGCACTGGGGAGGCGCCGGGAAGCGGCCAGGCAGGAACTCGGCTGCGGTCACCTCGGCTCGGGGCCGGCCGAGCGCTCCCTCCCGGGAGTTTTGAAGCGGCCATTCTCCCAAAGGCGGGGTCCCCGAGAACGGCGCTCCAAGACCCATAGTCTCCAGCAGGCAGGCAGCTTCACCCGGGACAGAAATGCCCCAAGCCCCCGCCCTGGCCCCAAACGAGTCCGAACCCACGGAACTCATGCTAAGAAAGAAGCAGCGATCGGGTCTCCAGGTCCCCTCGGCCCAATCGCCACCCCCAGACATGCCCAGTTCGCCGACGACGTTCAGGACCTGGACCCGAGCACCCCGCGCCACCTCGGCTCCCTCCGCGGGCCACCGCGGGCCCGCCAGTGTTTGTAAACAAACCGGTCACGTGGCCCCGGCAGCCTGCTCCCCGCCCCCTGCGCCCATGGCCCCCACGGAGACCCCACGCCCGATTCTGACTCGGCCGTGCTGGGCAGAGAGCGCCGCGCTCCGCGAGATGGGGCCAGAGGGGCCGCGGGATCGGTGCCCAGTGCTGGGTGCCCGGCGCTCACGCTGTCAGCGCGCCCCATGCCCACGCGCGCTCGGCCTGCACCGCGCTCCCGATTTGCTTACCCGGCTGCAAGCTGCACCGTCCGGCCCGCGCCAGGCTTGGCTTCACGGGGATGCGCCGCAGCAAAGGACCGCCCGGCTGGATCCCGGGCTCCGGGCGCTCTCTTAAAGCCACAGTCTCCGCCACTGCCGCCGCCGCCACTCTGCATCCCTCCGGGTCGGGGCTGGGGGCTGCCCTATGACGGACGCGCCCCCGCGCCTATCCCCTCAGCTCAGCACATAGCAACACGCCGCGGGTTGGCTCGGCACGGCCGCAGCCACCCACCCCGAGCCAATCAGGAAAGGACGGAACTCCGCCCCCCGCTTCCCCTACCTCCCACCCCCCACCCCTCTGCCCTGGCGGGGCTGGGGTGTGGGGAGTGTGGCGATTGACGGGTCTGGCCCCGCGCGGCGCTGGCTGCTGTACTTGGCTAACCAGGGCCACTAGCCGGAGGAACAGATAGAAAGGGTGATGAGAATGGGAGGGCTCTCAGCGCCTGGGAGGAGATCTTTTATTTGGGTTTGGGATTTGTCCCCAGGTCAAAACTGGGATTCCCAGAACCTGGGGTAGGGAGAAGGGAGGTTTTAGTGCTTCTGCTTAGAGGTCCAAAGATGGTAACACTCCTTACACCTTAGCCATCCCTAATCCAGAGCCTAAGGTCACTGAGGAGACCCTCAGATCCTGGGGCTGTTGACCAGACCCTACTCAGAAGCAAACCATTCTCCTACTTCTCTCTGCTCTGCTAGCCATTTCAGTGAGCTCAAAGTAGGAAAGAGCCTTTCGGGAAATGGGTTGGCGCTCAGCCGCCTACTGCTGCTGATTTTCCAAGACTTTTAGAGGGAGACGGGGATGGTAACCCCGGGAGAGTAGGTGGGTCAGTGACCAGAGGGGAGGAGCCCACATTCTGGGTGACTGGGGTGGTGCTTTTCAAGGAACAGAAGGTTAAAAAATAAGCCCAGGGCAGTCAGGAAATTCAGGGAGGCACCAGGTGGGTGGAGTGGGGCAGCCTCCCAGCAGGAAAACAGGTCAGTTTGAAAAAGAATGCTGGCAGGGGTCAGGGGAAGAGAGGCCCGGCCTTTTCACTTGGCCACTGAGGTTCCTGCAATTCCTCAGAGACCAGAAATGAGAATGGCAGGGGGGATGGGTCCCCTGGTGGTTCAAACTTCACCCCTAACTCCACCCAGCTGTGTTTAAAATATATTTGATTCCATTAATATACATTGCATTCAAATTGTAGTCAGTTAATATAAGTTGCATGGTTGGGTGTGAATCCAGTCCTCGTGTTGCTAAAAACAACAAAACTACCTTAAATACATCAGTATTGTACATGTTTGTCTGAAATGTGCAGTTTCAGTAAAAGCAGGAGTGCCATGTCACTGTACACAATTGACAAAATTTGAAAGTCTTAACCAAAAAAAAAAAAAAAGACTTTTGAGATAAGAATCTTGAAAAAGAAAGGTTTAACACTTAAACCCTTAATCTAAGAATGTGTGATGGATTCTTTGGATTCTGAAAAGCTTGATTTCTAGCCTTTGGGCCACCTCTTGGGCAAATGCCTTTGTCTCTCTTGGCCTTGGTTTTCACCGAATAAAAGGCAGAATGAAATAGGATGATCTCTAAAGTTCCTGCTGGCTCCAAAATTTTAAGTAGGGACAGAAAGTCAAACCTATTACAATGTTTCCAAAATATTCTCCTAGTGAATATTTGTGTTGACAGATTACCACTCCCTAACAGTAGATATTACATTAGTTTAACACCCTAGGATATTGGTATGTTATGTAACAAGATTGGTGGCTACTGTTTCTGTTTAAATAAAAGATAATGTTAGCTAAAGAGGACAAGCCTGGTGTAGTGGTTGAGAGAGAGATCTGAGGACCCCTGCAGGCCTGCTGTGGGAATGCAGGGAACTCTAAGATCAGGAGACAATCCTAGCCAGCCAGTCAACACAAAATATTTAAGAAGCCTGCTAATGTCCCCTCCCAGGCAAAAGAGTCAAACATCCTGAGTTGTTAAGTGAGAGTAAAACAAAGTCTTGGGTGAAACAAAGTAGCAAAAGTGTTTTCTCTTCCTCTGAAAGCAAGCACCTCTAATTGCCCCCAGTACACATTTACTCAGGGCCCATTAAGTGCAGAATTTCCTGCTTGACCTGGAGGATAGTGCACATCTGAATAATCTACTGAGAGGAGAGAGGCTGAGGCTAATGGAGAGTGTGTGAGAACAGGCAGATATTTACCCTATAAGGCAAAAAAGAGATGAACACCCTTGGCTGCTGTGGCTCAATTGGTGGGAGCGTTGTTCCACACAGCAAAAGGTGGTGAGTTCAATTCCACATACTCAGGTTGCTGGTCCCCAGCCGGGGTGCATGTGGGAGGCAACCAATTGATGTTTCTTTTTCTATCTCTTCCTGAGAGGGGAGAGAGGAGAGGGGAAAGGGGAGAGAGGAGAGAGAAGAGAGAGGAGAGAGATTATTCATTTAGATGAGAGAGGGGAGAGAGGAGAGGGATTATTCATATTTAGCTAAAGGCTTCTTTTTTAAAACCCTTGGCAGTAACATTTTGAGAGGTACCTGCCCTCAAAGACAGATGATCAGCCTGGCTTTGTCAGTGGCTCAGTACCCTTGTGTCCTCTCTGTGAGGCCAGATTCATTCATTCCCAAAGTCTTTACAGCCGTTCTTTTCCAGCATCCTCTCTCTCCAACCTCATGTTTCCACTGTTGCCACATCCACATCACTTCCACAAGGAGCAAGGTCCCCTTTATCTGCTCATCTTATTCAACCTGGTGTAGCATTTGACATGGTTACATCTTCCTTTCCCTCGCCCCCACTCCAATCCATCAGCAGGCCTGTGAGCTCTACTTCAAAATGTATATATTTGTCCGTTTCTGTGGCTGCCACCTGGCTGGAGCCACCAGCATCTCTTGCCCAGAGTAAGCAACACCTAACTGATCTCCCTCTTCCAACCCTTTCTCCACACAGCAGCCAGATGCTACTTCTTTAACACAACCTCCTCAGGATGCCCCCACGGGGCCTCCCAACCAGCCTGCCCCTCTGTGGTCTTCCCCCATCACTCCTTTGCTCCGGCTGTTCCCAGTCAAGCTGGCTGCCCTTCTGTCCCTCAAATACACCAGGTCTAAGCCTTGTTGTGATTTTTTTTTTTTTTTTTTTTTGCATTTGCTGTTCCCTCCACCTGGGACACTTTGCCTTCAAGGCTGCCTCCATGCCACTTGGTTTTCAGGTCAAACACCTCCCAGAGAGCATTCCCTGATTACCCAATGGGACATGCCCCTAACCCCTGCCAGGGTACTCTCTATCATCCTATCCTCTCCCAACTTATTTTCTTCATAACACGTTTATTTGTTTGTGTTCAGACCCATCCTGCTCTAAAGTATAAACTCCATGAGAGCATCAGGGATTTTGTCCTGCTTCCTGTTGCATCCCCAGAGCCTGGCACTTAACCAGTACCTGCTTGTTGATTAAATAATGGAACAAGTGGATGAATATGCCTCCTGCCTCGCATCCTTGTCCCTACAGCTTCTTTCACTCGGAATGCTATTGTCTCCTTTCCCCCATTTCCCTCCGTCTCTGCTTTTTCTCTCCTGGTTCCATCTCAAAGCCTTCTGCTTGAGGACAGTCCAGAGATCAGATCAAATGGCACTTCTGTGGAGGAGTTTCCCCTAAGGGGCTTAATCACAAGGAACAGAACAACCTGTAATTATTGGAATCGAGAGTCTAGGTCAGTGGTCGGCAAACTCATTAGTCAACAGAGCGGCAAACTGTGGCTCGAGAGCCGCAGTTTGCCGACCACTGCCCTAACCTCCCTAGAAAATTGAATTTTTCTCTTCTCAGTACCTCCCGTAGCACTTTATTCATAGCGCTGCCACATCACTCAACACCCGGCACTCCCTATTAAGAGTTATCAGCGATCCTTCCTCTCTGCCAGGCCCTCCTGGGATGGAAACTTATCAGATCATCTTTGTATTTTCAGCACCTGGCACATGGGCGCACTCCCTCATGGTTTATATCTGCGTTGAATTCAGTAGGGATTTAAACAGAAATGGATAGGGTCTCGCTTCAGGGTATACGGATCAAGAGATAGCAGTCTGACTTTGAAGTCTGAGAAGTTCTATCTAAAGCTTGGGGATATTCTATAATAAAAGGAGCAAACTATATCTTAAAATCACCCTACAATGGAAATATCCTGCAGGCTAAAGACTGCTGGCTTACCTTACCACCAGGGGATGCCGTCCCCTCGGCCTCTGTGGGGAACGGAGGTGGGGGGTGGGGAGGGGGAAGAGGGAGAGCGCTCGCTGCTCCTGGCAGACTTCCCTGGACCCCTCCTCCCACCTCTGCCCATAAGTAAAAGCCCCATGACATCATGTCACAAAGGAGGGTCTGGTGCCTCCTTCTTGCAGACGGATCAGGTTAAGGTGCTTTGTTTCTTTATGTACAATAGATACTTTCTCTGATCCTTGTCCAAGTCCCTCATTTTCAGTCATGAAAGTGGCTGATTATATGCTTTTTTAGGCTGTACTCGGGAAAAGGTTGGACCTCAGCCCTCCAGAAATTCCCCTCACAAAACAGCTGCTATCATTTATTGAGCACACACTGTATGCAGAGCAGTCTCCATCCTATCTAGTCATGGTTAATCCTCAGAGCAACCTGCAAGATAGGTATTTCCCCCCTGCCCCCTTTTAAAAGCTGATCCTATGGAAGTTGAAGCCTGATTTTTCTGGCTTCAAAGGCTATGTATTCTTTCTTCTACTGTGTCCATTCCATCAAAGAGTAATGCTTCTCTCCTCTTTAAATATCCCCATCCCATCGCCTTTACAATGAAACTCTTTCAACACCAAGCCATCCTACAAAGCCATGCTAAAGGCCCACAAACAAGAATTGTAAGGGCTCAGCAGTCCCATCTTAAAAACAAGACCAAGAATATTTATGTAGTGCTTTCTGTGCTATAGATGCTTTCCATGTATGGCATAACCTAATCCAATATTCACAACAACCTATGAGAGGATACCACAGGTGTACATACCTTAACCACTGGCCCAAACTCTAAAAAGCTCTGATCATCAAAAACAAGCTTAACAGAGCTCATATGGAACAATTACAGGCAGTGGTTTTCAATCATTAATATCGGTAGAGTAGAATATATTTGTCAGGATTCTATGATGTTTCTTTATTTGCACAAGCTACTAAAATTACTCTCATGGAGTATATCTTTACCTTTCCAAACCTTCCCCTGCGGGCTAGTCTCAATATTTAAAAAATCAGCTACAATACCACTAGGATGTCTCTCTTTAACAACCCCATGTAATAAACCATAGCTTTTCCTATACTTCACTTTCCAAAAAACAAACAAACAAACAAAAAACGTTTGATGCAATTCATTTGATGGCAAACTTAAACTGAAATGAGGTCATTCATAGGTATTACTAATCCCACCTAGTACATTCATATGTTTCTTACAGGAATATTAATGTTTGAAACAGCTCATACTTCCTAGGTTTTTATGTAATATACAACAGTATTTGTACTAAAATACTCTAGAATCTAAAACATATACCTATCAAATATAGGATTGAGAACTATATTATTATCCCTGTTACAGACAAGTAAACTTAGGCACAGAGAAGTTAACTAATTTTCTCAAGGTCACACAGCTAGTAAATAGTAGAGCTAGAATTAAAAATATGTCTGAAACTGTGAAAAGAAAATATCTGGACCACATATGACAGACTAAGGGCTAATTTTTCTAAAGGCAAAGAAACCCTAGCCAGCTTGGCTCAGTGGATAGAGTGTTGGCCTGGGAACTGAAGGGTCCTGGGTTTGATTCTGGTCAAGGGCACATACCCTGGTTGGGGGCTCCATCTCCAGTGGGAAAGGGGTGGAGGGTGCGGGAGATAGCCGATTGTTGATTCTCTCTCATCATTGATGTTTCTCTCTCCCTCTCCCTCTCTGAAGTCAATAAAAAAATTTTTTTAAAGGCAAAGGATATGAAGTAACAATTCATTGTAGAGGAAATAGAAATAACTTGTAAAAGATATGAAAAAATGTTTAACTATACTTACAAAAAATAAAATGTAAATTAAAATTATAATGAGGCGCTATTTTAATCTTAGATTGGCAAGTAGTAAAACACTCTATGACATTGTGTTGGAGATGTAAAGAAGTAGCCATACTTTCCAGGCTGATGTGACTCAGTGGTTGAGTGTTGATCCATTAATTCCAAGTTAGGGCACATGCCCAGTTTTGGGGCTGAATCCTCAGTATAGGGTGTGCAGGAGGCAGTCAATCAATGCAATGATTCTCTCTCATCATTGATGTTTCTCTCTCTCCCCCTTCCTCTCTGAAATCAATAAAAACATATTTTAAAAAATAGCCACTCTTACATGGTTGATAGTAAGGTAAATTGGTAATTTCTCTTGTCAGATCTGACAAGACAATGATACCAAAAAATATCCATAAATGATTTGAAAAATTGATTTGTACATTTTTTTGCTGTTAGTCACATACCATCAGAAAAGCTTGGAGGCTCCTGGTTTAAGAAAATGACCCCTGAAGAGAAAGAATTTGTTAGTGACACTCCTACATGGTCCAGACACAAGGTGCCCCACAGTCTGGGGTATTTCATTCTGCTTAACTGCTCACACCTACGGGGATGCTGAATGAGCCCACTGTAGTTCGATGATACCGTCTTTTAAGATCACCCAACGCATTTCTTAATTATGTCCTTGATGTTCAAGGATAAGGATGATTCAAATGTGGCTTCCCACGTTGTTACCTTTCTCACAGGTAGAAAATGTGCCGTCTAAGGTCTGGTCATTGCATAATCCAGTATTGGACTCTTGGGAGCTTGGTTAATGTGGGTCCACCCCCAAGAGACGCCTCACCTCTGAGCATTATGACAAAATGAGTTCCTGGTTTGTCCAGGTGATGCCCAGAGCCTAGAGGACAGACACCTCAGTTTCCTCAGATGACTTCATGCTGGTACTCTCTCCTCTCAATGCTGTAACCCAAATTCTTCCACCGAAGACCCTGAGAAGACAGATTGAAACCAGGCCTTGTTTCTAAAATAAGAGAATTTATAGCTCTGTGTTGTAATAATTCTGCAGCATACCTAATATTACTCTTGCTCAACCGCTATTTCTTCCATGGCCTCAGGTTTGTTTTGTTTTTAAATAATAGTTTACTGATTTTTAGAGAGTGGAAGGGAGAGGGAACGAGAGAGAATCATCGATGGGCAGCCTTCTGCATACCCCTACCAGAGATCGAGGCAGCAACCTGGGCATGTGCCCACACCGGGAATCAAACCAGCAACCTTTCTGTGTATAGGACAATGCCCAACCAGTTAACTGAGCCACGCCGGCCAGGGCCCTGGCCTCCATTTTTGAACAGTGTTAACTCACCACCCTGTTAGCTGATTATTGTTTTGGTCTGCTAGGCACCAAGGCTCAGGCTCTCAACAAAGGCTCCTCAGACAACATTGATGAACTGACCTACAGAGCCGTGTTTATGAGGTTCGGGGTCCACCCTCCTGGCTTACTACTGCGGCTGACTGCTGGATAGCTGCATAGCCAGCCCTCTTTGGCATTTTCCCTCCTGTGCCTGGGCTGTTCCTTCTTCGAATAAAACTGAAACAGACACATTTTCTTTTTTTAAATATATTTCATTGATTTTTTACAGAGAGGAAGGGAGAGGGAGAGTCAGAAACATCGATGAGAGAGAGACATTGATCAGCCGCCTCCTGCACGCCCCCTACTGGGGATGTGCCTGCAACCAGGATATATGCCCTTGACCGGAATTGAACCTGGGACCTTTCAGTCCACAGGCCGACGCTCTATCCACTGAGCCAAATCGGTTTCGGCCAGACCCATTTTCTTTAGTCAATGGCAATATCATCAGCTGTCCTAGCAGCTTGGATGACCAGACTTTTATATTAGCCTCACTGCCGGATGGCAATACTCCAACTCCAGCAATTTCCAGGAGTGAGGAGCAGCCCATGCAGGAAGGGTATGACGGGCCCCAGGGAACTGGGCTGACCTCAGATCAATTAGGACAGCAGTTCTTAGCTTTAGTTGCAGATTAGAATCATCTGGAGAGCTTTTTAAAAGTAGCAATGCCCATGTTCCCACTCCTACCTGTTTTGATTTAATTGGTCTGGGGTGGAAACTGGGCATGGATACCTTCAAAAGCTCCCCAAGTCATATGTGCAGTCCCAATGAAGACCACAGACTTGGGATCGTATGTTAAAAGAGAGGATTGGGCCCTAGCTGGATTGGCTCAGTGGATAGAGCATCGGCCTGTGGCCGGAAGGGTCCCAGGTTCAATTCCGGTCAAAGGCACATGCCCAGGTTGTGGGTTTGGTCCCTAGTTGGAGGCATGCAGGAGGCAGCCAATCAATGATTCTCTATCATCATTGATGTTTCTCTCTATCCCTCTCCCTTCCTCTCTGAAATCAATAAAAATATATTTAAAAAACAAATAAATAAATGAATGAATAAATACCGGCAGAGTTTTCTTTAAAGGGGGGGGGGGGGAGAGAGAGAGAGAGAGGGAGAGAGAGAGAGAGAG